>CM038795.1:178309444-178917879 GCA_021764765.1 Vicia sativa
TTTGTTTTTAAAAATTATTTAGTAATTATTTTTATATTAATTAATTTATATAATCAAATTTAAATAATAAAAATTTATTATAAAATTATATAATAAAATTATATAATAAAATTTAAATAATAAAATTTATATAATAAAATTTATATAATAAAATGTATATAATAAATTTATATATTAAAATTATTATAATAATATTATTTTATTATATATTCAATAATAAAATTTTATAACATAAACTCATATAATAAAATGTTATATAATTTAATAATTTAAAATGATAAAAAAATATCTTACATAAATGTAAATTTAAAAACAAAATAAATAAAATGTTTCTAATGGGCATCTTCACCGGATAATTATCAAGATCAAAGTCATCAATTTTGTCATTATCCTACCGTGTATCGAGAACATTTTGATTTTCACCACCTTGCATAAACCTTCTCATCTGCTCCTTCATATGCATTTTATTGTTAACTATAAAGTATAGGTTTAATTATGCACCCTATTATTGTATTATTGTATGATATATGACTTTATTTATTTCTAATACTGTTGTCATAAGAGCCGGACCGAATAGCAGGGTGACCATGTGATGGAATGATTACGACGCCGCTGCTCCAGACATACATGGGGCATGCCATTGATGTTCCCCGATATAATGTTGAACATCAATTTTTGTTCTCACCAAAATATCGTAAATTGAGAAACTAGAGACCAACTAGCCATGATGGCAACCTGTGGAGCAATTAAGCAGCTACAATATCAAAAAAGAAAAAAGTTAATGATTATTATAAAATGATAGAATTACATTTAATATATTCTATCGTGAGAAAAGAACCTTCAAAACTTCTGGTGCAAATTGTTTGACCCCTTGATGAAAAAGAGGCGACAACAAAGCCATACTATCTTTGACCTCGTGGTTTTTAAGATGGCCCAATGAAATCAGAAATAAAAAAATATCTTAAATCATCTTTCAGCTTTTCCCTTTTTCATAATCATTAAATCATCTTTCTTGTGTTGAAAATAATAAAGCTTGATGCTCGCAAGATCTTTATAAACAAATCAAAAGATTTAAATCATGCATTGTGAAGATCCGAACTCACGTCAGATCCTCGTGCGCCACCTTTAACGCCGTAATGTGCAATGTTGTGTGGTTTTGTAATGATGTGTGTATAATGATGACTATATGTGTTGTTGGTGATAGCATTACTAATTGATGAGTAAGTGCTTGATGTTTATGCTATTAGTGATGTTCATTATAGTTGATTGATATCATGTTTGGTGATGATGTTGCGTAATCATGTGTGATGATGTTTGGAAAAATGCCTTATGAGGTGTCTATTGGTGGAGAGGAGTTTCTCTCCTTGAGTCCCTACTTGATCAAGAGATTGATGTGTTTTCCTCATCTTGTGTTAAGTTGGTTCGGGAAAGACCAAGTTTTGACATGATGTTTGGGTAGACAACCCTTTGTGTGTCTCGCTATATTTTTCTTATCTCTTAATAAACGTTTTCGATGGTGGGTTATTTGGGTTATTGGGATAGGGTGTTTTAGTTTGAAGTTTTATGTGGAAACAAACTTTCCGATTTGGGAGGGAGCTTTTGAGTGTTTATTTGACCTAATTTTGGGATTGGTTAGGTATGGTAGGGAAGATTCTTAGGTTTGAAAACCATATATGACTAGGTGTTGTGAAAGCTTTCTAGAGTTTTAAAGAGCTAGACGCCTTCTAAAGTAGTAGTCTTCTCGTGGAAGTTGCTTCGAATAGGTTTCCACTAAGAAAAATCACCTAATTTGTCAAATTTTGTTTGGTATTGGTATGCATGTTGTGCGCATGCGGCGCTGGAAGGTGAAGTTTCGACCTAGAGTTTTTAGGTGGTTGGTGAGGTTGGATCTCTACCATATTTGATTTTAGGGTGTTTGAGTTGTTTCAAAGTCTAGGTCATGACCCAAGAGCACTTGAATGAGATGGAGTGGGTCTCTTCTAACTTAACCAAAGGTCTTGGATTCGCTCTTTGCTAGAACAACATACGGTTCATGCTTTACTATTAAAAAAAATATATAGTATGGACTATTGTTAATTAATAGAGAAAGAATGTAAGATATATAGGGATATTAAAAAATTAAAAGAAAACTTGATTTAAATAGATTTTATGAAAAAATATAAGTATTTTTACTTTGATATTTAATGGATAATAAAATTTTTAACATTTAAAATAAAAAATCATTTTATTAAATTTTAATTGTTATAATTTTTTATTTAATTGTGGAGATATTTTATGTAACATATTTGTTTATTTAAGTATACGTAAGTCACTAATAGTATAGCAAAATAAAAACATATCTAAAATTGTATGTTATTTTTATTATTTTAAAATTCTTAACAATGAATGAATATCAAAACCACTCTTTTTCTTTGTATCATATATATTGAAATTCACTACAAAACAACTCTTATTGTATCCATTTTTGAATATGTGAGTCACCAACCAAACATAGAAACCATGCAAAAGCAATATGTATGAAAGTGTAATGTAAAATAGAAACTCTTCTGCACCCTAATGCATACAGCTATGCTAATTTGTTTGTATTATTGTACTTTCATTTTGATGAGTTAATGGCGCTAATTGTTAGTGAAATACAGACAAGTAGTAATAATTAGCGAAGGAATTTAAAAGTGACACTTAAAAAGAAATGAAAGGATTGAGTGGAAATGATAAAAAACCATAGCCGAGAAACTGAAAAAGCATGAAGAAGAAAAGGTATTGCAACATCTTTGATAAAATATGTTGAAGCATTTTTGTGATAAAGTTATGCTTTTGATCATATATAGAGAGAGTAGTGCAAAGATGTATTTGGCCATTGATTTAGTGACTGAAATTTTGTGTCTCTATAAAAATTTATATAAAATTTAGTGACCACCATCAATAAAATTTTGAGACCGATTTAATGACCTGTTGCAAAAGTTTTCATGATTAAATTTTTTTTTTATTAATTTTTAACAAATAAAGCATATATACTTAAACAAAAATAATGCAATTTTTTTTATAGTTGTAATAATGAAATTGTATAATAAAATTTAATTTATATAATTAAATCAATTAAATAAAATATTACTTAGTATATGTATATTCAATTAAACATATATATATATATATATATATATATATATATATATATATATATATATATATATATATATATATATATATATATATATATATATATATATATATATATATATATATATATATATATATATATGTGCTGTGAGAGAGATAGATATTTGTGTGGTACCGTTATGCATGTTGTAAGGAAAGGTTAAGAGTTTGATACTTTCTTGCAACAATTTTTATTTTATTTTTTCAAAATAAAGTTTTTGTAATTCGAGTCACAAAAATCGATGGCTAAGTCGTTCATTAATTTTGCTAGCAATAATTTTAATTTTATTTTTTCAAAAGAAATTTGTTAAAATTTCGATCACTAAAATTAATGGTTAAATCGATCACAAATCCGATCAATAAATTCACACAAAAGGTGTGCGGCTAACACTTTTTAACTAAAATTGATTGTCGTTTAATCCATCACAAAATGTTATAGTGACCGACTTTGGAGCTTTTTCGGTCACTAAAAGCGATTTTTCTAATAGTGACGAATTTTTTTAATATTTTTATTTAAATTGTATTTTCATAAAAAAATATATAATAATTCTAATAAACATGATATTGTAACATTAAAAAGTTTAAATGAGTAATAAAATTATTAAAAATAAATTAAATTTAGTAGGCGGGTGCGGAGCGGGTGCTAGCATCACCCGCACCCTTCTAAGTATATTGAGTTTTCCTTGCTAATTTCTTGAAGGGGCGATGGTTGATTTATTTGTCATGCTTAGGTGTTTGAGTTGTTTCAAATTCTAGGTCATGACCCAAGAGCACATAGATGGGATGGAGTGAGTCTCTTCTAACTTAACCATAGGTCTTTGGTTCGTTAAATGCTTAGACTGATTTGTTGCTCTTGAGCACTTCTGATACTCTCTAGTCCTTTTGTATTTTCAATAACTTTTCTTTCTATCTATAGTAACATACGGTTTATGCTTTACTATTAAAAAAATAGTGTATGGATTAATGGTGTCAATTAATATGATAGTTTAGGAAGAAGAGGAGTGTCTTCCGTATTTTATGAGTTGGTATTCATTTTGCCGTGTAAAGAAGGTTAAAGAGGGCAACTTAGGAATTTTTTGGCTCGCTTCTATGTGGGGTATTTGGTTATCTAAGAATGGATTATGCCTGGAATGAGGTTTGGAACCTTAACAATATGGTGTGGAACATTAAAATTATAGTTTGAGGTGGTCCTTCAATGGCAAATTACATGCTCCAAATGTAATCTCTACTGAGTTCAATAAAGATCCTTTGTTATTCCTATAGATATTTTATTGGTTTTATTTTTTGTTTTCCGGTATTTTCTTGCTTTGTACTCTGTGTTTTGAGAACCCCACTACAAAGAAGCCCATTTGCCATGTGAAAATAACGTGGCAAACATCAAAAACACGTCAAAAAAAATCACCGACGTGGTGAGTTATACTGGGGAAAGTGGCAATTTGTTATGACGTGCTTCCCATCGCCACAAAGTGTGACGGGTATTCACGTCATAAATGCTTTGTATAGGAAAGACAAATAGCGACTTTAGCGACGTGGTTTACATCTCACAAATTTGTGACATGATTCTCACGTCGCTACAGTGACGTTTTGTTTTAAAAAATTATTTAGTAATTATTTTTTATATTAATTAATTTATATAATCAAATTTAAATAATAAAAATTTATTATAAAATTATATAATAAAATTATATAATAAAATTTAAATAATAAAATTTATATAATAAAATTTATATAATAAAATGTATATAATAAAATTTATATATTAAATTATTATAATAATATTATTTTATTATATATTCGAATAATAAAATTTTATAACATAAACTCATATAATAAAATGTTATATAATTTAATAATTTAAAATGATAAAATAAATATCTTACATAAATGTAAATTTAAAAACAAAATAAATAAAATGTTTTCACGGGCATCTCACCCGGATAATTATCAAGATCAAAGTCATCAATTTTGTCATTATCCTACTGGTATCGTGAACATTTTGATTTTCACCACCTTGCATAAACCTCATCGCTCCTTCATATGCATTTTATTGTTAACTATAAAGTATAGGTTTAATTATGCACCCTATTATTGTATTATTGTATGATATATGACTTTATTTATTTCTAATACTCATTGTCATAAGAGCGGACCGAATAGAATGGTGACCATGTGTGATGGAATGATTTTACGATGTCGCTCCAGATACATGAGGGCATGCCATTGATGTTCCCGATATAATGTTGAACATCAATTTTTGGTCTCACCAAAATATCGAAATTGAGAAACTAGAGACCAACTAGCCATGATGGCAACTCCAGAGCAATTAAGCTCAATATCAAAAAGAAAAAAAAAGTTAATGACAATTATTGTAAAATGATAGAATTACATTTAATATATTCTCTATCGAGAAAAGAACCTTCAAAACTTCGGTGCAGCTTTGTTTGACCCTTGATGAAAAAGAGGCGACAAGGTGCCATACTATCTTTGACCTCGTGCTTTTAAGATGGTCATAATGAAAACCTGTAAAATAAAAATATCTTAAATCATCTTTCAGCTTTCCTTTTTCATAATCATTAAATCATCTTTCTTGTGTTGAAAATAATAAAGCTTGATGCTCGGCATCTTTATAAACAAATCAAAGATTTAAACTGCGTCAAGATCCGAACTCACGTCAGATCCTCAAGCGCCACCTTTAAGTAACAGGCAATGTTGTGTGGTTTTGTAATGATGTGTGTATAATGATGACTATATGTGTATGTTGGTGATAGCATTACTAATTGATGAGTAAGTGCTTGCATGTTTATGCTATTAGTGATGTTCATTATAGTTGATTGATATCATGTTTGGTGATGATGTTGCAGAATTGCGTGTGATGATGTTGGGAAAAATGCCTTATGAGGGTGTCTCATTGGTGGAGAGGAGTTTCTCCTTGAGTCCCTACTTGATCAAGAGATTGATGTGTTTTCCTCATCTTGTGTTAAGTTGGTTCGGGAAGGTCGAAGACCAAGTTTTGACATGATGTTTGGGTAGGACAACCCCTTTGTGTGTCTGCTTGAAATTTTTCTTATCTCTTAATAAACGATGGTGGGTTATTTGGGTTATTGGGATAGGGTGTTTTAGTTTGAAGTTTTATGTGGAAACAAACTTTTCGATTTGGGAGGGGAGCTTTTGAGTGTTTATTTGACCTAATTTTGGGATTGGTTAGGTATGGTAGGAAGATTCTTAGGTTTGAAAACCATATATGACTAGGGTGTTGTGAAAGCTTTCTAGAGTTTTAAAGAGCTAGACGCCTTCTAAAGTAGTAGTCTTCGTGGAAGTTGCTTAGAATAGGTTTCCTACTAAGAAAAATCACCTAATTTGTCAAATTTTGTTTGGTATTGGTAATGCATGTGTGCGGCGTGCGAAGGTGAAGTTTCGACCTAGAGTTTTTAGGTGGTTGGTGAGGTTGGATCTCTACCATATTTGATTTTAGGGTGTTTGAGTTGTTTCAAAGTCTAGGTCATGACCCAAGAGCACTTGAATGAGATGGAGTGGGTCTCTTCTAACTTAACCAAAGGTCTTGGATTCGTTCTCTTTGCTAGAACAACATACGGTTCATGCTTTACTATTAAAAAAATATATAGTATGGACTATTGGTGTTAATTAATAGAGAAAGAATGTAAGATATATAGGGATATTAAAAAATTAAAAGAAAACTTGATTTAAATAGATTTTATGAAAAATATAAGTATTTTTACTTTGATATTTAATGGATAATAAAATTTTAAAACATTTAAAATAAAAAATCATTTTATTAAATTTTAATTGTTATAATTTTTATTTAATTGTGGAGATATTTTATGTAACATATTTGTTTATTTAAGTATACGTAAGTCACTAATAGTATAGCAAAATAAAAACATATCTAAAATTGTATGTTATTTTATTATTTTAAAATTCTTAACAATGAATGAATATCAAACCACTCTTTTTCTTTGTATCATATATATTGAAATTCACTACAAAACAACTCTTATTGTATCCATTTTTGAATATGTGAGTCACCAACCAAACATAGAAACCATGCAAAAAGCAATATGTATGAAAGTGTAATGTAAAATAGAAACTCTTCTGCACCCTAATGCATACAGCTATGCTAATTTGTTTGTATTATTGTACTTTCATTTTGATGAGTTAATGGCGCTAATTGTTAGTGAAATACAGAAACAAATAGTAATAATTAGCGAAGGAATTTAAAAGTGACACTTAAAACAGAAATGAAAACAGAAATGAAAGGATTGAGTGGAAATGATAAAAAAAAAAAAAAACATAGCCAGTAGAAACTCCGGACAAAAGCATGAAGAAGAAAAGGTATTGCAACATCTTTGATAAAATATGTTGAAGCATTTTTGTGATAAAGTTATGCTTTTGATCATATATAGAGAGAGTAGTGCAAAGATGTATTTGGCCATTGATTTAGTGACTGAAATTTTGTGTCTCTATAAAAAATTTATATAAAATTTAGTGACCGAATTACTGAATAAAATTTTGAGACCGATTTAATGACTGTTGCAAAAGTTTTTCATGATTAAATTTTCTTTTTTATTAATTTTTAACAAATAAAGCATATATACTTAAACAAAAAATAATGCAATTTTTTTTTATAGTTGTAATAATGAAATTGTATAATAAAATTTAATTTATATAATTAAATCAATTAAATAAAATATTACTTAGTATATATATTAATTAAATATATATATATATATATATATATATATATATATATATATATATATATATATATATATATATATATATATATATATATATATATATATATATATATATATATATATATGCTGTGAGAGAGATAGATATTTGTGTGGTACCGTTATGCATGTTGTAAGGAAAGGTTAAGAGTTTGATACTTTCTTGCAACAATTTTATTTTATTTTTTCAAAATAAAGTTTTTGTAATTCGAGTCACAAAATCGATGGCTAAGTCGTTCATTAATTTTGCTAGCAATAATTTTAATTTTATTTTTTCAAAAGAAATTTGTTAAAATTTCGATCACTAAAATCAATGGTTAAATCGATCACAAATCCGATCACGAAATTCACAAAAGGTGAGCGCTAACACTTTTTAACTAAAATTGATTGTCGTTTAATCCATCACAAAATGTTATAGTGACCGACTTTGGAGCTTTTTCGGTCACTAAAAGCGATTTTTCTAATAGTGACGAATTTTTTAATATTTTTATTTAAATTGTATTTTCATAAAAAATATAATAATTCTAATAAACATGATATTGTAACATTAAAAAGTTTAAATGAGTAATAAAATTATTAAAATAAATTAAATTTAGTAGGTGGTGGAAGTGAGTTCATCACCCGCACCCGCCTGTTATATTGAGTTTTCCTTGCTAATTTCGCAAGGGGCGATCGGTTTGATTTATTTGTCATGCTTAGGTGTTTGAGTTGTTTCAAATTCTAGGTCATGACCCAAGAGCACATAGATGGGATGGAGTGAGTCTCTTCTAACTTAACCATAGGTCTTTGGTCGTTAAATGCTTAGATCGATTTGTTGCTCTTGAGCACTTCGATACTCTCTAGTCCTTTTGTATTTTCAATAACTTTTCTTTCTATCTATAGTAACATACGGTTTATGCTTTACTATTAAAAAATAGTGTATGGATTAATGGTGTCAATTAATATGATAGTTTAGGAAGAAGAGTGTCTTCCGTATTTTATGAGTTGGTATTCATTTTGCCGTGTAAAGAAGGTTAAAGAGGGCAACTTAGGAATTTTTGGCTCGCTTCTATGTGGGTATTTGGTTATCTAAGAATGGATTATGCCGGAATGAGGTTTGGAACCTTAACAATATGGTGTGGAACATTAAAATTATAGTTTGAGGTGGTCCTTCAATGGCGAAATTACATGCTCCAAATGTAATCTCTACGAGTTCAATAAAGATCCTTTGTTATTCCTATAGATATTTTATTGGTTTTATTTTTGTTTTGCCGGTATTTTCCGCTTTGTGCACTGTGTTTGAGAACCCCACTACAAAAATAAGCCCATTTGCCATGTGAAAATAACGTGGCAAACATCAAAACACGTCACAAAAAAAATCGCGACGTGGTGAGTTATGTCATTGGGGAACAAGTGGTACCTTGTTATGGCGTGCTTCCACGCCACAAAGTGTGACGTGGTATTCACGTCGCAAATGCTTTGTATAGGGAAAGACAAATAGCCTTTATTAGCGACGTGGTTTACATCTCACAAATTTGTGACATGATTCTCACGTCGCATAGTGACGTTTTGTTTTTAAAAATTATTTAGTAATTATTTTTATATTAATTAATTTATATAATCAAATTTAAATAATAAAAATTTATTATAAAATTATATAATAAAATTATATAATAAAATTTAAATAATAAAATTTATATAATAAAATTTATATAATAAAATGTATATAATAAAATTTATATATTAAAATTATTATAATAATATTATTTTATTATATATTCGAATAATAAAATTTTATAACATAAACTCATATAATAAAATGTTATATAATTTAATAATTTAAAATGATAAAATAAATATCTTACATAAATGTAAATTTAAAACAAAATAAATAAAATGTTTTCACGGGCATCTTCACCGGATAATTATCAAGATCAAAGTCATCAATTTTGTCATTATCCTACCGTGTATCGTGAACATTTTGATTTTCACCACCTTGCATAAACCTTCTCATCCGCTCCTTCATATGCATTTTATTGTTAACTATAAAGTATAGGTTTAATTATGCACCCTATTATTGTATTATTGTATGATATATGACTTTATTTATTTCTAATAATTGCTGTCATAAGAGCGGACCGAATAGCAATGGGTGACCATGTGTGATGGAATGATTTTACGATGCTGCTGCTCCAGATACATGAGGGCATGCCATTGATGTTCCCGATATAATGTTGAACATCAATTTTTGGTCTCACCAAAATATCGAAATTGAGAAACTAGAGACCAACTAGCCATGATGGCAACCTGTGAGCAATTAAGTCAGCTACAATATCAAAAAAGAAAAAAAGTTAATGACAATTATTGTAAAATGATAGAATTACATTTAATATATTCTCTATCGAGAAAAGAACCTTCAAAACTCGGTGCAACTTTGTTTGGACCCTTGATGAAAAAGAGGCGACAACGGTGCCATACTATCTTTGACCTCGTGTTTTAAGATGGTCGCAATGGAAAAACTGAAATAAAAATATCTTAAATCATCTTTCAGCTTTCCCTTTTCATAATCATTAAATCATCTTTCTTGTGTTGAAAATAATAAAGCTTGATGCTCGCGGCATCTTTATAAACAAATCAAAAGATTTAAATCGTGCATCGAAGATCCGAACTCACGTCAGATCCTCAAAGGCCACCTTTAACGCGAAGGTAGGCAATGTTGTGTGGTTTTGTAATGATGTGTGTGTATAATGATGACTATATGTGTATGTTGGTGATAGCATTACTAATTGATGAGTAAGTGCTTGCATGTTTATGCTATTAGTGATGTTCATTATAGTTGATTGATATCATGTTTTGGTGATGATGTTGCAAGAATGCGTGTGATGATGTTGGGAAAAATGCCTTATGAGGGTGTCTCATTGGTGGAGAGGAGTTTCTCTCCTTGAGTCCCTACTTGATCAAGAGATTGACAGGTTTTCCTCATCTTGTGTTAAGTTGGTTCGGGAAGGTCGAAAGACCAAGTTTTGACATGATGTTTGGGTAGGACAACCCTTTGTGTGTCTCGTTTGAAAGTATTTTCTTATCTCTTAATAAACGTTTTCGATGGTGGGTTATTTGGGTTATTGGGATAGGGTGTTTTAGTTTGAAGTTTTATGTGGAAACAAACTTTTCTGATTTGGGAGGGGAGCTTTTTGAGGTTTTATTTGACCTAATTTTGGGATTGATTAGGTATGGTAGGGAAGATCCTTAGGTTTGAAAACCATATATGACTAGGGTGTTGTGAAAGCTTTCTAGAGTTTTAAAGAGCTAGACGCCTTCTAAAGTAGTAGTCTTCTCGTGGAAGTTGCTTCAGAATAGGTTTCCGACTAAGAAAAATCACCTAATTTGTCAAATTTTGTTTGGTATTGGTAATGCATGTTGTGCGGCGTGCGCGGGAAGGTGAAGTTTCTGACCTAGAGTTTTTTAGGTGGTTGGTGAGGGTTGGATCTCTACCATATTTGATTTTAGGGGTGTTTGAGTTGTTTCAAAGTCTAGGTCATGACCCAAGAGCACTTGAATGAGATGGAGTGGGTCTCTTCTAACTTAACCAAAGGTCTTGGATTCGTTCTCTTTGCTAGAACAACATACGGTTCATGCTTTACTATTAAAAAAAAAATATATAGTATGGACTATTGTTGTTAATTAATAGAGAAAGAATGTAAGATATATAGGGATATTAAAAAAATTAAAAGAAAACTTGATTTAAATAGATTTTTATGAAAAAATATAAGTGTTTTTACTTTGATATTTAATGGATAATAAAAATTTTAAAACATTTAAAATAAAAAAATCATTTTATTAAATTTTAATTGTTATAATTTTTTTATTTAATTGTGGAGATATTTTATGTAACATATTTGTTTATTTAAGTATACGTAAGTCACTAATAGTATAGCAAAATAAAAAACATATCTAAAATTGTATGTTATTTTTATTATTTTAAAATTCTTAACAATGAATGAATATCAAAACCACTCTTTTTTTCTTTGTATCATATATATTGAAATTCACTACAAAACAACTCTTATTGTATCCATTTTTGAATATGTGAGTCACCAACCAAACATAGAAACCATGCAAAAAGCAATATGTATGAAAGTGTAATGTAAAATAGAAACTCTTCTGCACCCTAATGCATACAGCTATGCTAATTTGTTTGTATTATTGTACTTTCATTTTGATGAGTTAATGGCGCTAATTGTTAGTGAAATACAGAGACAAGTAGTAATAATTAGCGAAGGAATTTAAAAGTGACACTTAAAACAGAAATGAAAGGATTGAGTGGAAATGATAAAAAAAACCATAGCCAGTAGAAACTCCGAACAAAAGCATGAAGAAGAAAAGGTATTGCAACATCTTTGATAAAATATGTTGAAGCATTTTGTGATAAAGTTATGCTTTTGATCATATATAGAGAGAGAAAAGATGTATTTGGCCATTGATTTA
This sequence comes from Vicia sativa, assembly GCA_021764765.1. NCBI lineage: Eukaryota > Viridiplantae > Streptophyta > Magnoliopsida > Fabales > Fabaceae > Vicia > Vicia sativa. The sequence continues at coordinate 178,321,816 of CM038795.1, forward strand.
GTGACTGAAATTTTGTGTCTCTATAAAAATTTATATAAAATTTAGTGACCAATTATGAATAAAATTTTGAGACCGATTTAATGATCATAAAAGTTTTTCATGATTAAATTTTCTTTTATTAATTTTTAACAAATAAAGCATATATACTTAAACAAAAAATAATGCAATTTTTTTTATAGTTGTAATAATGAAATTGTATAATAAAATTTAATTTATATAATTAAATCAATTAAATAAAATATTACTTAGTATATGTATATTCAATTAAACATATATATATATATATATATATATATATATATATATATATATATATATATATATATATATATATATATATATATATATATATATATATATATATATATATATATATATATATATATATATATATATATATGAGAGAGATAGATATTTGTGTGGTACCGTTATGCATGTTGTAAGGAAAGGTTAAGAGTTTGATACTTTCTTGCAACAATTTTTATTTTATTTTTTCAAAATAAAGTTTTTGTAATTCGAGTCACAAAAATCGATGGCTAAGTCGTTCATTAATTTTGCTAGCAATAATTTTAATTTTATTTTTTCAAAAGAAATTTGTTAAAATTTCGATCACTAAAATTAATGGTTAAATCGATCACAAATCCGATCACGAAATTCGTCACAAAAGGTGTGCGGCTAACACTTTTTTAACTAAAAATTGATTGTCGTTTAATCCGTCACAAAATGTTATAGTGACCGACTTTGGAGCTTTTTCGGTCACTAAAAGCGATTTTTCTAATAGTGACAAATTTTTTTAATATTTTTATTTAAATTGTATTTTCATAAAAAAAATATATAATAATTCTAATAAACATGATATTGTAACATTAAAAAGTTTAAATGAGTAATAAAATTATTAAAAATAAATTAAATTTAGTAGGCGGGTGCGGAGCGGGTGCTAGCATCACCCGCACCCGCCTCCGGTTATATTGAGTTTTCCTTGCTAATTTCGGTGCGGGGGCGATCGGTTTGATTTATTTGTCATGCTTAGGTGTTTGAGTTGTTTCAAATTCTAGGTCATGACCCAAGAGCACATAGATGGGATGGAGTGAGTCTCTTCTAACTTAACCATAGGTCTTTGGTTCGTTAAATGCTTAGACTGATTTGTTGCTCTTGAGCACTTCTGATACTCTCTAGTCCTTTTGTATTTTCAATAACTTTTCTTTCTATCTATAGTAACATACGGTTTATGCTTTACTATTAAAAAAATAGTGTATGGATTAATGGTGTCAATTAATATGATAGTTTAGGAAGAAGAGGAGTGTCTTCCGTATTTTATGAGTTGGTATTCATTTTGCCGTGTAAAGAAGGTTAAAGAGGGCAACTTAGGAATTTTTGCTCGCTTCTATGTGGGTATTTGGTTATCTAAGAATGGATTATGCTTCGGAATGAGGTTTGGAACCTTAACAATATGGTGTGGAACATTAAAATTATAGTTTGAGGTGGTCCTTCAATGGCGAAATTACATGCTCCAAATGTAATCTCGACGAGTTCAATAAAGATCCTTTGTTATTCCTATAGATATTTTATTGGTTTTTATTTTGTTTTTGCCGGTATTTTCCGGTTTCTTGCACTCTGTTTTGAGAACCCACTACAAAAAGAAGCCCATTTGCCATGTGAAAATAACGTGGCAAACATCAAAACACGTCACAAAAAATCAGCGACGTGGTGAGTTATGTCACGGGGAACAAGTGGCAACCTTGTTTGACGTGCTTCCCACGTCACAAAGTTGTGACGTGGTATTCACGCCGCAAATGCTTTGTATAGGGAAAGACAATATAGCTTTATTAGCGACGTGGTTTACATCTCACAAATTTGTGACATGATTCTCACGCCGCCAGTGACGTTTTTTTTAAAAAATTATTTAGTAATTATTTTTATATTAATTAATTTATATAATCAAATTTAAATAATAAAAATTTATTATAAAAATTATATAATAAAATTATATAATAAAATTTAAATAATAAAATTTATATAATAAAATTTATATAATAAAATGTATATAATAAAATTTATATATTAAAATTATTATAATAATATTATTTTATTATATATTCGAATAATAAAATTTTATAACATAAACTCATATAATAAAATGTTATATAATTTAATAATTTAAAATGATAAAAATAAATATCTTACATAAATGTAAATTTAAAACAAAATAAATAAAATGTTTTCACGGGCATCTTCACCCGATAATTATCAAGATCAAAGTCATCAATTTTGTCATTATCCGGCTGTGTATCAGGAACATTTTGATTTTCACCACCTTGCATAAACCTTCTCATCTGCTCCTTCATATGCATTTTATTGTTAACTATAAAGTATAGGTTTAATTATGCACCCTATTATTGTATTATTGTATGATATATGACTTTATTTATTTCTAATAATTGTCATAAGAGCGGACCGAATAGCAAGGTGACCATGTGTGATGGAATGATTTTACGTATGCTGCTGCAGATACATGAGGGCATGCCATTGATGTTCTGATATAATGTTGAACATCAATTTTTGGTCTCACCAAAAATATCGAAATTGAGAAACTAGAGACCAACTAGCCATGATGGCAACCTGTGAGCAATTAAGTCGCTACAATATCAAAAAAAAAAAAAAGTTAATGACAATTATTGTAAAATGATAGAATTACATTTAATATATTCTCTATCGAGAAAAGAACCTTCAAAACTTGGTGCAGCTTTGTTTGGACCCCTTGATGAAAAAGAGGCGACAAGTGCCATACTATCTTTGACCTCGGTTTTTAAGATGGTCGCAATGGAAATCAAAATAAAAATATCTTAAATCATCTTTCAGCTTTCCCTTTTCATAATCATTAAATCATCTTTCTTGTGTTGAAAATAATAAAGCTTGATGCTCGGCATCTTTATAAACAAATCAAAAGATTTAAATCGGCGCATCGAAGATCCGAACTCACGTCAGATCCTCAAAGCGCCACCTTTAACGCGAATGTAGGCAATGTTGTGTGGTTTTGTAATGATGTGTGTGTATAATGATGACTATATGTGTATGTTGGTGATAGCATTACTAATTGATGAGTAAGTGCTTGCATGTTTATGCTATTAGTGATGTTCATTATAGTTGATTGATATCATGTTTTGGTGATGATGTTGCAGTAATTGCGTGTGATGATGTTGGGAAAAATGCCTTATGAGGGTGTCTCATTGGTGGAGAGGAGTTTCTCTCCTTGAGTCCCTACTTGATCAAGAGATTGATGTGTTTTCCTCATCTTGTGTTAAGTTGGTTCGGGAAGGTCGAAAGACCAAGTTTTGACATGATGTTTGGGTAGGACAAACCCTTTGTGTGTCTCGCTTGAAAGTATTTTTCTTATCTCTTAATAAACGTTTTCGATGGTGGGTTATTTGGGTTATTGGGATAGGGTGTTTTAGTTTGAAGTTTTATGTGGAAACAAACTTTTCTGATTTGGGAGGGGAGCTTTTTGAGTGTTTATTTGACCTAATTTTGGGATTGGTTAGGTATGGTAGGAAGATTCTTAGGTTTGAAAACCATATATGACTAGGGTGTTGTGAAAGCTTTCTAGAGTTTTAAAGAGCTAGACGCCTTCTAAAGTAGTAGTCTTCTCGTGGAAGTTGCTTCAGAATAGGTTTCCGACTAAGAAAAATCACCTAATTTGTCAAATTTTGTTTGGTATTGGTAATGCATGTTGTGCGGCGTGCGCGGCGCGGGAAGGTGAAGTTTCTGACCTAGAGTTTTTTAGGTGGTTGGTGAGGGTTGGATCTCTACCATATTTGATTTTAGGGGTGTTTGAGTTGTTTCAAAGTCTAGGTCATGACCCAAGAGCACTTGAATGAGATGGAGTGGGTCTCTTCTAACTTAACCAAAGGTCTTGGATTCGTTCTCTTTGCTAGAACAACATACGGTTCATGCTTTACTATTAAAAAAAAAATATATAGTATGGACTATTGTTGTTAATTAATAGAGAAAGAATGTAAGATATATAGGGATATTAAAAAAATTAAAAGAAAACTTGATTTAAATAGATTTTTATGAAAAAATATAAGTGTTTTTACTTTGATATTTAATGGATAATAAAAATTTTAAAACATTTAAAATAAAAAAATCATTTTATTAAATTTTAATTGTTATAATTTTTTTATTTAATTGTGGAGATATTTTATGTAACATATTTGTTTATTTAAGTATACGTAAGTCACTAATAGTATAGCAAAATAAAAAACATATCTAAAATTGTATGTTATTTTTATTATTTTAAAATTCTTAACAATGAATGAATATCAAAACCACTCTTTTTTTCTTTGTATCATATATATTGAAATTCACTACAAAACAACTCTTATTGTATCCATTTTTGAATATGTGAGTCACCAACCAAACATAGAAACCATGCAAAAGCAATATGTATGAAAGTGTAATGTAAAATAGAAACTCTTCTGCACCCTAATGCATAGCTATGCTAATTTGTTTGTATTATTGTACTTTCATTTTGATGAGTTAATGGCGCTAATTGTTAGTGAAATACAGAGACAAGTAGTAATAATTAGCGAAGGAATTTAAAAGTGACACTTAAAAAGAAATGAAAGGATTGAGTGGAAATGATAAAAAACCATAGCCGTAGAAACTCCGAACAAAAGCATGAAGAAGAAAAGGTATTGCAACATCTTTGATAAAATATGTTGAAGCATTTTTGTGATAAAGTTATGCTTTTGATCATATATAGAGAGAGTAGTGCAAAGATGTATTTGGCCATTGATTTAGTGACTGAAATTTTGTATCTCTATAAAAATTTTATATAAAATTTAGTGACCGAATTACTGAATAAAATTTTGAGACCGATTTAATGATCTGCAAAAGTTTTTCATGATTAAATTTTCTTTTATTAATTTTTAACAAATAAAGCATATATACTTAAACAAAAAATAATGCAATTTTTTTTTATAGTTGAAATAATGAAATTGTATAATAAAATTTAATTTATATAATTAAATCAATTAAATAAAATATTTCTTAGTATATGTATATTCAATTAAACTCTAAAATATTATATATATATATATATATATATATATATATATATATATATATATATATATATATATATATATATATATATATATATATATATATATATATATATATATATATGTGAGAGAGATAGATATTTGTGTGGTACCGTTATGCATGTTGTAAGGAAAGGTTAAGAGTTTGATACTTTCTTGCAACAATTTTTATTTTATTTTTTCAAAATAAAGTTTTTGTAATTCGAGTCACAAAAATCCATGGCTAAGTCGTTCATTAATTTTGCTAGCAATAATTTTATTTTTATTTTTTCAAAAGAAATTTGTTAAAATTTCGATCACTAAAATCAATGGTTAAATCGATCACAAATTCCGATCACGAAATTCGTCACAAAAGGTGAGCGGCTAACACTTTTTTAACTAAAAATTGATTGTCGTTTAATCCGTCACAAAATGTTATAGTGACCGACTTTGGAGCTTTTTCGGTCACTAAAAGCGATTTTTCTAATAGTGACAAATTTTTTTAATATTTTTATTTAAATTGTATTTTCATAAAAAAAATATATAATAATTCTAATAAACATGATATTGTAACATTAAAAAGTTTAAATGAGTAATAAAATTATTAAAAATAAATTAAATTTAGTAGGCGGGTGCGGAGCGGGTGCTAGCATCACCCGCACCCGCCTCCGGTTATATTGAGTTTTCCTTGCTAATTTCGGTGCGGGGGCGATCGGTTTGATTTATTTGTCATGCTTAGGTGTTTGAGTTGTTTCAAATTCTAGGTCATGACCCAAGAGCACATAGATGGGATGGAGTGAGTCTCTTCTAACTTAACCATAGGTCTTTGGTTCGTTAAATGCTTAGACTGATTTGTTGCTCTTGAGCACTTCTGATACTCTCTAGTCCTTTTGTATTTTCAATAACTTTTCTTTTTATCTATAGTAATATACGGTTTATGCTTTACTATTAAAAAAATAGTGTATGGATTAATGGTGTCAATTAATATGATAGTTTAGGAAGAAGAGGAGTGTCTTCCGTATTTTATGAGTTGGTATTCATTTTGCCGTGTAAAGAAGGTTAAAGAGGGCAACTTAGGAATTTTTTGGCTCGCTTCTATGTGGGTTATTTGGTTATCTAAGAATGGATTATGCTTCTGGAATGAGGTTTGGAACCTTAACAATATGGTGTGGAACATTAAAATTATAGTTTGGAGGTGGTCCTTCAATGGCGAAATTACATGCTCCAAATGTAATCTCTACGAGTTCAATAAAGATCCTTTGTTATTCCTATAGATATTTTATTGGTTTTTATTTTTGTTTTTTGCCGGTATTTTCCGGTTTCTTGTGCACTCAGGTTTTGAGAACCCCACTACAAAAAAGAAGCCCATTTGCCATGTGAAAATAACGTGGCAAACATCAAAAACACGTCACAAAAAAAATCAGCGACGTGGTGAGTTATGTCGCTGGGGAACAAGTGGCAACCTTGTTGCGACGTGCTTCCCACGTCACAAAGTTGTGACGTGGTATTCACGTCGCAAATGCTTTGCATAGGGAAAGACAAATAGCACCTTTATTAGCGACGTGGTTTACATCTCACAAATTTGTGACATGATTCTCACGTCGCTACAGGTGACGTTTTTGTTTTTTAAAAAATTATTTAGTAATTATTTTTTTATATTAATTAATTTATATAATCAAATTTAAATAATAAAAAATTTATAATAAAAATTATATAATAAAAATTATATAATCAAATTTATATAATAAAATTTAAATAATAAAATTTATATAATAAAATATATATAATAAAATGTATATAATAAAATTTATATATTAAAATTATTATAATAATATTATTTTATTATATATTCGAATAATAAAATTTTATAACATAAACTCATATAATAAAATGTTATATAATTTAATAATTTAAAATGATAAAATAAATATCTTACATAAATGTAAATTTAAAACAAAATAAATAAAATGTTTTCACGGGCATCTTCACCGGATAATTATCAAGATCAAAGTCATCAATTTTGTCATTATCCTACTGTATCGTGAACATTTTGATTTCCACCACCTTGCATAAACCTTCTCATCCGCTCCTTCATATGCATTTTATTGTTACTATAAAGTATAGGTTTAATTATGCACCCTATTATTGTATTATTGTATGATATATGACTTTATTTATTTCTAATACCTGTTGTCATAAGAGCGGACCGAATAGCAGCGGGTGACCATGTGTGATGGAATGATTTTACGTATGCTGCTGCTCCAGATACATGAGGGCATGCCATTGATGTTCCTGATATAATGTTGAACATCAATTTTTGGTCTCACCAAAATATCGAAATTGGAGAAACTAGAGACCAACTAGCCATGATGGCAACTCCAGGAGCAATTAAGTCAGGCTACAATATCAAAAAAAGAAAAAAAAAGTTAATGACAATTATTGTAAAATGATAGAATTACATTTAATATATTCTCTATCAGAGAAAAGAACCTTCAAAACTTCGGGTGCAGCTTTGTTTGGACCCCTTGATGAAAAAGAGGCGACAACAGGTGCCATACTATCTTTGACCTCAGTGCTCTTTAAGATGGCTGCAGTCGGAAAACTGTAAAATAAAAAATATCTTAAATTTTATATAAGTGGTTTTTAAAATTGTTGTTAGTGTATATTAAACTTTCACTTATACCTTGTAGAACGGATGTATGTAAGTATTTCTGCAGCATCTTTTAATTGAAGATAACAAGCTGGCAAAGGAAAAGAGATATCCATAGAAGCTTGCCCTTGCATCATGACACCAACAGCACCTACCCTTAAGGCTTCTGAGATTCCATGCTCTCCTTCACATAGAATGATTTTTCCTTTTACTAGCTTCTCATCCAAAGAATTGTGTAAACAATTCCTACAATTAAAATTAATTTTATTAACGAGTGACTGATTTTCAAAATGCCATTATGTTGCTTTTTCTTATAAAATTATGAGATTTTATTTCATTCCTATCAAAGATATTGTCATTTTGTAGTACTTGAGAAAAAACTAAAATATATTTTGTCTTTGGAGGGGACATAACTTATTTTTAAATGTAAGCAATACAATTTAATAATTTTAATAACACTAAAATTGAATAGTACATAATAAATTATAGGGATTCAAAATAAAATTCCTTTCATTATTTTCAATAATAATAGTATTTTATCGAGATATTTTTAAAGATATGAATGCTTATTACCTTGATGAGTTTTGATGGAAGCCTGCTTCTTTATTTGGTGCATCCCCACCATAGATTATTGGATAAAGATTTTCGTGAAGGTCAAATGTGTTCACAGAAATACCCTAAACAGTAATTCGATATATGGATGTTATTATTAAATATATAAAAAATTATAATTTACAAACTGAATAAACTTATATTGAATTCAAAAAATGAAACAAATTTGTGTCTTAATATTTTGACGTAGGAAAGCATATGAAAAGAAAAAAACTAATAAAATGTACCTTGAAAGTTCTATTGTCTCCTGTTTTGACCTTGGTAATAAATTTCCTATCCAACGTGTTAGCACCAACAACAATTGCCCAAGGTTGATAATTTTGTAGAGATTTAGGATATGGACCTGTGTTTCCGGCTGCAAATACTGTCAGCACACCATGCTTCATGGCATGAAAAGATCCGATTGACAATGCATCTTTAAAATATATATTATTTGGTGAATCTTTTCCACCAAGTGATACAGATAATATATCAACTCCATCTTTAATTGCATCCTCAAATGCGGCAAGAATACCCGCTTCATTGCACCCAGCAAACCAACACACTTTGTATACGGCAAGGCGTGCTGATGGAACTCCTCCTCTAGCGGTTCCTTGTGCAAGACCTAACATACTTGCCATACTAACAGAATTCCAACCACCGTTGACGCTATATGCGATTATGACCTCGTGAATCTCTTGGAGATTCGATATCTTTTGGGCTTAGTGCATTATGGAGTGGTGGATAAAACTTTGCTCCAATTAACTTACTGAAAAACATATATACTTATATTAACACACTTATTTACAATTGTTTGTCCCTCTCTAATCTCTATGTAATTAAGTGTTCTATTATAAATTATGTGAATGTCAGTTTCATGTAATGAACAATACCAAAATTGCAATATGAGATGTAGCATAAAAATCAAGTGGATTAAAGTATGAGTATTATTTTAAATCAATTTTTATGATGTTACTAAATAGAGGACATTATATATGCATCCAACAGCCATCATTCATTTATAGTAGTGACTAAAATATATTGTAACTTTAGAGAAAAAGAGTAATATAAAAGTTAGAGAATATTACTTATTGCATGTAAAATTTGAAGCTTGGCATGAACCCTTCCATTTGGCAGGTGGTGGACTGAACCCTTTATCATCGAAGCTTTTCGATTCTGGCCAAATTCCAGAATCAATCACTCCAACTATAACGTCGCTTTCATAATTTTGTCTTCCCACCTGCTGTGTAAAGCCGATAAAATCCCATGATCTTGTTGTGAGGAGTTGTCTCTTCTCATCAGGAAAAACAGAAACAACTCCAACAAGTCCTACATTACAATAATTTATAGTTAACAACTTTATAAATATTTAAAAAAATGCTAAGCAGTTTTTCAATAAAAAATTAGCTTCTAAAACATACCTGCCATTCTATCAGCTTCTTTTTCTGTTAGCTTCACCACAAATCCAGTGAAACTACGCCAATAGTAATAAAGTATAGTTTTTGCTGTCGAGTTGCTAAAATTGTAGAAAAAAGAGTAAGTTAAAGAAGTTTTTTCTCTAGTTTATTTAAGTCATCAAAATTTTACACAGCTTTATTCATTTTTAATATAATATAATAATATTTTTTGTAACTATTTGATTGTCTAATTTTTGTAGCTAGTCTAGTGACTCATATGTATTCAATTTCTACTTAAGGAATTTGACATGGTATTTTACATGATTCCTAAATATTAATGGAACCAAATTTTAAATTTAAACTTATCTTAATGTTTGTGAAATTAAATAGGACAGAGTTGACCTAATCATCAACAAAGAAATTTAAATAAAATGATCATGGTCTTTTGTTTTTTGAGAAAGGAAGGGCCTAAGGCCAAAACTAAAAACTAAACACATAAACTAAATGGTCATGGTCTTGTGTCTAAAAGAAAATTTGAATGTAATAATTAGCTGATGTTATAAGCTATAGCCTTTCTTAATATACGAATTATTATTTTGTTTTATAATAATTTCATAACATTGTTTTATAAGAAGAATAAAAACATTAGACTTTATATATTGACTATGTTTTTATATAAAGAAAAATATGAACATCTAAAAAACTTAAAAAACATAAATATAAAATGAACATCAAACTTTTAATTTTAGATAAATAAGAAATTAAATACATAAACTAAAGGGTTGAAATAAAAAGAATATTATAACTAAAGCTATATGTATAAATATGACAATTCAAAAGCCTAACTTGAATTTATCCCAAACATGATATCAAGTCACGACATATTCACTGGTCTATATTTTTTACAACATACTCACATATTCAATCCTATCCTTATTTAATTTTCCACTATAAGTAGTTAAAATTTGAAAAAGTTATGTAACCTGTCAGTAGCCTGTTGTAGCAAATGATTATAATGGAGTAAAGAAGCAGCTTCATCTTTGATGGTATCTCCGGTATAGACAATATAAATATGCATTTTAATTCAAAAAATATATTTATTATAATAAAAAAACTGCATTTGTTAGGGGAAGAGTATTGCTCAGGATGCTGTTTGTACTGGAAAACAAATAAGATGATATTTATTTACCTTAGTGTTAGCAGCTGAGTCACATAGGGGTCCATCTACAGAAACAAATAGTAATAATTAGCGAAGGAATTTAAAAGTGACACTTAAAACAGAAATGAAAACAGAAATGAAAGGATTGAGTGGAAATGATAAAAAAAAAAAAAACATAGCCAGTAGAAACTCCGGACAAAAGCATGAAGAAGAAAAGGTATTGCAACATCTTTGATAAAATATGTTGAAGCATTTTTGTGATAAAGTTATGCTTTCGATGCTGCCATATATAGAGAGATAGTGCAAAGATGTATTTCACTAACAATTAGCGCCATTAACTTTGCAAAATGAAAGTACAATAATGCAAACAAATTAGCATAGCTGTATGCATTAGGGTGCAGAAGAGTTTCTATTTTACATTACACTTTCATACATATTGCTTTTTTCATGGTTTCTATGTTTGGTTGGTGACTCACATATTCAAAAATGGATACAATAACAGTTGTTTTGTAGTGAATTTCAATATATATGATACAAAGATAAAAGACTGGTTTTGATATTCTTTCACTGTTAAGAATTTTAAAATAATAAAAATAACATACAATTTCAGATATGTTTTTTATTTGGCTATACTAGTAGTGACTTACTTATACTTAAATAAACAAGTATTTTATATAAAATATCTCAAGAATCAAATAAAAAATTATAACAATTAAAATTTTGTAAAATGAAATTTTCATTTTAAATATTTTAAAAATTTTATTATCCATTAAATATCAAAGTAAAAATACTTATAATAATTTTTTTTTATGAAAATCTATTTAAATAAAATTTTCTACTAAATTTTTTATTATCCCTATATATCTTACATTCTCCCCCTATTAATTGACATCAATAATCCATACTCTATTTTTTCAATAGTAAAGCATAAACCATATGTTACTATAAATAGAAACAAACGTAATTGCAAATACAAAAGGAGTAGAGAGTATCAAAAGTGCTCAAGAGAAACAAATCAGTCTAAGCATTCCTAAGACAGAGAACGTGCCCAAAACTTCTGGTTAAGTTATAAGAGACTCACTCCATCTCATCTATGTGTTCTTGGGTCATGATCTAGACTTTGAAACAACTCAAATACCTAGGCATGGCAAATAAAATCCGCCTCGACCGTCCCCGCTCCAAAATTAGCAAAGAAAACCCGATATAACCGAGGGCGAATGCGGGGAAAACTCGATTTTTATTTGCAGGTGCTGGGACGGATGATGCTAGCACCCGCCTTGTACCCGCCAATTAAATTTAATTTATTTCAATTATTTTTAATAGTTTTATTACTCATTTACACTTTTTAATGTTATAATATCATGTTTATTAGAACTATTATATTTTTTTAATGAAAATAAAATTTAAATAAAAATATAAAAAATGTTTTACTACTAGAAAATCGCTTTTAGTGACCGAAAAGCCTCAAAATCGGTAACTATAACATTTTAAGACGGATTTATCGACAATCAATTTTTAGCTAAAAAGGTGCTAGTCGCTCACCTTGTGACGGATTCGTGACCGAAAATTAGTGACCAATTTAACCACCGATTTTATCGACACAAATTTTAACAAATTTCTTTTGAAAATGAAATTAAAATTGTTGTAAGCAAAATTAATGGCCGATTTAGCCATTGATTTTAGTGATCGAAATTTTAACAAATTTCTTTTGAACTCACAAACTTTTATCAAGATTTTGCATTCCCGAATACGATGCCCCATTTCACCACACTTGTAGCACTTAATTAAAGCACTAGAATCTCCCCCACTAGGCCTTTTCCACACACCAGACCTCTGGTTATTTCTGTCGTACGGTTTTCCACGACCCATCGGTTGCTTTCCTTTCTTATCAGCAAACCCACGAGAGTTCGACCTAGTATTAGAAATATCCTCTTCCAGAATCCTACTACAATCCACCAAGTCAGAAAACCTACAAATACATTGATACCTGATACCTTGCTTAATCTCACGGAGACCGCTTAAACTTGGTACACTTAGAGAATTCTCCATCTTCATCATTGTTATAGTGAGCATAATACATAGCCAAGTTAGTGAACTTAGAAGCATACTCACTTACAAATATGTTACCGCTTGAGCTCCAAAATTGATCTCTTTCTTTCCCGAATGTCTTCGAAAGTACCTTCTCCGAAAAGCCCTTTAAACACACCCAAGTCAAGACAATACCATCTTGCTCCATCTCACCCGGTAGCAACCCACTAGTCGTTTCTTCGCCAAAGATATGAGTGCCATACCTCACTTTTAGATCTTCAAGACAATCAATCACTCTAAGTTCTTTTCAATCTCATTCAACCACTCGAGCGCCATCAGGGTCATGCGTTCCTTTGAACAATGGAGGAATGTTCCTCTGAAAATTTACCAGCTGTCTGTCAACACCAATACCAGCTCCATGTGGATTTCCTCCAATCACACCAGCAAACATTTCCAAAGCCTCACCAATTGCAATGTCATCTCTTCCGTTACCTCTTCCAGCCATTGTTATGAGAATCCACAAAACAATGCTCATTAGAACACAAGTATCGACAATGTTACCTTGCACTAGTCACATACAAAAGGGATAATGACATTAAGACTCTGGTCACAACAGTCGACTATGCTCTGATACCACTATTGCAAAACCCTTCTAAAATACCTCGCAAATAATAAAACGATTCAGAGTTAACATGTATTAAAGGGCGTCACAATTACTTAAAAATAAAGTTCCATACTTATGTCATGTTTTACTAAGGAACACAATTCAATTAATTATCAAATACACATGTTCAACACAGCGGAATAACTTCAAAACATGGATAATTTCAAATCCCAAATAAATATCATAAGGTCAATGCCTTAGTTCGTAAACAATTATCCAAAGCAACATCAAAATTAAAACAATAGAGTTTAACGATAACTCTAAACCAAACTTTCCCAGTGTTACAAGACCAGAGCATGACACCGACACGCTATATAAAAATAAAAGCACAGCTCTATGAGCCATCCTCACCAACTCCTTAGCCGCTAAAGCTTCAATCTGAAATTATCAAAGTAAGGGTGAGACTTCATCATAATTAAAATGCATTATAAATTCATAAAAAAGATAATTTCATAAGCTATTATTTCACCCTATTCAACATAATCATATCTATTCATCCATTCAACAACACAAGTCATAAACATACATCACACACACAACCAAATTATAACACTAGAATTCATTCTAACATGTTATAATCCATACAATGCAATGCAAGACTCTATGAATGTGGTAACAAAAGTGAACTATGTCACACAGTGATCCATAATCACCCGGATACAGTTACATCGATTCTTCCATAATCACCCGGACATGAATCCAACATAACCACCCATAATCACCCGGAAACAATTTTTGGCAATACTCACTAATTCCACACAATGGGCATTTGATACCACCAAAATATATATGCATACACATCATAAAAGAATGCAACATTCAACGCAGGTCATGATAACATCATACATCATAAACCATCATCAATCCAAAATAACATAAATATGCACACGCAATTACTGCAACATCATCACCAAAACATGATATCAATCAACTATCATGAACATCACTAATAGCATAAACATGCAACCACTTACTCATCAATTAGTAATGCTATCACCAACATACACATATAGTCATCATTATACACACACACATCATTACAAAACCACACAACATTGCCTACCCACCAAGTATGCAAGGTACGAATAACCATAAAGTCGGAAAACCAACACTTTCCAAAATAAAACCAAGTTTCATTATTTTCTTTATTTCATAAAATATAATGTTTAATTTAAGGAATAATTTCCAAAACAACTATTAAAAAGGTTCCCACTATCATAGTGAAAACACGTTCTAGAAAATGTATGGGGAACCCGGTTCCTCCCAAGGAATAACCAGTTCCCACGTTTTATAAAAATCAACTTTTTGGAAAATGTACCAGGAACCCGGTTCCCCCCACAAGGTAATCGGTTCCCACGACTCAAAAAAACCACTTTGTTGAAAATTATATGTGGAACCCGGTTCCTCCCAGAGGGTAACTGGTTCCTGTGACGTCTGTAGCAAAAAAACCATAGTTTTGACAGCATTCTAACTATCCCAATATCATCCAATTCATACCATTACGAATCCAACACCTAAAAACACCAAAACAAATTACAATAGATGGTTTCAATGCAATTATAACACACCATAACATTATACAATAACCCTATAACATCAATTTGCATCGAAACATCAAAATTCATCAATTTGGGGTTTTAACTCATAAACCTAGAAAATTCTAAATTGTGATTCCTAACTACTCAATCAATCCTATAGTTCCCCAAATCCATAAGGCATAATAATCATAGAAAACAACCTATTACCTTAGCCAAATTCTTGAATTCCTAGAGGTTTGGGTGTTCCTCTTCCTCTTTGCCTCTTCTCTTCTCACGCATTTATCCTTTCTTATCACTTTTCTCAATTTTTTCTTTCCTTATTATTTTCCTTTTTATTATAATAATAACAATAAAAATAGGATTAGAGGTTTTTACTTCACACACCCCTCACTCCTACTCACCACACCAGAATTCTAGAAAGCCTGCACAACACCCTAGTCATATATAGTTTTCAAACCTAATAATCTTCCCTGCCACACCTAACCAATCTCAAAATTAGGTCAAATAAAACCTCAAAAAGATCCCCTCCCAAATTAGAAATGTTTGTCTCCACCTAAAACTTCAAACCAAAACACCACCCACAATAACCCAAATAACCCACCACCTGAGACTTTTATTAAGAGATAAGAAAAAGTCTCTCAAAAGAGACACGCAAAAGGGTTGTCCCAACGAAGACATCATGTCAAAACTTGGTCTTCTGACCTTCCCGAACCAACTAAACACAAGATGAGGAAAACCTATCAGTCTCTTGATCAGGAAGGGACCCAAGGAGAGAAAAGCCTATTCCCCAATGAGACAACCTCATAAGGCATTCTTCCTAACATTCCAAATGTGAGCCTAAATCCTTAGAACAATATCATTCCAAGATAATGTATGTCCAAAGAAATGGAAAAATCTATAAGAATCCTCCACTTCCATTTACTTAACAGGGCAAGTTTTCCTAAACTCGCAAGTATATTCTTCCACAAAGCTAATTTAGTGGAAAAATGCAAAAAATATGGGCCTTCACTTGTACCTTTACACCCTAGAACCCGACAAGTGAACCCTAGAATGCTAGAAGGTTATATGGACTCAACTCAATCCTTTCAAACGCGTCCGATAGAAAATATATGTAGAACTCACTTGATTAATAAATAATTTTTTCAATTCTTAGTTATAACACATTACTATTATGACCATGGGATTATTTTTGTGGGGTGAATTTTGATGGCGTTGTTGTCAAATAAGGTGATCTCGCCTCGAGTGTTCCTCGTGCCAAATTTGGAACTATAAGAAGAATATTCGATGGTCATAACTTGTTCGATTTATCTTCTTTGAGATGAGTCATATCATCACCAAACAAAGCCTCATTATCTATGGTGTTAAGAGTGTGGAAAATTAGCCAAATCCCAATATGTTTAAATATCACCCTGATCTCTTACTATCAAGGTGTAATAACTTATTTATTATTAGTTCAGTCTGTTAGGGGAGCCATGTGTATACTCGTTGGCATCCCTATCCTTCTTCTCTATGTGAATATATTTTCACTTGATATAGCATTATGTTTGTTCCATGGAAACCGCATGCTTTAAGACGAGGGACAGATTGAAGTTTCTAACCCTCAAGCCATTCTGAAACTCCACTACTACAAAATATAAATTTTGTAACAATTCATTTCTACGACCACTAATCTAACCAAAGTAATATATATTCATTAGAAGCCTTTAGTTTTTTTTTAAATCACATATAACCATTTTCTAATTATACAACTATTGTGATATGTGGAGGAGTAACAAGCTTCGAATTCCAACACCAACAAATTTATGTTTTTTCATTACAAAAAGGGTGTGTTCCCTTAATTTCTATTTTTACATAAAAATTAATGATTTTTCATCATGGTCCAGATTAGCAACTCTTAGTAAAATATCTAGACAATTCACCATGATTCCTTTTATCAACCGTGGTGAAATATTTTACCTAAATAATATAACTTAATACACTTAACAATAAATTGTGCTTAAAGTGAAACCCTAACATCTCTCGCCTTATACATAAATCTCGAAACTCCATTATATCTTAACCAAACTTCAATAAAAAACTTCCCTAACTATAGTATGAATCAAGAATGGTGTCATATTTTCTTGTAATACGAAACAAGTATCTCATTCCTTTATCTTCATTTTCCACTAATCTCACCAATCATTTTGTAAGTTATTATTGATAAAAATTTGAGATATTTTTTTATGGATTTTTAACATTTTACGGAGGTTTTGAAACTCCAAAAATTAACCGCCCCAATTTGTTTAACGCTATATCATCGGTCACCTACAACTCCCACAGATAAACTATGACAATCATATAAGCGGCGACTTTCATAATCCCTGCAAAACAATTTGCGGAGGTCAAAGCCCCCTGCAAAAAAACCCTCCCCTATACAGATGTGTTTTTTGTAGTGAGAATATTTATCTTTTTTTCTAGATTTTCATATTTTTCATATTTTTCTTTTTGTTCAAAATACACGTGAAATATGTCTCTTGTTCTAAATATTTTTCTAACATATCGTTTATTTTTTTCTTGTTGTTAAGATGAGATTATAGGTTTTATATTATATTTTTATTGAAATAAGTAAAGTATTTAAGTTATTGTTAAGGTATGTTGTTTATTTGTTAAATTTAAGTAGTTGTTTTTGTTATTGTAGATATTTTTACTAAAGGAATGTGGATGTTTTTGTTGTGGTATGTTTATGTTTTTGTTGAGGTATGATGTTGTTTTATTAAGGTAAGTTATTGTATTTGTTGATAAATTTTATTGTGTGTGTAATTATAGATTATTTTTTATTAGGTATATTAGTCTTTTTGTTGAAGTATGTTGTTGTTTTTTAAAGTTAAGTTGTTGTTATTTTTTTATTTTTTTTCTTGTGTAATCAAGGAATATATTAAATAGAGAACTAAGGGCACTACAAGAAAAACATCCTCCAGCGACATATATTAGCGACGTGGTTATCACGTGAGTCAAAAAAGCTAGTTGCGACGTGATAACCACGTCACAAAATATTTTAGTAATAAAAAAATGAAGCCACAAGGAAGTCAATGGGATTTTTATGAAAAAATAGGGTGCGACGTGACTAACACGTCACTACATATTTGATAAAAACAAATAAAATAAATTCTGACACGTTTAATTGGAGGGAGATGAATTTTTTTTTGAAATTTGGTAGTGACGTGAGAACCACGTCGCTACTTTTGAGGGAGAAAAATATTAATGAGTTTGACTTGATTGATGACAGTGTGGCAGAGTGAGGAGTTATTGGTTATTGTCGTTGAGTGTGTAGCGACGTGAGTCTCACGTGGCAAGGTTGCGACGTGACAGTCACGTCGCTACTTGGCATTTAAATTTTCAGGTTATCACACACCGGTTACACACACGCAGGCTTTATATTTTGTTTTCTTCATCTTCTTCCTTTCCCTTTGCTTCCTCCAACCCAACTCCATTCTTAAAAAAAAAAAATTCTTCCAACCCAAATTATACTGAAGCAAGCAATCGTTGAAGAAGAAAGGTAGTTATATGTTGTTTGATTTTAATTTTATTTATATGGTGTTTATTATTGTGGTAAAAAATTGAAGAAAATTTATTTTGTTTATGTTGTAGAAGTTTGAAGAAGAAGATCAAGGAAGATTTATAGAAGAAGAAGAAAATTAAGCGAAGAATATAGAGGTATTTATGCATTCTTTATTTTATTTTATATGTATTATAGGTTAGTATTGTATGTATTATGTTTATTTGAATTAAAAATACATTTTAGTTAATTTTAGTTTTAAGTTAGTATTATAGGTTGATAGTTAAAATGAATTTAAAATTATAAGTTAGTATTATAGGTTAATTTTTGTTTTAGTTTTAGTAAAATAAGATTTTTTAAAATGTAAATTACAAATATAAAAAATTTGTTAATATTATTGTTATATACATATAAAAAAGTTAATATTATTGTTATATACATATAAGATTTTTAATATTATTGTTATATACATATAAATTTTTTTAGTATATACATATAAAATAACAAAATTTGAATATATATTAAAATAAAAATTTTAGAAAACAGAAAATTAAAATTTTAATTTTTATAAATGTATATATATGTTAACACATAAATTTAAAACAAAAATTTATATTATATTTATTATAGTAGTTTTAGTTTTTATTTATATGTTAAAAATATGAAAAAATTTATTTATTAAAATAATAATTTATAAAATACATAATTTAAAAAGAGTATATATAATAAAAAGTATATATGTTACATTATTGTTTTTAATATTATTATTGTATATATAATAAAAAGTAAATATGTTATATTATTGTTTTTGATATTATTATTATATAATAAAAATTATATATTTTACATTTGAATATTTATTTATATGTTAGTATATATAAAAAGCAAAATTTATATTTATTTATAGTAGTTAAAGTTAAAGTTAAAGTTAAAGTTAATAGTTAATTAAACAAAATTAATATTTTTAAGAATAGTAATTAAATAGTATACGCTTAAGAATAATATTATTAAGTTGATTAATATCTCTAATTAAAAAGACAATGATCGATAAATGTGCAAGATGGAATATTATCAGATTATCGTAGTTGGATGTACGATAGAACATATCCAGAAGAAGTGGACTTAAACCCAATTTTATAGTAGGAGTTGATGGGTTTATTAAGTGGGCATTTGCTCAGAGTGTTGTCGGCGAAGGAGGGTTAGGTGTCCCCGCCTTAAATGTGAATGTAGACCAATAATTAGTGACCCGCAGGAAGTAACACGTCATCCGCATAGAAGGGATTCATTGAAAATTATTGGGTTTGGACGATAATTGTGAAGAACTACCGTAATGTACCGAGACTAGCAACACGCATGCTTCAAGTAGTCGATCGATTATGGAGTATGAGGAGAACTTTAATTTGATCGGTGACATGGTTGATGATGCTTTTGGTGTGAACATGACATATGATGAACCTGGAGATTTTGACGGGGAAGAGTTGCCGAATGAGGAAGCGCAAAGATTTTATCCATTGTTGAATGAGATGAATACGCCGTTGTTTGAGGGGTCGTCAGACTCAAAGCTATCAATGTGTGTGAGATTATTGACCGCCAAGTCAAATTGGAATGTTTCGATCAATGTCCGAACATTTTCAAAATGATGTTGACTCCATCACACGAAAGACAACTTGCCTACAAGTTATTATGATGCAAAGAAGTGGGTGTCAAGTTGGGTTTAAAAGTAAGAAAGATTGACTGTTGCATTAACGGTTGCATGTTGTTTTATGACAATGAGTTTGCTACTCAAGATGGATCGTTAGAGGAGTGTAAGTTTTGTAATAGTCCAAGATATCAAGTTCGCAGAGAGCCGCTAAAAGAAGCAAAACGTAGCAATAAAATCCATGTTTTATCTTCCTATAATACCAAGGTTAAAAAGAATGTTTGCTTCAATGCACAAAGGCAAGTCAAATGACATGGCATCATACAAACCAAACAAGTTCTGGCACTATGCGACATCCATCTGATGGTGAGGCATAGAAGCACTTTGATCGGACACATCCAGATTTTGCTGCAGAACCTAGAAATGTCAGGCTTGGATTATGCTCGATGGTTTTGCCCCATACGCAAGCGCCGGAAGTGCGATTCTTGTTGGCCGCTTATTGTAACCCCTTACAACCTCCCTCCCGAGATGTGCATGACAAAACCATACATGTTTTGACGTTATTCCAGCCCGCATACCAAAAGCCGGAATTGATGTGTACTTACAACCTTTAATTGATGATTTGAAGAGGATGTGGATTGAGAATGGACTTATGATATATCCCGTAAATGTAACTTTACGCTATGAGCTGCCTTGATGTGGATCAATGACTTTCCAACATATGGCATGTTGTCCGTTAGTACGATGGAAAATGGGTTGTCCGCATTGCATGGGATACACCAAAACATTTACGTTGGATAAAGGTGGAAAAGCTCGTGGTTCGATCACACCGCAGTTCCTACCAAAGAAATCATCCATATAGAAGAAACAAGACAAATTTTAAAAAAGATGTACGAGAGAAAGATTTGCCTCCGCCTCGATTGCCACCAGGGTTTATATGGAACCAAGTTTGTGAACTACCAAAATTTGCCTTCATCTTTACAGCAGACTGGTGTCGCCTCATCCTTCCAGCGGGCAGGACCTAGTTTTCCATTTCTACAGTCTGACTTGCCTTCATCATTCCAGCAGGCGGGGGGACCCGGTTTTTCATATCCCACACAGATGTCTTCATCCTTCCAGTAGGTGGGAGGGTCCAGCAGCCCACATTCCACACATACTGGAGGATCCAGCAGTCCACGTCCGACACAGACTGGACGATCCACTAGTCCACGTCCCACATAGGCTGGACGATCCCCCAGTCTACGTCCCACACGGGCTGGAGGATCCCGCGCCCCATGTCCTAGACAGACTGGAGGATCACGCACCCCACATCCCATACAGGCTACTGGATCCAGCACCCCACGTCCTACACATGTACCTGCACGTGAGGCTGACGGTGATGTAGATGTGGTAGCTGATGATATAGATGGAGCTGATCTTTGTGGGAGAGATGATCCGAGTGAGATTCATGTCATTGACGGGAGGTTTTGGATTTGGCCCGAAGGAAGCAAGTAAGTTTCTTATATAAACTTTTATTTAAGTACATATTCATTATAATTTTTTGTATAAATTTATAATTAATATTGTTTATTCAAAATCTTGTTGTTTAGTTTCGCGCCGAGTCGGACTGCTGCCAAGGTTATTAATTATATAATTCAGCAGATGTATAAATCATTTTGGAGGAACTTTGGCGAGGTTACAAATAAAGAAGAATGGTTTAAAAAATTTAAGGTATTGTTATTTATTTAAGTTGTAAATTTAATATATTTTTTAGTATTGTTATTTAAGTCACATTTTAATGATAATTACTTAACTTTTATTTTAATGTCATACAACATTGTAGGAAAATGTGTGGGATCCGTTGAATGAGAAAATTATGGAAAAATCTATTATAGCGTAACTTCTAGAAGATTTTCGATATAATGCGCGGGTTAGGGAGAATTATGAGCTTCATGGTATCCGCCCTAACTGGATAGGCGAGAGGTTTTGGCGAACTTACATATGGGGTTCGCCAATTCAAGGCTAAACCAAACTTTTAAGAAGATGAGGGCATCCGAAAAGGGGGGATGTGTCAATACTGTTGGAAGTATTAGTACTGCGGAGCATGTCCGACGGATGGTAAAAATTACTAATTTTTTAAGTTATATTTTGATTCATAATATTTTTTACTAATTATTTTTAATTTTATTGTTTAGACTAAGGAGTGGGGAGACCACCATTGATCATTGAGTTGATTACGAGGACGCGGACAAAGAAATGGAGGTTTTGTCGATTTGCGCATTACGTAGAGCTTTTGTAAGTTATTTAATTTATATTTTTTTTAAGTTAATAACAAAATTTGTGACGTTATTTTCACGTGGCAACCTATAAATTGTGGCGTGATTATCATGTGGCAACTGATAAATTGTCACGTGAAAATCACGTGGCAATTCATAAGTTGATTTGTGAAAATCACGTGACAACTTTTTAATATATTTGAATTTAGTATAATTTAATATATACATGTATTAATTTAGTATAATTTAATATATATATATATATATATGTAAATTTTTTTTTAATTTTATTATTTAATGTATGTGTAGGATGATTATCAGACATTGCTTGCACTTTTTCTAGAACACAATCCTCAATATAGGCCAACAGAGGGGGAGCCGCTTAATGGTGATGTTGATTTCTATATTTGGAATGAAGTAGTTAATGGAAAAGGGCCTAATGGTTGCTTTTTTGCTGGTGGAAATTTGGTCGCCGGCTTGAGAGTTTGTGATCGTAATCTGTTTCAACGACTTCGAGATGGAGAGGGAGGGTCACGTCAACCGAATCTAACACAGGATCAACTTGAAACAGTAAGACAATGGGTGGCAAGTGAAGTGAGACGCGAAATGGAGGCCCAAATGACAACAATGAGGCAAGAGCAGGAGCAGCAGTTGGAGATCATGCGGAAGAGGCAATCTGATATGGAGGAGCAGATGAGAAGGTTTATGCAAGGTGGTGGAAATCAAAATGTTCCTGATACACAGCCAAATAATGATGGAATTGATGACTTTGATCTTGATAATTATCCGGGTGAAGATGCCCCGTGAAAACATTTTATTTATTTTGTTTTTAAATTTACATTTATGTAAGATATTTACTTTTATCATTTTAAATTATTAAATTATATAACATTTTATTATATGAGTTTATGTTATAAAATTTTATTATTCGAATATATAATAAAATAATATTATTATAATAATTTTAATATATAAATTTTATTATATACATTTTATTATATATATTTTATTATATAAATTTTATTATTTAAATTTTATTATATAAATTTGATTATATAATTTTTATTATATAATTTTTATTATAAATTTTTTATTATTTAAATTTGATTATATAAATTAATTAATATAAAAAAATAATTACTAAATAATTTTTTAAAAAACAAAAACGTCACCTGTAGCGACGTGAGAATCATGTCACAAATTTGTGAGATGTAAACCACGTCGCTAATAAAGGTGCTATTTGTCTTTCCCTATGCAAAGCATTTGCGACGTGAATACCACGTCACAACTTTGTGACGTGGGAAGCACGTCGCAACAAGGTTGCCACTTGTTCCCCAGCGACATAACTCACCACGTCGCTGATTTTTTTTGTGACGTGTTTTTGATGTTTGCCACGTTATTTTTACATGGCAAATGGGCTTCTTTTTTGTAGTGGGGTTCTCAAAACCCGAGTGCACAAGAAACCGAAAATACCTAAGAAACAAAATAAAACCAATAAAATTCTATAGGAATAACAAAGGATCTTTATTGAACTCAGAGATTACATTTGGAGCATGTAATTTCGCCATTGAAGGACCACCTCCAAACTATAATTTTAATGTTCCACACCATATTGTTAAGGTTCCAAACCTCATTCCAGAAGCATAATCCATTCTTAGATAACCAAATAACCCACATAGAAGCGAGCCAAAAAATTCCTAAGTTGCCCTCTTTAACCTTCTTTACACGGCAAAATGAATACCAACTCATAAAATACGGAAGACACCTCTTCTTCCTAAACTATCCTAGTAATTGACACCATTAATCCATACACTATTTTTTTAATAGTAAAGCATAAACCGTATGTTACTATAGATAGAAAGAAAAGTTATTGAAAATACAAAAGGATTAGAGAGTATCAGAAGTGCTCAAGAGCAACAAATCAGTCTAAGCATTTAACGAACCAAAGACCTATGGTTAAGTTAGAAGAGACTCACTCCATCACATCTATGTGTTTGGGTCATGACCTAGAATTTGAAACAACTCAAACACCTAAGCATGACAAATAAATCCAACCAATCGCCCCCGCACCGAAATTAGCAAGGAAAACTCAATATAACCGGAGGCGGGTGCGGGTGATGCTAGCACCCGCTCCGCACCCGCCTATTAAATTTAATTTATTTTTAATAATTTTATTACTCATTTAAACTTTTAATGTTAAAATATCATGTTTATTAGAGTTATTATATTTTTTATGAAAATACAATTTAAATAAAATATAAAAAATTCCACTATTATAAAATCGCTTTTAGTGACCGAAAAGCTCCAAAGTCGGTCACTATAACATTTTGTGACGGATTAAACGACAATCAATTTTAGTTAAAAAGTGTTAGCCGCTCACTTTTGTGACGAATTTCGTGATCGGAATTTGTGATCGATTTAACCATTGATTTTAGTGATCGAAATTTTAACAAATTTCTTTTGAAAAATAAAATTAAAATTATTGCTAGCAAAATTAATGAACGACTTAGCCATCGATTTTTGTGACTGAATTACAAAAACTTTATTTTGAAAAATAAAATAAAAATTGTTGCAAGAAAGTATCAAACTCTTAACCTTTCATATAAACATGCATAACTGTACCACTAAGACATCTCTCACATATATATATATATATATATATATATATATATATATATATATATATATATATATATATATATATATATATATATATATATATATATATATATATATATATATATATATATATATATATATATATATATATATATATATATAATATTTTAGAGTTTAATTGAATATACATATTACTAAGTAATATTTTATTTAATTGATTTAATTATATAAATTAAATTTTATTATACAATTTCATTATTACAACTATAAAAAAAATTGCATTATTTTTTTAAAGTATATATGCTTTATTTGTTAAATATTAATAAAAAGAAAATTTAATCATGAAAACTTTTACAATATATTAAATCGGTCTCAAAATTTTAGTCAAGAATTGGTCACTAAATTTTATATAAACTTTTATAGAGACAAAATTTCAATACTAAATCTGGCAAAATACATTTTTGCACTTCTCTCTATATATGATCAAAAGCATAACTTTATCACAAAAATGCTTCAACATATTTTATCAAAGATGTTGCAATACCTTTTCTTCTTCATGCTTTTGTTCGGAGTTTCTACTGGCTATGGTTTTTTTTATCATTTCCACTCAATCCTTTCATTTCTGTTTTAAGTGTCACTTTTAAATTCCTTCGCTAATTATTACTATTTGTTTCTGTATTTCACTAACAATTAGCGCCATTAACTCATCAAAATGAAAGTACAATAATACAAACAAATTAGCATAGCTGTATGCATTAGGGTGCAGAAGAGTTTCTATTTTACATTACACTTTCATACATATTGCTTTTTGCATGGTTTCTATGTTTGGTTGGTGACTCACATATTCAAAAATGGATACAATAAGAGTTGTTTTGTAGTGAATTTCAATATATATGATACAAAGAAAAAAGAGTGGTTTTGATATTCATTCATTGTTAAGAATTTTAAAATAATAAAAATAACATACAATTTTAGATATGTTTTTTATTTTGCTATACTATTAGTGACTTACGTATACTTAAATAAACAAATATGTTACATAAAATATCTCCACAATTAAATAAAAAAATTATAACAATTAAAATTTAATAAAATGATTTTTTTATTTTAAATGTTTTAAAATTTTTATTATCCATTAAATATCAAAGTAAAAACACTTATATTTTTTCATAAAAATCTATTTAAATCAAGTTTTCTTTTAATTTTTTTAATATCCCTATATATATTACATTCTTTCTCTATTAATTAACACCAATAGTCCATACTATATATTTTTTTTAATAGTAAAGCATGAACCATATGTTTTTCTAGCAAAGAGAACGAATCCAAGACCTTTGGTTAAGTTAGAAGAGACCCACTCCATCTCATTCAAGTGCTCTTGGTCATGACCTAGACTTTGAAACAACTCAAACACCCCTAAAATCAAATATGGTAGAGATCCAACCTCACCAACCACCTAAAAACTCTAGGTCGAACTTCACCTTCCAAGACGCAGACAACATGCATTACCAATACCAAACAAAATTTGACAAATTAGGCGATTTTTCTTAGTCGAAACCTATTCTCAAGCAACTTCCACGAGAAGATTACTACTTTAGAAGGCGTCTAGCTCTTTAAAACTCTAGAAAGCTTTCACAACACCCTAGTCATATATGGTTTTCAAACCTAAGGATCTTCCCTACCATACCTAATCAATCCCAAAATTAGGTCAAATAAAACCTCAAAAAGCTCCCCTCCCAAATCAGAAAAGTTTGTTTCCACATAAAACTTACAACTAAAACACCCTATCCCAATAACCCAAATAACCCACCATTGAAAACTTTTATTAAGAGATAAGAAAAATACTTTCAAACGAGACACACAAAGGGGTTGTCCTACCCAAACATCATGTCAAAACTCGGTCTTCCGACCTTCCCGAACCAACTTAACACAAGATGAGGAAAACCTGTCAATATCTTGATCAAGTAGGGACTCAAGGAGAGAAACTCCTCTCCACCAATGAGACACCCTCATAAGGGATTTTTCCTAACATCATCACACGCAATTACTGCAACATCATCACCAAAACATAATATCAATCAACTATCATGAACATCACTAATAGCATAAACATGCAAGCACTTACTCATCAATTAGTAATGCTATCACCAACATACACATATAGTCATCATTATACACACATACACATCATTACAAAACCACACAATATTGCCTACCCACCAAGTATGCAAGGTACGAATAACCATAAAGTCGGAAAACCAACACTTTCAAAAATAAAACCAAGTTGCTATTATTTTCTTTATTTCATAAAATATAATGTTTAATTTAAAGAATAATTTCCAAAACAACTATTAAAAAGGTTCCCACTATCATAGTGAAAACACGTTCTAGAAAATGTATGGGGAACCCGGTTCCTCCCAAGGAATAACCAGTTCCCACGTTTTATAAAAATCAATTTTTTGGAAAATGTACCAGGAACCCGGTTCCTCCCACAGGGTAATCGGTTCCCACGACTCAAAAAAACCACTTTGTTGAAAATTATATGTGGAACCCGCCTCCTGAGGGTAACCGTTCTCGCGACGTCTCAGTAAAAAACATAGTTTTGACAGCATTCTAACTATCCCAATATCATCCAATTCATACCATTACGAATCCAACACCTAAAAACACCAAAACAAATTACAATAGATAACACACCATAACATTATACAATAACCCTATAACATCAATTTGCATCAAAACATCAAAATTCATCAATTTGGGGTTTAAACTCATAAACCTAGAAAATTCTAAATTGCGATTCCTAACTACTCAATCAATCCTATAGTTCCCCAAATCCATAAGGCATAATAATCATAGAAAATAACCTATTACCTTAGCCAAATTCTTGAATTCCTAGAGCTTTGGGTGTTCCTCTTCCTTTGCTTCTTTCTCACGCACGATCCTTTCTTATCACTTTTCTCAATTCCTTTTCTTTCCTTCTTATTTTCCTTTTATTATAATAATAACAATAAAAATAGGGTTAGAGGTTTTTACTTTACACACCCCTCACTCCTACTCACCACACCACAATTCTAGAAAACCCGCACAACACCCTAGTCATATATGGTTTTCAAACCTAAGAATCTTCCCTGCCACACCTAACCAATCCCAAAATTAGGTCAAATAAAACCTCAAAAAGATCCCCTCCCAAATTAGAAATGTTTGTCTCCACCTAAAACTTCAAACCAAAACACCACCCACAATAACCCAAATAACCCACCACCTGAGACTTTTATTAAGAGATAAGAAAAAGTCTCTCAAAAGAGACACGCAAAAGGGTTGTCCCAACGAAGACATCATGTCAAAACTTGGTCTTCTGACCTTCCCGAACCAACTAAACACAAGATGAGGAAAACCTATCGCCTCTTGATCAGCAGGACCCAAGGAGAGAAAAGCCTATTCCCCAATGAGACAACCTCATAAGGCATTCTTCCTAACATTCCAAATGTGAGCCTAAATCCTTAGAACAATATCATTCCAAGATAATGTATGTCCAAAGAAATGGAAAAATCAATAAGAATCCTCCACTTCCATTTACTTAACAGGGCAAGTTTTCCTAAACTCGCAAGTATATTCTTCCACAAAGCTAATTTAGTGGAAAAATGCAAAAAATATGGGCCTTCACTTGTACCTTTATACCCTAGAACCCGACAAGTGAACCCTAGAATGCTAGAAGGTTATATGGACTCAACTCAATCCTTTCAAACGCGTCCGGTAGAAAATATATGTAGAACTCACTTGATTAATAAATAATTTTTTCAATTCTTAGTTATAACACATTACTATTATGACCATGGGATTATTTTGTGGGGTGAATTTTGATGGCGTTGTTGTCAAATAAGGTGATCTCGCCTCGAGTGTTCCTCGTGCCAAATTTGGAACTATAAGAAGAATATTCGATGGTCATAACTTGTTCGATTTATCTACTTTGAGATGAGTCATATCATCACCAAACAAAGCCTCATTATCTATGGTGTTAAGAGTGTGGAAAATTAGCCAAATCCCAATATGTTTAAATATCACCCTGATCTCTTACTATCAAGGTGTAATAACTTATGTATTATTAGTTCAGTCTGTTAGGGGAGCCATGTGTATACTCATTGGCATCCCTATCCTTCTTCTCTATGTGAATATATTTTCACTTGATATAACATTATGTTTGTTCCATGGAAACCACATGCTTTAAGACGAGGGACAAATTGAAGTTTCTAACCCTCAAGCCATTCTGAAACTCTACTACTACAAAATATACATTTTGTAACAATTCATTGCTACGACCACTAATCTAACCAAGTAATATATATTCATTAGAAGCCTTTAGTTTTTTTTTTAAAATCACATATAACCATTTTCTAACTATACAACTATTGTGATATGTGGAGGAGTAACAAGCTTCGAATTCCAACACCAACAAATTTATGTTTTTTCATTACAAAAAGGGTGTGTTCCCTTAATTTCTATTTTTACATAAAAATTAATGATTTTTCATCATGGTCCAGATTAACAACTCTTAGTAAAATATCTAGACAATTCACCATGATTCCTTTTATCAACCGTGGTGAAATATTTTACCTAAATAATATAACTTAATACACTTAACAATAAATTGTGCTTAAAGTGAAACCCTAACATCTCTCGCCTTATACCAAAATCTCGAAACTCCATTATATCTTACCCAAACTTCAAAAAAAAACTTCCCTAACTAGTATGAATCAAGAATGGTGTCATATTTTCTTGTAATACGAAACAAGTATCTCATTCCTTTATCTTCATTTTCCACTAATCTCACCATTCATTTTGTAAGTCATTATTGATAAAAATTTGAGATTTTTTTTATGGATTTTTAACATTTTACGGAGGTTTTGAAACTCCACAAATTAACCACCCCAATTTGTTTAACGCTATACCATCGGTCACCCACAACTCCCACAGATAAACTATGACAATCATATAAGCGGCGACTTTCATAATCCCTGCAAAACAATTTGCGGAGGTCAAAACCCCCTCTGCAAAAAAACCCTCCCTTATACAGACGTGTTTTTTGTAGTGAGAATATTTATCTTTTTTTCTAGATTTCCATATTTTTAATATTTTTCTTTTTGTTCAAAATACACGTGAACCCTCGCTCTCGCTCTTTCTCTTCCGTTCTTCAATTTTAAACATAAACCCTCGGCGACGATGGCTAACCACGAGAAAATGAAGAAGGAAAACTCAGCATCTTCAGCAGAAACATTCCACCGTCACCACCGCTGCCGTAGGTAACTCACGTTGTCCCTTCATCTTCTTCCGCCGTATTTTTGGACGCCGTTAATGAACCGTTCCCCCTAGGTTTTACGTTTGTGGCTCGGTTTTTCATTTGTTTCTGCCATTGAATCATAGGTTTGAGTTCTTGTTTTACTTCTGCCATTTTTTCATCTTGTTTTACTTCTGCCATTGTTTTTTGAGTTCTTGTTTTTGACATTCTATTTCAGCCATGAATGAAAGAGGAATTAGGTAACTGAATGAAGTGAATCCACCTTTCTGTTTCTACCTTTGAATCACAGTTTTGAGATCTGGTTTTACTTCTGCCATTTTTTCATCTTGTTTTACTTCTGCCATTGTTGTTTGAGTTCTTGTTTCTTCCATTCTGTTTCTGCCATGAATGATAGAGGAATTAGGTAATTGAATGAACTGAATCCACCTTTCTGTTTCTGCCATTGGAGATACCGATCAACGTAGAGCTCCACCTAGATTGACAGTGATCAAATTTTGAAAAGGTGAAAGATGTGAGTATTCATTGGCAAGCCTTTTGCACATAAAGTTGTCACGGGTGGGTGGAAGAAGAGGTCAATTTTTTTTGAATTGCCATATTGGAAATCTTTGTACGTAAGACATTTTCTTGATGTTATGCATATTGAAATAAATATATTTGAAAGTGTTATGGGTACGTTACTCAATATAAAAGGAAAGTCTAAGGATGACCTTAAAGCAAGGGAGGACATGGTAGAGATGGGAATAAGAATTGAATTAGGACCCGTGAAGAAAGGAAGACGAACATGTCTACCACCTGCTGCTTATACTCTATCTAGAAAGGAAAAGAAAATATTGTGTAAGTTTCGAGTGAAGTTAAAGTTCCGTAAGGTTACCTCGACATTAGAAGACTCGTGTCTATGAAAGACCTCAAGTTAAAGAGTTTAAAGACACATGATTGCCATGTCATAATGAAACATTTTCTACCAATAGGTATACAATCTATTTTTTCAGAAAAAGTAAGAAGCGCTAAATCTAAATTGTGTTTTTTCTTCAAGTCAATTTGTAGTAAGGTGATCGATCCTGAGATCTTTCCAGTATTGCAAAAAGAAATAGTTATTACTTTGTGTGACCTTGAAATGTCTTTTCCTCCATTATTTTTTGACATTATGGTACATATTGTTGTTCATCTTGTGAAAGAGACACAATTGTGTGGACCAGCCTATATGATGTGGATGTACCCTGCAGAACGTTATATGAAAATCGTTGAGCGATACGTGGTTGAAGAAGCGGTTGAGTTTTGTACTGAATTGTTTTCCAATGTGCAATCCATTGGACTCCCCAAATCTCATTTTTTTGAAAAAAAAAAGGTAAAAAATTAATTGAAAATGAAATTGTGAGAATATCAAGGGATGAATAGGATCAAGTTCATTTTTATGTTCTGCACAATGACAATGAGGTTGATCCGTTTGTTGAAATGCACAAGGCTATACTTCTAGGTGAGAATCAAAGTAGTAATGAAAATTGGATAGTACGAGAGCACAATCAAAGTTTTATACAGTGGTTTAAGGATCATATATATTCAAAGTTTCATTCAGATCCCGCTTCAATATTAGACATGTTGAGATGTTTGGCATATGGTCCAAGTTCGATTGTGTTTTCTTATAGAGGATACACAATTAATGGATACAGATTTTATACCAAAGAACAAGATGATAAAGTACTATGCAAAATAGTGGTGTCACGGTGGTAGCTGAAGTAATGCATATTTCTAGTATGAAGGACTTAAACCCCAAATATGAAAATCTGTCATATTATGGGGTTATCAATCATATTTGGATATTTGATTAAGAGAAGTTTCAGATTCCTATCTTTGGTTGCAAGTGGGTACATAATAGTGGCATACGAATGGATAAGTCGTGGTTTTTGCATGTGGATCTTAATAGGATGGGGTACAAAGATGATCTTTTATTCTAGCCTCTCACGCTAAACAAGTGTTCTATGTCATATACGAAGAATATGAAATGGTCTATAGTGATTTTATCTTACAAAGTGATTGATGATAAAAGTGTAGATCAAGGTGATGTTGATGTTGAGAATGAGTCGATATTAGAAACGACCGAGATGAAAATACTACCGGGTGAATCATATATTAGAAAAGATCATGATGAGGGAATTTGGATCAATCCGTCCGTCTGCTCTTAAGAGACTAGTTATTCGCAATCCAACCAAGAAAAGAAAGAGATGTTAGTGAAAGAGGTAATATAGTAAAATGTTATATATTCTGTCATTTTTAATAAAATTATATATTTGTCATTTTATATACTCAATTGATTATGGAATTAGATATTTGGAATTAAATATTTGTCATTAGATACTAATGTTTTTCTTTATTACAAGTTACATGGCTAGTAACGAGGATCACCCACACGATGATTCTATTAATGATGGAGACAATGGGGGAGGCAAATTCGATAAGGGAGTGGAAAGAGAAATTAAACGAGGAAAACAATTATGAAGAATATCATTTGTGATAGAGATAGAGGCATAAAATACGATGTATTGGAGTCCAAGTGACCAATTAGTTGAGGCTAACGGTTCTAAATTGACAAGTTGCATTGGTACTTGTAAGGAGAGATATTCCAATAACTTGTGATGAGTGGAGAGATGATAAGTTGGATGACGCTAAAACTGAGTGAGATGTGTACTTTAAATTATGTCTTTAAATTACGATTATGTATTTAAATTACTTATACTAACACACTGTATGTTTTTGTAGAGGTCTTTCAACATTGATGATACAAGAAAAGATTATTGTCTTGGATTCGCCAGCAAAATACTAAGAGGGTTTAGAATATATTTAAACAAAAAATATCTTTAAGATGCCGAAATTTTTTTTGTTGATGCAAAGCGTCCAACAGAATATACAGATGTGATTTCACTTAAAGAATGAGATGTTTTTAAAGCCAAACGAAACAATCCAAAATTTCAGAGTGTAAGTGACGTAAATCGCCAAAGAGCATCATCTCTTGTGTATCAATATAAAAAAGGGCGTTTGGGATATGCACGATTAGAACAAAAAATTGTAAGTAGTTATAAATTGCAATGATATACTTGTTCATCAAGAGTTATAATTGATCTTATTTTTTGCCTTAATGTGTAGTTAAAAGAGCAGAATAGTTTTGAAACATCTCTTCCAGAACATGATTTGTGGAAGGCTTTCCGTGTGGGTAAGGATGGAGTTCTTAAAGAAGATGTACCACAAATTTTTGAAAAATGTGTAAGTATAACATTAATTCTTTAATTAAATCAAAATTTTATTAACATATAATATTCATGTTATTTCGATATTCATATGAATTTCAGGAGATTTTGTCTCAGTCTATATCTTCACCAGATGATTGTAGGAGCATACTTAGTCGAGCATTAGATGTTCATGAGTATTCTGGTCGGGTGAGGGGTAAAGGACATGGGGTTTTTCCAACATCCTTGAAAAAGAACAATCCAAAGACAAAAGTTGCTAGCAATAAAGAACTGCAGGCAAGGTTGGATGCATTAGAAGCTGAAGTTCTTGAATTGAGGAAGCATAAAGCGAGACACCAATCAGAAAGGGATGCTTCAGGTGTTAAAGATACTAGTGACATAGATAGTGTCAATTGTGCAGTTCAACCGAGTATTCCCGATGTAATTATATATATTATTATGAAATTAAATTAGTGTAATTTATTTAACTGACATATATACACATTAACAATCTCATATTTATTATTGATTTTAGGGCATTTCACATTGTCAACTCTTTTTAGAGACACCGACTCATCGCATGGTTGGCAAGGGAAAAGTGCGTAACACTATGGGAGAAGTAATTCATCGTAAACCGCTCCCTTCTGGATATTTGAAAGTATAAATTGATATTGCTTTAGAGGAGGGTGCGTTATTACCAATCCCAAAAGAAGTTTCAAATGCAACGTTGGTTGGAGAGGCATGATATGTTGCATGGCGGTCAAGACTCATTCGCATAGATGATGAGGTATACTTAAAACCATTATGAACCATTGAGTACTCAAATTATTTACGTTCATTTTACTTAAATTTTTTTTGCATGGTAATGTTAGACTCCTACAAAATCCAAACCAAAAGATAAGGGGATTACGCGACCAATCGAGTCAGTGGCATAAAAAAATAGGCACAACAGAATTATATGATATTTATGCTTAGATAATGTTAATTCATCATCTTATACTTGACCAATCTAATTTTATGATATTTAGATTATTCCGAGAGAAGTCGTTAGTAGGGTAAGGAGCTTGTAATTAGCAACATTCCCACAGAAATAAAGAGTGTTGCTAAGAGGACCGGGGCTAGAAAGAAAACTACTTCACAATATAGGTCGTGCCTTCAGATATATGTAAGATTCACAACTATTTGGCAAGGTGGTACTAGTCTTATACCTATGGATGTAGGGATTTATGGTTCTGAAGGCATGACAACAATTGGTAAGGAGGACTTGGAACAAGTTTTTGGATATAGGACATTAGGTCTCGTTGTTATCAATACATACATCAAGTATACTCCAATAAACTTTGTTTAATTAATTGAATAATTTATTTACTCATTTCAATGAATAATTAATGTTAATGATGTTTTTATTTAAGGTTTTTATATGACAAGTTGATTCGCCCGCGTGGATTGGAATCCATATTTGCTTTCATAAATCCAACTTTGTCCACACAAAGTCAATTATCTCAAAACCAGATGAAGTAAAAGTTTGTACTCCACTTATTTATGGGCAAAGATACAGAAAATTTGTTCTTTTTACCATATAATCCTGACCACAAGTAAGATTTTCATTTTAAATTTCCTCTATTATAATTTTTTTTTCTCCATTTTTTGACATTGTGTAGAAAGTGTCCATCTAACATTTGTTTAATATTACAAAGGACCGTTATTGGTTGATTAATCCTATGAGAGAAATTTTATATTATCTGGATTCATTGGGAAATGATTGGACAACATACCCAGATATGAAGAAGACGATTGACACGTAAGTGAGATTGTTCTAAAATATTTATGTGTATATTTAATTATTTATGTGAGATAGTTCTAAATATTCGTTATTATTTTATTATAGCATTCTACAAATTTTTCGAGCACAAAGAGATATTCAAGTACCAAGGAGTAGAGTCAACAATATTTCGTGGATCAAAGTGGAGGTATATATTTTCACAATTTTGATTATATAGCAATGATACTTGATAAAACAAGTTAAGGTGTATATCTTGATGTATATCCGTATTTTGTTTCCATGTGTAGTGTCCTCGTTAACACAATTGTGTAGATTGGGTTTATTTTATGTTGAGGTTTATGAAATAAACTCTTCTTTTGGACCGATTAGAGATTCCATCCACGGTATGAATTTCTAACTTAGGAATTATTTTAATATTTCACGAAATGACTTAGTGTCTTAAGTAAATCAAACTATGTTATATTATTATGTAGTACTTTGATGAATTCAAGTATGCTTATTACTCAAAAGATCAATTGGATGAACTTATAGAGGATTGGTGCCAATTTGTTATGGAGTTGAGAATTTTATTATAAGGTATAACTTTGATTTTTGAGAATATAATATATGTCATTATAGTTGTGTTGCAATATTGTTGTTTTTGTTGTTGTTATTTGGTAACTTGTATGAATTTCGATTTTTTAATTTTGTTTCAGGTTATATAGGTTCAGATCGATGTAGAAGATAGAGCTATTTTGTAATTCATTATTGATGTTGTTTCATTGTTGTATATATTAATGTTGTTGTTGTTTCAAGTTGTTTCATTGTTGTATATATTAATGTTGTTGTTGTTTCAAGTTTATGAGAAATATTTCGCAAAAAAGGATTGAAGATGTATACTAATGTTGTTGTTGTTTCAAATTTTATATTGAAGCTATAAATTATGGTAAAAATCTGGTGCAAAAATGGTGAAATTAAATCTAATAGACAACATTTTGTTTTAAATGAATAAAAAATTATATTCTAAATTTTCTTGGGGAAAGTGCTGTTAAGGGGGGAGGGAATAGACAAAGCTTTTAATGAGAAGCGCTGTCTAAAGTGGATGAAAAAGCAACTGCTATAGGGGGCAATAAAAAAGCGCTGCTAAAGGAGAAATAAAAAAGTGTTGTATAAAGTAAAGCGCTAAATAGGTATCTATAGCGTTTTTCGCCTAAAGGGTATCTATAGCAGCGCTTTTACAGTAACCTAAGCACTGTCTATACCTTTAGCAGCGATGGTTTTAGCAGCACTGTTAAGCGTTGTTAAAGGCCTAAAAAGCGTTGTCTAATCCCTTGTTGGCGTAATAGGCATTTGAATGATGTATCTTCTGACTCAGATTCATCTTTTGACTCTTCAGAATCAGATTCATCTTCTGACTCTGACTTATCTTCAGAACTTGAAAGATCTTTAGAAACTAACTCTGGTGTTGACGCTACACCAAAATCTGATTGAGACTTGCTCTAATCCCATGTTTCTGACTCTTTTACAACAACGTCTCTGCTGATTTCTAGTTTATTGGTTTCTAGACAATAGAGTTTATATGCACCTGTACTTTGGTACCTCACCAGTAACATTACCTTTCTTATATCATCCAACTTTCGTCTTCTAGCTTCTAGGACGTGTTTGTAACATACAGAACCAAAAACTCTCAGATGACCAACACTTTGCTTATCTCCAGTCCACTTCTCTAAAGGAAAAATTTACCTCAACTTCTTTGTTGGACACTTGTTCAGAACATATGCTGATGTGGCAACAAATTCGCCCTATAACATATGAGGTAGCTTCTTCTCTTTCAGCATACTTCTTGACATATCAAACAAAGTTCTGTTTCTTCTCTCAGCAAGACCATTGTGTTGAGGAGTATATGGTGCAGTAACCTCATGTTCTATTCCATTCTCTTAACAGAACTTCTGGAACTCTGTAGAGTTATAATCACCTCCACCATCCGTTCTCAGAATTTTCATCTTCTGACAACTCTGCTTCTCAGCCTTCACCTTGAACTTCTGAAACTCAGTATACACTTCATGTTTGAAATTAATGAGTGTTATCCATGTCATCCTTGTGTACTCATCCACAAAGGACACAAAATATTTGTTTCCTCCAAGTGAATGTACTGGAAATTGTCCACACACATCAGAATGTACTACTCCCAAAGCATGCTTCGCTCTGGGGGCTACTTCTGATGTAAATGGTAATCTAGGCTGCTTGCTTTCATGTATATCTCGCACGACTTATAAGGCTTCACAATCATTGAAATACCATGTACAAGCTTCTTTGAACTTAGATGCCCTAAGCTTCTATAGTTTAAATGCCCCAACCTCTTGTGCCACAACTTACTATCACCTTCAGCGAATTCTGCACTAAGGAACTCTGCTTCAGCTATATTAACATACACCTAGAATGTTTTGTTGCTTCCCTGCTCAGACTTCATAATCAACTTTTGATAGGAATCATACAACTTCAAGAGGTTGTCCTTCATTACAACTGAGAAACCTTTCTCAATAATTTGACTTACACTCATCAGATTGCTTTTAATTCCAAGAATATACCATACATCTTTAATCAGAATTTTTTTACCATTCTTCACCTTGACTCTGACATTTCCCATACCTTCGGCATTAAGGTACTTATCATCAAGACATCCGATCTTTGTTCTCCTTCCGAGTCAAAGTCAATCACCATTGTTTGTTCCTAATCAAGTGATTTGAACACCTAGTGTCCATATACCACCAATCTTATGATCGCATAATCGTAATCAAGCCATCTATAGCATGTGTTCATCATCAAAGTCTCATCTGGATATATTCGCTTCTTCTAACTTTCTTCCTTTGTCTCTACAATCTCCAGCCAAATGGGCATACTATTTACAACAGTAACATTGAACCTTTTTCTTGTCATATCTCTCCTTTCCCTTCTGATATTTATTTTCATCAGAAGTTGAGCTTTCTGACTTCTGGAAACTATCACCACGCCTATTCTGCTTCTAGTCCTTCTTGACATATGAAACCTTTAGAGCTTGCTCAACTTCCCTCTCAAAAGTTCTCTCAGTCAAACGCAACTCTTGTGCTTCTAGAATGCTTTGCAACTCTTCTATTCTCATGGTTTCCAGATCTTTAGAATGTTCAATAGAAACAACAATGTAATCAAACTGAGGAGTAAGCGACCTCAGAACTTTCTCTATGATTACTTGTTCAGAAAGTGTTTCTCCATAAGCTTTAATTTCATTAGTGATCAGAATTACTCTGGAAATATACTCAAAAACTTTCTCACTGTTCTTCATGTTGAGATTCTCATATTGCTTTAGCATGGACTGAAGTTTCACCTTCTTCACTGATGTGTCACCACCGTAACATGTTACCAGTATATCCCATGCCTCCTTCGACGTCATCGAATCAACAATCTTCTCAAACACGTTTTCATCCACACACTGATGGATAGATAACAGAGCTTTCTGATCCTTCTTCCTCATACCTCTTTCTTCAGTTTTCTGTTATTCAGTAGCATCTACTGCTACTAAAACATAACCATTTGTTACCAGCTCAAGAACATATTGAGCACCAAACAGAACTCGCATCTGTTATCATCCATCTGTTCTAATTTTTACCATTAAAAATTGGAAGTTTAGTATTCAAACTACTGCTTCCACTCATCTTAATCTTTGTAGAAATAAATTTCTTAGAAATCTCAGTTCTCACTCAGTGTTTCCCAAAAACCCACAAAATCAATATGATCTTGTTCAAACACACAACTCACAATCACTCGTGTTTCCCAGGAATTTCAAGAACAACCAAGAGCTCTAGATACCAATTATTGGTGCAAGGTGATAAAAGTGGAAGAAGAAGAGAGAAATAATAAATGATAAAGATGGATGCAATTGATTGGTAAAAGGAATGGATTTTAATGAAGCATAGGAACACCTATTTATACACAAAAGTAGCAAAAAGCAAGGATGCTACGTAAGCCTTAATGTTCGTGAAATTAAATAGGACCGAGTTGAACTAATCATCAACAAAGAATTAAAAAAAAAAAGAAGCATGGTCTTGTGTCTAAAAGTATGTAATAATTAATAGATGTTTTAAGCTATAGCCTTTCTTAATATATGAATTATTATTTTGTTTTATAAAAATTTCATAACATTGTTTTATAAGAAGAATAAAAACAGTAGACTTTATATTGACTATGTTTTTATATACAGAAAAATATGAACATCTAAAAAAATTAAAAAACATACTTGATTTAAATAGATGTTCATGAAAAAGATATAAGTATTTTTACTTTGATATTTAATGGATAATAAAAATTTTAAAATATTTAAAATAAAAAATTCCTTTTACTAAATTTTAATTGTTATAATTTTTTTATTTGATTGTGGAGATATTTTAGGTAACATATTTGTTTATTTAAGTATACGTAAGTCACTAATAGTTTAGCAAAATAAAAAGCATATCTAAAATTGTATGTTATTTTTATTATTTTAAAATTCTTAAAAAATAATGAATATCAAACGAGTCTTTTATCTTTGTATCATATATATTGAAATTCACTACAAAACAACTGTTATTGTATCCATTTTTGAATATGTGAGTCAGCAACCAAACATAGAAACCATGCAAAAAGCAATATGTATGAAAGTGTAATGTAAAATAGAAACTCTTCTGCACCCTAATGCATACAGCTATGCTAATTTGTTTGCATTATTGTACTTTCATTTTGATAAGTTAATGGCGCTAATTGTTAGTGAAATACATCTTTGCACTACTCTCTCTCTATATATGGCAGCATCAAAAGCATAACTTTATCACAAAAATGCTTCAACATATTTTATCAAAGATGTTGCAATACCTTTTCTTGTTCGAGTTTCTACGGGCTATGTTTTTTTTTTTTTATCATTTCCACTCAATCCTTTCATTTCTGTTTTAAGTGTCACTTTTAAACTCCTTCGCTAATTATTACTATTTGTTTCTGTATTTCACTAACAATTAGCGCCATTAACTCATCAAAATGAAAATACAATAATACAAACAAATTAGCATAGCTGTATGCATTAGGGTGCAGAAGAGTTTCTATTTTACATTACACTTTCATACATATTGCTTTTTGCATGGTTTCTCTGTTTGGTTGGTGACTCACATATTCAAAAATGGATATAATAAGAGTTGTTTTGTAGTGAATTTCAATATATATGATGATACAAAGATAAAAGAGTGGTTTTGATATTCATTCATTGTTAAGAATCTTAAAATAATAAAAATAACATACAATTTTTAGATATGTTTTTTTTTTTATTTTGCTATACTATTTGTGACTTAGCGTATGCTTAAATAAACCAATATGTTACATAAAATATGTCCACAATCA
Organism: Vicia sativa; assembly: GCA_021764765.1. NCBI lineage: Eukaryota > Viridiplantae > Streptophyta > Magnoliopsida > Fabales > Fabaceae > Vicia > Vicia sativa. The sequence goes on from CM038795.1 coordinate 178,362,645, forward strand.
AATAAAACAATAATAACAACTAAAATTTAATAAAATGAATTTTTTATTTTAAATATTTTAAAATTTTTATAATCCATTAAATATCAAAGTGAAAATACTTATATTTTTTTCATGAAAATCTATTTAAATCAAGTTTTCTTTTAATTTTTTTTAATATCCCTATATATCTTACATTCTCTCTCTATTAATTGACACCAATAGTCCATACTATATATTTTTTTTAATAGTAAAGCATGAACCGTATGTTATAAATAAAAACAAAAGATGTTGAAAATACAAAAGGAGCAGAGAGTATCAAGTGCTAAAGAGCAACAAATCGCCTAAGAATTTCTAGCACAGAGAACGAACCCAAGACTTTTGGTTAAGTTAGAAGAGACTCACTCCATCTCATTTAAGTGCTCTTGGGTCATGACTTAGACTTTAAAACAACTTAAACACCCCTAAAATCAAATATGGTAGAGATCCAAGCCTCACCACCCACCTGAAAAACTCTAGGTCAGAAACTTCACCTCCCCGCTGTTATACCCCAAAATTTGCCATCCTTTCTCTCAAGACAATCCATGGCTCTATGTTCAAGAATTTCACAAGGTTTGCTCAAATAAACCCTCTTCTAAGTAATCCATCCAAGCTAAGGGTTTGCTCCTCTAAAGTCAAGATGGGTCTCCAATGCTTCAGGTGGTCATCATATCTCACCAGGGATCCTTGTAACGCCCATTTTATTTAATATTATATTATATTAATATTTTCGAGTTACCGATCGATATTTATTTCGCGACGAGAATAATTATAGTAATTGATATATCTATTAAATATATTTGGTGACGTTTCGTTCAGTCCGGTTTTTATTTCGTTCGGTTCGGTAAAATATTATTCGAACCGATATTTAATTCCCCGGAATTATTTTAATTAATTGAATTAATAATATTAAATAATTTAGGGGTGTGAGGATTAATTGGGAAGGATTGGGTTTACACCCTTAACTAGTAAGAAAACATAGTTATAAAACCAAATTTTCCTCATTCTTCCCATTTTACAAACAAAAGCCAAGAATAGAAACCTTGAGAGAAAGAAAAGGGGTTTTGGGAGAAGAAGAGCAAGAGAAGAAGAGGAAGAACATGAGCAAGCTTGAGGATTGGATTTTGTAGAATCATCAAGAATCAATCAAAGCTTGCAAGGTAAGGGGTTTGATTTCTTCATCTCATATAGTTAGGCTTTTGGTTGATATATTTGGATTTGAGACAAATTGATAGTAGGGTTTTATGAGTTATGTGTGTGATTGTTGAATGATTTAGAAAGTTGGATTACGAGTAGGGATTATGGATGTGTTTTATTGTTAGTTTATAGGTTCTAGAAGTATATAAATGGAATGGATAAACTGTGAAGAAAAAACCAGAAAACATAACCTTCTGTTAAAAATAAAATGGCACAGGGAAGATGAGGAAATGGTGGACGTGGAGCAATGGGGGAGGCGCCCACCTCATGGTGTGGGGCGGCCGTCCCCCTATCTAGGGCGTGCGCCTCCAAGCAAGGAGAGGCCTGGGACGTTCGTCCCTGTTGCGTGGAGGAAGGAAGAGGAAAATGTCATTTTTCCGGTTTTTTGTATATTGCATTTTCTGTTTTCTGCAGAAACCTGTTTATGCATAATTTTCTAGTTTGATTTTGTTTCCTTCCAATTTCCTAATTCAACATACTACTAGTTGGTATTAATAAAATATAACTAAGACATAAGTTATCCGATTAAATTTAGAACCCGATTATGTTCCGATTTCCCGATTTTGGTAAATTCGTCGACAGAGCAAGTTGCTCCAAATTCAACGAAAATTGACGTGCTAGCTAAGTTTGACGTGTAGAACGTAGTGGTGATGTTAGTTTTTAGAAATTACGAGTTTTTACGAGATGACCCGAAATAGGCCAATTTACGGTTAAATTGAATCGGATTGCGTTTTAGTAGATTTAAGGCATGTATGTACAATCCGATTTCGATGTTGACGATTATGATTAATGTCGGTTATTAGGAATGGCTTTCGCGACGATTATAGGTGTTTGACTACCTTTTCCGTTTTTGGAATTTGGTGAATTAATTGATGTTGTTAATACATGCTTCCGATTTGTGAATGTATGATTTTTGATGATGATGAATTATTGGTGAGGTTTTGCATAATGCAATTATGATGCGATGATATATTTATCTTGATGTGGATAAATTATGGCGATGTGGGCTTTATGCCAATTTTGATGAGCGATGATGATGTTTTTGTGTTGTGTTGTTTTATTGTCGAGTCACATTCATTGCATTGGCGACGATGGGCTTTTATGCCAAGCGACGAGGCTTTTATGCCAAGTGTTCCTAATTACGGACAAAGCGACGGATACCACATGCATAACATAGTCGTGTCTCATGGAGTCGGTTATGTTTATGTTTGAATTGTTGGTGTTGGATTTTAATTGATTGATGATGTTGAATTGCGATGGTATATGATGCTTTGTTGGTGATTGTCTTTAGGATAAACATGAAATGAATATAATTTGATAATTTCGTAATATTTATGCGATGAATATAAATGATGAGTATTGCGATGATTTAACTTTGATGAAATGCTTAATGCAAATATGATGTGATGATGTTTGTGACGATGGTCTTTTATGCCAAAAAGCGACAATGGGCTTTAGCCAATTTGTGATGATTTTATTTATGATGATTAAGTTATTAGTATGGTTTAATGTTGTTATTTGATGTTGTTGCTTATAATTTCCGTGTTGATTAGTGATGTATTAACTTGTGATGATTTCGTGGTGAGGAATGTTTATGTGTTGTGTGATGATTTATGCCGATGAGGTTATGGCGATAAAGTGTAGATTATACACATTAGAATGACGATAAGAGTAAGTGAGTTTTGGATACATGTTGAAATTGCACTTATTAATCTATACCCTTTATAATTCCGAAACTATATATATATATATATATATATATATATATATATATATATATATATATATTTATCATGCCTTTAATTATATGTTTTGGAGTATCTCACCCTTTATTTGTTTGCTACCTTTATATTGGTAACGCAGTGTTATGAAGACGGAGGTTATAGCTGCTATTAGTCGAGTCGGTGTCGCTCTGATACGTAGCACTCGGGGGGAATATTTATGTCGTCTTGTTGTTGTTCTTTCATTATTATTCCTTTTGTGAATAAGAATCATAATTTAGGAAAATATGATTTTGATGAGGAAGTTTAATAAAGAAGTTGTTTGATTGTTAAGAATCAATTTATGATTTTCGATGATGCTATGTATCCGAGATTTATACTTTAAAGCAAACTATTTAAAGTGATTTGGTTTTGAAGGTGTGACGCCTCAGTATTTAATTTATGAAATTTTAATTTACTCTGATTTTTGCATATATAAATCTTGGGTAATATTGGGGTGTTACAATCCTCATGTCAAGTTCCAAGCCTTACAAGTCAAAATTGCTCATCCAATTGCTCGATGGTTGAAAATCAACGTATTGGACAAAAGTTAATTGTGGTCAACATACAGTCAAACTTCATAATTTTTCGTCAAAAGCAATATTTTGAAGTAATATTCATCATTTGATCAAGGGTTGACCATGATTCATCAAGAAAAATCAAGATTTGATCAAAAGTCAAAGTTTCTAAATTAGGGCTTTTTAGACAAAAGTCAACAGAACTTTGACCAAGCATAACTTTCACATACTTTATCAGAAATTATTTCACCCAAGCTCATTTTGAAGAGAATTCAATTCTCTAAAACTTCATGTCTCACAAGCTTGGGATGGAAATGCTTCATTTGGAAGTTATAGATAAAAATATTACAGGTCCTCTTAAAAAGTCAACAAAAAGTCATCTTTTTGCAAAGAAGTGTTCATGAGTATGGAAACTTCAATGAAGATGAAACAAAAAGGGATGTTTAGAAGACATCTTGAGATTTCTAAAAGTCCAAGAACACCCAAAATGTGGAAAATTGAGCACGATACAAATTGTGCAAGTTGAGCATTTTTGAGGAGGTGCATGAAGAAAAATACTTAGCAAAAGCAAATATTTTTCAAATGGACCTAAGATTTTATGATTCAAACTTATTCGTAACATTATCAAGAGCCTCTAAGCCCAACTACATGCCCTCCTTCCATTTATTTTATTTATTTTTGAATTAAACCATTAAAATTCAATTTTAATTAAAATAAAATATTAACACAAGGTACAAGGCATATGGGCTTGATATCCAAGTTTTGAGGTCCAAGATTGACAATGCAAGCTGGAAAATTCGTGCAAGAGAGTTTAAGGAAGATTGAGCAAGGAAAAGAAAGATTTGATTCAAAAATTTCAATCAAATATCTTTCATTCAATGCAATATATTTTACCAAATTTGTTGACCTAATCTCTTGTCCTATATATACTTAACATCCTCACAAGATAGAAAAAGGAATTTGCAGCCTCTTACACAAATTGCTAGCCTCTTACAAGCCTTGGAAATCTCTCAATTTTTTCTCAAAAACTTGCAAAATCGTGTTTTAATTTCTAGGTAGTTTCAAGCCATTCCAGCCATCCATTCGTGTTCCTGAAGTTCCCAGGGATCGATTCATATCATTACACGATCCTAAAGCATCCAGAAATCACTCACCCAAGCTACTCCGGTTTGGTATTTTTCTATATCGTTTCTCTTAATCCATGCATTACTAACTGATTTTGTTTATTTGTATGATCTCAGGATGTTGTTTAGAACAAGTACAACGTGTTACATGTGAGCTTTAGGGCTTAAATCCCATGATGTCGTTGCTAGGGCATAGGAACTGTGAGTTTTGAACCCACCGGGACTGTGGATATATAAAATACCACCATTGATTCTGGGTACGAATTAGGGATAGGATTTTATTGTGTATTATTGTGTATTGATTTGACGATCGAGAAGATGACCGAGCTTTGCTCCGACGCTCGATCCAGAACAAACAACACATACATATTTATGAATCGCAATATGAATGGATGTATCAGCTTGCATGCGCTTATGTCACTCTATCTCTCGTGTCGTATGCTCAAACCCCACCTTTGCTTTTTGTTTTCATTGTTTTTTTATGTTTAGTCTCTGTATGAACGCCTGAAGCTCTAGATGTCCCCAGCACTAGAAGCTCCAGCTTTCTTGGTTTTCTTATTTATATTTTTATTTATTTTCTGCTTTCCCTTTTAATTAATTAATTAATTTAATAATTAGGATAACTAATTAGGTTAATTACATAATTTCACAAATAACTTTTTCAATGCTTTTTTTAATTAACTTAATTAGTTTAATTTAGGTTAATATTCATTTTTCTTAATTAAATTAAAATCAATTAGAATTAGGTTTTATTTTCACATAAACTCTAATTTTCAAAACACCAAAAATACTAGGACGTAGTTTCTCTTCTGCTATTTATTTTTCTTGCATTTAAATTCTAGAAAGGATGTATAGGTTGCAAGTTTTTATCATGTAATAGCGTAGATTTACATTTCCGCCTTTACTTTCTGCACCTCCTATTATGTATCTGCCCCAAAGCCATGTAATAGCGTAGGACATTTACATTTCCGCAATTTACTTTCTGCACTTGTTAACTGCTAGTAATTAGGCGTGTATGGCAAGATTAACTTAATCAATCTAGATCACTAACCACAAGATAAATATCTGAAAACAACACACTTTCTTCACACATGCACTCCCTTAGGGTATCCTCTCTCGTTGCCTTACGAAACAATGGTCATGTCCCTCGAGCGTAGGATATCTCAACACAGTTGCCTACAATATATCATCACAGTACCTTCGACTTAAAAGATCACAGTCCCTCGATGTTGCCTACGAATACATGATCTCGCCCCTCGGTTTGTTGCCTACGAAAAGTGATGATCGTCTCTACGAATGTGCTAGGATATCCCTACAAGTTTCCTTCTATGACCATCCGATGTCCCTTCGAATACATGATCTCGCCCCTTGGTTTTCACACTTCATATTTTCCAAAACTTTTCAAAACACTTTGTATACATTCCAGCGTGAATCATTACAAAGTTTCTTTTCCAAAACAAAAATATTTCCAAACACTTCGTATACTTTCCAGCGAGAATCATTACGAAGTCAAAGAGAAATGTCTTTTCAAAAACATTTTCAAACACGCACACATAAAGTAATTTATAAAGTGAGCTAAGCAATCAAGAGCCCGTAGATAACTACGGATGGAAAGGGTGCTAACACCTTCCCTTTTCCTAACTGCCTCCCGTACTCAAAATCTAACGAAGGTCTTTTCTTGTTCTTTTCGCCTTCCCTTAATTGGTTAAAAGAAAATTCGGTGGTGACTCTTGCTATCCGCAACATTTGCGATCAAACGCAAAACAAAACAAGTCAGTTCTCCCACCGTGTTACAGAACTGGTGACTCTGCTGGGGAAAATAAAGAAAGGTTACCTTAGGGTTTTTAGATCACTTTACTGCTTTCTGTTTGACTTGTATGCTTTACTTTTAAGGGTTGCTTGGGTATTATACTTGTGGGGGATCCTACATCCAGATCCAGGTTTCCTTAGGTAAGTAGCGATAAATTGTCGCGATCGTTAGGCGTATACCGAAATAGTCAACATTATGGCTACGTTAGTGCGACACTTTGGATGTCCCGATGCTCCTCATGTCCAATTGAGTAAAGTATTTGGCGCTTGCATGGTGTCATCAGACTAACTCAACTTTTAGAACCCTAATTGACCCATCTTGGCCATTAGAAGGTAGTGAGATGGCCGGCTGTGCATCGTTGGTTGATACTGATGCTACGCTCATTAAGATTCGACTTTTGGGATGTTTTGATCGACCACTTGGTAGTCGCTTTGAAATAAAGCCTACGAGAAAGATCAATGATATAAGATTCCTAGAACTCGCCATTATTATAGGACAGTTGAATCAACTCAAACTTTGGTAGGGTAGACACCTATACCCCATGCAAGCCTTAAACTTAGGGCTATTGTGTCCATTGCTTGTGATTGCTACTTGTTTAAACATGACATCATAACATCATATCATTTCTAATCATTTCAAGGACCTAGGTATTTATCTTTGCTATGTTTTGTAGGAATTATGGCTTCTAGGAAGACTATCCGAATCAACTTGGGCATACCATCTCAACTCAAAGAATTGGTTTCGAAATTCCTAATCACGCTTCATCAAAAGACATGGTTATCTTCTTGACTTGGTTATCTTCGATTTTGAAGAAGATATGATGCACGTCGATTCCGTTCTTCGATCCGAAACATCATTGCTTTACATTCCATTACTAGTTGGTTCCTAAATTGGAAGAGTTCTCTAAGCTACTTGGGATACCTATCCTTGATCGATACCATTCACCGGTTCGTAAAAGCTCAGAATACGAAGACATCGATTACATCTAAAGCGATCAAACATTGAAGCTAATTGGGAAACAAGAAGCGGAGTTAAGGGTTTGCTTGCTAAGTTTCTAATAAAGAAAGCTTGAGAATTCCTCAAAGCTATTAGTTTCCATGTATTCAAAGACATTCTGGCCTTACTAATCTATGGTTTGGTGTTGTTTCCTAATCTCGTTCATAGACGTGAACACCATCAAGATATTCTCACTCATAATCTTGTGCCTAACTTACTTGCATACCGTTGCTTTCCAGGTGGTTTATTTCGCACCTTCCTCAATCGGTAATGAAGAACGAGCAAAGATTGAAGTGGTCTAAAAGGCTGATGTCACTCTCTCATTCAGATATTCGTTGGTGTCTTTTTTCTCAAAAGGACTTCATTTTCATTGAGCGTTGTGGGGAATTCCCTAATGTACCACTCCTTGGCATACGGGGAGGTATCACTTACAACCCTTCTCTAGCTCGACGTTAGTTTGGTTATGCTCGAAGAGATGGTCCTCATCACATGCTTCTCCAAGACATTGTGTTCGACTACAACAACGATCTCCAGAACTACCGTCGAAGATTTATACACGCTTGGGGCATGGTAAAAAAGACTGATACCAAGACTTTGGGACACAAAAATTCCGTTCCTTGGGAACCGTACCTCAAATGGGTTCGAGCTCGAGCTTAAAACCTCATGATGCCATTTACAGCTATTCTACCAGTGATTATGGAACCTGTTGCTATAGGTGACGAACCCTATACCATTCTCCATCCGAACATGCCTACCGATTTCGAAGACTTGAAGAGATCCTGGATTCAGCTCAAAGAAGAAAGGGATACCTTCGAAGCTCAGTACTATGCAAACGAGAAGAAAATGTTAGAGTTGACAAAGCTACTTCACGAGGAGCGAAACATCAACACCTACTTCAACACAAAGAGGAAGTGCCCATGGGAGACCTGAAAGCTTTAGGAGCTTTTTTTTCATTTGTTTAAAACTTTCCCTTATACTTAATAAAGAGAAACTAATAAAAAGTTCGTTCTTCTTTGTTTAACAAATTTAAATTCCTAAGGTCCTTGAAAACATTGCATTGCATAACATCGCATATCATGGCATAACATCTCATAACAGGTACATTGAAGACCGATTTTCTTATTCTCTCGCTGTTTATTTCAGCAGAAATGGCTCTTGAACAGACTGTCAAAGATCTCTAGGCTTAGAATGCTCAATTCCAAGAGATGTTAACCAACTTGGCCCAAGGCCATAAAGACCTGAAGAAGCTCATCACTAGAAAGAAGAAGACCATTGGTATCCTTAACATGGGAAGAAATCATAAGGGTGCAGCTAGGGTGGTCAGCCAATTTGAAATCTCAGACAAGAGCGGTGAAACTGAGGGAAGTATCAAGAATAGTGAAGGAAGCCATCATGGGTCTAAAAACAAAGATGAAGACTATGTGAACGAGCAGTAACCTCCTGACAACGACAAGTACAAGCAACTTGAAGATCGTGTGAATGCTGTGGAAAATATGAAAATGTTCGGGCTGAACTTTGATGATCTGAGTCTTGTTCCTGGCATGGTAATTCCCCGCAAATTCAAGGTTCCTACCTTTTCCAAGTTTGATGGCATCTCTTGTCCTAAGTTGCTGTATATGAAGTCCTATGTTCGAAGATCCATCCTCACACTGAAGACAGGAAATTGTGGATCCATTTGTTTCAAGAGAGTTTATAACTCGAGTGGTATTATCCTAGAGTACCCAAATTCATACTTGAATGACTTAGCATACGTCAAGACATTGAATTAGCACCTACCCGCATGCAACTAAAGAGCATGTCTATGGGTCGTGACGAGAAGTTCAAAGAGTATGCCCAGAAATGGAGACATTTAGCAGGCAGAGTTCAACCACCCTTGTCCAGTAGGGAGTTGGTTGACATGTTTATGGGAACACTGACAGGCCCATTCTTCAATCATCTGATTGAAAATTCTTCAGCCAGATTCACCGAGCTGATATTGACACGCGAACATATCGAAGCTGGAATCAAGAGCGGAAAGATTGAAGTAGAGTCATCTTCAAATGCTGCAAAGAGATCTTTTGGTGGAATGAAAGAAACCAATGCTATATATGGTCAAGGGCCACGAAAAGATGATCGACTCAATCGTGGGCGGTTGTAATCTCCAACCCTACACCAAAGACCACCTCAACGAGACAACGCGCCAAAACACACCACGAAGACAATTTACGAAGATCAACATGCCGTTGTCTCAAGCATCAACACATGATGAAAGTAGAGCTGATCACTTTGAGGATCCTCCTCAACACAATCCTAATGCAAGATGTGCATACCACTAGGGGCAAGACACCAACAATTGTTGGGCTCAAGAACAAGATTCAAGACCGATTGAAGCAAGAGAAATTGAATTGACCCTCCGTCGAAACTCCGAATTTGATCAACGCACCAATGCCTAACCATGGTAAAAGTTCCAATGCTATTGATGAAGACTCTTACGCTTATGATGTGAACAAGTCGACCATTCCTCTAATGATTGTCAAGAAAGATTTGTTGCAAGTCGGTGTTTCCAAGATGCCCGACAACCGCATTGGTGTGCATCCGAATTTGACGGATGTGCTTGGTCAAGAGGTGTATTCAACGATGATGGACAACCGATAAGTGCTATTTCAAACTTCCATCTATGGAGTGAAGACATTTATAAGAATCTAAAGATCAAGACGAAGCAAAGTTGTACTGTAAGTCTAGGATACCTTGGGAAGCCAAGTGGAAAGTTTGATTTCATGGTTAAGTATACCGCTCTTGAAAGCTATAAGATTCCTATCAAGATGTCAAGGCAACCGAATGGGGAGACGATTTCCGTAAGACTATGCTGATGTAAACATAATAAGGATCACCGCCAATCCTACACCTAGAGTGGAACCTCTCATCATAACTTCTCCTGCACCAATTCCATATTCCTCCGACAAAGCTATACCTTGGAACTATGGAGCTAAAGTTTATTATCATGGCGCAAGCAAGAACCTTTGACCTTTGCAATTAAAGTTATCAATCCCGACATCGACAACATCACCGGTCAAGCAAGGTGACCGAACCGAAAGATTATTTTCTAGAAATCTCTCCTCCAAAGGACACCACTACACCGGCGCATTCCCGATATCAAACCAATTCCGCTAGAGGGAAAGAACCAGGACTCATGCTCAAAAGTACCAAAGGAAGTTGTCAAGATACCTGTAAGAAATGGAGGAAATTCAAGATCATCAAGAAGAGTGACTACAATTTGTAGAACAGTTGGGACAAACTCCGTCCAAGATATCCATGCTAGCTCGCTATTGTGCTCGAGGCTCATGTTAAATCCTTAGTAAAGTTTTTAAAGAACGCTAGCATACCGCAAGACATTACCGATCAATTTGAAGGTTGTATTGCTACCGACCGCTAATAATGGTTTAGGTTTCTCGATGTCGATTTAACTTCTTCTCGAAGGAATCACAACAAAGCCTTGCACATCTCCGTTGAATGCAAGGGCACTACATTGTCTCACATGTTGGTGGATATTAGTTTCAATATTCTCCCAAGAGCGGTCAAGGAGTGGTCATGAAGCCCAGTGACATAATCGTTAGAGCTTTTGATGGTTCTAAACGAACAGAACTTGGAGAGCTCATCCTGCCAATTAAAGTCGATTCCGAGACTTTTGACTCTACTTTCTTTGTGATGGACATTCGTCCAACTTACGCTTTCCTACTCGAATGCCCTTGGATACATGGGGCAGGCGCTGTCACTTCTACCCTCATCAGAAGCTGAAGTACCCAGTAAAGGGGAAGATCGTTACAATATGCGGTGAGGAAGAATATATGGTAAGCCATCCGCAATGCTCGATACTCGAAATGGAAGGTGAATTTGTCGAAACTCCCTGTCAAGCTTTTGAAGAAATCCCCCGAGTCATGCCTGTTGACTTTCCTGTCACTCCTGAAGTTACTAGAGCTCCACCGAAGATGGCTTCATTGAAAGACGCCAAAGTTGCGGTTGAAGAAGGAGGTTGTACTATTTGGAGTCGGCTCCCCGATCTCTCGTTCAAATCTAACAAGACTGGTTTAGGCTTCACTACAAAAGGTCAGAAGATGATACGCCACGAATGTGCCGGCAAACTCCCTTTCCACATCAACAAAAGCGGAGTCCATGCTATAGAAGACGACGACAGCAACTTTGACATCAATTGGATCTTCCCAAATCCAGGCGACGGACTCAACAATTGGAAGACTGAAGATGTTATGCCAATCTCCTTTAGATAGGAGTAATTGCCTTTTTTCTGTTATGCTTTTCGCTTTTTATGCTTTGAACAATAAACTTTAAGCCTAGTGTCTTGCCCGGGGTATCATGGCTCGTTTGTAAGGGTTATTATTTGTCATTTGCATATTTTCATTCAATAAAATCATTGGAGTTTTGCATTCAAATACTTTACTCTTTCCTTTCTTTTACTTTATCACCCTTCAAAAAGCTATGTGTTCTTACACACACCCACGTGATACACTGCAGATTCACTCTGAATCTCTTCGATAACACCTCTTCTATTGCTAAATATGACTTTGATAATCCGATCTACCAAGCCAAAGACGAAGGTGAGGAAGATTGTGAAGTGCCAGGAGAACTTGTCAGACTGCTACAACAGGAAGAACATGTTATACAGCCACATGAAGAGCCAGTCGAGGTTGTGAATCTGGGTACTGACGCAGACAAAAAGGAAATCAAGATAGGAGCGGGTCTTGAGAACAGTGTCAAAGAGAGATTGGTCCAGATGCTGCGAGACTATATCGAGGTTTTTGCTTGGTCTTACGAAGACATGCCAGGTCTAGACATTGACATTGTGGTACACCGAATACGAACGAAAGAAGGTTTTCTCCCTGTGAAGCAGAAAGTTCATCGTATGCGTCCTGAGATGTCAGAGAAAATCAAAGCCAACATTATGAAATAGTTCAATGTCGGGTTCCTAGCCGTTACTTCTTATCCACAGTGGGTTGCGAATGTGGTGCCCGTACCTAAGAAGGATGGTAAAGTGAGAATGTGTGTGGACTACCGAGATCTGAATAGAGCAAGTCCGAAAGACGATTTTCCACTTCCTCATATTGACGTTCTAGTTGATAACACTGCTCAACATAAGGTTTTCTCCTTCATGGATGGTTTCTCCGGTTACAATCAGATTAAAATGGCTCCTAAAGACATGGAAAAGACTACTTTCGTTACACAATGGGGCACATTCTGTTACAAAGTCATGTCGTTTGGACTGAAGAATGCTGGTGCCACGTACCAACGTGCCATGGTAGCTTTGTTTCATGACATGATTCATCACGAGATAGAGGTCTACATCGACAACATGATAGCTCGATTACAAACTGAAGAAGAACATCTTGATCATTTGTGAAAGCTGTTTGATAGACTGAAGAAATACAGATTAAGACTTAATCCTAACAAATGCACATTTGGAGTCAGATCCGGCAAACTCCTGGGATTTGTTGTCAGTGGTAAAGGTATTGAGGTTGATCTGCCCAAGTTTAAAGCTATTCAAAGGATGGTGATTCACGTACATGAAAAGCTCAATGAATCTTTCTTCCTTTAGTGCGGAATTGGGCAGAGTTTTGGTAAGCAATTTGAGAATACAAATGAAATGACTTATTTATAGTACTTTACAAGGTAACCGTTGAGAGTAATCAACAGAAGAAATTCAAACTAAGATAAAAACTACTACACATGATTTTGCCATTCATTTAGCGCTTTGCAACCACGACCTCTTGAAGTAACTGTCCACGATCTTCAGCCTTGACTCTTTCCCGCTTCGTGACTTCAAAAAGATTATCTGATTCTGGTTTCAATATACCTTAGGAAATAATGATATTCCCTAAGACCCCTGGCCTACGTCTTCGACAACATCTAACCTTCAACCAACTCCTTCACTTGACCTAGAATATGTCGAATCGACCAACAGTCTTTCCTCCCCCATCTAGTCGACGTGGTTTGTCTTCGACATGTTTATCTTGTGTTTATTTCTTCTGGTTGCTTGGTCGACTTGGTTGATACTTTGGTTCATCTTCTCAGTCGACCTACATTTTATGATATTTCTAGGATTTATAAGGTTGTCCCAAAGAAACAATATTTGTTTAGAATCAACCCTTAGCTTGTAGGGACATTTGCCTTTAATCAGTACCCTTAAACACAACTGGAAATTTCAGTTAATCAACAGACATCTAATAAGTACTTAGTCTCCCATCAAAGTACTTACTAGTTAGTCAGTTAGAATTAACTACTCACACTAGATTATTCCTACTGATTACATCTTCACACACACTTCTACTTTCAAGCAATAACATATATATTCAAAACTGAAGACATGGTGTTTTGACATTTGATACAACATCAACCATTATGGTTCTGGGGGTAACATCCATAATAATTTATTCTAATACTTGAGGGGGGACATGAGAAGCACTACTACTGTCATCTTTACATCCATAACAATTCATATATCAAGGAAAAATGTTATCCTTATCTCAATAAAATTTTCTTCAAAGCTTCACTTCTGATTTTGAGATGATGGATGCCATAGTATTTACCAATAGAGGAGATTCCCTTAACTAGGTTTCTGGAACAAACTTGATTATGGCATGACACATAAATATTCAGATTCTTCACTGCAATCTGACTTTATTGATTCTTATTTACAGTACCCTTTCAGGATAATATTTAGGGCAGTCAACATTCATGATCATATTTCACTGTGGTTGAGACACACTATTCAAATCCACAATCTTTTCTATGGTCGTGAAAAATATCCACATATCTGGTTCCTCTGATCAGAAGGATGTACCAGATATAAGCTAATCTTGTGACTTGTGATATGAGTTGTAAACACAATTGTGACTTGTGTTCTGAGTTGCCTAGGGGAATTTCAAATTATCTCTTAAGAGATAGTATGTCTCCCATGGCCCTCTTTTACCACCCCTAGTGACAAGAATTGGTCTCTATCATAAGGGGGAGTATAAGTTATCTTCTTCCTCATGTACACCAGGACTTTTCTTCCTTTTATCCTTGACGGGCTTAATCGGAAAATTCAAAAGCATGAGGAGAAGTCAGACTAGATGTTGGGACGTCATCTTCAACTGATAGGCCATCATCTCAAACTGGAAAACCATCTGATGAAGAGGTTGCTCGTCTCAAATCAAGCTATGTGATAGGACTACAAGACATAAAGGGTCCTGAACTGAAGACTGCTGAAGAATCTTTTAATTGTTAATTTGCAATTGTAAATTGTAAGTTCCTGAACTGTATGGATTGGCTTAATTTTAATATAACAAATAAATAGCAGCAACAATGTTTTGTACAGTAGGATTCTCAACTTATAATCCTATCTGGAATGCCTTAACATGTTTTGTTGAAGATTTTCAACATCTGGAACAACATGTCTAATGAGATGTCGAGACATAAAACATCAGGACATTACGATACAGAAACTGTTAAATTTATCACAATTCAACTTTAATTAGAGCAGAATATTCTGGGAATATTATGCATCTTATGTGGTGTGATTTTAAAGGCATATGTGGAGGTCCAATAGCTAAGAAGAAAGATCAGCAAGGACCTTGATTATAGCAGAAGTTATCTGCGAAATTGTTTCTGCAAAAGTTTATTTCTAAAGAAGTTTGTTACAACTTATGCTGTTATTTTGAAGGCCCAAATCTAGTTGGGTAATAGGTTATAAATAATAAGATGTAACCAAGTTTTAGTAAGCTATTCGGTTTTAGAAAGATGTAGTCTTTAGGGTTAGCCATGTAAGTGAACCACCCGGATTGTGGGATGGTCACTGATTTTTACCTCGAAGCGTGTAGGAAAAAAGATTGTTTTTACTCACTCAGAAGCTGTGAAGCAATGAGTGTATTATGTCCTTGGAAGAAGTTGTGAAGCAATTCCAAGTTTGGTTTGTGTCACTTGAGTGACTAGTTTAGATTGTGTTTGAAGTGTGGTATCTTCAAAATGTTTTAGTTGTGTTTGGAGTGAGGTATCTCCAAGCTGATTGTGTTAGAAGCCAAGCAGCTGATGTAGTTGCTGGTGTGATATTAGCTTATAGACATCACTAAGGTGATTCAAAGTGAGCGGAGGTTCTTATATCTAATTGTGGTATCTTAGGTAGAAGGGTCATTGGGTAGTTTGATTAAGTGAGGAGTGTAAACAAGGTGGTTTCCTTCCGAATTAATACTTCTGATAGTGATCTTAATTCTTGGCTTGGTATGCCCCCAGATGTAGGTTAGTTAGAACCAAACTGGGTTAGTAATTCCTTGTGTTCTTTTGTTTCTTGAATTTTAATTATAATTCTACCTTGTTTGTTTTGTAATGTCATATCAGATGTCACGACATCCTGAGTTTGTCAAAACCAGAATTTCAATTGGTATCAGAGTAGGCATCCTGTCTGTTTATGGATGAGATCCATGGGGAATACTTTCTGGTTGTGCACAAGGTAGAATATTTTTTGAACAAGTAGTGTTCATATTGTATGGTCCCTTGAAGTGGAGGATGGACCTATTTGTATATTGATTAAACAGGGAGTGTTCATATTGTATGGTCCCTAGAAGTTGAGGATAGACCTATCTATGAAGGACTAGACCAACCTGACCAGAACCTGTACCTTGAAAAAAGAAGATAAAAATATTGTAACAAGAAAGTTAAATTCAAAGACTTCATGTGGGAGTGAGGATTTTGGATTGTATTGTTCAGCCTATAATCAGCAAAGAAAATTGTCAACACCTTCATGAGGGAGTGAAGCTTCTAATAAGTTAACTTTTGTGCTTATGTGTTTCCATATTGGTCAGGATATTGGTTGGGTCTAGTCTGTTGTTTGATGGAGAGGAAAGTTTATTGTAAGGTTGATTTATTTTCAATCATTATGTGTTATACTTACAAGTGAATTATGGAGTAAGCATTGTGTACATTCTATTGGAGTATGGCTATATTTCGCTGCATAGCCTCTGATGTAACCCCTATAGTGAAAGAAGGATCCTAGGGTTATGTTTTTTAACAGAATATTTTGGCAAAATATTACAACTATATTAAAAGTGTCAAAGATACTTGAGATATTCCTCAAGTCCACTCATAAAGGCATATATTAATTGAGTCGATGAGTATCAATTGATCAATTATTCTCATACTCATCGCAAGTTTGAAGACCTTGAAGACTATCAAGAATGATGTGTTCCCAGGAGATGGAACAGATGTTCTATAGGATGTTAGAACGTTATTACTAGTATGCAGCTACCAGTTGAAGAACAAATGTTCTGGATCTAAACAAATGTAGTGTGAGTATATATGTTTGGAACCTGCTCCTGGTCTTGAAGAGGAGACATCTTCTTATTAGTTGATCATGACACAATCAACAAGCTCTTATATTCCAAATGTCAGTTTATTTCTGACCTAAGCTTATGGGAGTATAGAAGTAAAGCTCAGTGCAAGTAAAAGACTCATAAAGGTATACCCTCAATTCCTTTATGTGAAATCAAGATTAGCTTATATCTGGTACATCCTTCTGATAAGAGGAACCAGATATGTGGAGATTTTTCATGACCATAGAAAAGATTATGGAGCTGAATAGTGTGTCTCAACCACACTAAAATATGATCATGAATGTTGAATGCCCTAAATATTATCCTGAAAGGGTATTGTCAATAAGAATCAAGACAGTCAGATTGCAGTGAAGAATCTGAATATTTCTGTGTCATGCCATAATCAAGTCTGTTGCAGAAACCTAGTTGAGGGAATCTCCTCTATAGGTACAGACAATGGCATCCATCATATCAAAATCAGAAGTGAAGGTCTGAAGAAAAGTTTATTGCTATATGGATCACATTTTCCCATGATATGTGAATTATTATGGATGTAAATCTGACAATTGTAGTGCTTCTCATGTCCCCCCTCAAGTATTATGAATAAATAATTATGGATGTTACCCCCAGAACTATAATGGTTGATGTTGTATCAAATGTCAAAACATCATGTCTTCAATTTTAAATATATATATGTTATTGTTTGAAAGTAGAAGCGTGTGAAGATGTAATCACGATTAATCTAGTATGAGTAGTTAATTCTAATCGACTAAATAGTAGGTACTTTGACGGAGACTAAGTACGTATTAGATGTGCAGACCAAGTCAAAATTCATATAATTTGTCGGAGTCGAGTGTGTATGATAGATTCATGGCATAGTATGATAGATTCATATACTTCACAAGTCTTGAATGTGGCAATGTTATCTGGTGATAATTTGAAGAGATGGTTCAACTAAGAAGATACATACAAATGCTTTCATATATCTTGATGGTAGCTGGATATTTATGATAACTGTGTGGTAATTTGAATCAAGAATGAAGAAGTATGTGATTTATAAAAGAGAATGTTCTACATGAAGATGTAACATCATAACTATTGAAGACACCAGAGATTGAAGAAGAAAATAAAGGTTCAGACTTTTCTCTTGAAGACATATAATTAGTTATACATAATTAACTATGAAGTTACTTCTATTACAAGTTATAGAGTGTGACAATCTGAAACGTGTATAGCAAGCAAACTAAGGATTCCTAATTTGGAAAGTGTGGAAAATCCAAATGAAGAATGCTTCAAGTATTTTAAGGACTAGCTTCAAAAGTGTCCTTATTTTGTGTAACTCAGGGGGAGTAAGATTAACATCATGATTAGCTCTATCTCGGAAGCTAAAAAGGAGAAGTCTAACATCTGGGAGAACTATCCACAAGGGAAGCAACAACCTATTCTAAGATGCAACTGTCCTAATGAAGAGGAACTAAAAATTGAAGAGCAATTGTCTATTGTTAATTGTTAATTGTCAATTGTGAAAGCTGCCTTGTCTGGTGCTATTGTATAAAGGCACAATTGTTATATATGTTGATGAACAGCTAATGTCAAGGGGGGATTGTTCATTAGCTGATGAAAGGAGAAGGTTATACTGCTTTGTGTTTAAAATCTTGAAGAAGCAGTAATATTATAATCTCAGAGCCAAGGCAGATGGATTCTGTGTGAATGTAGCATAAAATGTTGAAACATTAATGACATCGAGAATCTGAAGTAAATTTAAAAATTGTTGATGAAATCAGATTCTTTTTCATAGCCATCCAGAAAGAAGTTATGGCACTATATGGTCAAAAGTGAAGAGTGCCCCACAGTAGAGAACCCACTGATCTGAAAAAGTAGGTCACATACAGTAAGTTAACAATGTCTGACTAAATATCAAGACATTATTTAGAACATGTTTTTACATGGATATGTTAAATGATGTGAATCAGTCATGCATTGGGACTGTTTTATCTATATAGTAACAATCAAGGGCTATTAAAAGCATTCAAGGGTAGATTGGACGGTGCTCAGCAAGTCAGTAACACATTTTTAGCCTAGATTAACATACTTTGAACAAAAAATTAAAATGTCGTTAATTCCTAAAAAACGACTACCCTATTTATAAGAGATCTCAGATATTCCCCATCCAAAAGCAAATACTAAACCATTCTCCATCATGCGCTTCATTAAGCTTTGGGCAAACTGTGTCTGGATTTTGTTTTGTGAAGGCTTTTATTGTCAAATTCTAGCTAAAAAGGGGGAGAGAAATAATATCACACAGAAAATACAACAGAAGAAAGAAAAGCAGCAGAGAGCAAAAGATATCAGCTAATATCACACCAGCAACTACATCAATTGCTTGGCTTCTAAAACAATCATCTTGGAGATACCTCACTCTAAACACAACTAAAATAGTTTGAAGATACCACACTTCAAACACAATATAAACTAGTCACTCAAGTGACACAAACCAAACTTGGAATTGTTTCACAGCTTCTTCCAAGGACATAACTACACTCATTTCTTCACAACTTCTGAGTGAGTAAAACCAATCCTCTTACCTACAAGCTTCGAGGGTACTCACTTACAGGCTCCTACATCTGATTGGGCCTTCAAAATAACCATAAGTTTAAACAAACTTCGGATAAACAAACTTTTGCATAAATAATTTGCAGATTACTTCTGCTACAATCAAGGTCCTTGCTAATATTTCTCCTTAGTTATTGGACCTCTACATATTCCTTCAAAATCACGCCACATAAGATGCATAATATTCCCAGAATATTCTGCTCTAGTTAAAATAGAACTGTAACAAGCTTAATAGTTTCTATAGCGTGATGTCCTAATGTCTGATGTCTTGACATCTAATAAGACATGATGTTCAAGATGTTGAAATTCTTCAACACAACATGTTAAAGCATTCTAGATAGGATTATAAGTTTATAATCCTACTGTACAAAACATTGTTGCTGCTACTTATTTGTTTTATTAAAATTAACCAATCCATGTTAAGGCATTCTAGAAATGGATTACTTGTTGAAGATTATCAAGATGAGAAATTATATGATTGTTGAGCAATTGCTGTAGACACCGTCAAAGATTTCAATCCTGGCTTTGTTGATGAATTCTTCGGATCACAGAGATTCTTTAATGAAGGTTTTGGATCAGCGTTTTGTTGATTATGACGTGCCTCTGGAAACTTTCAATAGTGTGGTTGGAAATATAACGGCTTACAACAACCTGAGTTTTAGTGATGAAGATCTTCCCTTTGAAGGAAAGAATCACAATATGGCTTTGCGAATTTCCATGAATTGCAAGAATGATGCATTTTCCAACGTGCTTATTGATAACGGTCCCGCGTTTAATGTTATTCCCAAAAGTACCCTTTCAAATCTCAAATATCAAGGTCCGTTGATGCGTCCTAGAGGTATCATTATGAAGGCGTTTGATGGTTCTCCTAAATATGTTATTGGGGAAGTGGATTTACCCATTCACATTGGACCACATTTATTTTAAACTACCTTCCAAGTGATGGATATATTTCCTGCTAATAGTTGTCTGTTCGGACGACCTTGGATTCATTATGTTGGTGTTGTGACTTCTACTCTCCATCAGAAATTGAAGTTTTTCCACGAAGGTGTTGTGATTATTGTGGAAGGAGAACAAGCTATACTAGTTTCTCATTTATCTTCTTTCTCCATAGTAGAAGCTGATGAAGCCGCTGTTGGAACGCAGTTCCAAGCATTATCAATTGATAGTGTCCAAATGAGTGAAGATTATATGGCTTCTTGAAGGATGGCTATAATGTGGTTCAGAAAGGTGCTAGCAATGCTTGGGGACAAGTTATTGAACCAAAAGTGAATAAGAATGGTGTCGGTTTAGGATTTTCCATGAAAAATAGGAAGGAGGTATCGTCAAGTCGCTTTCACAAATATCAAGATGTTTTCCGAAGTGCAAGTTATCTTGATCCTACCGTTCCATGAGTCAATGCCATTATTGAAGAGGGACCAGAGCAGGAAATGCCCAACTTTGTGACGCATGGAGCCAGAGTTTGTAATTGGACTGCTATGGACATCCCCACTTGCATTCACGTGTCAAAGTAATTCACTTTTATTTGTTTAAATTTCAAATAATAATCCTTTCACTCTGCCCAAGGTGAAAGTGACGTTTTATGGGCAAAATATGTTGTTTTAAAAGTTAGGATGATTAATAAAGGTTTGTTTTTCATTCCAAATTGTGTCTTTTAATTTCTGCTTTTTCTTGAAAAATGGTAATTAGAAAAAACCTTTCACAAAAAAATAATATAATAACTGAAATTAATCTTTATAATCACTTGCCACATGTGTCAGTTTCTAAAATCAATCATAATCATATATGTAGTTTAATTGATAAAACCGTTGAAAATAATGACCCTACACCCTCTTCCAACTTTGAACATCTTGTATATGTAGCCGAAGAAGAGGAGTTTGATGAGATCCCTGAAGAGGTTTCTCGGTTTCTTGAGCCAGAGGAAAACACCATTCAGCCATACAAAGAGCCATTGGAAGTCATTAACTTTTGTTCTGATGAAGATGTGAAGGAAGTTAAGATTGGAGCATTACTGCATCCTGAGGTGAAGAGTTGTTTGATTGAAATGTTGAAGGAATATGTAGCTATCTTTGCTTGGTCGTATCAAGACATGCCAGGTTTAGATACTGATATTATGGTGCATCACTTTCGGTTGAAGACCGAGTGTCCGCCAATCAAGGAAAAGTTAAGAATAACTCATCCTGATATGGCGATAAAGATTAAAGAGGAGGTTTTAAAGCAGATTGATGCAGGTTTCCTTGTGACGTCAGTTTATACTCAATGGATTTACAATATTATGCTAGTGCCAAAGAAAGATGGAAAGGTCCGCATGTGTGTTGATTACCGAGATCTAAACAAGGCTAGTCTGAAAGATGATTTTCCTTTGCCACACGTTGATATGTTGGTGGACAGTACAACAAAATTCAAAGTGTTCTCGTTCATGGATGGTTTTTCCGGATACAATCAAATTAAGATGGCCCTTGAGGACATAGAAAAAACAACGTTTATCACACCATGGGGAACATTCTATTACAGAGTGATGCCCTTCGGGTTGAAGAACGATGGTGCAACGTACCAGAGGGCTATGACGACCCTATTCTATGATCTGATGCATAAAGAAATTAAAGTGTATGTTGATGATATGATTTCCAAGTCCCAAACTGAGAAAGATCATTTGGAAGATTTGTTGAAGTTATTTCAGTGTTTGAGGAAGTATCGTGTCCGTTTGAATCCTAATAAATGTACTTTTGGTGTCTAATTTAGGAAACTGTTGGGTTTCATTTTTAACCAGAAAGGAACTGAAGTTGATCTTGATAAAGTTATGGCCATTCAAGAGATGCCTGCACCAAGAACTAAAAAGCAAGTCAGAAGCTTCCTTGGATGATTGAATTACATTTCCAGGTTCATTTATCATATGACTGCAACATGTGAACCCATCTTCAAGCTGTTGAAGAAAGATGAAGGTTGCATATAGACAGATGATTTCCAAAATGCATTTGAAAGTGTCAAAGAGTATTTACTCAAGACTCCTATCCTGCTCCCTCCTGTTGAAGGAAAACCATTGGTTCTGTATCTGACTGTGTTGGAAAGTTCCATTACTTGTATTTTGGGACCGCAAGATGAGACAGGAAGAAAACAATTTTCCATTTATTACCTGAGCAACAAGTTCACCGACTTTGAGTCACGGTATTCTATGTTGGAAAAGACTTATTGTGCTTTAGCCTATGCTGCGAAGCATCTGCGGCAATATATGTTGAATCATACTACTTGGTTGATCTCTCGAATGGATCCAATCAAGTACATCTTTGAAAAGCCTGCCCTCATGGGAAGAATTTCTCGTTGGCAGATGTTGTTATCTAAATATGATATTGAATACCGCACCTAGAAAGCTATCAAAAGTAGTGTGTTGGCAAAATACCTAGCTCATCAGTCGGATGAAGATGATCAATCTGTTGAATTTGAGTTTCCTGACGAAGATGTAATGTATTTAAAAATGAAAGCTTGTGATGAACCGTTACCTGAACAAGGTCTAGATCCAGAATCCCGAGGGGGAATGGTGTTTGATGGAGTTGTGAATGCATATGGAAAAGGAATTAGTGCAGTAATCATTATTCCTCAAGGAGCTCACATCCCTTTCATAGCAAGGTTGATGTTTGATTGTACAAATAATATGGTAGAATATGAAGCTTGTATCATGGGTCTTGAAGAAGCCATTGATATCAGAATAAAAATTCTTGATGTGTATGGTGACTCAACTTTAGTAATAAATTAGATTAAAGGAGATTGGGAGACTTGTCACCCTGGATTAATCCCTTACAAAGATTATGCGAGGAGATTCTTGACTTGCTTCAATAAAGTAGAGCTTCATCACATTCTTCGGGATGAGAATAAGATGGCTGATGCTTTGGCTACTTTGGCTTACATGTATAAGGTGACCAAATGGAATGGTGTACCTCATATCACCATTGAGAGTCTTGAGAGGCTAGCTTATATATTCTCCATGGATGTGGCAAAGGATGATAAACCTTGGTATCATGATATCAAGCACTTCCTAATGACTCAAGAGTATCCGGTTGATGCAACAAACAAAGATAGAAAGAAATTGAGGTGTTTAGCTGGTAGTTTCAACCTCAATGAAGGTTTGTTATACAAAATAAATCATGACATGGTCTTGCTCAGATGCGTGGATAGGTATGAAGCAGACATGTTGATGCATGAGATTCATGAGGGTTCTTTTGGTAACCATGCCAATGGACACTCTATGGCTAAGAAGATGCCAAGGGCATGTTACTATTGGTTGATAATGGAATCCGATTGTTACAAATTTGAGAAGAAGTTCCATGAATGGGGAAGTTGAAGTTGCAACCAAAAGCATCAAGAAGATCATTCAAAAGATGGTTGTCACCTACAAGGAATGGCATGAGATGCTACCTTTTGCTTTGCATGGGTATCGGACTTCGGTTTGTAATTCAACAAGTGCTTCCCCTTTCTCTCTTGTTTATGGCATGGAAGCAGTACTCCCCATTGAAGTTTAGATTCTATTATTATGTGTGATCATGGAAGCTGAGTTATCTGATGCTGAATGGGTTCAAAATCGGTTTGACCAGTTGAATTTGATTGAAGAGAAGAGAATGTCTGCTTTGTGTCATGGTTAGTTATACCAGGAAAGAATGAAGAATGCTTTTGATAAGAAGGTCAAACCTCGTGTGTTCAGAGAGGGCGACCTCGTGCTTAGAAAGATTGTGTCTTTAAGCTCTAATTCTAGGGGAAGTGGACTCGCAATTATGAAGGCCCATATGTTGTCAAGAAAGCCTTCTCTGGTGGTGTATTGATTCTTGCTAATGTAGTCCAGAAATACTTTGCCTAAATAAATAAAAGAACAACTCCCTAAGTTGAAAACCCGAAAGGGCGACTTAGGCAAAAAAGAGCGTCTCGGTAGGCTGAAAACCCTAAAGGGCGGTCTAGGAAAAAATTAGAGACAAAAACAAAATAAATTTCCCAGGAGGCTGAAAACCCGCAAGGGCAGTCTAGGAAAAAGTTAGGGACTTATATGGAAAGTAACTACATCATACAAGACTTGATCGTAGAAGCAACAATCTGCACGGATTATCTTCATACCTCAACTAAAGACTACAATACAGGAGTTCAAAGTTGTTAGGGAGAATAATATTCATTGTTCTGTGGTGTACCTTTTCCATGTATTTACCATTTTTCAAAACTTTGTAATCATCTATAGATTCATGCTATTGGCAGGCTACCATTCTATCAATAAAATTTGAGCCTTTATGCAATTCCTTTGCAATCTTATTTTATTCATTTTATAAAAATATTCTTTTATTATTGAAAATATATTTCAAAACAAAAAGATTTGTTAGAACATACTTATGAAAATGTTTTGCAAATTAAGTGAATGTACTTTGAATGTGAAGCAAAAGGATGAAATGACACAGTCTTAATCCTAAACAAGATTGAAAATGTTGAAGTCGGTCCCGATGGGACCCCTGCAACAATTTTTTTTCAAGCTTGAGATGTAAGTGCAAAGCAGGATATCCCCATGGAGTATCTTGATTTCTCCCTAGAAGAGCGTGTATGAATACTGCTCTGTTAAGGCATAGTGATATTTTCACCCAGTAAAGCTGAGAAGTTGGTAGCAGCATGCCTGCAGTTCTGGAAAGTTAGCGCCACCTGGTGATTAAGAGCTTTCCTTTCAATGGTTGGTTTGTTGTGAAGATGTTCGTCTTGGATTCCTTTTGGCCGAGGGTAGTCTTTGCTCAAGTGTTGTTCCTAGTGAAATATGTTTGTTGGTCAGTTATCCCAACGTGTTGTGGTTGTTTTGTGCATGCAATTATTCGTACATACATCATGTATAGCATAAATTTCAATTCATTTTCTATTTGCATTCTTTTACGCTTTCCACAATGAGTTATCCTCGTGGAAGAATAGAGTCTTAACTCTTACCCCAACTCTTTGCCTATTCAAATCTCTTTCCTCGTTTGGTCGCGGTTTGAATTTGCCCAAGCGGTATCTTTATCTCCTCAAACTATGAGTTCTATGAGAGAGACACATTTAGTTGGCACAAAAGACCCTATCTCCTCGGCAAAAGTAAATTTGGTGTTCCCATGGAGTTCATTCTCGTTCTCTTGCAGCATTATTACATTTCCTCTTCCTTAATAGCAAGAGTCTCTTTTTAACCGATTTTCCCAAGACTATTATTTTCCAAGTTGATTCCTTCTCGGTAATCCTACGATGAATCTCTTATTATAGATCGACTGTATCTATCCAGGTTGAAGACTTGTTGTTGAAATTTTCAATGGGTGATTTACAAACTCGTTGTTGGAAGTTCCTTTGGACGATTTACAAGCTCACTGGTGAACGTTTGTCTTCGGTATTCCTTTGAGTGATTTAAAAGCTCATTGTTGTTTAACCGTTTATTTTCAATGGGTGATTTACAAGCTCATTGATGAACATCTCCTTGCAGCATCTACTTGGGTGACTTACAAGCTCATTGCTGATTAACCGCTTATCTCCGATGGGTGATATACAAGCTCGTCGTTGAACATTTCCTTTGGTTGATTTACAAGCTCAATGATAAATGTTCCTCTGTGATATCTCTTTTGATTATTTACAAGATCATTATTTATTAATCTTTTATCTCCGATAGGTGATTTACAAGCTCTTCGTTGAAAATTTCCTTTGGGTGATTTACAAGCTAAATGATAAATGTTCCTCTGTGATATCTCTTTGGGTGATTTACAAGCTCATTGCTGATTGATTTCCATAGCCGTTTACAATGAAGATTTGGTTTACCGATGAATGATAGCCTTGTTGTTATAGAAGGAAATTTGTCAAAGATTTGATTTTCCAATGAATGATGAAATATTTTGGTTAAAGAAGAAGTTCCTGTTGTACCCCAACTTTCCCCCCTAAGATTCTCTCATACTTCATACAATTGCATTGCACAAAGATCACAAATTGTTTCTCTCTATTGTTTGTAGGGTTTTCCTTTTGGGAGATCACCAAGAACCTTGTGGAAGTGATTATTGCTTGTGTGTGATGATTGATATTTGACTAACCATGATGTGTATACTTTTCTCTCTAAATGTTGTAGGTGAATGGTGCACAAGTTCCTCAAAGAGCTGATAGGTCCATGAGTGTATTTCCATTCCTTATCTCATAAATTCTCAAGATTTTGAAAGAATTGTATCTCATTGAAGACTTCTCTTATCATCAACCATGCTCTCTTATCTTGAATGTACGCTTCATTCTTGAAAGATATCATCAAATTCAAAGAATTCTCCATCCTATGGCCATCTCTCTTGAAAGTAGGGTTTTAGACTTCTGAGGACCATATCTTGATGTTTGTGTGAAGTTTATGGATGGATTCAAAGCCATAAGATTCTTAAGAGGACTTCCAATTGAATATGCTTGGATCCAAGAAGTTTAATTGATGAAAAGATTGTTTTAGAAGTCTATGATTGTCCACCCTCTAGATTGATGCTTCATCTATCTTGTATGACTCTAAAGGATCATAACTTGGTCATCTCTTGTCTCCTTGAGCTCATTTTTCTTTCACGGTGAACCTAAGGATATCTAATACAACTTAGTTCAGTTGGTGAGAAAAGAAAATGCTTGGAAACTTGCCTATGAGGTCAAAAGAACACAAGTCCTTGATGAATTCCTCAACTATTGGTCAATCAACTTCAAATGAATATATCTTGATCATCACTTATCATTTTGAGGTCAGTACTTTTGCATAACAATCTTGAATATGTGAACCTTATCTCCATATAAGCCTTGAAGATTGGAAGTGTTTGAAAGTTGCTTGAAGAAGTCAAAAGATTATAGGTCATTTCACAAATTTTCATCAAATTCACAAGATCATAACTTTCTCAATTTTAGGAATTTTTGAGTGATTATTTTTGCCAAATGATCCTTGGGAGGTTTGCTTCATATCATCTTTGAAAATAAAGAGTAGATTTTGAGTGGAAGGGCAAGTTTGAAGAAGAAATATTATAGGTCATTTTTAGAAAGTGGCATGCTTGACCAAGGTCTGGCAAGAAAAATCAATGATTTTGCAAGAACCCTAAAGGCTCAATCTCTCAACTCAAGCATCCATTTGATTTGCTTATTTTTGCATTGTGTTCTACTCTTTGAATACTTCATTTGGCTCAAGAAACGCACGAGAGAATTGGATTTGGCCTCAATTCAAAGTTTGAGCCAAAACATGTTTTACACTCACCATCAGTTTGTGCATTTGCGCGTGTAACTTGATTTTAAGCCAAACTAAGACTTGCTTTCGTGACTAACTGTGATTAGGAACTTCCCAGGATTAATTAGCACATCAAAACGGAAAGAATGATTGATTTTTGATTCACATGAAGTCACGCTTTCTTCATGAACACGGGTGCGCATGATTTTTCTCCAAATTGCATCATTCATCCTCCCTTTTGATTCGATTCACTTCTCCTATAAATAAGGGACACATTCCACTTGTTTCCTCAAGCTTGGATAGCCATAAAACCTTTGCCAAACTTCCTCCATAACCATATTTTATGTAACTTCAAATTTGTGTTTAAACCACTTTCAGTTTGAAATTAATCATTTATTCTTCTTCCTTGAACCTCACTGAATCTAACCGAACAATAATCGTGCCTTGAAGCCTCTTGAATCGTGCTATCCAAGTTCAGTTTTAGAGCTCTAAAATTGAACTTCGTTCAGGTAGAAATCTCCATCAAATCTTGCAAAGTAAAACATCATTGCACTCTCCTCATCTCCCTGATCCTTGTGATCTTCACCATTTGCATTTTCATTGAGAATTGACTCTTAATTTCTAAAAACAAGTGCTCGTTATTTTCCTACTTTTTTTCAAATTGATCATGGTATAAGTGAAATAAATTTCTTGCGATTGTACCATTAGAATCATCTTGAAGAGACGAAGCGAATGGTACCGGTCTGGGAAATTTATTTCACAGTTGGAGGAACCTCAATTTCAGAGTGGTTGGAGGTTGAAGACGATGACATGCCTCGTCTCAACCAATGACATTGAGCGACTTTATTTTTTTGAAATGGATTCGGTGATAACATGCTACCATACATGCGTGATTGAGCCCTTGGATCTGATTACTTTTGTGAGTCAGACTCCATACAACGCGTGACATTAATTATGATTTTATTTTTTAAAGTTTAATTTAATTAGTGATCCGGTGTGATTTCCAAAGAGGTCTATATCAAGCGTAGCGCGTTTGATCCATTGGATTAGCTTTCTAACGCGTTTTGACTATGATCAAATGGTCCATATTTTTTTCTGCTTTTATTTTATTTTCTGATTTTTATATTTTAAATGTTTTAAACTTCAAAAAAATCATATAAAATTCATTTCTAGCTCAAAACTTATGAAAAAATTCACAAAAATATTTTAAAATATTATCTTTCTAAATTTTATATTTTCATGATTTTATTTTCAGATTTTATATTTTTTAATGATTTTTATCTTTATTTGATGTTTTTAATTGTTTTAAAATACTTTTTGACATTTAAAAAATTCCAAAAAATAATGGAAGGATCTAATGGTTATATGACTAATATTGGTGACCTCATTTTATTTTTATTTCTTATTTAACTATTTTTTTTCTATTTTTGGTTTGTTTCACAATTTTATTTTTATTTTAAAAATAGTTTTTTGACTTAGAAAATTCTAAAAAATCTGTTTGACCTTGGGTAATTTTCTTAGAATTTTATTTTGATGAAAAAATACTATTTAGGTATTTGTCAATAAAGTCCAATTAAGTAACCAAATTTCAACAATTTTTATTTGACTTTTATTTTCATTTTATTTTGCTGATTTTTTTGAATTTAATTTGGAGTCACAAATTTCCCGAACATCAATGGAATTTGGGTGTTGATAGATCTCTAGACTAAATCCACCAAGAAATTTGATTGATTTTGACGAAGTAAGACCAAGATAAATTCATATGATGCAAAATAAAATTGAAAACTATTTCTTTTTCTTCATTTCTTTTTATTTGTCCTGAATCGGAAAAGTGATCAATTGGTGGCATGAACTTTAATGTTCAAATACAAGCCCCAAAAGATCACTTGAGTTTTGATCTTGGTTCAACACTTGTGGCGTTTGTCGTGTGGTCGCATTGATTTGTAATCAAGCTTCTGGCAAGTTTCCACTAACCTTGACCATTTGACATTCTCAATCATTTTTAATCAAGTGATGTGATAATTCCAAAAAACCGGTGATATACTTGACAAAAAACAATTGAAACTTGTCGTGTGGTCGCGTTGATTCTAACAAAGCTTCTGGCAAGTTTTCATGTGTAAGCTTCAAGATGGTCACCTTGCTGACGACTAACAATTAACAATTCGATGATATACTTGACAAGTTTCCATTTAATGCTTTAGAGTTGCCCACTGCTAGCTCTTCTTCTTCTTTGCTCCATTCTTCCTCAAGTTTCAGGCTAGTAGTCCCATCTTTCTCAAGTTTGATGGGATGTTTCCATCCTCTATCAGCAGCTCTCCAAGCTTTATTGTCCAGTGACTTCAAAAAGGCAACCATACGAGGTTTCTAGTAATCATAGTTTGATCCATCCAGAATAGGTGGTCTGCTCCCAAATCCTCCTTCCTTGTCCATAGCGCCAGAAAAAAATATCCCTAGATCTCACCCAGAAATAACAGTGTGGTGCCCGCGATGCCAATTGAAATTTCTGGCAACAGATACTTAATGTCACAGGGAATGTTATGACACCGTATCTGACAAATTGTTTAACAATTCACACAGTAATTTAAAACAGTAAGGAACACAATCAATTATTTACCCAGTTCAGTGTGTAACTACACCTACATCTGGGGGCTACCAAGCCAGGGAGGAAATCCACTATAAGCGATTATTCGTGAATAAACCAACGGTTTATCTCCTTCACTTAAGACCTACCCAATGCAACTTCAATCTAAGTCCTACTTAGACCTGAGTTCCTACTCACTCCCCCTCAATCACAACAGTGATATCAACCTATTATTTAATAGAATTGTGAAGACATTCTTCAATAAACATACTTGATTTTGCTTCAAAGCTTTAATCAAGAGACACAACACTCGTGCTTCAAAGCTTTGAGTGATAAACAACCCTTACAACCAAATCCTACTCCAAGACACTTATCAAATGATAATTAACAGTCTGCTTAAACTTCTTCACAGAAAAAAAGGCGCAGCCTCAGTATAAGGGTTTCTTTGATAATATAGAAGCAGTAAAGTCTTCAACTTGGGCTTCCATAATTATAGCTAGGGTTAACCAAAGTTAACCTAAAGACTTGGTCTTTACAACATAACAATTAGGGTTAAAACAAGGTTAACCTTAAAACCATGTGAGCACATGATCCAACATAATAGTCCATAATAAAAACAGCTCAGCAGAATCCTGAAAACTCTCAGGAAAAGTAAATCTGCATAACAATATATGTTGCACAGAATGTCATAACATTGGTCATGACATCAGTTATTCTTCTTGCAGATTTCCAGTTTAATAGTTCATAACCAAACTGAGCTGTACCTGTATAATTCTTCTTCTGTAGAATTTATCTTTAACTTAGAATGTCATGACATCAGTCAAGACATTGACATAAACTAGTTTTACCAAAAGTTAAAGCCAACATAAAAACACTTACAACTAGAAACTAGAATTTGGATATTTTTTAATGGTTGATCGGTGAAGAAAATAGACTGGAAAATACACGATCGGAAAGAAATTGCGAGTATGCAGGGAAAGGGCCACTCGTGGTGGCCAAAGTTGGAAATTATGGTGGGGCCCATCTGGGTGAGGAGCGGGCGCCTCCCTTTGTGGAATGATGAAGACGGTCACCCCTTAAGGCTAGGACGGGGGTTGTTTAAAGTTGGTACTTGTTTGTAACTTTGGGATATCTAGGTAAATTCTATACAATATTAGGTAGTGTAGGTATATTAGGAGTAGCTAATTGAAATTAAATGATAGTATAATTTTAGTGGCAGACTTAGGACAATTAATAGAAACGTGGTATTCATAGCAGCAATGATGTTTCAACGATAGTATAATCTAACCGGATGATAAATAATAACAATAGTAATACTGATGATTAGATATACCAGAAAAATAGTATTATAATAGTTAATGGTAATATAGCAGCAAGAAGAATAATAGTGGTGCTAGCAGAGAAGGAAATTGTGACTACAGTGTAAATTTAGTTATAGGAAAATAAATATATCGGTAGTGTAATTGGACGAAACACTATAATAATTGATAATAATAAAAATAGTACTTAAAAAAAATATCGAATTAATCGGTTTAGTAAATTAAGCGGTATAATTAGTTGTCCAGAATTAACCGAAAATTATCGTGGTAGTTCGTGTTTGTCGGTAGGTAATCGCGATTGGTTTGTTTTATGAAATTATGTTGAGTACGTTGTATTATGATTTTCTTTGTGAATTACTAGCGATGTGTATGTTGCCATATGTTGTTGTAGTTTTATGCGAAGTTGCAGAATAATTCAGTGATGATGTTTACCTTTATTTATTGGTAATAACAGTGATATAGGCGTATGCCTCGTGAAGTGAATTTTCGTTGTTGTTGTATGTTGTTAGTGTTCCATTACATTTGCATCTTTGTGAAGGCCTGTATTGGCGGAATTGTGAAGAAGGCTTATGCCTTGTGCCTCTATTAATTGGCAATAGTGAAGGGAGTTTACTCTACTGGTACCACATGCATATGCATTATTGTGTCTCATTTAAATTGTGTTGTTGTTAACTGTGAATTTAAATTATGTTGTTGATTAACCGTGAAGTGAACTATGTTGTTGATTAACCGTGAAGTGAACTATGTTGTTGATTAACCGTAAAGTGAATTATGTTGTTGATTTACCGTGAAGTGGATTATGTTGTTGATTGACCGTGAAGTGAATTATGTTGTTGAGTAACTGTGAAGTGAATTATGTTGTTGATTAACGGTGAGGTGGTTTTGTGTTGTTGTTAATTGGGAAGTTGTTATGATGTGTTAATTGCGATGTGGTAATTTTGTATGATTTAATCCTAACATATTATTTATCATACACTTGTTTATATTGTTGGATATCTCACCCCTTCTGCTGATATTTCCTCTACCATGGGAAATGGGCAGGTACTCAAGGATAGCCGTGGAAGTTCGAAGTAGCATTATGAAGTCGTTAGTTGCTGTTAGTTCGAATTGGTATCGTGCTCTGATACGCAACACTCGGGGGATGAACGTTGCTTAAATTGTTGTAGTTGCTTAAATTGTTGAAGTTTATGAATAATATGAATACTTGATCATGATGATTATTGAAGTTGGTTTAGTTGAATAATTATGCTAAGTGAAGTTAAATAATATTAATACTATTGTGAAATATTTTGAGGTTGAACAAAAGATGTATTGTTGTTACTATTGAAGAGTTATGTTTTTCAATCACATGAAATTGTCACATCGTCGTCGTACCGGACTGCATCGCCACCATACTAGACCGCATTTCATCCGTGACAGACTGCATCACCGTCACAACAAGCAAAAAAGTTCTATTCCTTTTCATTTTGAAAAACAAAGTATACTGAACTTCAGAAAATGTTGTTTTATCTTTGAACATTTCAAGTTTTTAAGCCATGACACTAACCAAATTTCAAACCATGACACTATCCATAACATATTTTTATACAAATTAGTAATTAAGAACAGATTATACTTAAGCTTCTCAAGATCAGAATTCTCTAGAATTTAAGAACAACAACATATAGCAATTAATCATCCATATAGAAATTAATCATCCATTATTTTTCAAGATTGTAGAATAGATTATGGCTTGAGAAGAAATAATTAGAAGAAAAAACAAATAAAGAATAATTTAGGGTTTGAGAAAGAAACTTACCAAGGTTAAAGGTTACAGATTTGAATGTCTTGTAACTGAAAAACTCAGCTCTATTGTTGGAAGTTGAGAAACAAATACCTAAAATGAGAAATACATGAGCCAAAGAGATACAAATGATAGACAATATATTATTGAGAGAGAGAAATACGTGAGTGTCGTCGGTACAGTTAGAAGGAAGAGTTCGTTTTGCCTCCGGTACAGTGATAAGGAAGGGTTTGTTTTGTCGCCGATATTGTGATAAGGAACGATTTGTTTCTCAACCGGTACAGTGAACAAGAAGGGTTGTTTCACCGCCGAAGGGTTTATTTTGCAGCTGAGAGTGAGAAGGTAGGGTTCATCGAAGAGAGGTAAAGAAATGAGTTTTTTTTGTCAATTTTTGAGATGAGATATGAAAGAAAAAAGAGTGAATACATATGTTTTCGTAGAATAGAGAGGGAATGATTTTTTTTAATTATAAATAATTATTTTTTAATTATAAATACATTTTTTAAATCAGATAAACCAACATAAATTATATTCACTAAAAATGTGTCATGGGTGTCCTAACTTTTCATTTTTTAAATCAAGTGGATAACATGTGATTTAAAATGTAAGATTTAAAAAGTATTTTTTGCACTAGTGATTATAAGCAAAAAACATTAACTTTATTTCATTCAACCATTTTATTCTAAAAAATTCATCTTTTCCAAGTTAAAATTAAATACAATCTACATTTAATTTGCATTCTCTCTCATTTTTTCCATAGACAACAACCAATCAAAATTACTTTTACATCTTTCTATAAAACATATTCTAAAAAACACACTAAAATTTAAATTTTTTTAATAAATGTGAAATATAGCTTTTTTTGCTTATAAAATGGTACGGAGTAGTATGTCTTAAGAAAACATTTATCTCTTACACGACTCACACTTGAGGGGTTGTGCACATGTTTTGTTTCTTAGAGTGTCTTAAGAAACCATTCTATCCTTAAATGACTCATGTTTGAAGAATTGTGTACATGTATGATTTCTTGGGTCAAGTTACCTCAACCAGGTCAGATTTAGACCGGGCCCAACAATGCTCACACTAATTGATAACTCGTCCAAAAGAATAAGGCCCGGTTGAACCAATTGATGGGCTAGGTTGGTCATACTGACCCAAAACCACAAGACAATATTTAATTGAGATATGATGGAGAATGCATTTAGACTTATTGGGAACATTTTGGTCTGGGATTTGGACAATCAAGCTTGATTTTCAATCACCATTAAGATATCATACGAAATAGGACAATCACATTAAATTGTCTTCGATGGGTTTTACGTGCAAGACGAGTGAACACTACTATATAGGGTAAAGAGCACAAGGAGAAAGACATACACATTTATACAATACATTCAACTGCGACTTTACTGACCCTCATTGATAGAGTTATCATTGCTATATTTTTACGAGCACACTAGTGTGTCTAGTTAGGAATTTTGAAAAATTACATAAATAGAAGACCATATACATGTTTGTGAACTCTCCCAATGATGTATAAACATCAAACTATAATTATGGCAATACATTGATATAAGTTAAGATACATATTTCTGTCCAATTTTAACAAATTTGGGAGAATTCATGCTATGATTACTATTACTTGGTGCAACAACAACACAACCAACTTTCTTCAACTCTTGAAATGTTTGTATAGTCTCATAATCAAAGCCACCTGCAAACTGAATGTCTTGATATGTGATGAGATGGATAAGAAGGTAAATATCAATTTTAGAAAATTCTGAGGACTATTATTGTTCTACCTGGTGTATTCTGAATGCAAACTTAACTCCTTGTAACAAAAGATTTTTATTATCTTCATGAGATTCCATTTCCTTAGTTACCCTTTTCATGAATTCCTTGGCTAGCCTCAACGAACTTAGTTTCATCTATAGTTAATAAAATGATAAAAAATTTCAATATTCGAAACGCAAATCGTAATCAATGGACGTAATATTTGCTTACGAGTTCACTAAATGTGTCTACATCTCGATTACAGAACATCTGAATGAATTAGTATTTCAGTGTTACAAGTCATATATGTAATTCTTACCTGACCGATGAGGCCGGTATCCATCATCCATTCCCAAGGGATATGAAAATTTCTATATTTCTTACTAGTACTCTCCCTTATCTTCTCCTTACTACTTACACTTCTTTCCAACCTGCAAAAATTTGAAGTTGAAATTTTCAATTAATTCTAAGTATTGCTCAAAAACTTAATTCAAACTAAACTCTACAATTTTTGTACATGCTCGCCTGTCTTGTAAAGTTTGTATCTTTTTCAAAGCCATAGAAGTTGGCTCTTTAGGATTATCCTCATAGGATGAAACTTCTGACTCAAGATTCTTCAGATCTCTATAGTTACAAGAAGCTTCTCTTAATGCATCAACTTGTTGTTCAGGCCATTGTGGAAAATGCTTTAGCACTGATCTTTCATCCACCAATGAAGATAATTCTCCATCTAGCCATTTGATGAATGTTTCCACTTCAGAAATATCTGCATATGAAGCTGATTCTACTTCTTTTATCAAGAAACTGATGAACTCCTTCTGGCTTTGAACTTCTGATTTTATCTGTCCAAGAATATGTTATGAAAATTTAACTGAATTTGAAAATTTGGAAGATAAATATGAATAGTATGAAACTAAACTTACAGCTGAGAGATAGCTAGACCGGTTTTCGATTTCCTCAATCATGTTTCGGTTGAATGCTACTACTGGAATTCCATTATGATGAGTTTTGCTTTCTGTGTTAGCATCTTTTCGTGTAAGCGAACGA
Source organism: Vicia sativa (assembly GCA_021764765.1). NCBI lineage: Eukaryota > Viridiplantae > Streptophyta > Magnoliopsida > Fabales > Fabaceae > Vicia > Vicia sativa. The sequence continues at coordinate 178,398,701 of CM038795.1, forward strand.
TACAATTCAATAACTTCTGGCACACGGCGAACCACTTTCAAACCGATCAATGCTTTTGATGGCTCAGGAGGTGGAGGAGGCGCGATTGCTGGCTGCATTTTGATTCCATGTTCATAATTTTTAGGCTTTGGAGGCGGAGTTGGTGGTAGAATTATCGATGTTCTTTCCTTTCTAGGCGAACCGGAAGAGTCTTGAAAATGAAAATCTTGATTTGTATGATGCAAGTTCTCATTTTCTAGGCTTTTTTCACACATGATTGCTTGGAGTGCTGGTTTGAGTTGGTGATGTGAATCTGAATTGTTATCATCTATGGATTTCTGTATCTTCTTCCATAGAATAGTTTTTCGCTCGATATTATGAGCTTTAAGCGAAACTATCTGCGATTTTAATCGTGCAACTTCTTCTCTAAGTTCATAGTTTTCTTTCTGCAACGCTTCATTTCTCGCCATGAAAACTTCAAGTCTTTTTTTGAGAGGTGCTGTGATTTCTGGCTCAATCTCTACCTTAAGCATTTTCTCTTCTTTTTTTTTCTTGTTCTATAGACTATAACATGATTATCAATTTTTTATGCTATAAGTTGTGTGATTTTTGTTATATAAGTAAGGTTGGTAATTTGGAATTATTATGATGTCTTTGTAAGAAACTTTAAAAGTGATTTTGGAGATTACTTTGGTTTGATGGCATCAATAGTATGTGAAAGGTGCATTTAGAGTGTCATGTTAGGTACAGCCATAAATTTGTTGTCAAATTTAATGCTTATGTTTCTAAATTTAATATATTTGTGAGGTGAGATATTTCTTCCTCTCTAATTTGTTATTATGTCTAATTCGTTATAATGTAGAAGTTGTTTAAGTGAGGTTTTTTTGGTTCAAGTGAGTGTTTATGTGATTGTCTCATTTCTGCTTTTTATTATTGTTTCCTTTTCTTCAACTCAATTTGATTTAGAAATACATAGTTATAGTACATATGTGATATGGCCAAAAAGAAAAACTAGTTGGTATATTGAATGGTTGAAAGTACTAAGATACCTAGATTTAACTCTTTTTCAATGTGTTTGGTTTCAATGTGAAAGTATGAAAATGTTTTCTTTTTTCTTTATGTCAAACATGCTTTTAATTTTTGGTCAAGGTTATTTAAGTTTTTATTTTTAAATTTATTTTTATAGTATAATATATTTTTCATAAAATATTTTTTAATTCCTTTTTGAAAAAATTTAAATCAAAATTAATTTAAATAATTTTTTTATAAAATATTATGTTAACTATTTCATTTTTTGTTATGACATTTTTCATATTTCAAAATTAAAAAAATCATAATTTTACAAAAACAAATTTTTAATATATTTTAACTATCTTTTAATAATGCATATTTTTGTTATTGGATTTCAAAATTAATTTTATTTAGTATAAAATTAAATTTTGTTATTCGATCTCAAATTGAGAATTGATATTATTTTATTTAGTATAAAATTTCAAATATAAATTAATTTACCTCAAACTTATTGTGTTCAATATACACACAAATTTTCTCATGGCCAAGTGTAATTTGTTGAAAGAGTGTGTCATTGAGTCAACATAGCTTCATTGTGATAGTTGTCTTTCATTTCACACCCATTGCACTTCTTGTAGTAGTTGAGTGGCATTTTGCTTATTCTTTTCTTGTGAAACAAAACAATGGACAACAAAGAGGTAGGAAACGTGTCTCATGACTCATTCATTGAGGTTCATGAAAGAGTAAATATATTTTCACAAAGACAACTACCTCATACCAAACTAGATTCTTATGATATCTACATTTTTATTTTATGCTTTATTATTATAAAAGTTTTCAAAGCCTCTTCTAAACTCCTTCACTTTGTTTCTTTCATCCTACTTCTTCTATAGTTGAATATTAATTACCACCCCTCATCTCATTTTCACAACCGAAAGTGTGAAATCAGTGATGTAGATTGGTTTTTTTGTCACATGTTTGAGTACTACCATACTTTAGGTGAGAAGAACGTGAATGGTTATTCCATGTCCTTGAAGGGTTTGTTCAAACATTTATAACAAATCGTATCTTCTTGTTAAAGGCAAAAATATATTATTAATCTCATTTTTATTAAGAATTTTAAGGTAACCTTTATTAAATTTCTTATTCTAATTAAAAAATAATTCAAAATTAAGATTCGCGATGATCGAAAGACATGTTAAGAATAATATAATATAGTTAAATAAAATAGAAATTATTGAGTTTATATTTAAGATTGTTTTTGGACCAGGAGACTTTCAACTTTTTTATAGATTTAATTTTAGGCATATACTACGGCTTCCCATGCAAATGTTGATCAAGTACTTGATTTTTTATGTTCATTTCATCACTTTGTGAAAAAACATTTATTATTGTTTTTTAAAATTTGTGTTATTTTAATTTTTATTATTGTTTTTTAAAAATCATCTAGCTCTTTGTGAATGGGTTTCTCGAATTCCTATTAGACTAAAAATGATGATACAAAAATATTTTTAGTCCAAAGTTCTCTCACTCAATCAAAACAAAATTACCAATATGGAAAAATAGAATTGAAAATAAATATTCAGAGAAAATAAAAGATATTAATCTACGAACGAATTTTTATCAACTTTCATAGTCTATCCGTAACACTCAGTTATGTTCAAATTGACAAACTAGAAAAGTTTTCTATGACAGAAATATAAATTTTCTTCGGTGGACCTCTTGTAAAACATGAAGATTAGAAGTACTTGGTATAGTAAGTTAACTTAATCATTGATGTGATCTTTTGCTTAGCTTCTCATAACTAATATATGGTATTTGTAGGTTGGTTGAGAGTTAGTTAGTGATCATAAGTAACTATAGATGATATATGACGAGCATCATCAATGTAACATGGATTTGTTGTAACTTTTTTCTCTTTTTCTTTATAAACAATGAAATATATTATAAACAATGAAATATATTATAAACAATGAAATATATTACTCAAGAGTACAAAGTGTACTCAAAATACAAAGTGTAACTTTTTCTCTATAATGCAATGCAAACTATCTTTCTTCATTTCAAGGGTTTTTATGGTTTAGTTTTCACATGGTATTATTGATCTTGTGGCTTCATCATCACCATTATCTCTGCATGCTCGCATTTCTTTCACAAATTTCAACCTGCTTCTCTTCTCTTTCTTTGATCGTTCTTTAATCGTTCTTTGATTCTTCATTTTTCTTTCAACCTGGTTCAATTATGTTCTTTCAACCTGGTTCAACCATGGTGGACATGCTCCTTCGTATTAACTCAACATTTCTTCCAACCTAACAAGGTTTATCAAAATTATATTCTCAATCCATATTTCATGCATCATAATGAAAGTTTATCTCTTGTGTTGGTTACTCTATTATTAAATGCAGGGAATTATCTTTCTTGGTTTAGATCCATGACTATGGCTCTAAGATCCAAGAACAAATTGCACTTCATCAATTTTACGTTACCAATACTGCCAGATGAAATTCGAGATTCTGTTGAATGGGATCGATGCAACATGATGAGCATGTCATTATTAAAAAATTATTGATTCTAAAATCTCTTAAAGCATATTATGGATGGAAATCGCTTTAAGCATATGAAAATAGTTGAAAGACCAGTTCTATCATGGCGATGTATTCAGAATTTCAGATATTCAAGAATAAAGTTTCACCCTCAAACAAGGTGATTCTTCTATCTCATCTAATTACACAAAACTGAAGATGTTATGGCAAGAGTTATATAACTTCCGACCAATTCTTGCATGTGAATGTGATATATCATGTATATCTATTGATAGAATTAGAAGTTGCAAGGATTCTAATCAAGTTAACAAATTATTGAAAGGCTTAACTAATCAATACTCTATAGTTATATTTCAAATTATGTTGATGGATCTACTTCCAAATATTTTCAAAGTTTACTATTTACTTGTACAACAAGAAAGACAGATAGTTTTCCCCATTGATGAATCCACATTGTTAGCTTTTCCTACTCATCAATTTTAAGGTAGAGGCACCCATTCTTTTTCGTGCAAGAATGCTAGGGGTAGATCTTTTAGTGGTGGTCGAGGTGAAAGTACAAGAATATGTACAATTGTTTCATAACCAAGCATACCATGGATACATGCTTTAAGAAGCATGGTTACCATCCTCATTGGCAACAATAAAACCACATGAACAATTTATCAAATGATCATTCTCATGAAGATGAAATTCAACCCTAAAATGTTGCAGATCATCCTCATTATCAGTCGTCAAATTTTATAGGATTTACCTCTGATTAACACAAATCCATGTTGGCTTTACTCCAACAATCATCTTAGTGAAGCTCTCATAGTGTAAATCATCTTATTACAAAACCAAAATCCTACACATGTATTATTTGTACTTTACCTCATCATGTCAAACTTGAATCATTCATACTTGACAGTGGTGCCACTAATCATGTTTGCTTTTCTAAAAAAAATAACTTGCTTGAAAATAATTTATCCTATAGCTATGAAAATTTCAAATGGTTCTTTAGTCACCACAAAATTTGTAGGAACTATTCTCTTTGATTCTCATTTCCATTTAACCAATATATTATGCATGTCTCATTTTTATTCAATCTCATATTTTTCCCCAAACTGATTAAGAGTCTTGAATGTGAACTTATTTTTTAATAACTTCACTTGTTTGATACTGAACTGCTACTTCAAGAAGATTATTGGTGCAACTAAATTAAGAGGTCAACTTTACATTCTCAATCACCCTCACGTTGCAGTACCATACATGTGACACCCCGATTTAATTCGAATATTAAATAAATGGGAAATTAATTATTTATTTAATTAAAGTCTTAAGTATTTATATTTTTGGAATTAATTGGATTAATTGAAGGAAGAAGGTTAGAGGTGTGCGAGTAAGCAGGTGTGAGGAGTAAATCACTCTACTTTTACTAAGTATTAATTATTTATTTCATTTGGAATATTAAAAGGAATATTAAAAGGAATATAAAAAGGAAAAGAAGGAAAAGAGGAGTCTTTTTGGAGAAAACTATTTCACGTAGAATTGGAGAAGAGAAGAGAAGAGAGGAAAGCCGACGCCGAAGGAATCGAGAATCATCGCGAGGTAAGGGGTGATTTCATTCGGTTAATATGCCTTATGGGTTTTGGGAATCAACCGGATAATTGGGTATGTTAGGAAATTGATTATAGGTTTATGGAATGAAACCCTATTTTGTGTCGGTGTATGGAATTAGGATCATTAATGTGTCAAATAACTAATAGGGATGAGTAAACTATGTTGTTTGATGTTATAATGGTGTAAAATGATTGTAAATTGGTGTTCATAATGTCACAACACGTATTGGAAAGTTTGGAAATGATAAAGGATGCATAAAGCTGTCAAAAGTTGCAGAAATTGTTGTAGGTGGGAACCGGTTCCTGTGGGAGGAACCGAGTTCAGTTATTTTTCAAAGCGGGGTTTTGTACTCGGAACCGGTTCTGTCTATGTCGGAACCGGGTTCCCATACAAAAACCAGGGAGCTCATTTTTAAACTTCACAGGAACCGGTTTCTGTATAGGTAGGAACCGGGTTCCATGTGCAATTTTTCAAAAATACTTAAACTTCACAAATTCATATTTTCTAAACCGTAACTCCGATTCGAGTGCCATTTTCGGCAGTATTTCTTAAATTAAAAATACTATCTTTTAAAAAGGGAAAAATATTATTTTTTTGAAATTATTTTAAAAAGAGTCGAGCTCCCGATTTTGAAAAGTATGGATTAATTAAGGATAATGGGAAATTAATATGAATGGCCTGAGTTATCGGATGAGTACTAATGCTTACAATGTTGTTGTGTTGATTATTCATTATGATTGAATGCGATACATTGGTGATTGGCAATAAGTGAATTATGTTGAGATCATAATCTGTGAATTGGTTTAGATTGTTTGACAAGTTGAATGGAGATTGACGTTCATGTGATGTTTTCTTTTCCTTGTGGTTTATTCATGATTGTATTGGTATCATGTGTTATTGTTATTATATACTGGTGATAGTCTTACTGATTGAAGAGTAAGCGTTTGGCATGTATATGCTTTGTGATAATTTAATTCATGATTATGTTGTTATCATGTGATAGATTGGTATTGGCATTTATGTGGAATTATGTTGTTATCATATTCCGTTGAATTGATGTTGCATGCTTTTATGATGCATGCATGAGCATTTGTTAAATTGGTTCATTCCCATTGTGCGGAAGTGAAGCGAGCCAATAGACTTACGGTTCGAGGTAGTGAGGCTAGATTCTTGACCGGTGGTTATGGGCGAATCGTGGATTGGACTCTTGACTCGTGTTCGGGCGAATCATGGATTTACTTGTCTTTCCACATGTAAGCGGAGCATGGGTGAACTCGGTTCACGTTTGGTACCACATGCATAGAGTCGCATTGCATATGGGATTGTAACATGCTAGGATGGATTCGGTGTTGCAATTTCCATTGTTTGTTATATACATGTTCATTGTGTGAACTGCCTTGTGAACTGATTATGATTTGTGTTTGGTTAATGGATTAACGTATCCGATTATCCTGATGCATTTTAAAAACGTATAATGCATGTTATATTGAATTGAAATCTCACCCTTACTTTAACAATTTCAGATCCGAAGTGATTAGCTGCTTGGAGTTGGTGAGGATAGCTCTAGACGAGTCGATTAATTAGTCCGCGTGTCAGTGTCGTGCTCTGGTAGATGTAACACTGGGGAAACGGTTGTTTGAATCCTTTAATGGATATTTTTAATAGTTTTGAATTGTGTCTTGATTACATATCCTGGAATAACTATTGAATGATGTATTCGGGATTTTGTTATGTTTCATTTCCGCTGTTAAACATAACTTTAAGTATGATTTATTTAATGATTTATTCTTCAGTGAAAGCATGACAACTGTTGGGTCAATTTTTATGATTTAAATTGTGACGCCTCTTAATTGTGGATAAAACTCTGATTATTATTTCTATAAAACGCGGGTAATTAGAAGGGGTGTTACAATACACACCATCTTGCCGCACTAGTGCATTAATTAATTCTCTGATTTTGAAGTACAATTCATGTATCAACTATGTTAATTAATCTACTTTTACACATGAAAATAATTGTAACATTTGATACTTAAAACTTGGTCAACCTTCATATGAAAATTTACTTGAAATAAATAAACCTTTCCTTTTGTTCAAATTATGCAAATAGATATGCCTTATGATGTTTACTTCTATGCCAATAAAAAGAGATTACTTTTTCCTCGTATTACTCTCAAGTCTGTCACTATTTTTGGCTTAGTTCATATGGATATATGGGGTACCTTATCCATTCCTTCCATCAGTGATTACAAATATGTTCTTACAGTGGTGGATGGTATAAGTAGATTTGCATGGATTTTCCTTATGAAGTGTAAATCAAAAACGTCCAATCTTGTTAAATTTATTGTTTCTTTAATTTATACGCAATTTAATAGATCCATTAAACGCATCAATTCAAATAATAGCAATGATTTTCTCCTTGGAAATTTCTATAGATAATATGGTATTATACACCATACTTCATATGTTGGAACACCTCAACAAAATGGAATAGTTGAGAGAAAAGACCAACACATTCTTTCCATTATTAGAGCTCTTATATTTTAAGCTCAATTTCCTATCAAAAAAATTGGTCATATGCAGTAAGTCATGACATTCATATCATAAATAGAATCCCTACACCTTTCTTGCAATATAAGTCACATTTTCATATTTTACATCAATGTTTGTTTGGTCTCAATCTCCTCAAGGTTTTTGGTTCTCTTTGTTTATCATCAACACTACAAGCTAATAGGAAGAAATTTGATTCAACATCTACGAAATGTGTGTATCTAGGTCTCCAAATAGGTGTTAAGGGACATATTTTATTTGACTTACAATATAAAAAAAAATTTCAAGAGATGTTATTTTCTTTTAATCCATTTTTCCTTACAAACATTCTAATCATGCATAATTTACTTCTCATACTTCATCTCATAATCCTTATACTCCAACTGATATATTTGACTTCCCTTACATTCATAATTCTAACCATAGTATCACACCAGATCGACATACTCATGATACACCTCATATACATACCCAAGATCCATCATCTACTCAACATACCACACTTAATTTCCATACACCAAATACATCATCTAATAAACATACAATTTCTCATTAAAACTCAAAACATTCTAACTCAAATCACTCACCTATTAGAGAATCTTCACTCAACTTACTCGACCTCAATTTTTAACCTAGAAGATCTTCTAGAATTACTCACCACACCATATTCCTACAAGATTATCATTTCAACTTGATTGAGAATGTAGTTCAGTCTAATAATTTAGATGAATCTCCAATATTTTCTTCAAGTAAGTATCATCATCCATCCCTCTTCTATTTTCATAACTTATCAGCATCCCGTACACAATATCAATATGTCCTTCATCTATGAACCTAACACTTATGCAAGCTACTTATAATGAGAATTAGAGAAAATTTATTCAATATGAATTGAGTGGTATAATGGAAACTAATGCTTGAAAACTGTCTCCCTTTCCTAATCACAAGAAAGCTATTAGATGTAGGTGAGTTTTTAAGCTTAATTTACATACTATTGGCTCTATCACAAGAAAGCTATTATATGTAGATAAGTTTTTAAGCTTAATTTACATGATAATGGATCTATAGAGATATATAAGGCAAGGTTGGTTTCCAAGGGCTTCAGTCAAACTAAAAAACTAGACTATCTAGACACCTTTAATCTAGTTGTCAAAATGACAACCATCAAGGTATTCATGGCCATTGCACCTGCTCAAAAATGGCCCTTGTTTCAACTTGATGTCAATACAGTTTCCTTACATGGTGATCTCAATGAAGAAGTTTATATGCAACCTGTGACACCCCGATTTAATTCAGAAATTAAATAAATGGGAATTTAATTATTTATTTAATTAAAGTCTTAAGTATTTATATTTTTGGAATTAATGGGATTAATTAAAGAAAGAAGAGATGGAGGTGTGAGGTGTAATTAAGGGTGTGAGGAGTAAATTACTCTACTCTTATTAATTACCACTTATTTTATTTTATTGGAATAAATGAAGGAACATTAAAAGGAGTATAAAAAGGAAAATAAGGAAAAAAGGAGTCTTTTTGGAGAAACTGCTTTCACGTAGAATTGGAGAGAAGAGGAAAGGAGAGGAAAAGCCGACGCCGAGAGAAATCGAAGATCATCGCGAGGTAAGGGGTGATTTCGTTCGGTTAATATGCTTTATGGGTTTTGGGAATCAAAGGGATAATTGGGTATGTTAGGAAGTTTGCATGTTGATGATTATAAGTTATGGAAATAAACCCTATTTTGTGTCGGTGTTTGGAATTAGGATCATTTGTATGTCAAATAATTGATAGGAATGAATAAACCATGTTGTGTGATGTTATAATGGTGTGAAATGATCATGAAATAATGTTCCTAATGTCCCAATTCGTACTTGAAAGTTTGGAAATGATAATGGATGCAAAATGCTGTCAAAAGTTGCAAAAAATGATGTTATAGGACGTGGGAACCGGTTCCCTGTGGGGAGGAACCGAGTTCCAAGTGTTAAATTGGCTAAAACTGGGATTTTTACACTCAGGAACCGGTTCCTGTATAGGTAGGAACCGGGTTCCCATACAAAAACCAGGGAGCGAGTATTTTTCCAAAAACTTCTAAAACTTCAAAAATTCATATTTTCTAAACTGTAACTCCGATTCGAGTGCCGTTTTCGGCGTTATTTCTTAAATTTAAAATACTACATTTCAAAAATGGAAAAATATTATTTTACTAAAAATTATTTTAAAGGAATCGATGCTCCGATTTTTGAAAAGAGGGATTAGTTAAGGATAATGAGGAACTATTACCAATGGTCTGAGTTACCGGATGAGATATTAATGCTTAATATGTTGTATCTTGATATTCATTATGATTGAATGTGATACATTGGTGAATTGGCAATAAGTGAATTATGTGGAGATCCTAATCTGTGAATTGGTTTAGATTGTTTGACAAGTTGAATGGAGATTGACGTTTATGTGATGTTTTCTTTTCCTTGTGGATTATTCATGATTGTATTGGTATCATGTGTTATCGTTATTATATACTGGTGATAGTCTTACTAATTGAAGAGTAAGCGTGTGGCATGTTTATGCTTTGTGATAATTTAATTCATGATTATGTTGTTATCATATGATAGATTGGTATTGGCATTTATGTGGAATTATGTTGTAATCATATTCCGTTGAATTGATGTTGCATGCTTTTATGATGCATGCATGAGCATTTGTTAAATTGGTTCATTCCCATTGTGCAGAAGTGAACTGGCAGAGCCAATAGACTTACCTGGTGCAGAGGTAGTGAGGTTAGATTCTTGACCCGGTGGTGATGGGCGAATCATGGATGGGATTCTTGACTCAGTGTTCTGGGCGAATCATGGATTTACACTGTCTTTCCACGAGTAAACGGAGCAGTGGGTGAACTCGGTTCACGTTTTGGTACCACATGCATAGAGTCTGCATTGCATATGGGATTGTAACATGTTAGGATGGTTTCCAGTGTTGCAATTTCCATTGTTTGATATATACATGATCATTGTGTGAACTGTTTTGTGAATTGATCATGACTTTGTGTTTGATTTATGGATTAATGTATCCGATTATTCCGTTGTATTTAAAAACGTATAATGCATGTTATATTGAATTGAAATCTCACCCTTACTTTAACAATTTCATATCCGAAGTGATTAGCTGCTTGGAGTTGGTGAGGATAGCTCTAGAGTCGAGTTAGTTAATTAGTCCGCGTGTCAGTGTCGTGCTCTGGTAGATGTAACACTGGGGAAACGGTTGTTTGAATCCTTTAATGGATATTTCTAATGGTTTTGAATCATGTTTTGATGATTGTCCTGGAATAATTATGGATGTTGTATTTGGGAACCGTTATGTTTCATTTCCGCTGTTAAACATAACCTTAAGTATGTTTCATTTAATGAATTTTCTTCAGTGAAAGCATGACAACTGTTTTGAATTATATGAAAAATTGTGATGCCTCTTGATATGTGTTATATACTCTGATTATTATTTATAAAATCGCGGGTAATTAGAAGGGGTGTTACACAACCTCCTCTAAGTCTTGAGCTACCTCATAATAACTTAGTGTGAAAGCTTCAAAGATCCCTTTATGACTTGAAAAAAGAAAGTAGGCAATGGAGCATAAAGTTCACTGAAACTCTATTAGACTTAGAATACACTCATTAAAAATCGAACTATTCATTGTACATTAATTCCAATAGTACATTGTTCATAGTGATTCTTGTATATGTAGATGATTTGGTCTTAGGGTGGACATATGTTAATGATATTACCAACATTAAGACCCTCTAAAATTTAAAACTTAACATCAAGGATCCAGGAGATCTCAAATACTTTCTATGATTTGAAATAAGCGGATCAAATGAAGGCATCACACTATGTCAAAGAATTTATACTCTTGATATCCTGCAAGACAATGGCTTAAGTGGAGTTCATCCTTGCAGTACTCCTATGCAGCCCGATCTACAATTACACAAGGAATGTAGTAATTTTCTATCTGATCCCACAACTCGTAGAAGATTAATTAGGACATTTTTGTACTTGACACACTCCAGGCCAGATATTTCTTATGTTGTAAGTAAACTTAGCCGATTTTTAAGTGCACCAATTGATGAAATATGCTAGCAAGCCTGCATGTTTTGAAATACCTCAAATAAAGTCTTACAATATTATATTCTTCAGCTCATTATCAACATTGACACTTAAAGGTTTCTCTGATTCTGATTTGGGAGCATTTCTTAATATTAGAAGATCCACAACTCGTTTTTGTTTCTTTCTTAGAAACTCTTTAATTATTTGGAAAAGCAAGAAGAAAAATATGGTTTCTAAATCATCATTTATGGTCAAGTACAAAGATCTAGCTTATGCCACATGTGAAGGACAATAGATCTTGTACCTGCTGCAATATTTTCACATTAATCAACATTATCTTTTTGTGATTTACAATGACAACAAGTTATCTCTTCATATTGATGCAAACCCAATTTTTCATGAGAGAAACAAGCATATAGAAATTGATTGACATATGGTAAGAGGCAAGCACTACTACAAAATATATCGTTGGTAACATCATATTATTCTATCCATTTAAGGAACTATAAGAATAAGTGTTAGACGAAGGAAACTTATCTAGAAGGAGGTGAATATATACCAAGTTAAAACTTCTTTGGAAAATAGGTTTTTAAAACTTTGTTAACTATGGCTAGTGGATAAAATCTCGGGTAGACTTTTGTCTATTCTGAATCGTTATCAAAAAGCTTGGATATGTGTTAACCCCTGTGAGATGTAATACAACTAATAGGAAAATCAAGTCAATATAGTTTTTAGAAACAATTGTTTGAATGTAATCAAAAGTGTAGTTAATTTCCAATGAAATTTATAATAAAACATAATGCTAAGTGAATTTTCAAACACTTGGTGTGCAATCGATTTTTTCAGATTTTTCTTTTGGTTTTGTTGATATGAAAAACCAATTACAATCTTATGGATTGTAATATAATATCTTAATTCTCTAGTTTATGAGTTACATTAATTTTAGTAAAACAAATTATGCAGCAACATGTTAAATATGATGTTCTAACTTTTAGAGAAATAATGTTGAACATAATGTCCTATTTTGATCATTCGACATATTGGTTGGAGTTTGTAATTTCTGTTATAGATCCTGGATATTCAAGGAATATTAGGATATTATATGTGTAGTCCAAGATGAAGAAATCAGAGGTGTTAAACTAAGAGGTTTTATCATCAGAAGAAACATGTCGAATAAAGTCTTATGCAGAATTATTCGACATTGGGCTTGTGTGCAACTGGAAAATTGGATTAGCTTTGTTTGTTATAAATGCAAAATATTCTGGGAATACTATGATATCCTATGTGGCATCCAATTTAAGGAATAAGATATTCAAGTTGAAATCAACGAGTTATGTTAGTTTCTAACTATAGAGATAAATTAGGAAACTAATGATTGATATCCTAAGTTTTAGGAGATATATCTGTAGCCTTATTTGCTATAGGCCAGTTGCGGCTTTGAAGCCCAATCTAGCCAGAATATTATTATAAATAGAAGGGTTCAAACCTAATTTATGTATGGAACAAATTGTAACTTTTATCTAGACTTTAGGGTTTGTGTTCCATCGTTATTGTGTTTCACTCCATAGTAGAGTTGGATTGTGTTAATTATGAGTCACTCTTGTATTATTTAATACTTGAGTTAGACTGCTAGTTGAGTTGTAACAATTTTCAATCACTAATAAAATTTTAAGTTGTGGTTGATTTAGTATCTTTGAAGAGAGTCTTCTAAAATTATTCTAACTTTGTTTAGAGTTGTTACTGTCACTACTTGTAACTGAGAGGAAGTGAGAGGGTCTCATATCTAGGAGTTTTTAGATAGAAGTATATCATGGGTAGTGATTAAGTGATAATTTGTAAATGAGGGACTTTATCTTTGAATTGATACTATCTAGTGGATTTCCTTCCTGGCTTGGTAGCCTTCGGATATAGGTGATGTTGCACCGAACTGGATAAACAATTATATGTGTTTCTTTACTTTTTGTATTGTAAATTATATTGTTATATTATTCATTATGTTTAAACCAGATAACAGTATTTCGACATCTCATAGGACATCTAATATTTCCATACTAGAATTTCATAATCAACAAAGAAATTTCAAGTTTAATAACAAAGAATATTTCTATTTGCTATTTCACAATCAATGAATTTAACAATTTGCAATTGAAACTAAATATGAGAGAGAGATAGGACGCGGAGATTTATTTAGGAAGTTCACCAATCATCCTAATTATATCTACGTTTGCCCCCAATTATGTTCGGAATTGAGATAGTCAATCTCACTTTGCAAAAATTGTTTACAAAAGAAAAGTAGCAATCTAACCCTAAAAATTATATGTTTGATGTTTATCCTAACTTTTTCTCTTCCCTTGATCTTGAGCTCGATCAAGTCACCTAACAATTCCAATTTGATCATTTGGTTACTGCTACCCCTTTGACCGAACCCACCATTCTTCAAAGCTTTCACTCGGCTGAATCCAAATTATAAATTGTTGTCACCCAATATTTTTAAATCCTCTGGTTACCGTTACTCCTTTGATCGAACTCACTGTTCTTCGAAGCTTTCACTCGGGTGAATCTAAATTAAAAAAACTTGTACAAAACCCACATATCAAGACCTTAATCTTGGTTGATAAACCTTGACTGGTTTTTCCTAATGAAACCCCCAAATATTCTCAAGTCAATTTACCAAAATACAAGTCTAAATTGGATGTTATTAACTCTAAATCTAGATGACACTCAAACAAAGAATGATTATATGTAATTTGTTTGTGTGTATGCATAGAAAGAGGGGTTGAAGATGAAGAGAGTTTACTTTGAATGTTTTTGGTTTCATCTAGTCTCAAATGATGCATGTATGAGGTATATATATATGTGTGTGTGTGTGTGTGTGCGCGTGTGTGTGTGTGTGCGCGCGCGCGTGTGTGCGTGCGTGTGTGCTTGTGTGTGTGGGGGCATGCAAGGAGTTTGAAAAAAAACACAAAATTGGAAATTTTAACGCGTGAGTTAACCTATGTAAATAATGTGTCGACATCTTCGAAGCATGATTTAACCTGTATAGATCATGTCCTGACACATGCATTATAGAGCCTACATGATTTAAATACCACCTGCATGTGTCGACACATAGATGTAATTTTTATTTTGTACATAGGATGTTAGGTGTCAACACATGCATTACAGAGCCTACATGTTTTAAAGCACAAGTACATGTGTTGACTTATCGGTCGTATGTGTCGACTCATAAGCCTGATTTTCACAAGAAATCTGATTTTTAATGTATAAAACATTTTCTAAGCTTTTCCAAACCATTTCTAAAATATTTTTATGTGTCCTGTGGCTAAGATTCACATTAAGACTTAGAGAATACCGTCCAATAGACAGAAATGCTAAGGTATCCTAGTTTTGACATCATACAAAATATCTCTAATGGGAAAATGCGCTCATAATAACTCATCTTAATGCATCTAAATTTATTTTTATTTTATTGAAATACATTTCATCACGGTTCATAATAGCAATCATGGTGATAGATGAAAGGTTACATGCTTCTAATCCTAACACCAATTTTTTTTCTTACAAAAAGAGCTTCTCCATATAATCTTATAAATATTATTATAATTAAAATATGTATCACCATAATTACTACCAGAAATCATTGTAAATAGTACTTACATTTTCTAATGGTTTTTCGTACGAGACGTGGTGATAAGTTTTACATATGTATAAACGATGTTATCAAACTTCAGTAAATAATAGTTGCTCTCTCAAAACATAAAATCCTAACATTTCTCTCTTCTTCTTCCACAAAACTTATATTTCTTCTTCATACTAAATGGTAATATAGTTCAACGTTGTTTCTTCTTTATCTTTCTTCTTCTTCTTCTTCTTCTTCTTCTAAAAGGTAATCATGTTATTCAAAAAAATTCTTCCATTTTTCTTTGTATAGGTTCTAATATTTTCAAGGTACATCATTTCTTCCATTTTGTTACATCACTTTTGAATTCATTTTCACATGATTTTTAAGGTATACCACTTTTTGATTTTGGTTTCACAAGATTTTTTAGATTTTTTTATGTGTCTCTACTTGGATCTTTATTTTTGAAATGTTCTATTCATGTTTAACAATTAAAAGACAATATAAATGGTAAAGCAGTTACCATATATGTTTCAAGTTACCATATATGTTTCAAGTATGAATGTGTTCTTCTTAAAAATTCAAACTTTCCAAATCTCGTTTATGTTTAACATGATATTTGTAGGATTACAATGTCATGCTAGTTTATGTTTCTAAATCTGGTTAATATTTTGTGTGTAGGATTAACTCACAAAAGCGCATACTACGAGTGTCGTTCACAAATTAATTGTATTGATATGAAAAAATACAAGGAGGATGAAGTAGAAATGAAAGTTGCAGACTTGTGTGAAAAATCCAAAATGACATCCATTCAAATTTAACACGGGTTTGCAGCTATCACTTTAGATTCATCCTCCTTTCATTATGGATGTCATTTCAAAACAAGTATATAACTTATTCGTCTTAATTCTTCACAAATATTTTCAATAAAATGTACATTTGTGAAATATTTTACGAGTTGATACATTGTTGTTGTTCAAAATGCTTGCATTGTTGAATTTATTATATTGTATATAGATTGCTTATTTCACTAACCATTCACTGAACATATGCATTAATTTAAATTGATTTATAAAATGATAATCTAAAAATTAAGTTATATTTGAAAACCAACTTAGATCAATCAATTTTTTTAAATTGCATGCATCTTGTAATTTGTCACTCGCTCTTTAACATATAAAATTTGATCAATGCTCCAAGTTAATTTTTTGAAAAACTCATACTCATCGTCATTCTTGTCATCATCATTATGTATTCAATGATGATTATTATTATGATGACATCCATGACAATGAGTGTTAAATAGTCATCAAATTGATGCTTTTCAAAATAAACTAGAAGATAATGAATCGTTGCTTTGAAGAACTTAGAATATTGAAACAAATTATGCATGTTAAAGAGCGAGAAATGAATTACAAGATACATGCAATGAAAAAAATGGATCATCCAAGTAGGTCTACAAGAATAATTTAATTTTGGCTTAAATGGTATTTGGATCCTGTATGTGGGCATGTTTTTAATTTTAGTTTTTTTTTTAATTTTTCTTGAAATGATCCCTGAATGTTAAAATCTTATTGGTTTTAGTCCATAAAGTTAAAATCCGCAATAAAATATGCAGGTTTCTTGCAGATTTTCCTTCGAATTTTCGTGCATAATTTATAAATTTAGAGACTAAAACCAAAAGGAATTTAACAATCAGGGATCATTTCCAAGAAAAATAAGATACGGGGACAAAAATAAAAAACACGCCATTTTATAGGGACCCAAGTAATTTTTAATACTTTTAGATTATTATTTTTTAAATCAATTTGAATGGTTATATATGTTTATTGAGGGGTAAAGAAAAACAAGAAACACACGTATTTTATAATAAACTCATATACATACCACCACTGTTGGAATATATAATCATGGGGAAATGTTAATATTATGCATGCTTTAATTAAATTGTTGTTGTTGGGTTTCAGACCCATGAATTATATATATCACAATGGTTATTGGCTCGGATAAATCCGAACCAAACCGGAATCCGAACAAAACCATAGTGTTTGGGTTGAATACTTTTTCAATTCGGGCAAGAACCGAACCAAACCAATAAAATTCAATGACAATTGGTTCGGACATCGAATTTTCAATTTTCTACCCACAAACCCAACCCAAACCAATCATAATTAATTATCGTGAAAATTACTACCAATCATTCAAGTTCAAGAAGAAAAAAGTGAAATGTCGTATATAGACAAATTATTCTATTTTAATTTGTAATTAGAAAATTGTTAATGTATTTTGGTAACTGGGCGTAGAGCTATGAAACACATTCATTATCATACTAACTCAAGTGGATAATTATATATTCAAAAGCTTTGATGTTATATGTTTTTCTTATTAGATATTTTAGAATCTATTAGGGAAAATTGCTAGTCTAATATTTAAGATTAAACATTAATAATATTATATATTTTTTTATATTAATGTGAAAAATACATTTTGGTAAATAAGTTATTTTTTTATAAGTATTTTTGTATTTTTTATCTATCCGATCAATTCAACCCAAACGTTACCCATTGTTTCTCGGTTCAGTTCGGTTTGAGTTTTGTTGCAAAAAAAATTGAAATCCAATCCAAACCAATTCATATCATTTTAATCGGTTAGGGTATATAATTCTCTCAAAACCGAAACAAATCGGCCCGTGAACACCCCTAATTATGCATGCTTTAACTAAATTGTTGTTGTTGGGTTTCAAACCCATGAATTATATATATCACAATGGTTATTTAATATAACAATTGTGATGGGTACCGCGGTACCTAGTTTATCACTACGGTTGGATACATGCAATGGAAAGCTGTTAGAATATGTGTATAATTCATGTTAGATATTGATCGAAATAGCTTGACTGTTTCGAATAAGATAGTATTCGAATAAGATAGTATTCGAATAAGGTAGTGATCGAACAGCTTGGCTGTTCGATATGTTGCCCTTTAGTACGAAGTTTCGAATGAGTTGGACTTTAGATATTGGGCTTGAGTTTAGTTTAGTTTAGTTTACACTTTTAGGCCCAGAAAGTGTGTATATAAAGGAGCATTTCCTTATATGCACAATATATATACTTTTTCAATCATTTACAATAAGACACTTTTCATTCTGTCAGTATCACATATTATTCTCTTCTCCTCTTAAACTTCTTCTTCTTCTTCATCACAAATATACTTTCTTTCATCTTCTGTTCCAACAAATTGGTATCAAGGAGCTCGGTTGCGATTCAAGGAGAATCAAATGGCAAACGGAACAACAACGTCGACAGATTCCAAAGAAACCTACCTTTCAAAGGAGAGAACTACCGATGGGTTGCACAAATGAAGGTTATTTTGATTTCAAGATGTTGTTGAAATCTTGAATGATGGTGTATCGAGGAAGCAAATGCGACGGAAGCCCAAGTGCATAAAGATCGAGGAAGAAAGACCGCAAAGCTTTGTTCTTAATTCATCTGTGTAGATTCGATGTTTTGAGAAGATAATTGAAGAAGAATCAAAAGAAGCATGGGACAAGTTAAAGAACTTGTATGCGGAGGAGAAAAATTGAAGAAGGTGAAGTTGCGACACGAGAAAGCAATACGAATTGATGCACATGAAGGATGATGAATCAATTTGCATACTTCTCAAAGATTGTGACATTGACGAATCAAATGAAAGCATGTGGCGAAACCATCACAGCACTGCAGAAAATAGAAAAGGTATTGAGATCCTTAACGAGATTTTGACTATATTGTTGTAACAATTGAAGAAGCAAAGACTCTTTCCGAGATGAAGTTAGAAGAACTTCAAGCTTCATTAGAGGCTCATGAGATGAGAAGCAAAGAAACTCGAAAGAGAGAAGGTAGTGAACAAGCATTGAATCAAGATTCAAAGAAGAAAGTCGAAAATCAAGTTTCAAAGCATCTTGCAGTGATGAGAAGTCAAGCAAGAATCCGATTCGAGAAAAGGTATGGGCAACAAGTATTCGAGAAGAAAGTTGACAAGAAAGATAAGCAATGCTACAATTGTCAAGATTTTGGTCATTTCGCCGAGACCGTCAAGGAAGAAAGTAGAAAGGCGAAAGATAGTGATGAAGCTCAATATGCACGCAGGAGACAGTGATTCGATGATGTCGATGATGGTTAATTCTCAATCGAATTCGAGAAAACCAACATGTGGTATCCGGATTCGGGATGCGAATCATATGATGGCAACAAGAATTGGTTCAGAAACTTGATGAGTCAAAAGGGTGATAAAGTTTCGATGGAAGACACATCGATCTCCGGTAAAGGAGATATTTCGATTGCCGAAAGGATGGTGGAAAAGCTACTATCATCGAGGTATTGTATGTACCTCTATGACAAGTAACTTGATAAGTGTAGGTCAATTACTTGCAAAAGGATTCGTAATGAAACTTGAAAGGAATGAGATGAAAGTCTATAGGTGATGGGAGGTCGATCATGAAAGCGCCATTGGCGTAAAACAAGACGCTCAAAGTAGAACTCAACACATCAGATCACAAATGTCTTGCTCGATGATGTAAGAAGACAAGAATTGGCTATGGCACCACGGTATGGACATCTAAACTTGAAGTTTATGCATGCTCAATCGAAGAAGATGGTGGTTGGTTTGCCTTATGTGAAGGAACCAAAGCAAGTATGTGAGGAATGTAAGCTAAACAGCAAGGAAGGCATTCAAACATGACTTGCCCATGAAATCCAAACGCAAGTCGGAGCTAGTTCACTGACAGTGTGGACCATTCAAGTAAAATCAAATGGAGGCAACAGTATTTTCTTACGCTTATTGATGAATTCACCAGCATATATGGATTTACATCATTGAAAGAAAAGTGAAGTATTCACACGTTCAAGAAGTTCAAATTGCACGAAAGGCAAAGTGGTCGCAAATTGAAGAAGTTGAGAACCGACGGTGGTGGTGAATACATCACTGAATTTGCCAAATTCAGAATGAGGAAGGTATAGAGCACGGTTATTGCACCCTATACACCTCAACACAATGGCATAGCCGAGAGGAAAAAGTATAGTGAACATGACAAGAAGTATGTTGAAAGCTAAAGAAATGCCTAAAAGATTCCGACGAAGATACATTCGAACAGTGTCCAACGAAAAGGATAGTTGGAAAACACCTCATGAGGCTTGACCGGATCGAAGCCAAGTGTAAGTCACCAGAGTTTTTGATCAATGTGTTTCGCATGTACCGAACAATTGAGAAGAAAACGGATGATCAAGTGAAGCTATGGTTCTTATAGGTTATCATTCGACGTGCGCAAGCTTTATTCACCAATCAAGATAAACTAATAATCGAGAGATGTTCGAATCGACGAAAGCAAAGGTTGGAATTGAGTCAAGTTCACGTGAATCGACACTATTATAACGTGTTCAAGAAGATCCACAAGATGAGTCCTCGAATAAGTGAACTAGGTAACACTTCAACTTGTCGAAATGAAGAACCACCGAGCAAAGTGAAAGAAGGTCGACAAGAACAAGAACCGAATCAACTAGGCTAGGGTATGAAAGATTCTCGATCAAGTGATTGATGATGATGGTGATCTAGTTGAAGAAGCCATGATGATGGTGAACCAATCGATTTAAATGAAGCAATGGGTAATTCGAATTGGTGCAAAGCCATGAAAGAAGAACTCAAAGCCATTGAAAAGAACAAGACTTGGGAGCTTGTCGAAAGAACGAATAAGAAGCCAATTGATGTAAAGTGGATATACAAGGTGAAACGAAGGCCAAATGGAGAAATTGCTAAGTACAAAGCAAGGCTGGTGGCTAGAGGTTTTCTACAGAAGCCGTGAATAGACTTCGATGAGGTATACGCACGGTTGCTAGGGAAACAATTGAATAGTTGTTTACAGGATGGAAGATGCATCACGGATGTAAAGTCGATTCCGAATGGACCATTAGAGGAAGAAGTCTATGTCACTCAACCACCGGATTCGTCAAAGGACGGAGTCAAGGTATATAGATTACGAAGGCTCTATGGTTGAAGCAAGCTCCTCGAGCTTGGAATAAAAGAATAGATAGTTTCCTAATCGGTGGTTCACAAAGTGTGTCTCGAACATGGAGTGTATGTGAAAGATGTCGGTGTCACGAATCATTTTATGCCTCTATGTAGATGACTTATCGACATCGGAGATGAAGAAGAGATAGCAAAAGTCAAGTCGGCTAATGCAAGAATTGAAATGTCGATCTAGGTAATCTCTCATATTTTCTAGGAATGGAATTCAAAATATCAAGAAGGAGTATTCTTGCATCAAACCAAGTATGCTCAAGATATTCGAAAAGGTTCAACATGAGCAATCAGAAGAAGTCACTCCACTAGAGACAGGAGCAAAGTCAAGAAAGAATCAAATGATAAGTTTGTAAATCGACATTGTACAAACAGATCATTGGATCCTTGAGATATCTTTGTAATACAAGGCCCGATATTTGCCAAAGTGTGGGTTGTTGAGCGATTTATGGAGAAACCTCAAGAGTGTCATCTCAATGCAGAAAGAGGGTGTTGAGATACATAAAAGGAACCATAAATCATGGGTGTTACCAAAGAAGTCAAGAGCAACACAAGCATTGAAGTTCATATACCGATTCGGACTTCTGGAGATCAAGATGAAAAGAAAAGCACCAGCTACATCTTCATGATCGAAGGTGCTCCAATCTCCGAGCTCAAGAAACAAAGCATTGTGGCTTTGTCATCATGTGAAGCGAATATGTAGTCATCATATGCGATGTCAAGATGGATCGAAATGTTACTTGAAGAACTCAAGATAATGAAGCCAAAGAATATAAAGTTATTTGTTGACAACAAATCAGAATTAACTGGCTAATCATCCGTGTCATGGTCGGAGCAAACACATTGAAAGGAGGTATCATTTTCGAGAGATCAAGTGAACAAAGGAAGATCGAAATAAAGTATCGCAAGAGAAGTTCAACTAGTGACATATTCACTAAACCTCAAGAAAACAGATTCAAGAGTAAGGAGCATCGGATGAGAAGTCTCGAGAACATGAATTTGTTAGAATATGTGTATAATTCATGTTAGATATTGATCGAAATAGCTTGATTTGAATAAGATAGTATTCGAATAAGATAGTATTCGAAGGTAGTGACATTGATATGTTGCCCTTTAGTACTAAGTTTCGAATGAGTTGGACTTTAGATATTGGGCTTGAGTTTAGTTTAGTTTAGTTTACACTTTTAGGCCCAGAAAGTGTGTATATAAAGGAGCATTTCCTTATATGCACAATATATATACTTTTTCAATCATTTACAATAAGACACTTTTCATTCTGTCAGTATCACATATTATTCTCTTCTCCTCTTAAACTTCTTCTTCTTCTTCATCACAAATATACTTTCTTTCATCTTCTGTTCCAACAAAAGCAACATATTTACAACCACACACTACCTAATTAAGGTTGGTTAACCGTCACGGTATCCATTTTCCAATGAAAAGGTCTTTGTATAGTAACGAAGGTACCAGCAGGAGTTCTTGTAACACCCAGAAAATCATTTAATTATTTAAATGAAGTATTAAGGAATTATTGGTTGGAATTTAGTCGAAGAAGAAATTATCGGAATAATTATAAGGGACGTTAACGGATTTATAAGTCGGTTTAAGAGGACTAAGTGAATAATCAGTTTAGTTGGAGAGTTATTATTAGGAGTAGTAATTAATTAACTAGAATATTTAGTGGGTTTTATTATAGTGTGAGAAATAGCATGAGGAAGTATTATTTAATTGGCCAATAAGGATATATGATAGAATAATATTTAATTTATTAAAAGAGTGGAATAATTAAATTAATTATTAATAGAGTAAAATATTAGATGGTATATAAATGAAAATAGTGGTAGAAACTAGGTTTTTACATATGAAAAGGAAATCAATTGAAGATAGTGTAGGCACAAGGGTTAGAGGAGGATACGAGAAGTGCACAACCGAAACCGGTGAATAGGAATTCGATCAGAGTTATAACCACCGTCAGATTTAAGGTAAGGGGTGGGGTTTTAACTCTCTAAACAGGATTATGATAAATCGTATGTGGGGATAAAATTGTATGAAATTACCTTTGTTTGT
Source organism: Vicia sativa (assembly GCA_021764765.1). Lineage (NCBI taxonomy): Eukaryota > Viridiplantae > Streptophyta > Magnoliopsida > Fabales > Fabaceae > Vicia > Vicia sativa. Next base: position 178,422,208 of record CM038795.1, read on the forward strand.
GTAGACCGTGTGTGAATTAAATGGTTGATTTTGTATAGTAGTGTTGCTGGTGTTAATCGTAGGATAGGAATGGTTGAGAATTAGTGTTACAATAGTCGATCGAATTGGGGACGGTAGCTACAGGGAGAGGAGGCGGACGACTCATAGAAAAACAAACAAGGTAGAGGCGAGGGCCTTGGAGGAGGAAGGCGAGCGCCCCTCTGGGGGGAAGGGAATGGAGGCGGACGCCTCCCATTGACTGAAGGGAAGGGGCGCTCTCGTTTCTAAGGGGCACCACCAGAACTAGTCTCGTGTATTATGTTCCGGCAGTTATTTTAGGTAGCAGTACAGTTCCAGTGAAAGTAATATATTGGGAATTAAATGAGTAGTAAATAATTACACAGTGAACAACTTTGGAAATAGCAGTACAAGAAAGGTATGCTAGCAGCAAGGTTAAAGTAGCAGCAACATTAATTAACTGACAGGAAGAGATTAATTGGTACATGAATGAATGGAATTGATTTAATTAAAATAACAGAAGTAACTAGTTAGTATTAAAACCAGAACAACATGAAATGATTAATATAGCAGTACTTTCCCTACTTGATTTAACATATGGAAAATAGCGGTGTAGTGAATCTAGTGAAAAGAGTATTAATTTGTTCATTTAATCTGGCAGTATGATAACATAATTAATTTAATATTAGGAACATAATTGATAGTGAATTAGCAGCTTCATAATAATTAATAGTAACAATAGTACTTAAAGTCAGTACCGAATTAACCAAATTGGTAAATTAAGCAGTGTAAATAATTGTCCGGAATTAATTAGAAATTATCGGAATGATTCGTAAATTTTAGTAGGTGATTACGATTATTTTATTTGTTGAAATTGTGTGAATGTATCGCGTTGTTGAATTATTTGTGAAGTATTGGCGAGGAATATGTTGTTGTGTGTTGAATTATGTGAAGTTGCAAGATGTTTTCAGTGACGATAATTACCTCTGATTATTGGTAATAACAGTGATATAGGTGTATGCCTCGTGAAGTGAATTATGTTATTATTGTATGTTGTTAGCATCGCATTTCATTTGCATTTGTGAAGGCCTGTATTGGCGGAATTGTGAAGAAGGCTTATGCCTTGTGCCTCTATTAATTGGCAATAGTGAAGGGAGCTGAAGCTCTTTTGGTACCACATGCATATGCATTGTTGTGTCTCATTTGAATTACGTTTTTATTAATTGTGAAGTAAATTGTGTTGTTGCTAACGGTGAAGTGATTTGTGTCGTTGTCAATTGGGAAGTTGTTGTGATGTATTACTTGTGATGTGATAATTTTGTATGATTTAATCCTAATATATTATTTATCATACACTTGTTTATATTGGTAGATATCTCACCCTTTCTATTTTGTTGGTCGTTACCTTTATATTGGAAACGTGCAGGTAACGAGGAGTAAAGAGTTTAGTAGCTTTTGGCGTCATCGCTCTAATACGTAGCACTCGTGGGGAAATGAACGCTTATTGATTTTATATTGTTTTACGTTGCATTGTTGATGTTAATACATTGAGAATTTGCTTCCTTGAATTAAGTTGTTTAAAAGATGTTATATTTCGTTTGAAGTTTTGAAATATTATGAATCTCCTGCGTAGTTTTTGAATAAATATGAAGTACTTTTGAAGACTAATTAATTGTTATAAGTTCTTTGGATTAATATGTGCTATGTATCTTCTATGGTAGACTTTTTAAGTTGATGGTTTTCGAATTATGAATGTAATGCCTCATATTGGTGGAATTTTTGGCACTTTAATTTTTATATAAACGTTGGGTAGAATTTGAGTGTTACAGTTCTCCATTTGCTTCCTACTGCATCAAAAGATCAAGTGGTTGATATCATGACCAAGGCACTGCATGTAGCACCATTAAACAACCTTCAAGATAAGCTAGAAATGATCAATATCTTCTCTAGCTTGTGGGGGATGTTAAGCAGGAATATTATAAGTATTTGGTACAGTTACTTGCATAGAAAGTTAACTTAACAATTGATGTAATCTTTAGCTTAACTTCTCATAACTAAACTACATTAGGTAGTTACAAGTTTGCTGACAGTTAGTTAGTGATAATAACTAACTATGGAGGATATAAATATTATGAGCTTGATCATTGTAATGTAGGTTTGTTGTAACTCTTATCTCTATAATGCAATGCAAGTTATCTTTCTTCATTTCAATGGTGTTTATGGTTTATTTTTCACACCTATTGTGACATACCTTCCCCCATTGGAGAATTTACATGCAGATTTAATCATTAATTCTAAGTAAGGTCGATTGTTTGTTATCTAACATGAATTCTTGATTTACCCTCTTAGTATTGGACTGAGATCACTAAGTTGATTAAGGATGTTGCATTGAAATGTAGTTCTCACCCAGTCTTGTATGCTTCCTCCGAACTTAGGAGGTTTGGAATTCCTGGCATCGTAAAGGAAAAAAAATCCTTGCATATTTTAACCTCTCTACTATATATGCTTTGTTTATCTTCTTGACACCCTACATGGGTCCAATTGATGATGAATTAGGTTGTCTGAATATTGCTTTATCATACTCTTCCTTTTTCTAGTTTTTTTTAATCCACTTGATTTCTAAAAATATGTTTGTACTTGGCAAAAAAAAATACAAATGTCTGGCACCTCTATGCTAGTAGGGGTGGTTAGAGGTTTTTAGGATTTTCGGTGGTTTTTTTGGCAAGTTCACGATCGTGAGAAATCTTATTTTTGAGGTGATTTCGATATGGAGAGAGCAACTCACGTAAGGTAAAAAGTTTTGTATCTTTTTAAGATATTTTGTATGTAATCTGAATTGTCTCCCTCAACTTTAGAATTTAGATATTAATAGAGGATCTTGGGCCTGAATTTGGAGATCCTTTGGATGAAGTAACTGCTTCAATTTGATTGAGGAACCTATTGACTATTTATTTCTTAGCAATAATGACCAAGACCTCAAATAGACGCAGTTATAATTTATGCATATGTAACCCCCCACATTTTTCATTAGGGTACCATATTATAGGATGATTGTCTTATAAGGCTTGACCTCGTATCACATTGTCACGAGCCTTTAAAAATATATCACTATACAGCCTCTCAAGTAAGAGGGCTTATAAAGAGCGATGTGTTTTAGACTCATGATTTCTTTTGATTAAACCCCTTAGTTGAGGGGGAGTTGTCAGTTAAGGGCTAATCTCTCAGTTAGAAACAAGTCCCTTGATTAAGGAGATTTCTCAATTATGGGTGAATCTTTCAGTTAGAGTTGAGTTTCTCAGTTAAAGGCGAGTCTAAATGTTAGGGATGAGTCATCACTTCTGCGATGTGTCTCCTCTTGTATTAGTTAAATGATCTAAATACATTAAATACTAATCAGTTAAAATATTTAATGATTCAGTGGAAAAGAAGTATGTGTGACATTTATGATTTTCATGGAAAAACTCAATCTAATTTATTTCCTTACACATATCCTTAATGTGTAGAATCCCTTCTACTTTTTAGAATAGTTTTATGGAGAAACTCAATTTAATTTATTTCCTTACTCATATAGAATCCTTTCTATTTCTTACAATAGTTGTGCTATTAGGCAGACATGTTGTTTGAGTTATTGCTTTTTTCATGTAAAAGGCACTGAAATATATAATGTAAAATTGAAAATTAGATGCCCTAAATATGAGGGAACTAGTGTGGACCTCATGCAAATTTTGGGAATCTGCATGACATTTCATTGTCGGCTATAAATTTTATTAAATCATTGTGCAGTTCAAACTCTCTTATTTCCCTCTTATCTTTTTTCAATGGTTGTTTCTTTAGAATAGAATCGTTCAATGCAGTTTGAAGAAGTCAAAGATTTCTAAAGAGATCAATGTGAACATGAATAACCTGTCCCTGTCTATTGCTCTAGTCACTTACCTTCTTAGATTGGGTCCAACAGTAGGACAACTAAATCAAGGACTTGAAACCCACCAGCATTAAAGTGGGTGTATTATTTGGATATAGAATTAAGAAAACGCTAGCATATAGTGAGGTGTATTTTTTGGATATAATTAAGAAAATACTCGATCCGCTGAATGTAAAATATTTTGAAAGAAAATATAATACCTAAAAAATCATTTTGATAAATATAAATGTAAAAAGTGGATTGGAAAACTTCTCAAAATTTATAAAATTAAATGGCAGACATCCAACAACAAAAATTGGGATATACTACCTATATCCATTAATATAAAAGATTTTAAACAAAAAAATATAATTGAAAAAATTGATTGTAGTATTAATTTTTTTCAAATTACTTAAAAAAATTATTTTTTAATTTGTGTGTCATCCTTATGCATGGGCAGAACACAGACTTAAAAAAATGATTGTAGTATTATATTAGTTTACTATTACTATTGTGTTTATACGTTCACTCTTTTAAAGAAAGAGTTGATTAATGTTTTCATAAAATATTTATTGTATATTAGAAAGAAAAAAAGCCACGTTTTCATTTAAAATCTTAAAATTTTGTTGGAAGTTTAGAGAAAAAGAGAAAGAGAAGGACTTTGAAAAAAATAAAAAGAATTGAGAGATTTAGGTAGAATTTTAAGATGTTTAATTTTAACCGCTAAACAAAGTGCAAGGGGTATTGGTGAACAATTAATTAATTAAAATTAATACTTTTATAATTTTATCAACAACGAAATAAGATTTTGGTAGTTATTGTCACTTCGTCTTCCAATAAAAAAATGTAAAATAAAAATAATATTTATATTAAGATAATTATAACTTATAATAAAATTGATGATAAATATTCATCATTAAATAATTAATATTTTTTTTAATATTATCAACATAAAATAGAAATAATAATATTATGATAACTATTATTTTACCATATCTTTTCAATTTATTTAAAAAAAATAAGTAAACTACGAAACTAATTGAAAAAGACTTAAATACACCTTTAGTTCCCATGTTTTAAGAAATTTATGAAAATAGTCCTGCCTTTTTAAAATCAATGAAATTGACAGAAATGTTGATGTGTAAAAAAAAAAAGGCAGATTTGACCTTACTTACATTGAAAGTCACGTTTTTAATTCTAATTTTATTATTTGAGAATAATCTGAAAAAAACTTAAATTCATAAATTACCCACAATCTCTAATTTATTTCAATCCTCAATCTACAGCGTACGTGATTCTCCAATTCTGAATTCCATTTTTGTCTTTCTCATCTTCCTCGTCTTCCTCGTCTTCATCGTCTATTCTGCATCGTTTGATCCCTCATCAATGTCACAAGCGAGTTACAAGTCGACTTCAAGTTGTGCATCACGTAGAAGAGAAGTTTGTTGTTTTTGTGACCTTGATTCACCTCTCACTACTTCGTGGACCACCGAAAATCCTGGGAGGAGCTTTAGTGGGTGTGAGTTATTCAAGGTAAGTGCAATTGTAATTATGTATGTGTTTGATATGTTGTAGGAAATTTGAAGTTCTGGATTCTCAATGCTAATCTTGTTTATGAATACAGCTGCAGGGAAGAAAGGGATGCAATATCTTCAATTGATATGATGAAGAAATGTCTTTTCATGCAAAGAATATATTTTGTCACTAATGAAGAGAATTGATGAACTTTAAAAGAAAGACAATATAAAGAGAAAAAAAATTATTGTCATCAATTTTATTTGATATTTTGATTATAAGATTTATTGTGAACTTAAGATTTAATATTCATTTCATATATTTAAAAGAAAAAATAAAAAATATTGATGTCTAACTTATTGATTTCTGACAAATTATTTGTATTAAAAATATTAATGTCTAAATAGATAGTTGTTAGACTTTAATTTATTTTGTCATCTGACAATCCTCCTTCAATCTTTTACAAAAATCAAGTACTTTTTTATGATAGGTTTATGTTTATTTCTAAATTTCTAAAATTTTTCTGGAGTCTAGAGTAGCTAAAGTCCTTTATGCCTTATCTCAATCGTCTAACATTATATAATGGTTTGTTAAGTTGAGCGACCTCTTAATTTTAATGGATGGTAGTGTGTCATAGATCGTGAGTTATTTGAACAGTAATATAGTATTAATCCATAAGAGAATATATATAAATGCATTTTTTAAATATATAAATTATATTAATATCTCATATGGTATTTATAAGAAATATTAATTTATATGTTAAAAATATTTTTATTATATTATAAAAATATTAAATAAATATAAAATTTAATTTTGTGATAAAGTCTGGTGGATGGTTTTTTTATTAGTTTTTTAGTTTACTTATTTTTAGAAAAATGAATTGAAAAAGGGTAAAATAATTGTTATCACCATATTATTATTTCCATTTTTATGTTGATAATATTAAAAAATATATATTAATTGTTTAATGATGAAAGTTTGAGAGAATGGAAACAAGCAAGGCGAACTTGATAACATGTATTTTGTTCGATGAAGTGCTAATATTGCTATATCATTTCAGTTGCATTTAGAAGACCTCCAACTGCAAATTCAAACAAACCGATTTGTTTAAAGTAATTAATGTTATATTAAAATATTTAAAAGTGATTTAACGCTTAATAGAGTTTTTGATATATTTGTGGGGTGTAGGAACTTCTTCAAGTAGGAGTAAATGTGTCTAATATTAGAAATATCCATAAATGCGATCGTACTTGTTGGGCTAGCTAAAATTACAAGGGAAATGTTCATCCCATTTTATATAGAATTCAAAAATGTCTCTTTTTTTATTTTATTTTTATGATCAGAGATTTATCTTCGAACGCATCATAAATCACATTAGTTTTTGTATTTCAGCAAAGATGCAACTCCGTAACATCCTTTGTACTCATTTACGATATTTTTATTCTATATTTGAGGAATATTCGAAGATGCAACTCCGTAACACCCTTTGTACTCATTTACGATATTTTTATTCACTGAGTTGATTTATTTAATAACTCAGTGAATGTTTCTAGAGATACATCTTTTGAATTTTCAAGGGAGAAATTTGATAAAAACACACATTTCATGTTATTTTCCCCATGATCAATGGCGACTTCACCTTCAAAACCCTTAAAAAAATTCTTCTATTTGTGATCAATTTTTCAACAACACAACATTATTATTATATTTTATCACATCAAATGGAGAAAAAGAAGTTGAAATTTAAGATAAAATTCATTCATTGCATCCCTCATTTCTGTTGGAAATCTACCAATACCTATGATGAATTTCTACCAATCTTGATGAACAAGATTGATATCACCACACACAATAACAATGAAAATTATAGAGAAAGAAAGAAAGAAGAAGAAGAAGAAGAAGAAGAAGGAAATATTTTCTACAGAGTTTCTCTCTGTCCACAAATTATGGAGAATTTCTTATTCACTTGCAACTGCAAATTCTGTGAATACAACTTGATTACAAAATTAGGGGTTACTCCCTCTATTTATAGATTTAGGTTAGCTTGCTCCCTAAACTAAATCTCAAAACTATAAAAGCCCAAAATATCTATTTGGGACTAAATCAAATCTATCTTATTCTAGACTTAAATCAAATCTATTTAAATCTAAAACAAATCTAATTTGTCGAATCATAATTTTGAATGGGCAGCCTCTCTTCGACACACACAGTTTTGACACACATGGATTACTTTCAACACACCACCTATTTCATTGTGTCTAAACTATCTACATTCATCATTGCTCTTAATCTTCGAAATACTTTGACATGCACGCCCTTTGTCATAATGTCTGTAATCTGATTCTCAGTTCTGCAGTGTTCCAAATTCATCTTCCCATTTGCTACCTACTCTCGAAGATAGTTGAACCTCATTTCGATGTGCTTGCTTCGACCATGAGCTATCAGATTCGTTGCCAAGTTGATAGCTGACATGCTGTCAATCTTCATGGTAATTGCTCCATGATTTTTACCTGTGATTTCTTTGACCAAGTTCAGCATCCAAGTTGCTTGACATGCACAGAGAAAAGAAGCTATGTATTATGCTTCGCATGATGATAGTGCCATAGCTGGTTCCTTTCTCGAACTCCAAGCAACTGGCGCACCACCTAACATAAACACATATCCTGTTGTGGATTTTTCGATCCTCAGAATCACTACACCAGCTTGAATCTGTGTACCCCACTAACTTTCATTCTTTTCCTTTATCAACTGCTGGAAACAAAATGCCATAGTCAATAGTTCCTTTCAAATACCACAATATCCTCTTTGTTGCTGCTAGGTGAGATACCTTTGGCTTCTACATGAATCTACTTACCATACCAACATTGTATGCTAAGTCAGGTCTCGTATGACAAAGGTATCTTAAGGACCCAATAAGTCTTCTATATTGGGTTGGGTCGACATCATCTTCTTCTTTGTATTTCGATAGTTACAGTCTTGGTTTTGCATGTGTCGAAGTCGAATTGCATTCTTCCATCTCAAATCTCTTGAGAATTTCTCTTGCATATCTTTTTTGATGCATCATCAAGCCTCTACTATTCTTGTAGAATTCGATACCAAGGTAATATGAAGTGTCACCCAGATCATACATTTTGAATTCCTTGTTGAGATCACCTTTGAAGTCTTCAATCTCCTTCTTACAACTACTTGTGATTAACAAGTCATCGACATAGAGACATATTATAAGAAATTTACTATTGCTTCTTCTTACATATACTCTATGTTCAGTTGTGCACTTCACAAACTCCTTCTCTCTTAGAAAATTATCAATCTTCTTATTCCAAGCTCTTGGAGCTTGCTTCAATCCATACAGGGCTTTATGAAGCCTGTACACCTTTCTCTCTTCGTTATGTTTCACAAACCCAATTGGTTGTTTAGCATAAACTTCTTTGTTTAAGGGTCCATTCAAGAATTCACACTTCGCGTCCATCTGACATATGTGTTAACCTTTTATTTCTGCTAAACCAACAACCAACCTGATTGTTTCGATCCTAGCCACATATGCAAAAACCTCATCGAAGTCGATTCCTTCTTTCTAGAGAAATCCTTTCACCACTAGCCTTAACTTTTGTTGAGGTACTTCTCCTTTGGGATTCATCCTTACTTTGTATATCCACTTGACATAAATTGCCTTCTTGCCTTGAGGAAATTCGACAAGTGACCAAGTGTTGTTGTCTTCGATAGATTTTACTTCTTCGTTCATTGCTTTCACCCACTTTGAATCCTTCAATGCTTCAGCTGCATTGACAGGTTCGACATCTGCATAGAAAGCATAATGTACCAGATCACCCTCATCATCAACTACATCATCTGATGTAACACACAATCTTGCAATCTTGAAGGCATGTGTCTTGCTCTCTGAGGTCGGCTTATGCTTGGTTGATCTACAACTGTTGGTTCCTCTTATCGAACTTCTCTTTCGACTTGAGTTTATGGGTCTTCAAGTAAAATTATTATTGAATCTTTCTTGACATTTCGACTTCAGTCCCATTCTTTAAGCTCATCTATACTCACGTCCCTGTTGATCACAATCTGCTTGTTTACTAGGTCGAACAACTTGTAACCTCCTATCGAATGATATCCTACTAGAATCATTTGACTCGACTTGTTATCAAGTTTTCTTCGCAACTGATCTGGCACATGTCTATGTGCAATAGATCCAAATTCCTTCAGATGATTTAAGCTAGGCTTCACGCCAAACCAACATTCTTCTGGAGTAATTTCTTCTAGCTTCTTCGTTGGACATCTGTTCAAAATATAAGTTGCAGTCGACACAGATTCACCCCAAAACTCTTTAAGTAAATTCTTGCCTCTCAACATACTTCGAACCATATTCATGATGGTTCGATTCTTCCTTTCTACAGTACCATTCTGTTGTGGAGTGTAGGGTGGCATCATCTCATGCACAATCCCTTCTTTTTAACATAACCTGTCGAAATATTTCGACACATACTCTCCACCACCATCAGTTCTCAAAACTTTGAGCTTTCGACCACTTTGTCTTTCGACCATAGACTTAAACTTGGAAAATACCTCGATCACTTCATTTTTCTTCTTGATCAGGTAAGTCCATAGTTTTTGACTGAAAGCGTCTATGAATGTGACAAAGTATTAATACCTCCAAGCGAATCCACCTGGATTCGTCCATATACATCAGAGTATATGATTTCGAGAACAACCTTCGACTTGCTTCTTGCATCCTTGCTGAAGCTATTCTTGTGGTGCTTCGCTTGCACACAGTCTTCACACACTTTGTTTGGAATGTCGATTTCTGGAAGTCCTGAAACCATATTCTTTCTCTTCAAATCTATGATGTCTCTGAAGTTAAGATGTCCTAGTTGATAATGTCATGTCCATTTGTCTCTGCTTGCTGCAGTCAAAAGGAACTTGTGCTCCATCATATTAAGTTCGATCTTGAAGTTTCTATTCTGGGAGATAGGAGCCTTAAAGATTAACCTTCCATTCACCTCAATAACTCTCATCATCTTGTCTTCGACAGTCACCTTGTAATTCTTTTCGACCAACTGCCATATACTAAGCAAGTTGCTCTTCATGCCAGGAATGTAATAATACATTCGAAATTACTGCCCTTTTCCATCTTTCCTTATGATCATAACATCTCCAATACCTTCAGCTGCTAGAGTATTGTCATTTGCAAATTTTACCACGTTCTTTATTGAGGGCTTTAGATTAATAAACCAATCTTTCCTTCAAGACATATGTGATGAGCATCCTGAATCCAAGTACCATTGATCATTTAATTTCTCTTTATCTCTTGTTGTGACCATCATCAACGTCTCTTCTTCTTCATGATTTGAGAACTTTGCATCACTTTCTTGATTCTTTCGATTCTCTGGACAATCACTCGAATAGTGACCATACTTCTAACAATTGTAACATTGAATGTGGCTCTTGTCAGGATTTCGACCACCATCTCTTCCTCTATTTGCAACACCACCTCTTTGGTTTCCTTGATATGGTCTTCTCTGATTCAACACGTTTCCTTCGTTCTAGTTTCCTCTGCCAGTCGAATTGTTGTAGCCACCTCTACCTCTGTTGAACCACTTTCCTTTGCCTTTGGTTTCTTTTGCTGAATTTTCCTGCAAAGCCACATCACTTCTTTTCTTGCTTGCAGCTCTTTCATTAATTCTCTGTTCATGAGATTCAAGCATCCCTTGAAACTCCTCCTTTGTTAATTTCAACAAATATTTCCCTTCTTCGATAGCCACCACCACGTGGTTCAACTTGGGAGACAAAGATCTCAAAATCTTTGAAACAACAGCTCTTGTTGTTAATGGATCTCCAGATATCTTGATTTGATTTACTAGTTTTGTAAACCTAGTAAAGAAATCAGATATGCTTTCACTATCTTCTATTTAAGAAATTCATATGTTTTGTTGTGAGTTTGTAACCTCACCTCCTTCACCTTTCCTACGCCTCCAAAACATTTCTCAAGAATATCCCAAGCTTCTTTTGCAGATTATGTATCACTGACCTTTTTGAAGTTGTCTGGACTCCAACATTGATGAATTATAAAGAGAGATTTATAACTTTTCTTCTCTGATTCTATGTGTTCTTTCTTTTCTTCTTTTGAAGTGTCTTCTTTAAGCTCTTCTACTCCATCTTTTACAAGATCCCACAGACCTTCATAACAGAATAAAACCTTCATTTGCTTGCACCAATTCTCATAGTTATCTACTTTCAGAATTAGAAGACTTGCTGGATAATTCGCATTCCCATAACTCACCGCCATCGTCAATTCTTCTTCCACGATCGCTCTTGATCGTTCTTGATTGTTCTTCCCTTGAATCAATTAACCAGAGCTCTTGATACCAGATGTTGGAAATCCATCAATACCTATGATGAATTTCTACCAATCTTGATGAACAAGATTGATATCACCATACACAATAGCAATGAAAATTATAGAGAAAGAAATAAGAAGAAGGAAATATTTTCTGCAGAATTTCTCTCTGCCCACAAACTGTGGAGAATTTCTTATTCACTTGCAACTGCAAATTCTATGAATACAACTTGATTACAAAATTAGGGGTTACTCCCTCTATTTATAGATTTAGGTTAGCTTGCTCCCTAAGCTAAAGCCCAAAACTATAAAAGCCCAAAATATCTATTTGTGATTAAATCAAATCTATTTAAATATAAAACAAATCTAATCTGTCGAACCATAATTTCGACTGGGCAGCCCCCCTTCGACACACAAAATTTTGACACACATGAATTACTTTCAACAATTTCTTGCATTAATGTATTTTTAGCTGAAAATATGAATGTTGAGTCTGAAGATACATATCCAGACTCAGTTTCATGTGGTCTGGAGATCCATATTCGAATGTTCCTAATACTTTGATTATTAATTTGTTTTTCTATTATTATTGAAATTAGATATAGTGCACCCAAATATGTTTTCCAAAGCTATTATTAGGATGAATGTTGAACCGGCAAAGTGAATGATGATGTTAAACTAAATGAAGTGAATAAAGATGTTAAATCGGATGCTAGACTGATTGTTGTCGAGATAGATGTTCCTGAACAATTAACAAATAAACAAGAGTTTATTATTCGTGAACATATGACAATGAGTACGCATAGAGGCGAGGAAATTAGAATTTGGCGTTGTAATCGGAAGGTCACAAAATGGTTATGATAGAAAACAAGCATTTGTAACAATGAGATGCAAAAAAAGTGGCATGTACCAACCATCGATTAGTAAGTTGAAATGTGATGACATCGGATTGAGAAAATCTGAGCGTTCGTTTAAATTGTGCATATGCATGGAAATTTAGTGTAGTTTATGGTATACATAATCATGCCTTGAGTGACAAGCTAGTCGGTCAATCAATTGTATGACGCCTTATTCTAGAGAGCAAGCAGACCATAGCCCAAGGCCTCAAAATAATTAGGAGTTATATATATATATATATATATATATATATATATATATATATATATATATATATATATATATAGAGAGAGAGAGAGAGAGAGAGAGAAGACACTTGACTTACATCGCAAAAACGTCACTGGATTAATATTTTTTAAAATCGACCGTTGGATTGAAACATATTATCATATAGATCATACCTATAAAGTTTGAGATTAATCTATAAAATTTTACTATACGATCAAGATATGTAAAAATTAACGTCAAAATGGACTTTCATATAACGTTAATTTTGATGTAGTTCAATGACATCGTAAATCATTATAGATTAATCTCAAACTTTATAGGTATGTTCTATAGGATGATATGTTTCAATCAACGTTGATTAAAAAATTAATCTGACGTTGTCATGGTGTAACTCTTCGTGTAATTTGATCCTCATATATATATATATATATATATATATATATATATATATATATATATATATATATATATATATATATATATATATATATATATATATATATATATATATATATATATATATATATCAGAGAAAGTTAACAATTAAGTGTAATGCCCCAGCGGCTTACCTCTGGGATTTAGTAATACTAATGACAGTGGTTTGATTCCTCTGAATCTCTTCTTCCATATTTTAATTTTCATGTTTTTACATTCACTATATTATTGCAAATCAATTCATAAAAATGACAAAGTGTCAAATAATTGCATAGGTATATAATGAATTCTTGAAATAATTTTTGTGACATTTTGTATTTTTATGATGAAATCAAATTCATTATCAATTGTGCTTTGATTTTTTTTATTTTATTATAGGAATAAATTTCTTATCATTCAAATAATCCCGCGTTTAGGGTCATGATACGGTGTAAACATATTTTACATTTTTTAGCCTGCCTTTCTTTTTTTGTAATTGAATTAAGAGAAAACATCACTTTCATTTATCTGAGATGATGATTTTTGTAGATGACTTTTTATCCGCATTTAATTTTTTTTTTTGCTATTAAAAATAATCAAGATTTCATATTTTTTATCTTGTCTCTAAGACTCTTCTTTATTTTAGAGGAAAATAAACAATATTTTTTTGTTAAAGGTCCATTTTTTTGTTTTCTTCGGGCCTCTAAAAAGTCTGGACCGGCCATGGATGTGACATTAAACAGGATAGTGCCGAAAACCATACTTGCAACTTTGAAACAGAAAAGACCTCAAAATATTTCAAATATCAAACATGTATACAATGTGCATGCCCAAAACAACAAGACGATAAGAGGTCCAAGATCTAGAATGCAATAAATTTTAAAGCTTTTGGATGATGACGACTATGTTTCTAGGTACAAAGTTTGTGAGGATAAAGTCATATTTCAAGATATATTTCAGACTCATCCTGATTCCATCAAGTTGTTCAACATATTTCCACCATATTCAGTATTGATTCAACATACAAAATAATAAGTATAGACTTCCACTCTTGAAAATTGTTGGTGTCACTTCTACGGATATGACACGACACCAGCACAACACTTTTCTCACATGTAGTTTTCACTCACAAGGAAATAAGACAACAATCGCAAACGGTTTGTTTTGGAATAAGGATAAACCTCCTTTAAATAGGAGAAAATGTGGTTGAAAACAGAAACAATTCTTTGGTCAAATTAATGTGATAATCGATTAGACAATTTGATTATTGCACCTCAATAATCGATTGTTCAAGCCACAAATTAAAGGTTTTGATATTTAATTGTTACCAATCATTTATACATTGTCCTAATCGATTATAGACTCAATAAAGTGAAAATAATTTATTAAATGGTTAGGGATAATAAATTATCAAGTTGTAAAAATTCCACCAATTAATCGGACAATCCCCTAATTAGTTAGTCAGATATTTAAAACATTTCCATGAGGTTTTAACAAAATAAGACAGATGCTAAAGAGTTTTTAGATGTGTATGAGTTGACTTAGTATCTTAGAAGTTACTCTCCTACTTTCATATGACTTTGGTTACTTAGGCAGACACGCCCAGACGATTTTTCCCACTTCCTCACTTTCACAACTCTAAAGCTTTTAAGTTCCTTTGCTAGATACACCGGTCATATAAGAACTTCATTGGAACTTTGAATCTTTTACAAGATGTGGCTTGGTATATCTTTAATTTATTCACCGGCACCAACGAGTTTAAAATATATGACAATCGACTTCAACAAGCATCATCGTTGTCGTCATCAAAACACCAAACACTCAACAACATCAGGATTAGCTCAATACCCTCAAGGACATAGATCCACAAAAGGAATTGGAGCCAACCTCATCCTCGAGAGAAATGAGAGGTTGGTAGTAAAGGGTTTACCTTCACTTTGACTTCTTCATCACAAACAATCAAGTTGAATACGAAGGTATGTGGCACAAAAGAAGTCAAATTATACTCAAATTCCCAGCTAGTGGTCTCACATTTTAAAAGGGACGTTCAGGAGAATGATTCATTTCTATTAAGATATATTGACATAGTCAAAGAGAAACTCAGTTCGTTCAAGACATATTATATTGCACAAATGACAAGAGAGTAGAACATGATGACATATATCCTATCAAAGTAGGAGGGCATAATAATGGTTGACATCAGTCATTCTTTCTTCCAATAAACACTGGAGAGATTAAGTCTCTCCACACAAAAAATGACACCCTACTAAGAGACCTCACTAAAGCCTGACTTGTCAAAAGGAGACTATAAGGTTGAAAAGAAGACTATAAGGGTTTACAGGTAACCTGGCAACAAAACTTCCACATGTTCTCTAGGCGTACAAGACCATAACTCATTCCAACACTAGGGAAACACCATTCAAGCTTACATTCAGTAGTGAGGCTAACATTCCTATTGATGGTTTGTGGATGAAAAGATATCTAGGATGACCCGTAAGTAATTGGGGAAACGATATACTTCTTGGATAAAAATAAATGTTTTTCCTGCCTTGTCGATGTTGATGTCAAGCTAGCCACTCAACCATGTACATAAAAAAGGTGAGCCTAGGGAGTTCCACCCTGGTGATCTTATCCTCCTGAGAGCTGGCGTCGATGGAAATAACGTTGGGGAGGGTAATCTAGCACCAAAATGGGAAGATCCTACAAAGTTTGGACCAACACTGATAAAAGGAACATATACGTTAGAGACCCTCCATAAAGAACTTATTCTAAAGACGTGGAATGCTCCCATCTTAAACTCTACTACAACTAAATCAATCTCTTTATTTACCTATTTCATTTAAATCTATACAATGTAACATTCTACACGACCAAATTAAAAAAAAGAAAAAAAAAGAAGAGAATTTCACCATGACATTTGTTTGGTATTGTGTTAATTGACCGGATAAAACTTACACCCTTCACATTGGAACTAAATCTCCAATGCAAAGGTAATGGCATGTAAAAGGGAAAATCCCAAGACATTAAGAATTCAAGGGCAGCCAACGAGGCTATGGTCTCCTCGTCACAATGATATCCTTGTCTACCACATGACTCTTATGGTGGAGATAGCAACTACATGTTACATACTATTCTGTATACATAAGGAAGCAAATTGATGTCCATCATTTATGCATGACAACAAGGCAGGGCGGAGACGAATTTTACTTTTCTCTTACCAAATCTAAATTCAGTTAAATACACGTTCTTCGCCCCGAATTTAAATTGGAATAAATAATTGAAACAAAAACTCATTTCTAATGGGTTTGGTATTGTCACCCCGCTCCTATTCTTGCATCAAAATCAATTATTTTAAGTTGAAATGATTTATTTCTTTGAACCAATATTTTGTCTTGAACTCTAACAAATATTAACATACATCCGAAATAATAAATTAAAATAATTTTGAAATTTTTTTAAATATATTTTAGATAATAAAATATATATTAACTAAACAATTAATATTACAAATTACCAACAATATTCTAGAAATAGGACAGCTTCCGTAAAAAATTCGGGGTGGGTTGTCCTTAATATTTGTTCCATCCCCATCTTTTAAAGTTGGGGGAAAATTCAAACTCTAACAGAATTTAGTATGTTGTCTATGTCTAACATCAACCCATACACATTAATTTTTGAAGGGGATGAGAACTAGGAATTAATTTCATTTTTTTTAGCTTTTCTAAATTAGACCAATAAAATCAAAAATTGATTTGTGTTGACTAACTGTAATGATCAGCTATAGTTACATATAAATGTTGTAGTCAGTCTATATACAAAAATATCAAATGTGACTAAGAGAGGCTTTTAAAATCTCCATTTCAATTGCAAGTGTCTCTTCTATACTATTAATTGCATATATTTTCTTAGTTTTAGTTTAGTGTTAATTTGTACTATAGTTTTAATAATATCTATATATTCTACTTTTCTTGTATGAAGCACTTTTTTGAGTTACACTCTTAGATACAGAATCAAAGAAACGTTAGATCAATGATAAAAAAAATCTTCATCATTGCCTAATAGAAGTCATTGTTAATGTTTATGACCATCATTTACAAACTATATCTACTTTTTTTTTTTTTTTTCCTATGCAAATACTTCACTATAAGGTTAGAATTAAACATGGTAAGCCATACCAACTTCAAGCAAAGAAGTATGAGCTACATCCAACATAATATCAGGCTCTCTGCAGTTTTTGCTTAGAAAAGCATAAACAATATCTATTCCGAATTTCTTCAAAATAGAAGATGATTTTTTAGCTTCTGCATAGGAATGTCCAATTATATAAGTAACACCTGATTCCTTGGCTTTTAAGATTTGCATCGACTCGGCTTTATACGACTCTGCCATGTTTATGTTTATGTTAATGTTTCCATCATCTATAGTCAGTTGATTTGTTTGTTCTTCAGCATAGTCTTCTGTTTCTATAAACTGTATTATTGCAGATACCAATTTGTTCTCAAAATTGTAATTCTCTTGTTGCATATCTTTGTAACCGTATCGGACGATACAACGGAACATGTGAAACTCCTTCGGGCCGATTCTGCTGATGACTAGTCTTTCGTTTTCGCTAACGTAAGGGACTTGAACTGACTTAGCACATATAAAGACTAACACCTGATGGAATGCTGGTAGATTTGTGACGAAATGGCCGAAGATAGCAGGGATACCGGATGCGAGATTGCTGAAAATGAACCCGATTCCGGGGACACGGACCATGCCTAGGCATGGTCCTAAGGATAGCATCTTGCTCAATGAGACCTTGTTTTCGACATCGAATTGGTGTTTCTTCGTTGTTCCGTAGTTCCATGTGAACATTATGGCCATGAAAATGATTGACAGTAAAATCGGTATCCATCCTCCTTCGGGGATTTTGCAGGCAGAAGCTGAGATGTAGAGAAGCTCAATTGATCCAAACAAAAGCAAACATGAAAGTGCTTTTATTATCCCTTTTTTCCAAACAATGATAATTACTAGTGTCATCAAACATGTTGTCACAAACATAACTGTGGTGATAGCCAACCCTACCAAACAAGAAAATGTGTGAGGCACAAGTAAACACTCAACCGTCATTTTGATCCTAAATGTGTGAGCCGCGGTCACTATAGTAACCGAATGAATCAAAATTTCAAAAACTTCCTTAAGTTTGTCTTTCGTCAGTAGTTTCATGGACGAAACTAACTAACGAGAGACGCATTAAGGCATGTTTTTGTAATTTTGATACATTCAGAAACTATCGTGACAATGCCTCACACATTTACGGACTAGAACGATTGTGTAATTTAAACGTAACGAAAAAAGAATATTGTACCATATGCATGACCCATCATGTTTGTATCCCTTAGGCCAATTGTGACAGCCAAACATAGGCACATTAGTATCCAATTGATTTCCGGAACATAAATCTGTCCATAAATTTTGCTAGAAGTATGAACAATCTTGACTCGAGGAAAACAATTCAATGCGCAGCATTGGCTTATGATAGAAAAAGTTGCAGAAATCACTGCTTGACTTCCCACAACAGCAGCTAAAGTGGCAACTATAAAAACTGGCCAAAATACAGCTTCTGCATAGAAATAGTGGCACGGTTAGTTACACTTTAATATCGACATTTATTTTGGATTCGGAAAGTAAATTCTTGCCTGGTATGGCCTTGTAGAAACTTCTCTTAATGTCATAATGGTGCTTAGAGAGAAATGCAGCCTCTCCCATGTATGCCAAAATCAGGCATGGATATACTAGACATGTGAAAGCTATCTGTGATTTAAGTTCAACTGTTACAACCGATTTCGTTTTTGTATGATAGACTAATATGCTTGGATCGAAATTGTTAGTTATTGTAAATTCTCAATTTACCTTGATTGAGAGTGCCGAAAAATGACCCATGTCAGCATACATTGTCTCCACCCCTAAGACAATATCACATAGGAAAGTTAATCTCGTAGTTCAACAGACAGAAACCGATATTGCTAGGTTGGACGTCATCATTATGGCTGTATCACAAGAGTTCGAACTCTGGTACTCACAGTAGTGTGCGCGAGTTTCTAGTGGTTATTACCACTTCGTCTACAGACAAAAAAAATTGAGACTAAAGTGAAATCCAAAAATGACTTATAATGATACCTGTTATTGAAAGCACAACTCCACTTAATGACAACCATCCTTCCATGCCATTGGTTTTGAGAAACCTATACATATAGACGGGAGAAAGTGCGCGATACACTTGTTGGTTCCAGCGGAAAATGTTGTATATACCAACACCACTGATGCACAAAAGCCATGCTGCAACAACTGGTGCAAACAAGAAGGCAACTCTATGTGTTCCATGATGCTGAATGGAGAAAAGACCAACTAAAATGATACACGAGACGATAGCAACATAATCTGCACAAATCATCGTGTAGAGTTTTAAAGTCTTGCATTGAATAGACATAATAGCAATGTTATAGAAGTTTTTGGTTAACTTACTGTCATGAAGTTGATTGATTTTGACTTGAACTCCAGAAACTGCTGAAAATACTGAAATAACAGAAATAGCTTATACATCAGCATTGCAAATAAATGCTTGTGCTATAAGCGCTTAATTAAACGTTTTATCCAAACACTTCCCAAGGCTTACAAGTTACAAGAATCATGAAGTAATAAACAGCATAATAGAATCTGAGAGAGGCTGCACCTGATCAACTACCTGATATAGCAGGAGTAATCACGCCATCGCCAATCGTCATACACGTCCCCAACAGAACAAAAATCAAAAGTCCTTTCTGAAATCTCGGGTGCTTCTCAAAGAACAGCTTCAACCGAGAAGACTGCCATGTATCTGCAGAATCTTTCGTCGAATAAGCAGATAAATCTTCATCTGCAGGTTGCTGATTAGGCAACATGCTTAGTTTCGCATGTCTGCATAGAAGTGAGTACAATGCAAAAGTACCTCCTGCATAATAAGTAAACAACATTTCATTATAGCGTAGATTTAACCGATTATTATATCCTAATTCATCGCATAAGAAATAAGAAATTCTCAGACTATATTGAATGAAGATTGTATGTATGTATGTATATATGTACCTTCTCCATTGTCATGAGCAGACATGACAATGAAAACATATTTGAAGAGCGCGATAACTGTAAATGTCCAGAAAATAAACGAAAGCACGCCAAAAATCTCTTCATCATCTTCCTTGAGGCTCAATTTCCCTGAGAATGAGGTTTTGTATACATAAAGAGGAGAAGTGCTAAGGTCACCATAGACTACTCCAAGACTTTGGTATGCTAGAGTGAGCACATTTGCACAAGAAGTTCTCTTCAAATTCTGAAACATGAAACCAAACATAAATAAGGAATTAATAATATAATGTTTACTGAAAAATGGAAGAAAAAAATGATACCTGGTGAGAAATTTCATGTTGTAGAAATTGGTGAGAAGGGTTCATGGTTGAAACATGTATAAGAAGAAGTGGAGTTTGAAAGAGAATGATGATGAGATAGAGAAAATATATAGAAGAAAAATGAGGAGTGGAAGAAGTGAAGTAGTAAGAAGGCAAGTGGTGTGTGTGTCCAAAGAAGTTGTAAAATGCATTCAATGCTCTTTTAATTTCTTTTCTTGGACTTCATTAACCAACCTAACACCTCACCCTTACCCTTCTAAATCAATTGTAAACTATATTTCTTTTTAAAAATAAAATCGCATCGGCACAATAAACTAATCTCTTAAGTTGAGAAGAACTACAATAAACAGTTTAATTCTTTTCAAAAAAATTTATTCAATAACGTGTTCGGAACTGAATTCGAATCTAATACTGAATAAATATTTGTGCGAAAAAATATTAATTAGAAAATTTTTCCACTTTACAATATGGATGGAAAGTCAATAATAGGCCATGTTGTTTGGTAGTCATTTATATATGTAATTTGGTACACGTCTCATTCTGTATTCATGTGTCATTAAAATAGGTTTGAAAAAAATAAAATTCTCATTAAAATGGAAAAAGGATAATCTCCTACATGCAATGCAATGCAATAGAGGTAATATATATAAAAAATTACTTATTTAACATTTTATTTTAAAAGCTTTAAATTGAAATATTCTATTAAAAATTTATTAAATTCACTAAAATTTTAGATGAAAATTAATTGGTGTAATATTTATTTTTCTTAAAAGTAATTTTTTTAAAAAAATTATTGGTTTATAAATATCAACAATTTAATTGTAGTAATGCATAAATATATCTAAATATTGTCTTCCTAAATTGAATATTAAATCAACTATTTACTCATTCATGTCAATTATCACATATCAATTAAACTAACCCACTCATACTTCTAAAAATGATTAATCAGGTGACGTATATTGCAAAGGTGGGACATCTAACTAAAAACATTACATGTATACTACATGACTGTTTGATTTTTCATTGACTTTAATACATCAAATTGTGACCTTTAATATCAAATTGAGGAAAAAACCAAATTTCACACCAAACAAAAGTATGGAGTTAAAACATTTTCTTCCATCTTTAATTTCATTTTTCTATGCAATGTTCCACTATTGAAATCTAGTAATAGCACCATGCCATATTTAAAGAACAAAGTATGGTAAACCTGAATTAGGCACCCACAGTATGATGTTAATAACCTACCAAACTATACACTAAAAGACTTCAAAGTTTAACTTTTTCTTGCATTTTTATACTTCTTTTTTTTAGGTAGTTAATGATGCTTTCATCTTTCTGTGAGTTGATTATATATTGACACTTCAACAATAAAAAAATCATTCCTAAAAATATAAAATTAATAATGTGATCCACTATACAGCTAAAATGCACAAGTGCACTAAATAGATAGAATAAAATAAAATGGTGGGTCATATTAATTTGTAGAATTATACAAAAAAAATTCACCACTTGTGTTAATCTTTCACTCACTTCACGTGCAATGCATATGCTAGATAAACCAAAACAAACATCGTATCTTGATATCTTATAAAATAAAATCCAAGTATAAGTGTTGACCTAGAAACTAAGAAGAAAAAATAGACACACATATATAATTATGTGCTTATTATTGTAGTTTTATTCAGTAGTTTTCATTCTCTAGCTGGAGATATGTATTTTATTTACAAGATATTATATCAATCATTTATGATTGGGATATTTTAAATTTGATTTTTTATTTATTTTGAATTTATCATTTGATTTTGTTGAAAATACTTCTCAATTTTCTTCTCTAGTTGGTAAAGTTTGTCATCCATAGCATTCTATCTTCTTGTTCATGACATTTTTCTTTTATAAAGGACAATGAATGATGGAGTGGAGATATTTGTAAGAAAAAATTTTGTTTGACACCAATAATTTCAATCTAAAGTAGATGGAGATTAGGCATCATATTCATCTCAACCTGGAACAAGGCTTTCAATCTTAAATAATGTTGGGACTTGGGAACTATATTCAATTCTAAGGACCTTTGGGTTAGGCTTCTCATAAATAGAGTTTTTAGATATGGTGGTCTCAAATGGTGGTCTCATTGTTAATCACATTTACTCTTCTATTTGGTGTGGTTTAAAAGGCATGTATAGTGAATTCTAACATAACACATTTTGACTAGTTAACAATAATGGAAACATTAACTTTTGGGCTGATAATTGTTGTGGCTAGCCTCGTGTAGAAATCATGCAAATCTCAATTAAGTTGTGTGATTACATATGGATCAAGTTGTGTAATTACATGTGCATCGTTTGATTCTTTATCGTAAAATATTAACCAATATGTCACATAAGTTGAGATATCGCTCTATTATTCAGCGTTTACGTATTGAAAATGTTTATTTAGTAAAGATTTATTTAAAAATATTTATTCAATTTAAGATTGGATTTGTTTGTGAAAGTCTAATCATATTCTAGTTTCTAGTTGAAATGATTCTATATAACGAGAGAAAACATACACTAATTATATGGACTTGTAGTGGATGTTTTACTGATTAAGAAACAAAATGTGTCTTAATTGTGCTCAACTCTATTATATGTTATTTTCTACCATTCTTTCAAAGACAGAGTTTTGGGGTTTTTGTGAAGTTTATTACGTTCTTATTGATGAAGTCTTACAAACGCTTGGGAGAGTGTTTGAGTGGAAGTGATGGGATGTTAGATTTATGGGCTGATGTTGAAATTCAGGGATAATGTTAGGAAAGAGACTCTGAAGTGGGAATATTTCAGATAAGATCATCATGTACTATTGACTAATTATTTGTGATTTTCCTTTCCACTGAGCTACTGCCCTCCAAACATAAGTAGAAATTTCACTGAACTAGATTACCAACTTATTGTGTCTTTTATTTTTTTACTTTGTGTAATCGCTCATTTATTATTTCATATCATTGTCTCTCACATGGATTCAAATTTTATGTGACATCATGTCTCTGATCTAACAAAAGTGCATAGTGAAATCCTATATTTCTAATCATAAGTGGTTAATCTTTGAAGTTTTGCATAATGTTTTCCCTTAACTCATTGAGTGTATTAACAATTTTATCAACCCTTTGGATGACAATGAGGATAAAATAATTTGGTGCCCTGATCCTATAGGTGAAATCACTCACGAAAAATGTACACTTTTTATAGGCTTTCATAACAATAATTATGGGAAGTTAATTTGGAATGTTGTTATCTCTCCATCTAAATCGTTTCTCACGAAAAATTCCTTATTGATGAAAAGTGATCAACATAAGTATGCACATGCCTTCCAGTTGTAGTCCACGTCACAAGCATTTTGTTAAATGTAAAGAGAAAGAGAGTTAGGTACTCCATGTAACTAACTCCAACTGTTTTCTGGTTGACATTTAGAAACAGTTGGCATTGATCCCTAGCCAATTACTTGTTATATAGGAAATTGTGTATCATTTTAATGACTAATTTTTTGAGTGATGAATAAATCATTTTTTAGTTGTATTCTTCTTCTTCTTCATTCTTCTTCCATAACATTCTTATCTCAAGCTTTAATATGGTATCATAGGCGCTTCGATCTAGGCATTCTTCCGCTTCTCCATTGTTCACAATCCTCCATTATTTTCCTTATGTGTCACCTTGATTTTCTTCGGTTTCTTTTCTTCTTAGCCATCCTCCTCATTTTTATTTTCTTCTACATGTCTGTTGCAAGCTCTACAAGCAGCATCAATGGAGGATCACCATTTAAAAATCACAACAAGGGTTGCCAAACCGATATCCTCAACCCCTACTTTGTGCATCCGAATGAAAACCATGCATTAATACTTTCTTCCTTGATTTCAAGCAAAAATTATCACTCTTGATCATGATACATGACTATGGCTCTTCGATCCAGAGCCAATATTCATTTCACCAATGGTTCTTTCCTACGACCTACTAATGAAGATCACAATTCAATTGCATGGGATCTTTGCAACACCATGATCATGTCATGGATCAATAATTCAGTCAAAACCGAGATTTCTCAAAGTATTATGTGGATGGATAGCATAGCTGAAATATGGTGTGAATTGAACAATCATTTTTACCAAGGTGACATTTTCACAATTTTGAATATTTAAGAAGAAATGTGTACGTCTAAGCAATGTGATTCTTCTATTTCTTCATAATATACTAAACTCAATAAACTTTGGTGAGAATTGGATAATTTTCGTTCGATCCCTACTTGTGATTGTGATATCACTTGTCAAGTTTTAACCAAGATTTGCGCATATCAAGATAGATACCAGGTTATTAGGTTTCTAAAGGGCTTAAATGATTAATACTCCATTGTGAGATCACGGATTATGTTGATGTACCCTTTTCCAAAAATTTGAAAAGTATACTCGTTACTTATACAACAAGAAAGATAAGCCACCTCACCACTTGATGAATCCAAAGCTCTTGCATTTCCCAATCAGAATCAGACTACTCAGCACCAAAATAGAGGCCAAACTTCACGTGGTATAGGAACTAGAGGCGGAAGATTTCATGTTGATTGAGGTAGAGGATCACAAGTCTACACTCATTGTGGGATGATAAACCACACTATTGATACATGTTTCAAAAATCATGGTTATCCTTCTCACTGGCGATAGGACAACTCAGTGAATAATTGTACAAATATTAAAGGTAAAAATGATTAATCTCAAGCTGACTTGAGTGGAGAAAATGGACAAGATTCCAGGTATTTGACTTTCACACCAGATCAACACAACACATTACTAGTTCTCCTCTAAGTTTCATCACAAATGAAATCTTATAGTGTTAATCATCTTACCTCCAAACCTATTGCAAAAACATGTATTATCTGCACACTCATATCCATGACTATCCTTGACACCTTTATATTATATACTGGTGCAATCATTCATGTATGTCATACCAGGAAAAAAATTAATGCTTGAAAAGAATTAAATCCATAACTGTAAAATTTCCCAACAGTGCATTAGTCACCACTTGTTATGCGAGCACTATCATATTTGATCATAGTTTCTATTGAAGGTGCGAGAAACACAAGAAAAGGGTTTGAATTGAGTTGCACCAAATATAATCTTTTCTCAACTCAAACACAAAGATAACAAGTGAATAAAAATAGATGAGCACAATTATTTTTATCCTAGTTCATTGTTAACTAAGTTACTCTAGTCCACCCCGCAAGGTGATTTTCCTTATACACAAGGACTTAATCCATTATAATCAATCAGATTATAGACAACCACGATAAGTATGATCTACCTTATTGGCACCCCAATAAATTTGTCGATCCTTATTGCAAATCCATTATGACTGCAGCCAAAGTCTTTTTGAGACTCCAGACTCACATAGTCTCTTAAGGAATCCTATCAACAACCATTGATTACAAAGATATGTATACAAATATGCTTCTACACAAGAATATTACACAATTTTTAAGTACAACAACACAAAAATGTTGATAGAAAGATATGAACAAAATATCCTTGCTTATTTACAAAACTATACAAAGAATTTCTCTACGGAGATTAGGCAGCGCGGTTTGGTGTAGTTTTGTAGAACTCATTCGTTGATTTCAAATTCTTCCAAGTCTTATTTTTATAGCTGAAAAAGATATATATTGGAGGGTAAAATAGAAAACACAAATATAGTTGTTTTGTTCCCAACGATCATGATGAGACTGGTAGACAATAGTACAAAAAAGCATGTCTTTGCGCCACTCTAGATAGTAGAGGTTATAGTGTGCTTTTGTAATTTTATACTCACCATCATACACAATCCCTTAGACTTGATCTTTGTCTTTTATATCTTCAAAGGCTTCCTAATTTTTTTTTTATGAAGCATATTGTTGAAGGATCAAAACTATAAATCTTCAGAACATAAGTCTTTGAGCCTTTCAGGGCTTGTTCAAATAACCCTTGCCTTCAGAGTCTTTAGAAGAATGTCTTAAGATATTTCGAACTCGTTCAACAGAACCATGTCTTTAGCATCTTCAAAACCTTGAACAACATAGGTAAATATTTATAAGGCCTCCAAAGCTTCCTTGTATATGTCATGATTATAACCTCTTTTAATAATGTTTCTTAGAATCGTTACACAAGAAGCATTCTTGAACCTTGACTTAACTTGTAACACACCAAAGGTATTTTTACAAAGTGTTGAGTTCAGAACCTGATGACGTCACACACCTTCTTACCGGTATCAAAACCTGTTTAGCAAAAACTATGCACTAGACAGAAACCATTAGAGTACATAATTTCTCTCTAAGATAACATATAAAGTTATCATCAAAGCATAAGGCCAGATGTAGAGCCAATTGATCAGTGGTATTTACACAATTATTTCCAATTATTTTAGTTAGAGTTTACTACAAGTGTCAAGCATTTTATTTCATTTTATCGCATTTTATACTTTGGTTTTGTGTTTTAGTGTTTTCAGGTTCACCGAAATAAAACAGGATAAATCGGAGCAAAAACGTGCAAGATTCAGAGTTTCAGAGGATATGCTACAGGAGCCCTAACACGGGTAGCTGTGTCACTTGACACGGGTGGTCGTGTCACTTATTACGGGTCGTGTCAAGAGGAAGACTTAGAGAATGTGAAAAACCAGGGGGCTAACACGGGAGGACGTGTCACCTGACACGGGCAGTGTCAGCAGGCCTGAAGCAAGAAAAGAGAAAAATAATTTCCAAAAGCTGACACAGGCGGCCGTGTCAGCCAGTGACGCTTATTTTTATTGTTTTTGTGGTTTTTCACTATTTAGGACCCAAAGGGGCGTTCTAGACATTTCCATTCGACCTAAATGAGTTTTTCTATTTGAAGGAGTTTCCACGGTGGAAGAAAGGACTTTTTGCCACACGAAGAATCCAGAGAACATGAGAGTGAAGCTTATGTAGTTCTTGGAGGACAGAAGATCTTTCTTTAGCGGAAGCCATTGAAGATCCAAAGTTCAACATCAATTGTAATGTTTACATTCATATTATCTAAAATTATTGTGAACAATATTATATGTAATTAAACCCCCTAATGCTAGGAGGTGTCACTGATTTGAATCTATAATGACTTGAATTCCTAAGTGATCAATTTCATGTTTTACTATTCAATTTAATTGTGCAATGTTCTTATGCTTTCCTGATCGGACCAATTAGGATTGGTTTACGATTAACGATTAGCTGGACCGCAATTGTTAAGATTTGTGTACGATTAGACTATAGTAGACATCACCTTGGACTAGGGATACCCTATAGTTACCGGTTAACCCTTGATAAAACAAAGGCTTGATTTCATCATGATTCTCTAAGGACTTAAGAATTAGGATTGAATATTCAAAGGTTTTCCCAATAAGGACTTAGGGGAAAATAACCAAAAGGACTGGTAATTGAATGATATGAACTTGTTGACGAGATCAAGAATGAAGGTTACTACAGGGGCATTTCACACACTCACCTGTTGTACCCTAAAATTTTCCCTCTTCATTTTTCAATAAATAATTGGTTTACACTTAATATATAAGTGCACTACATACATATCATTCATTGATCATTTGGTGATGAGGTTTAGAGCATCTCAAATTGCAAAAGAAATTGTGTGTTTCGGCCAATTCAAACTATTTCGAGCCAGAAATTGATATTTTTCGGTTCGTATGCTTGGTACATGATCTTCTGGTCAGAAGGTTATCTTGGGTTGGTTCTACAGGTGTTGGGGCCATTTCAACATGTTCTCCAATTCATTTGTTCAGATCGAGAGCCATTTCTTCAAAGAAGAACTTTGATAGTTCATTTCTTAATAATGCAAAGTTGTAGGTTTCAAATGCTCAGGGATTCATATTTCTCTGCTCGTTGGGTATTTTCTGATGATTTTCGACTGGTGAATCCCTCTCAATATTATCTCAAAATTTTGTTCAAAGGCTTGAAGAATTTTATCCTATTCCTCTCTCAAACTCGCGTCTCCCTCTCCTTATTATCTCCTCTCCGATCTTTGATTCGACATCAGCGATCTCTTCTCCTCGTTCTCCTCTTCGTTTCGACGGTAAGATCTCTTGATTTAAGCACTTTTGCATAATTGGTTCTTGAAATAAGGACTTTCCTAGAATTTTGAAAATTAATCAAGGTTTTGATTGAGGAATCGAATAGAGATCATGGATTAGGTTGAGAAATTTTGATTTGATGTGATCATCATGATGAAATCCGGAATTGGATGAAATAAGCACTTATTGATTAATTGATTTTCATGAGAAAAGTGATTATTCAAGTGATTAATCATTGATGTTATTGAATTGGTGATTTGAAACCTTGAATTGCATGTGATTAGCCTTACGTTTAAACCTTGATCCATACACAAAATCCATGTGTAAATAAACGCATTCTAGGTGTTTGTGAAAATGTTTGAGCCATCAAGCTTTGATACAAAGCACAATTTCCATCAATCTTTGTGTGTACAAATTCTCCTTGTTAGGATGATTGTGAAATCGACATGAAGTTTTCCTTCTATTCAACAAAAACTTTGCCTACAAAACATGTCGAAGCTTTAAAAAACATATGGGAAATTCATGTGCCGATACACAACCTTCTAGGATAATTTGTCACGTGATTGCTCATCGATTTGTTTCTCGTATCATTCCATGAGTGTTCTACTATTTTCAAGCTTTCCAATGATTCGAACGATACGTGAAACGGATGCTCGATGCAAAAGTTACGTTGTTTCGAAGTTTCTAAAAAATCTGCACGTTTTGCCGAGTGCTGGAAGTTACGTGTCGACCCTTGGTGTTTTGGGTCAACACAAACTCCCAGTTTTCTATTTTTGGCCACTTGCTGGAAGTTACGCGCTGACCCTTGGATCGACGCACATATTTTTAGGTCGACGCAAACTGCCAAATTTCCTCATTTTTTGACTTTTCTTTGCTCAAATTTCATGTTTTCTCCGAGCTTTCTTCCCCTCTTGCTTACCTATGTTTTCCATGTTAATTTTGACATGTTTTTTTGATTGGGCGAGGTACATTGAGCCTTTTACATTTGAATTAGATACGCGATACATGAATCTTATTGCTTACACACATGTGTGTGTACACTATTGTCTGCATCTTTGGGTTTCTACCTTCTTACAGGTGTTTTGATTTGGATATGTGAAATGCGTATCTTCTTGCTTGTACACATGTGCGTGCATTCTATTGTCTGCATTGTTAGCGTTCTCCTTTTATGCAGGTGTTTTGATTTGGATATGCGAGACGTGTATCTTATTGCTTGCACACATGTGTGTGCACTCTATTGTCTGCATCTTTGGGTTTCTACCTTCTTGCAGGTGTTTTAATTTGGATATGAGAAATGCGTATCTTCTTGCTTGAACGCATGTGTGTGTATTCTATTGTCTGCATTGTTAGCGTTTTCCTTTCATGCAGGTGTTTTGATTTGGATATGTGAAATGTGTATCTTCTTGCTTGCACACATGTGTGTGCATTCTATTATCTGCATTGTTAGCGTTCTCCTTTCATGCAAGTGTTTTGATTTGGATATGCGAAATGCGTATCTGCTTTCTTGCACACATGTGTGTGAATTCTATTGTCTGCATTGTTAGCATTCTCCTTTCGTGCAAGTGTTTTGATTTGGATATACGAAATGTGTATCTTCTTGCTTGCCCACATTTGTGTGCATTCTGTTGTCTGCATTGTTAGCGTTCTCCTTTTGTGCAGGTTGTATGATTGATTCGTGATATGTGTGATACATATCTTGCTTGTGAACATATGTGTGCATTCTATTGTCTGCATTGTTAGCATTCTCCTTTCGTGTAGGTTATACGATTGATTCGTGATATGTGGGATACGTATCTTGCTTGCACACATGTGTGTGCATTCTATTGTTTGGATTGCAATTTTTTGTAGGTTTATTTGCTTCGGATGTGTGGGATACACCTTCTGATATTGCTTTGATGCCTCCGCGCATTACTTATCGGTTTCTTTTATTGCTTGTCGGCAGTACTTGAAGTTTTCTAGAGTATTTCTTTGCTTGCTATTGCTTACGGATTGTTATCCGTTTGGTATTTTCTATACCTTTTATTGCATTCTTTTGCTGATTTTTCTAGAGAGCATGAGAAGTAGGGTTTTACCACTTTATTTTTCCATGAGAAGTAGGAATAGAGATGCATGATGGGGATTCCGTAGTTGGAGCATGTTCAGGAATCCCTCTTGTTTATTTAAAGACCCGTTTAGGGAAATTCTGTTTTCTATTTATGTGTGGTTTGTTTAAAATCATCTTCCATGCATAGGGATGTATTTTTGGTAGTGTGTTTACTTTTATGCTTGCATAGGTCAAGAGTGGTTAGGCAAACTACTAAGAGGCA
Organism: Vicia sativa; assembly: GCA_021764765.1. Taxonomy (NCBI): domain Eukaryota; kingdom Viridiplantae; phylum Streptophyta; class Magnoliopsida; order Fabales; family Fabaceae; genus Vicia; species Vicia sativa. The sequence continues at coordinate 178,453,329 of CM038795.1, forward strand.
CCACCAAGAAAAGATCTGCTTTGATGAGATCTACAGGTGTTGTATGTGATGATGATATGATGGGCACGCGGAAAGGGTTCACAATTAACCCCCGCATAGTTCTAGTCTGTGTCAGCTCAGCACACGCGAATCGTGTTACTTCTTTATCGAGTCAATAATAAAAGTGGCAAGAGTCTCCTATTCTGACTCTTCACTCTTTCTCTTGGGGTTCACACTTGTTGCTTTGATACCCGTACTCATTGCTCTTCACACTTGATAATCCATATCATGTTATGATACCTTTCGCATGAATTGAATGGTCGGCTTCTGGTTGACTCCGGTATACTCGTTACTGTCGCAGACTATGGGATTCCTTCTTTTCCTGCGCATGTGTGAATCATTTGTTTGTGCATTGCATTGTGTGTGTGCTTTTGCCAAAGCACTTGTTTGCTTAATCCATTCGCATCCCTTGGTCGTCCAACCAAGGTGGATGTTAGGATAGTTTCCCTAGGTTTGCTCGGTTAGGATAGTTTTCGAGGTTAGACTTCTTTATCCTCCACCATAGAGCCATCTTTGCATGATAACATTAGGGGTAGAACTAGTTAGTTTCCTTTATTTGTTTCTAGTTTCTCTGCATCCTTGCATGTAATAAAACTAAAACTTGTTTTCTTTTCTTTTGAAAATTAAAACACTTAATAATGGTACAAAACTCCTTTTCAAAGGTAAAAGCAACCAACCTCACTTCAAACCTTTTTGGCCTACGAGTTTTCTTTTATGTTTAAATCCTTTTCAAGTCCAAACAAATTGCTAAGTGTGCGAGCGGTCAAGCATAAGACTTCTTATTGCAGCAACGCCAAGCACGAGTTACAATTGTGAAGACGTGGAATCGAACTTCCCAATAAAAACAATTGTAACCCACCAAAACATGTGAGCCGAACTACGGTGCTCTGACTATCCCATTGCACAAGGGAATACGTAGGCATCTGGTCACGGGGATGTGGTCGAGCAAAACTTTGTAAAAACCTCCTTCTTTTCCCCGTGTTTTCTTTCTTTTCGTTCTTTCACATGCATTGTAGAGATTAAGCGATAGATAGAAATAACACACCCTTCATATAGAAAGTAGAAGTGGATACCGTAGAGTACTTCGAGCGTGTGGGGTGCTAATATCTTCCCCTCGCGTAATAGACTCCCATACCCAATCTCTTGGTCGTAAGACCATGATTTCTCCCCCTCAGTGCATGTGATGATTATCATAAGTCTTAGTGCCATAATTTGATTGTGCGAATGAAAGAGGAGGAAAATCAGAAAGAAAAAACTTAAGTTCGAAGTATAGCCGGAGAGGTATCTTCGTGTCATGTGAATGTCGGGCGCACTACTTTTTGAGCAATGTGAACTGAAATCTCACATATGAGTACCAGGCTGCTTTGATTTTCATGAGTTTTTATAATCATTGCTTAAGCTCAAGCAACATTTTAAGTATAGGGGAGTTGATCGGTAGTATTTAAACAGTTATTTCCAATTATTTTAGTTAGATTTTATTACCAGTGTCAAGCATTTTATTTCATTTTATCGTATTCTATGTGTTTTTGGTTTTGTGTTTTATTATTTTCAGGTTCACAGGAACAAAACAGGACAAATCAGAGCAAAAATATGCAAGATTCAGAGTTTCAGAGGATATGCTACAGGATCCCTGACACGAGTGGCCATGTCACTTGACACGGGCCATGTCAGGAGGAAGACTTGGAGAATGTGAAAAACCAGGGGGCTGACACAGGAGGCCGTGTCACCTAACACGAGCCGTGCCAGCAGGCCTGAACCAAGAAAGGAGAAAAATAATTTCGATACCAGCGGCCGTCACCATCGCCGATTTTATTGTTTTTGTGGTTTTTCATTATTTGGGACCCAAAGGGGCGTTATGGACATTTCCAACCGACCTAAATGAGTTTTGTTATTTGAAGGAGTTTACACGATGGAAGAAAGGACTTTTTTCCACACGAAGAATCTAAAGAACATGAGAGTGAAGCTTATGCAGTTCTTGGAGGGAAGAAGATCTTTCTTTAGCGGAAGCCATTGAAGATCCAAAGTTCAACATCAATTGTAATGTTTACATTCATATTATCTGAAATTCTTGTGAACAATATTATGTGTAGATAAACCCCATAATGCTAGGGGGTGCCCCTGATTTGAATCTGTGATGACTTGAATTCTTGAGTGATAAATTTTATGTTTTACTATTCAATTTAATCGTGCAATGTTCTTATGCTTTTCTGATCGGACCAATTAGGACAAAATGTTCTTATGCTTTCTTGAGGAAATGATTAGAATTTGAAGATCAAATATTGATGATTGATGAAGATAGATAATTAGAGGTGAGTGGAGAATCAAACCCTAATTTGATCATATCTTGAACTGATGAAAGATTTTGATTCAAACCCCTAATTTGGCTCTAGGAGCACACACACAAGCTATCTTGTGTTGAAATTGTCAGTGATGCAATTATGCTTATGTGAATGATCTGAGATGGTATCTTAGTTTAAAAATTGGGTATGACACACACGAAGGACCATTTATAGTTAAAAGAATATTTTCCAACGAAACTATGATATTGACTACCATGGATGGAGAGGACTTTCCGCACCCTGTGAATGCGGACATAGTTAAAAAATAATATGCATAAAAGAGACCCGCTAGGTTGACTAGCCTAGGAAAAATAAAGGCATCCCGGAGAACCAAAAATTTTCGGGAAAAAATTAGGGATATATATATAAAATATTGTTGTACGCCCGGCAAGTCAAAATCCTGAAAAGGAGGCTTGGGCAAAAAAGGGTATCCCGGTGGGCTGAAAACCCGAAAGGGCGGTCCAGACAAAAATTAGGGATTAAAGCGTATGACTATGTCTCGTTGGATCATCTACTCATAAACCACGTTGCTATCAACTTCAAGTTCAAATGGTACAGATTAGTCTAGTCACTTTCTTCCGATAGCAATGAGATGAGATGCTTAAGGACATATGGGTAATAGTAGAGTTGAAGCTCGATGGGATTGTTTCCACATAGCTTTTTCTTTATTACTTCTTTGTATTTTTCAATATCTTTTCGGTGAATTCCTCTTACTAGGATATTTGTCTCTTTGTACACAACTTCCTATTTATAGGCCAACTTCTTTTTCAATCAATATAACTTCTCTTTCAGTTCCAAAACTTTTATTTTCTCTGTTTTGTTTGCATAAGTCCAATGATTGATTTTAATGATCATATGCATTTGACAATGATTACTACTTATAAATATATGAGAAATAAACAGAGATAGCAATTACTGTAGGCTCTAGGAGTTGGGATAATGATTCAAGTCACCAACACCTCCCCACAGAGTCAGTTGCATAGAAATATTCCTATAGAATCCCCATATAGCCATCGCTTCCACAATAGAGGTGGATCTCCCTGACAAGATTACTACACTATCATATCCTCGTCAAGATCATCCTCTCACAGTGATGGTTAATCGATTATCTACATTTTTTTTGTTACTTTGGTCCCCTAGCAAAAGCAAGTCAATTGTCAACTTATCACGTTAGTCCCCGAGCGGTAGCAAGTTAATTCTCAACTTATTACGTTAGTCCCCTGAGCAGTAATTGGTTACTTCTGATCAAATCACATTAGTCTCCGAGCATTGGTTGAATAATTATCTACGTCTATTCTTATTACATTAGTCCCCGAGTAGTAGCAAGTTAAACTTCCCACTTATTACGTTATTCCCTTGAGCAGTAATGGGTTACTTTTGATCAAATGACATTACTCCCCGATCAATGGTTTATCAATTATCTACGCCTCTTCTTGTTACGTTAGTCCCCGAGCGGTAACAAGTCAACTATCAACTTATTATGTTAGTCCCCGAGCAATAATATGTTACTTCTGATTTAAGTCACGTTATTCCCCAACTGAGGTTTATCTCCTCAATAAAATTCCCAAGATTTGAGCCCCCAGCCAAGTTTCACTCTAGATTCGTCATCCCTAGCTGAGTCTTACCCAATGCTTATCATTCCCCAATAAAGTTGGTACACATGCCTAAAAATTAGGCCAGATAGTGCATCGGAGGAATCTGCATCTATTTTATCCATAGTCAGGGTCGTCAATAATCATTTATCCATCCCTAAGCAGAAGTCGAGGGTCCCTAGCATAACATTCTCAGACTAAAAACGGGAATCTCCAGTGCAATTATTTCCAACAAAAATTGAAGAATCATCATGCAGACCATTAGGGATTTATTTTCTCAAGATGGATATATTTTAAAATACAACAATATTTGCATTCATACATCATTTTTAAGATGTCATAACATATACATACAAGATGCATACATCATTCTCGAGAGCATCATTATGCATTACATACATCATGATGTGCATACAATAACCAGATCTTTCCAGGTCAACTTTGTCCACAGACGAAAATCGTCCACAAGTTGCTGCATATCTGGTTAAAAATCAATATATGACTGCGAACACTCTCCTTCAGAGGTGATCCTGGAATACATTTCCCCTCCAAAAGATCGTCCCGAAAAGCATTGCCTTCAAATATCACCAGAATTTGTTTCCCCTCCAAAAGATTATCCTGTAAAGCACGACTCCAGATAAATTATCAATCGACGGTGGAACTCTGCGCACCAGTGTGTGCAAAGTTTAGGGCACTTAATGTTCATCATCTTCCACCTTCCGGTCATGAATGGTGTGCACAACAATCTTACCCCTCGGGTTTAAAAATATTGAACAGGGGAAGTTGTTGCACCCCAAAATTTTCCCTCCCACTTTTAAGATCAATTGTTTCAAGATACATCTCCATACTCAAGAACTACTCAAAGATTGATCAAGATAAACCCTCTCTTAGGCAATGAACCTCCAAATTAGGGTTTTGCTTTCCTCAAAGTAAAATCGGTTTCTAATGCCTCAAGTGAACTTCATGCTTCCTCATATGTCCCAAAGTATCTCCATGTCAAGTTTCAATCCTCACAACACAAGTTTGCTCAGTCAATTGCTCAGATGGTTGAAAATCACTTGTGTTGGATAAAAAGTTAACTGTGGTCGACATACAGTGAAACTTAATCATTTTTGGTCAACATCAAGATTTTGAAGTTATATTCATCATTTGATAAAGAGTTGATAATGATTCATCAAGAAAACTCAAGATTTGATCAAAAGTCAAAAGTTGCTAAATTAGGGTTTCTTAAGGAGAAGTCAACAAAACTTTGACCAAGCATAACTTTCACATACTTGATCAGAAATTCCTCAACCAATGCTCATTTTGAATGAAATTCCATTCTCTACAAATTTATCTGTTACAAGTTTTTCCCAAAAAATGCTTCATTTGAGAGATATGGGCCAAGACATTATAGGTCCTTTCAAAAGTCAAAGAAGTGTACATGAACATGGAAGCTTCAACGGGCATGAAACCAAAGAGAGATTTTAGAGGAAATCTTAAGCTTTCTAAAAAGTCCAACATCATATTCAAATGGTAAGAATTGAGCAAGATATGTTGGGTGCAAGTTTGGCAATTTTGAGAAAGTGCATGAAGCAAATATTGAGCAATCTTGGAATTTTGTCAAATGGGCCTATATTTTTATCTTTGAAACATGGTTCTAACATTGTCAAGAAGCTCTAAGCCCATCCATGCGCTATTTTAACATTTATTTTATTTATTTTTGATTTTATTCATTTAAAATCAAAATAAATTAAAATAAAATGCAAGATGGTATATGATGTGTGCAACGCCATAGACTTAAGTTTCTTGAGGACCAAACTAGCCCAAGATAGCTGGAAAAAATGCACAAGGGATGACTGACATGAGATTTTTCCAAAATAGGAAGTTTTGTATTTCATTTTCCAATCAAATATTTTTACATTGAATGTTATATTTTCCTCTCAAAAACATGACCTAATTCACTCCCTATATATACAAGATCATAGCCAGATGCAAAAAACACGGCTTGCTGCTCAAAAACCCTAGAGAAAATTCTTCAAAATCTCAAAGTTTAGGGCAAACTAAAACATCATTTTCCAGCCACTTTCAATCTATTCCAAGCATCAACTCACCTTCCTGAGATTCCCAGGAGGCAATCCAAGCATTCATACAACCTCAAAGCATCCCAGAATCATCCTCCCAAGTTGCATCGATTTGGTAATGTTCTTCGATTTCAAACTCTTAATTCATGCAATATAAATTGTTTTTGTGCATTCATATATGTTCATGATGTCATTTAGAATCGATTTGATGCACTGATTTTGAGTTTTGACGCAGGAATAAGAAAACTCCATGGCTAGGGCATAGAACACAGGAAGCTTCGTATCCCTAGCTACATGCCATTTCAAGGAAAACAAACACTACCAATAGACTCGTAGCCCTCGAATTAGGCGGTAGGGTTTTTAGTTTATATTTATTTTCGTTATTTTTGCAGGTTTGATTTTTGGATGGTCAGAGAAGATGACCAGAGTGTTGACTCTGGCATACCCTATCATTTGACTTAAAACCCCAGGCGTGGCGTTGTTTCATTGGACCATTCGAAACCAGGGGTCCCACTTGCACACGTTTTGGTTTTTGCTTGATTTTTAGAAAGTAAAATTGCATACATATATTATTACCACTAATTTTTGAAGCAGCATATGATCACTACAAGAAAGTGGTTCAGTGGCCTACTTTTGGACCAGTGACCTTAGGGTCACGAGTTCAACACTTCCAAGGGCCAAACCTAATTTCTACCACTAATTTCCTTTCATTTTCTTATTTCTTTTAATTTTCAATTTATTTAATTTCTTTCACAATTTTTTCTAATACTTAGAAAAACCCTAAAAAATATTTTATTTTCAAATTTAGGTTAATAAAATGTTTATTTAATTTTCAACATAAAAAAAATTATTTTTAATTATTTTCATAATTAATTAATAATTAACTTAGAATTTTATTTTCTTATTTAAAATCAATTCCAAAAAAATATCTTTCTTTAATACTTAGGACTTTAGGTTATTCTAACATGTATTTATTTATTTTTCATGATTATTTTATATCTTTCTTTTATTTAAATACTAGAAATCGATATATAGGTCGCTCGGGTATTTTTGTAATAGCGTAGTTTATTTCTCTTGCATTTTTTCTCTATTATTTAACTTCTCATGGGATGTAATAGTCTAGGTTTAAATTTCCGCTTTTACTTTCCGCATCTCCTTATTATGTATCTGTCCATGTAATAGCGTAGGAACTTTTACTTTCCGCAATTTTTATTTTCTGTATATATATTAACTGCCTAGATGTATGCTAATAGGATTGTATGGAAAGATCTAAAAGCAACGCTAGGTAACCCTAATCTCAAGATAAAATATTTGAATTGAATCACTATTGCACACTTGCAGCCTTAGGGTATCCTCTCTTATTTCCTTACGAATAAACATGGTTATGTCCCTCGAATATAGGGATTCCATTAGCAAAGACGTTTACGATTAATATCATCATAGTCCATTTGGTATAAATATCATAGTCCCCCAATGACCCTCCGAGTTGCCTACGAATACATTATGTTGTCCCTCGATTGTTGCCTACAAAAAATGATGATAGTCCATTCGAATTGCTAAGGTATCCTTAAAATGTTGCCTTCAATGACCATACGATGACCCTACACATGTCCCTTCACATCCAATGGATGGGGCTACCTACCAACTAATGGTATGGATAGCATTATCCCTAAAGGAGTCGGAAAATAACAAGAACGACCTTTGAGTGGGTAATAACTATTAACCGCTTGCTCAAAACAAATACTTTTCATACCTCACATTTTCAAACAAATATTTTCAAACACTTCGTATACATTCTTGAGGACTGATACAAGAATCATTACAAAGCCAAAGTCAAAATATTTATCAAACAAGTCACACACACAAAGCAAGTTTCAAAAGTGAGCTAAGAAATTAAGAGCCCGTAGATAACTAAGGATGAAAAGGTTTCTAAAACCTTCCCTTTTCATAACTTACCCCCTATGACACGGTGGTAGGATTGACTTGTTTGGTTTTATTTTTATCGCAAATGTTGCAGATAGCAAGAGTCGCCACCGACTTTTCTTTCATCCAATAAAGGGAAGGTGAAAAGAATAGGAAAAGACCTTCGTTAGATTCTGAGTACGAGAGGCAGTTATGACAAGGGAAGGTATTAGCACCCTTTCCATCCGTAGTTATCTACGGGTTCTTAGTTGCTTAGCTCACTTTGAAAATTTGCTTTATGTGTTTGTGATTTGGAAATGTTTTGAAAAAGGCATTTCGCTTTAACTTCGTAATGATTCTCGTTGGAATGTATATGAAGTGTTCGTAAATGTTTGTTTGAAACATGTTTAACTTTGTAACGATTCACGTTGGAATGTATACAAAGTGTTTGAAAAGAGTTTTTGAAAAGTGTGAGGTGTGAAAAAGTATTTTTATTGAGCAAGCAACTAGGAGTCTATTACCTACTCAGAATGGTCGTTTCCATGTTATTTTTCCTTCTCCTTTAGAATAAGGTTATCCATACCATTAGTTGGTAGGTAACTTTATTCGTTTGGATGTGAAGGGACAACCGAAGGGTCATCATATGGTCATTGAAGGCGACGTGTAGGGATACCGTAGCAATTTCGTAGGGACGACCATCACTTTTCATAGGCAACAACCGAGGGACGAGATCATATATTCGTAGGCAATATCGAGGATCATCGAGGGACTATGATCTTTGTATCGAAGGGACTATGATGATGTTATTCGTAAAGGCAACAAGAGAAGATACCCTAAGGGGGTGCAAGTGTGAATAGTGTGCTGTATTTAGATATGTTATCTTGAGATTAGAAGTGAACTAGGGTTGATTTTAGTCTTAGCATGCAAATCCTAATTAGCTAGAAGTTAATATGTACAAGAATTAAAGGTGCGGAAAGTAAAAGTGCGGAAATGTAAATCCTACGCTATTACATGGTTTTGGGGCAGATACATAATAGGTGGTGCGGAAAGTAAAGGCATGAATGAAAATCTACGATATTATAAAATAAAAACTTTGCGACCTATACATCGATTTCTAATATTTAAATGCGAAATAAAAGAAATAAATTGCAAAGAGAATGTCTAATGATAAGAGAAAATATCTAAATCCTAATTGCAAAGGAAAAATATTTTTGATATTTTTTGGATTGATTTTAATATGGAAAAACCTAATTTTAAGTTAATTATTAATTAATTATGAAAAATAATTTAAATTGTGAGAAAAATAAATTATTTATATGTCAAAAATTAATTAAATGTTTAATTAACCTAAATCTGGAACTATAATATTTTTTTTTATTTTGGAAAAGTTTTTAATTAATTTTGCAAAGAAAATTAAATAAAATGAGAAAATAAAATAAATTGGAAAATATGAAAGAAACAAGTGATAAAAAAATAGATTTGGTCCTGTCAGGGGTTGAACCCACGCCCTTGAGGTCATTGGTTCCAAAACTTACCACTAGACCACAATGCATGTGGTTATATATGCACGCCTCCATAAATATATGTGTGATACCTGTGTAAAAGTCAGAAAATTGGAAAAAATTGCAAAATGTGGGATTCGAACCCGCACCCTTAGAGAGGAAGCGGACAAACGCGCGTATGTTGAACCACTGGAGTGGTGATACATCCATTATTTTTGACGCATTGATAAATATATATATGTGATATCGTTTTTTGAAAATCAAAACAAATAACATATCACGCGCGCTGGGGTGCAGGGTTTGGAATCGGCCAGTCAGAATGAGCCATGCATGCCTTGCCCTAGTCTTCGCTGGTCAAAGGACACCAAGGACGCCGGAATTAACTTCGGTCATCTTCTCCGACCATCCTCAACCATCAACCTGTAAAATAACCAATATAAATGCAACAAGGGTACCTATCCCCCTAATTCAAGGGCTGCGAATCGATTGGTGGGGTTATTTTTTTCCTGAAAGTGCCTTTAACATGAGGTTCAAAGCTTCAATGTTTTAAAACCCTAACAATGGTGATGTTCGATTTGAACATTAAAGCTTCCATCTAATGCATCAAACATGTTCTAATAGACACCCTAAGATCATACAAGCAATCGAAACTCATTAGTAATGCATGAACTAAAATAAATGAATTTGAGAATTATACCAAATCGGAGAGACGTGAATGGCTCGATCTGGAATGCTTTGGCCTTGTGCAATGGTATGAATCAAGTCCTGGGAACCTCAGGAGCACGAATGGATGGATGGAATGGCTTAAGGGTGGCTGGAATATTGAATTCGAGTTTGCAAGTTTGTATGAATTTTTTTGAGAATTAGGGTTCTTTGTGGAGGCAAGGATTCATCTTTTTTGACTTCTGATCGTGTAATATATATATATATATATATAGAGAGAGAGAGAGAGAGAGAAAGAGAGGGCAAGAGATTTGATCAAAAATAAAGAGAAAATATATTGCCTTGAATGCTAAAATATTCTCTTGTAAATATTTATCAAATCTTTCCAAAAATGGATTTTTCTTGCCTTGTAGCTTCTTGCACAAATTTGGCAATCCTCATGGGATTTCTTGGTCCTCAAGACATGTAAAAATCAAGCCCAACTTGTAATGATCTTACTCTTTGCATTTTATTTAATTAAAATTGAATTTTAATCATTAAACTCAAAAATAAATTAAATAAATGAAAAGGAGGCGTGTAAGTGGAATTGGAGATCATGTATAATATCAAGGTCAAGTTTGGATCATGAAAACATAGGCCCATTTAGAAAATATTTGATTTTTCTAAGTATTTCTCTTCATGCACTTCTTCAAAAATGTCAAACTTGCACAAATTGTATCTTGCTCAATTTTCAACATTTTGAAGTGTTCTTGGACTTTTTATAAAGCTCGGGATGTCCTCTAAACACTACTTTTTGTTTCATATTCATTTAAATCTCCATGTTCATATAAACTTCTTTGCAAAAAGATGACTTTTTGTTGACTTTTAGAAGGACCTATGATGTCTTGATCCATAACTCTCAAATGAAGCATTTTTGGCCAAAGCTTGTGAGATATGAAGTTGTAGAGAATTGAATTCCCTTCAAAATCAGCTTTTTTGGAAAAAATTCTGATAAAGTATGTGAATGTTATGCCTGGTCAAAGTTCTGTTGACTTTTGGTCTAAAAACCCTTATTTGGAAACTTTGACTTTTGATCAAATCTTGAGTTTTCTTGATGATTCATGATCAACCCTTGATCATATGATGAATATGAATTCAAAATATTGATGTTGACCAAAAATTATGAAGTTTAACTGTATGTTGACCATAGTTGACTTTTTGTCCAAATCAACTAATTTTCAACCATTTGAGCAATTGACTGAGCAAACTTGAGCTATGAGGCTTGAAACTTGACATGGTGATCCCTTGAGATATGTGAGGAGGTATGATGACCACTGTAGGTATTAGAACTTGATTTTTCTTGAGAGAAGCAAAACCCTAGTTGTGGGTTGATTGCTTAGGAGAGGGTTTGTCTGGTCAACTCTTGAGAAATTCTTGAGTATGGAGATGTTGATTGTCTTAAGAAATAGAAGGATAAATTTTGGGGTATAACACCCCCTGAACTCAGAATTGATAAAAGGTCTTTCCTGTTCTTTTCACCTTTCCTTATTGGACAAAAGAAAAGTCGATGGTGACCCTTGATATTTCCTTACTTTCAGAAAGTTCACAACTTTTGTACAGTGTAGGGGTATTAGAGTTTGATTAACCATATTTTCACAAAGTTCACAACTTCTGAACAATAGGTGTTATCAACACATGATCACCTTACTTTCATAAAGTTAAAACTTCTGAACAGTAGGTGTATAAGAGCTTGATTTAACCATATTTTTAAGAAGTTCACAACTTTTGAAACATATGCTGTATTATATCTCGTTTCAATCTTTAACTTAGTGAGAAACCTCTGACCAAAACATAGTATTAGGGTATGATTCATTTTAGGCAGTTCGCAACTTCTGACAAATACATGTTATTAGATGCTTAAATCATTAGAGCATTCTTCACACATCTTAATCTTGTCTTCTGATTGGTATATGATAATATTCTGATTGCAAATTAAGCTGTCTAGGAAAACTAGTGATCTTTCACAAAGTTCCTGAATCAAATATCAAACAAATGGTTAGCGGTAAAAGCATTATATCATGTTTGGGTTTGAGATTTTGAGATTAAATACTATCAAAATCATATACTCTTTCTCCCTCTTTGTCTGAAATAAAAAATATATAAAATACAAAAATAATGTTTTCATTAAAATGAATGGGATAAAGATACAATTGTTTTGGAAACAAAATAAAAAATATTCTTAAATTCTAAGACAAAAGGCTAAGGCTCTAAGCATCATCCTTCTTGTCAAAATTTTCCATGAACTTCATCAACACATCTGAAAGTTGCTTAAATGAGGCCTCCTGAGGAGAAATCCTTTCATCCTGCTTATCCAAGTGTTGATGGATGAAACAATTATCTTCTTGCTATTTATCCAAAACAATCTTCAGCCTAATTGGATAGTCTTCAGCTTCCATAGCTTGTTTCCTTTTTAAAACCAGAAGGTTAACCATCAACCAACGAAATCTTAGAGCTAGAAGCAGTAGCTTATGAAATACCAACAAAGATAGCACCATGTCTCTCCAATTCAGAGACCAGAACCTCTGGAATAGGCAGACACAAAGGAATGTTTGAAAATGTCTTGAGTCATTTCTCATACTTACTCTCAGCATCTTGACGACATATGATTTTCATGATATCAAATTTGATCTTCATCCATATTTTAAAGGAAATCTGGATAGCATCTGTCTTCTTAGGATCCATGGACAGTGAGGAACTTTCCAAAGTATGCTTGAGAGTGAGAAACACATTTTGCTTAAATTGTTCCATAAGCTCAAATAAGGTTAGATTAGGAACATAAGTTCGATAACAAGATGGATCTAAGGAGGTATTTGGGATGTTATAGAAGGTGTCGGAGCGAAGGTTTATATGGGTGATTTCTGGTAAGGGAACATAAGGTCTTTCTTCTTAAACCTGTGAATTTTCTTGAGGCGAGATTGTTCCAAGAGTAGAATCGGGTGGGAGAGTTTAAAAGCTATGTTTGGGTGTATGCATGGAGGTATCATGATCAGAGTCATCAGTTTCCTACATGGGAATATCCAAGTCATACATTTCCATGTGATGGGTTGAAACTAGTTCTTCTTCTAAATCGTATGAGATATCAATAAATTAATATGAACTAGAAGAGGTTACATCATCGAGAGACTGGGTAACTTGATCAATGCTTCAATGAGGGTTTTAGATGAGGATGGAAAGGTTGATTGAAGGGAAAGAGGTTCATAAGGGAGTGAGGATGGTATAGGATGTGATGTGGAGGATGAGCTCAAGTTATCTTCCGTAGATGAACTTTCACAATCCATGCTTGAAGAATGATAACTATCAATCTTACGATGATTAGTAGCTTGTTTTCTTCTAATTTTACTATAAACTTCAGAAATATTCAGAAGACTGTCACCATATCCATAAAACTCAACAATACAATAGATACTTCTGAGAACTTTGAGAGAAATAATCTAAAGAGGATCAAGAAAAATTGATATCACATTTTCAGGAGACATACTGGGAGGTTCTTTCTTTAAGAGACTTTATTTCAGATAGCTGAGAAGAGTTAATAGACCATCTATGGTTGTGGAAATGTATCCATCTTCTAAGTCGGGTGCATAATAAGGTGTAGCTCTATTTAAAAACTCTTCTTGAGGAGGAAAAACTGAAGAGAGCGCGATCTTCAAGTTTCTTCCATCAAACAATTTTCCAGAACATCGAGTCAAATATTTCATCATATTTATACTCCTGAGTGAATCTACCAAACCATAGTTAATCAAGGAAGTTGTAATAAATCTTCCCAAAGGTATCCACCTGATAGGTTCTTTCGCATCAAGTCTAGAGCTTTTAAGAGAGTTTCTTAAATACTTAAAAAGTATAAAACTAAGATTAACCATTTTATCACACGCTAAATAGTACCAAATCTCTTTCTCACCATGGTTGATTTTAGGCGATGCATTGGTAGAGGGCTTCAAGTAAATGCATTCTTGGATGATTTTTTCCCAGACATTAAGGGAAGGTAGAAGATCTTTGAACAAGGTGGGACTCTTTTTGTTTCTGAATATTTTTTAATTAACAAACCTTCGTGTCTTCAAACTGGATAACTTGTTATTTAGGATGCAGCATTTCCGACCAGTCCCATCATGATTAAGTAACTAAGCAATAGATTCTTAAGTAATATTTACATTCAATCCAACCACATAGCTAAAATACCCTATCTTGATTCCTTTTCCATTACCCAAATTTTCTTCACTAAATCTGGAAAAGTGGGACCATTAAGGATATCAAATAAGGCTTACCATCCTTAAGTATGCAAATCTTTAGAGAGATCAAAACTATTTTCCTTTAGATTTTCAAAGTTCACAATTAACTCATTGGTAACTAACAACTAAGGCTCGAGAATGAAACATTGAGGCTCATGAATATTATCATTCACTATACCTTGTTGAGAAGAGGAAGGCTCGGGTTGTTGAGGACGTTTCCGTTAAGAATAATGTTCACGTTAAAAAGTGACGAACGAGGGAATCGAATTGGAATTCGAATCTCTGGCTCGAAACAATTTACTCTTTTGATTTGTTTTTAAAGATGTCGCGAGCATCAAGCTTTATTATTTCCAAAACAAGATAAATGAGATGAAAAAGGGGAAATCTGCAATACCCTCAATAAATAATGATATGCAGTGCGACTAGCGTGAACTAGACGCAACGCATTGGGGAGAGATCTGAGCAAGGGGGTCTGTTATATAAAAGGAAAGATGTGTCACCCTATATATATATATATATATATATATATATATATATATATATATATATATATAGTTATCTATAGCCTTATTTATATATATATATGAATTTTTTTGATATGTTTGTGTGTTTTAATTTGCTATTCTATTCTTGGGAAAGTTTCTCCTTTGGATTTTAAGAAAGGTAGGTTATGTGGGACCTAGGTTTTGTTATTATTGTGCTCGCAAAGATCATTGGGATCTTCTGCATACATATCCCTTAATGGGAATCAGAGCATCTGTAGCTCGGATCTAAGGGAGCTATGGTTTTGTTTGGTTTGAGGGAGAAAGAAGTATGCTTGCCAAGGATGAGACCTTGTGCCTACGTATTCTCAAAGGGATGTTGAGAAAGTCAGAGCAATCGTAGTTCCTACTTATGCTAGTGGAAGCAAAGGATGTTATTAAGAGACAAAGACAAATGTCATCTTAATGAAAAATGTATCTAATCTATTTTATCACATACATTTTGAAGGGTTGATTTGATTGAATCTTTCATCGTAATTATTAGGTGTTTTGCTTGAGTGTACAAGCGTTACCACTTACGAGTTAAGAAAGATGTTTGAAAGATGATTGAATCTTTAATTGTAAGTTTTGGTGTTTTGCTTGAGTGTACAAGCGTTACCACTTACAGTTAAAAGATGTTTTTGTTTGAAAAGAGTGTGATTTGTATGTGATGTGATAGATAAGATACTTCTTCCATAGAGACGATAAATATCTTAATCTCTAGGAGAAATTGATTATAATTATGGGGATGCATTTAAGAATCTCAGGGGTCCTTGTATTGTAATCCCAAGAGGAGGCATTCTGAGGGTCATCGAGGGTCCTTATATTGTGAGCCCAAGAGAAGGCATTCCGAGGGTCATCGAGGGTCCTTGTATGAAGCTCAAGAGGAAGCTATAGGGTATGGCTGGCTTTAGCTTTAAGAGTGGTTTCACCGGGAAACCATCCTCTTAGGATTCAAGAGTGATTTCACCGGGAAATTATACACTTAGGGTTATACCCTAGCGCGGGTGATTCTTTGTATTGGAAGCCCAATAGGAGGCTGTTAAGATATTTCCAGGTCTCTTTCTTGTTTGATGCCCAATAGAAGGCTAAACTCAACGAGGGAGTTCTTTTGAACGAAGCCCAAGAGGAGGCTAACTCAGCAGGGGAGTTGTCTTATATGAAGCCTAAGAGGAGGCTAACTCAATAAATGAGTTATCTTATACGAAGCCTAAGAGGAGGCTAAAGGAACCTAGTTGTTAGACTAGTTGTTATGTTATAACTGAACAGTTATATGAACATGTGTGTGATGTGTATTCACAGGAGTTTATGAAGGAAATATATAAACAAGTGTATAAAGCAAGTAATTAAAGCAAGTGTAACTTGAATATATACAAGGGGTTTTGGGACTTACGCCTTAAGGGAGGCCCATTGGTATAAGAGCAGTTTCACCGGGAATAATGCTCCTCTTAATACCAATGGAATCGGTGTATAAACAAGCGGATGAAAACAAACGAACGAAGTTTGTTTATGCTTGAATATTTACAAAGATGATTGAATGTGTACAAGGAAATGAATATGTACACGAAAGGGTGGTTATGTACAAGGAAATGAATATGTACATAGGAGGGTTGGGACGTACACCGTGACGGAGGCCCATGATCAATTTAAAAGAAATTTAAGGAGAAACTTGGTTTGATTTATCTTTAAATAGAATTGATCATGGAAAAAGGTGTGTAAGTTTATTAAAAGGTTTTTGAAAAGGTTTTGAAAATGATTTTGAAAAGTGAAGGATATTCACAAGAAGTTTTGAAAAAGATTAGGTTTGAAAATTGGAAAGAAAACATTTTTGAAAAGTATTAAAAATACTTAAAATGTCTCATTTTTAACCTAATGAAAATATAATCAAAAAGAAAATATTTTTGGATTTTTTTGACATAATCATAAAATAGGTATATTAAATGACAAGTGTGCAAAAAATCATCTCAAAATGAGAAGTTTTGATTAGTTTTTGAAAATGTTGAAGTTTGTTAAAAAACTTGAGAAAATTAGTGAAAAAAAAGAGTTTTGGTCCTAAGGAGGTTTAAGCCTAGGACTTTTGGATTAGAAGTGAAGAGTTTTTCCACTGAGCCATTTGCTTGACTTGTCATTTAATCACCTTGTTTTGAAGGAGTTTTTTTAAAAAATAAAGTCTTTGAAAAAGTTTAGAAGTTGGATGCTTCGGGGGGGTCGACCGCTTCGAAGGAAGTCAAGCGTGTTGCCGGAGGTAGTGGGGCTTTCGGAAGAGTGAGAAGCGTATTGCTTCTGGGAGAGTCAGAAGTGTGCTTCTTCTTGGAGGAATAGCCTCAGAAGTAGTTCTGAAGGCAGTGGAAGCTGAATGCTTCTGGAGAGTGAGAAGCACTAGAAGTGCTCCTGAATGTAGTAGAAGCTAAATGCTTCTAGAGATAGCGGAAGCTGGCTGCTTCTGGGAGAATGAGAAGCATCAGAAGTACTTCTGGAGGGTTGAGCCTCAGAAGCGCTTCTGACGAAGCAAGCATCAGAAGCTGATGAGCCTTTTGTTTTAAAAAAAGGTCCCAGTGGGATTCGAAACCTGGGCCTTGAGGCGAAGGAAAGGATTAAGAGCGTGCTGGAAACCGCTGGGGTGGTAATACATCCGTTCATTTAATCATATCCAAATAAATATATTATGAATCAAGTTTTGAATTTCTGTTTTCCCACTTCGTCTTCTTCGTGGAACAATCATCCATGGCTCAAATCGAGATTCTTCATTTCTCAACCAATTCAAAAAATTCAAACACCAAACATGTTTAGAATTTCAAAACGAACTTAACCATGTAAATAATTAAAGTTGTAAGTCTGAAATGAGCTCTAATTTTGGATATTCCCAAACTTGACCTAACTGAACAAATTCACATATCTCATGATAAGAAATGAGTGAGATAACAAGTTTGGATTGTTTTTAGGTGTAACTTTTGAATGAAATAGAGACCTCTATTTATAGGCCAAAATTTCTGAATGACAAGGCAAGGATGATCTTGAAGAACTTGCAACTTGGAAGCTTAAGGCTTAAGAAAGGAATATTCCTCATTAAATGCAAATGGAATCTTTTAATCATTGGTTAAAAAAACTAAAGTGTTTTTATCCCTTCCAAATCATTTCCATCATATTTTTTCTCTTAAATCCTATCTTATTTAGTGACAAGGCTTCTAGAAAGGAGAAAGTTGCAAAATGACTTATAATTTTGATGCATGATTTCGAAAATTCATGGCTATGGAGCTCTATGTTTCAAAATCAAAACCCTAGCTACACAAAGTGTTTTTGCAAGTTCTTGGACATTTTGGAAATCTTGTAACAAGATCTACAACTTTCATATTTTGAGTTTTTCTTGAATCAAAATGGA
Source organism: Vicia sativa (assembly GCA_021764765.1). Classification (NCBI taxonomy): domain Eukaryota; kingdom Viridiplantae; phylum Streptophyta; class Magnoliopsida; order Fabales; family Fabaceae; genus Vicia; species Vicia sativa. The sequence goes on from CM038795.1 coordinate 178,471,591, forward strand.
TCTAGGTGAAAAATAGCCATGAAAGTAAGGAAAAACCATGTTTCTTAACACTTGAAAATTTTTCTAAGTGTTAGAAAAAATTCAAATCTTGACTTTTTGTTGACTTTTTCACATTTCTTGATTTTTTATGATCATGATGGATTATTTGAAATGATTTTATGATTGAAAAAGTTTAGATTTGAAAAAGTTGACCAAAAGTCAAAGTTTTGACTTTTTGAACAGATGAATTTTCATCAGATGATTCAGAATTTGTCTGATGAAGAAACATGGATTTTGTAATGTTTTGAACCAAAAAATTAGGTCAAGATGTTGCATTGAGGATGTTAAGATCAATCTTCAAGCACATAGGGCATTCATTGAGCAGAAAGTCAATGATTCACTATCTTCGATCAAAACCCTAATTGGTCGATTCAAGGTAGATCATGAGAAAAAGTTGGGAATTTGAAGATCAAATGTTGATGATTGATTAAGATAGATCAATTGAGGTGATTGGAGACTCAAACCCTAATCAATCATATCTTGAAAAGATGAAATTTTGATAAAACCCTAACTTTGACTTTAGGAGCACACGCACGATCTATCCTGTTCTGAAACTGTTAGTGATGCAATGATGCATATGTGAATGATATAAGGTGGTATCTTAGGTCAAAAATTGGGGTATGACAAATAAGAAGATTGATGTTTAGTGACCAATGTTGAAGAACAAAAATCACAGAAGCTAGCATAACCACTGATTTTTTAGGGTTTTTAGTAGATTTTTAGGGCCCAATTTTTTTAAAAACAAAAACAAAAGTGTGGGAGAGATGTAGCGATAGTGTGTGAGGTGGAGTGAGTGGATTTTAAATTGTTTTTGCAATGATGAAAAGAAATTTTGAAAAGTACGAAAAACTAACAAGAGGTAATGCAAAAAGATTTATTATTTAATCTATAAGATAATCTCGTATCTCAAAACATAACATTAAATGTTAGGCGTGGTTTAGAAAAAACAGTAGTCTTTTACTAAATTACCAGCCTTTCATTTTACTATCACCTCTTCTAATGAAATAAACTCTTCAGCTACCAATGGACAGATGTATTCTCAAGAGAATATTTTGACAATGGATACTTATGATATATGAGAACTTCATTAGTCTAAAGTGTCACATTCTAGAAGTTAACAATAAGAATAATACGTACCTTAGAAGATCTTACATTATTCTCGAAGACTTCACACAAAGATCACTTCTTGTAAAGCCAGAATTAAATCTTGTTCAAGAGTGTTTCATCAACAGATGTAGGCTCTATTACAGACGCTTAAACCCAAAACCAGATCCTCAGAGTATGAAGATCAATATATGTACTTCCACTTATGATTGAGTGTCTTCTGAGACAATGACTTCTTGTTCTTTCATGTCCATCAGCTATGGAGCCTATGATCTTCCCTTCTAATCGTCTCTAAAAACCACAATGCCTTCAAGATGAAGTTCCAGGCTTTAGAACATAGGCCTTCTTCCCACCAAGTGTTGTAAGCAACCAGAGTCCAGGTACCATAATAGGTGTTTCAACTGTACTGCTAAGAATATCTGCACATAGATTATTTGACTCTTGGGTACCCATAACTTCTTGGGTCCTCTCTTGTTAGTTCCCCCTGATTTCTTGACAAATTTGCGTTTAGAAACAAAATAATCATACTTAGAGGAATTAAAACAAGAATTTTTAGCCAAAGGTTTTTCCTTAGGTTTAGAAACACATTTCTCCTTTTCTTTGCCTTTAACATTTGGCACAACCCCAGCAGAGACAAAATGAGAATGAAGAGTATTAGGTTTTTCTTCCTTATCTAAATTAGATTCGTTATAGGAGTTATAACCAATATCATTTGACGCATTTTTTCTCAAGCCATAGATCATAGAAGCCATCACGTTTTCTGGCTAGGGACTTCTGGAAGGCTTTTTCATATTTCTTAATGACATCATCAATACTCTCCAAAGATTTTGGAAGAGTTCTTGTGTCTTTGAGGACAAAGCTCTCATCTTTAAGAAAAAGAATTCTTCATTTAAAATGGAGTGGCCTTCCTTGAGCTTGCTATTTTCAGAAGATGTGAATTCAAGAGACTTTTTAAGTTCCTTGAACTCAATCTGGAGAAACTCATATTTTTCCATAATTTCAATTAAATGGGAAGTTAACTCAGAATGAGTAAGGTAAAAAATACCTCTTATGTGTCTGATTCAGATTCGACTTCATCTTCTGGAAGGATCTTTTCAACAGACATTTTAACTTGAGCCATCAGTGCCATGTTAACACGTTCTTATTCTGAGTCATATTCTAAAGAGTCAGAATCATCCCAGGTTGCCATCAACCCTTTCTTCTTGATCATAAGACCTTTTTTCTTGGGTTTGTCTTTCTAAAGTTTAGGATAATCAATGTTGTAGTTTCCTGGCTCATTGCACTCATAAGAAGTGACTTTTTTTCCATTAGACTTACTCTGACCAGAGGTAGACTCAAAGCAACCACCAGTCCTTTAAGAACTTCTAAAATTGGTACATTTATTTATCTTCCAGGGACAGTTAACCCTTCTAGACAACAGAGATAACTCATCTTCATCCTCATCAAAATCTTCTACTAAATCCTCAATCTCATCAGCTTTAAGAGCTTTGGACTTCTCGAGTCTTCTGAAAGAATTAAGCACAATTACCATAGGCCTCTATATGGATGGCAGGACTTTGGTAATCTTCTTCACATGATTTGACGTAGAATAACCTTTGTTTAGAACTCTCGATCTTGAAACTAGGTTTTCAAACCTTGAGAACATCGTCTCAACTAATTCATCATCCTTCTTCATGAGTCTTTTTGAGAGAGTCAAATATAGACTTAGTTGAGATTCTATTTGTGATCTTCTCATACTCATTATAAGAAATAACATTTAGCAAGATGGTTTTTTCTTTATGATGATTCTTACAATCTTTTTTCTATTGATCAGTCATAGCTTTCCTTTCAAGATATTTTAGATTTGCATATGTAGGATGTTCATAGCCATCAACTACCATATCCTAAAGATTAACATCACGACCTAGAAATAAAATCTCTAGCTCTCAAAGGGAGATCAACAGTGGGTTCCTTCTGGGCTTCGAGAGCTTCAGGTTTTGCTTCATCATCTAGGGACTCGTGACCCTCTAAAGTAGAGGCATGGGATAAGCGGATATGATAAGTATAACCATATGTTTAGAAACCTCGGCGTTACAAACCATCAAACAATTTATTATCGACTTGTGGTCCTGGATGTGGCCATCTCACGTCATACTAGCATAGTTTGGGATACACAACCGATCCTAATTTTACCAAGGTTATTTTCAGCCATTTCACCTATGTTACAAACACATGGAGAAAAACAACGTGTCAAGAAAAATCCATAAATTCTACCAACGTTCAACCCGAGACAAATTTGAAGATACATATACAAAAATAGTTTAAAAATAATTCAAAGATGCATCTTCGAACAAAGTTGTGATTTTGTATAAATGGCAGAAACATCATTGTTTCCTTAAACTCCAAAAAAAACTTTCAATGCATGTTTATTTAGGCTACGTATTTTGATTGCACACTACCTAATATAACTCAAAAAAATTATTTTCCCTAACAAATCATTCAAAACACAAAAAAGAAAAACCAGGATTTTTAAAAACTTACCAAATCTAAGTTATGGATGTGAAGCTTGAATGAAGTGAGAAGTTTTGCAGCAAATGAAGTAGAATGCAGTGAGAATCTTGGTTGGATGAGAAGCTTGAATGGCTAACGAAGAGCACGAGTTGGATTGGTTTGAGTTTGATTAAGTTTTGAGCAAATGAAGGAGGAAAGAGGAATGTCACTATAATGGTTAATGTATAAACCTCATCTGAAGATGAATCTTTGTACCATCCATTGAATTTTGAATTAATGGTGTATATAAGATTCATGTTAGGAATGATCTCATACACATATGGATATGCATCTCCATATTAAATTTTAAAATTAAGGTATTCACATAAATTTGTGTTCAAGAGTATGTGTGAAAGATAAGTTCTGAGATACATCTTCGAACACTAAAAATAGTTGTGACTTTTATGATATCGAAGGTGTTGGGTCATCCCTCATATTTGGATATTCCCAAATAGATTTGGGTTAGTGGACCATATGTGTCTATTTATTTTTTATTACCCAACAAAGATAATTTGGTTAATTTATCCATTGTGCATGAGAAACAACATAAAAAGTAGAGAGATGAGTGAAATCCCGTAACCCTTTTTCTACATAGAGTAGTTCAACTAAATTGGAGCTTGCGCAAAATCCAATGGTTGGATCATCCTGCAATTTTGACACAATTGATGACTCCTATGAGCAAATTTTGAAGAAAAAACATTGGATTTGGAGCTTTCTAAGTCGGTTTGTCGAGTCCATCTTTGAGGTCATAATTTCTTAGTGTTTTTGGGTTGTTTTGTCTCTCTTGATTATTGTTTTACTCCAAGATTGATTGCAAATCTTAATGATGTTTATGTATTCCTCTAACTAATGTTAAAGAGAAACTTGTTTGTACCAATTTTGGATTATAGTGGAGGATTTAAGTGGCCTAGGGGTCTCGTGTTTTTTACTCCTAGTTAACAAAGGTCTTTCCATGCAAAAATTATGTTGTGTTGTTTTATGTGTTTTGTTGATTGTCGTTGCATTTGGTATTTGGGAGAGATTGTTTTGTTGAATTATTTTGTTGCATTTGTGAGTTCCTCCCAACAAGTGATATCTAGAGTAGTGGTTTAATTTGATTAATGATAGAGACGAACACATCTAGGATGGTGAGTTTGAATGGTTCCAATTATAATGTTTGGAAAGGAAAATAGAAGATTTGTTTTATGTGAAAGGTTTTCACTTTTTTGCATAGATAATTTTGTGGTTATATTAGTCAATAGGTGAATCATAATGTTTTGAATCATATGAGCTCGGTGACTCATGCTCACTCTCTTTGGACCAAACTTGAGAAGTTGTATGCAAGAAAGACGAGGAACAATAAGTTGTTATTGTTTAAGCAATTGATGTCATTGAGGTATAGTGATGGTACACTAATGACCGATCACTTGAACACTTTTTAAGGTATTCTAAATCAATTTTCAGAGATGAATCTTACTTTTAATGATCAAATTCAAGGTATATGGCTTCTTGGTACTTTTCCTAATTCTCGGAAGACTCTTAGGACATCTTTGTCTAACTCCGCTACGAATAGTATCATCTCGATTGAATTGGATAAAAATAGTATGTTGAATAAGGACTTAATGCGTAAGTCCTAAGGTTCTTCTTCACATTATGAGGTGTTGGTTACCGAATCGAGGGGGAGACATCAAATTAGAAGTTCAAGTAATCATGGAACATCACGTGGTAAATCACAAGGAGGCTCTAATATATTCTCTCGTATTGAGTGTCCTTATTGCGAGGAAAAGAGACATATAAAGAGGTATTACCTTATGTTGAAAAGGGAAAACAAGAAGAATATACACAACAACGAAATAAAAGAAGGTAGCAATAATGAAGGTGAGGCTATTGTTGATGATTTCTTTATTGTTTGTGATAGTTGTGTTGTGAATGTAAATCTATCACGTGATGAGATGGATTGGGTGGTTGATAGTTGTGCTTCTACTCATGCAACCTTGAGACATGATCTTTTTTCTACTTATGAGACTAGTGACTTTGGGGTTGTTCGTATGGGAAATAGTGGGCAAGCTAATGTCTTCGAAATGGGAGATATTTGCGTTGAAACTAGCAATGGTACAACTCTAGTTCTCAAAGGTGTGAAACACATTCTAGAACTTCGATTCAATATCTTATCCATTGTAAAGTTGGATAATAAATGACATGATAATTCTTTTTCGGACAATGAATGGAAGTTAAAGAAAGGCTTAATGGTGGTTTCTAAAGAAAAAAGGAATTTGAACTTGTATGTCTTCCAACTTGGGGTTTCGAAGTGCTACATCAACACTTGTGACAGTGATAGTTCATCTTAATTATGGCACAAGTGTTTGAGTCATATGAGTGAAAACGTTTTGACCATTTTGGAAAATAAGAATGTGTTATATGGTGTCTCCGATAAAAAGTTGAGAAATTGTTTGCATTTTTTGGTGGGTAAGTAAAGGCGATTTTCCTTTATGTCATCTGAACTAAAGAGGTGAAATATATTTCGATGTGTGTGGTACGATGAATACATGTCACTTGGTGGTGCATATTACTTTGTGACTTTCAATGATGATTGTTCTCGAAAAATATGGGCTTATAGCTTGAATACTAAATATCAAGTGTTAGATACCTTCAAGTCATTTCAAATGTCATTTGAAAGAGAAATGGGGAAGAAGCTCAAGTGTATCCGAATCGGTAACGGGATAGAGTATGTTAGACCTTTCAATAAGTATAGTTAAGATCAAGGTATACGTCATCAAAATCCCCTTCCAAAGACACTACAATTGAATGGGTTAGTCGAAAGAATGAATAGAACTTTGGTGGAAAGGGTGAGATATTTACTTTCTCAATCAAAGTTGCCGAAATACTTTTGGGTAGAAGCATTGAGCATGATTATACATATTTGAAACCTCACCTCATGTGTTTCGTTGAAGTTTGATGTTCCAAATCATTTTTGGAGCGGTAAAGATGTTTCCTATGACCATCTTCGGGTGTTTGGGTGCATGGCTTATGTGCATATTTTGAAGGATGGGAGATTAAAATTGGATGAGAAGTCGAAGAAATGTTTGTTTGTTGGGTATGGACTTTATGAGTTTGGATATCGAGTCTTTGATTCGGTTAAACAAAAGCTTATTTGTACTCGTGATATCATATGCATGGAGGATTATACCATTGATGACATCGATAAAGTTGAGAATAAAGATCCGATTTTTGAAGATGAAGAAATAGTTTATAAGAACTCAAATATTATTTCTCCAACCCCTATCACTTTCGGAGATGTTCTAGTTCAAAATTAAGGTATGAGTTTTAATATTGATAATGTTTTAAATCCTAATGATATTGTTGATGTAGGTGCTACGGAAGACATAGTTGAAAAGGAGATTGATCAATAAATTGAAAGTGTTGAGCAACTAGTTGTTTCTAATGTGTTGAGGCGATATATTCGTGATAAAAAGCCATTTGTTGGATACCCCTCAAACGAGTGTGTTTTTCTTACCGATGGTGGAGAACCCGAAAACTTTAAAGTTTTGGAGGATGAGAACAAAAAGGAGCGGATGGATTCCATGGAGGATGAAATGCAATCACTTCTTGAGAATAATACCTTTGAGTTAGTGAAGTTACCAAAGGGTAAGAGAACATTGAAGAATAGATGGGTTTATCGGATTAAGCAAGATGAGTGTACTTCTCAAAAAAGAAACAAGGCTCGCTTGGTGGTAAAAGGTTTTAAACAACGGGAAGATGTTGACTTTAGCGAGATTTTTGATATGGTTGTGAAGGTGCAATCTATTTTTGTGGTTCTTAGACTATATGCTAGTCTTGATTTAGAATAGAGAAAATGGACGTGAAGACGACTTTCCTTCACGGTGATCTACATGAAGAAATTTACATGGAACAACCAGATGGATTCTGAGAGAAAGGCAAAGAATACTATGTTTGCAAATTGGTAAAAAAATTCTTTATGGTTTGTAACAAACACCTCGCCAATGGTATCAAAAGTTCAACTCGGTGATGATTGAACATGGGTACAAGAAGACCAAGGCCGACCATTATGTGTTTTTTCAGGAATTTCTCCGAAGGTGATTTCATTATTCTCTTGCTTTATGTGGATGATATATTAATTGTGTGGTATTGAAATTGTTCGAGATAGAAATGAGAAGAATTTGTACTTGTCACAAGAAAAGTATGTGGATAAAGTCCTTCGGTGTTTTAGTATGGATAAGGCTAAAGCAGTGAGCATTCAACTTGCTTCTCATTTCAAGCTTAGTCATAAATTATGTCCATCTACGGATGAAGAAAAGTTGAGTATGAAGAACATTTTGTACTCATTGGCCGTTGGTAGTTTAATATGTGATATGGTTTGTACAAGACCCGATATTTCTCATACCGTGGGAATGGTGAGTCATTATCTCTCAAATTCGGGAAAAGATCATTGGGAGGCCGTGAAGTGGGTGATAAGATATTTGTGTGGCACTTAGAATTTGAGACTAAATTTGGGATGTAAAAAGCCTATGTTGGTTGGATATACATATTAGATTTGGAAATCAAAGCTACAAAAGTGTGTTGCACTCTCTACTACTGAAGTCGAGTTTATAGCTGTCGTGGAAACTTCAAAAGAGTTGTTATGGTTGAGGAAATTTACAATAGAACTTAGTTTGAAACAAGAAAAGTATGTCTTGTTTTGTGATAATCAAAGTGACATTCACTTGTCGAAGAATTCATCCTTTCACTCGAGGTCGAAACATATTGATGTTCGTTATCATTGGATCCATGATGCATTAGATTCCAAGTTGATAAAGCTTGATAAGATTCACACCGATGACAATGGTTCAGATATGTTGACAAAGGTGTTGCCTAGAGGAAATTTTGAGTTTTTTCGCACAGTAGCCGAATTGGTGTTGCCCTCCAACTAGTCGGTCGGAGGAGTTTGTTGGATTATTCCTCATATTTGAAGTGCTAAAATGGACCTGTGTTAGTGGTCCATATGTGTCTATGTCTTTGTTATTATCCAACAAAGAGAATTAGGTTAATTTATCCATTGTGTGTGAGAAACAACATAAAAAGTAGAAAGAAGAGTGAAATCTCGCAGCCCCATTTCAGCACGGAGCAGTTCCACTAAATCAAAGCTTGCACAAAATCCAACGGTCCGATCATCCAAAAAATTTGACACAATGTTCATGACTCGTAGGAGCATATTCTGAACAATTTGTATTGGATTCAGAGCTTTTTAAGTTGGTATGTCAAGTCTATCTTTGAGGTCATAATTTCTTGTTGTTTTTGGGTTATTTTGTCTCTCTTGATTATTGTTGTAATACAATTGATTATAAATTTTGATGATGTTTATGTATGCCTCTAACTAGTATTAGAGAGAACCTTGTTTGTACCTATTGTTAATTATAGTGGAGAATTTAAGTGGCATACGAGCTCCGTGATTTTTTACTCTTAGTTAACATCGATTTTTCCACGATAAAATTGTATTGTGTTATACTATGAATTTTATTAATTGTCAAGTTGCTTTTGATATTTATGAGAGCTTGTATTGTTTAATTATTCTATTGCGTTTGTGATTTTTCCCATAGAAGGAGCATCATTAAATATGAAAAAATAACTCCCAAATTATATATCATGATATTATTGGTTTTTCGAATATCCATTACTTCATTCAATAAATAATTAATTTATGTAAACGATTTCACATCCTCATAATATTGTATCTTATATTATTTTATTATTTAAGAATCAAACAAAATTATTTATTTATTCTGGTCCATAGGGGCCTATTCATTAATAGCATTTGAAAAATTACTAATTCAAACTTTGTTTATAGTGCTTATAGCTAATAGGTCAAACTGTGGACCATTCTATTACCATGTTTAACAGCAAAGTTGTAATTTTTTTTAATTTATAATTAAAAGTTATTGAGTTTTTTAAACAAATTAAAACTATCCTTGGGTCGGGCCTGGTCTCAAACTTTCTTTCTTTTTTATTTGACAAAAAGACCTCAAATTTTATAATTTATGAAATCAAAGTTAATAATTTTATTTAATCTTATGTTTAAATAAAATAAATAAATCATGTTATTTATTATTAATTTAAAAAATATATTGAACAAATCAGTTATATTAAATTAACAAATGATTCGAATTTTGAGGTGTAAGAAAATAGAAACGTAAAAATAAAAATTAGTAATACGGATTTTGAATATAATTCATTAAAAAATCCTTCTTAAATTTCAAATTGTGTTGAACCTGCTCATATTGAGTTTTTGGAATAAATAAAATAAAATAAAATATTACATGAAAACTAATTTAATTCTAGTGGGGTTTTGGTCGGGTTGTGTGAAGCACCGGTGAATTCCACAAAAAGGAATTTGTATGTTGGCCCGTAGAACCATATTATGAGGTTTCTGTGCAGGTTGTTCTTCTGTTGGTTATAGTTGAGATGATGGTCCAGCGTCATTGTCATTCATCAATAATGTTATCATTTTTTTATTAGTAAATGGCATTTCAGTTGCACTTCCATAACTTAATGTTGTTCCCTCGAAATTCCAATTTCGTATGTTACCGGCTGACATTTGGCTATGTACTAGGGGTTGGTAACATTCGGGTGTGGTAAAATATTGGGGTTGGGAAAAATGCATTTGTTGTTGGGGTGTTTTGTAGGTGGGGTCTTGTGGGATTTGTAGATTTATTGAAGTAGGTGGTAGGTTATGTGATGTTGATGGGAAAAAAATTGAAAATTGTTGTTGGGTTCCCATTTGGGATGGATTAGGTGAGTGTGTATGTTGATGAGACCGTTGACTTGGGGTAAAAGGTGATTGTGTTGGGAAGAAAGGTAGTTGGGTGTTATGGAATTGTTGTTGGTTGGTCATGAATGGTTGTTGGGCGTAAGTGTTTGATGATGGTCTGGTGTGTTGGACTGGTCTGGTGGGTCGAATGTAACGCCCTGTTTTAATTAATATTACATTATATTAATATTTTCGAGTTACCGATCGATATTTATTTTGCGACGAGAATATTTATATTAATCGATATATCTATTAATATATTTGGCGACGTTTCGTTCTATCCGGTTTTTATTCCGTTCGGTTCGGTAAAATGTTATTCAGACCGATATTCACTACGCTAAAAACGAGTTTTGGCAGCACTACATAGACAGCGCTTATGCCAAAGCGCTGTTATAGGTATCCAGAAAAATACTTTAGACAGCGCTTATTAAAAGCGCTGCTATAAGCCTTATCAAAGGCAGCGCTTTTTCCCTAAGCGCTGCTATAGGGTTTTAGAAAAATTAAAAATTAAAAAATTAATAAAAGCGCTGCTAAAGGGTATGCTTTTGACAGCGCTTCACAAAAGCGCTGCTAAAGGTTTTTTCTTGGAAGCGCTGCTAAAGCTTTAACCTTAGACAGCGCTTTCCTTAAGCGATGTTAAAGGTGTCACTCTAAAGCGCTGCTAAGCCTAAAGCGCTGAGCAGCGCTTCTTGAAACACTGCCTTTGGGTAATTAAATAATTTCTAAACCCCTAAATTGATAATCAGAAATCTTATTACGAATTAAACTCCTTCTTCCGTCCCAGAGCCATTGTTCATCTTCTTCTCCAGAATCACTCCTCTTCCGTCCTCCGCCATCCTCCTTCCGTCCTCCGCCGTCCTCCTTTCGTCCGTCCTCCTTTCGTACGTCATCACCCACTATTCTCTTCATTGACTTCTATTGTTTAGACAGAGGATCTGTTACATCTTGTTCAAACTAAGGCGTGTCAGCACCATACACAACCGCCACCACGTTACACTGAAGCATCATTGGTAAGTCATTTTGTGATTTTTGTTATGCTTAAGGTAGTATTGATATTATATACATGACTGCTCTGGGTTCAGCCGGTACTGCTCTTTCGTTGTACTTTGAATTTATGCCTGATTTTAGAATCCTAACATGAGTTGAATATTATGAATAGATATGTATTGCATTTTAACATAATTGAGTATGTTACATGCATCCTTTGAGCAATGCTATTGTTAGGTTTCAAAATTGTTGGTTTTTATGTTACCAGATATCGTAATGTCTTGAGACAATTCTGAACAAGATTTCATTTTATTGATTTGTAAATATTTGGTCTTAATTAATGAACACCCATTTCCTTTAGTTGGAGTAACACTGATTCAGTTCAATGTTTATATATTACTAATGCCCCTTTTTTTTATTGGATTCTATTTTCCTTCTAACAGTGTACTTTTATGGTTACTCATTAAAACTTCAAAGACTTGCATCTGTTAATTCATCTGAAGACAGAAAATTATGCAAAATAAACTTATTAATCTTGTGGTTGGCTGCTAGTGTCAGTTCCTCAAACTTTATAACCTATGTTGTTGGCTTGTGCGACGGCTACATTTGGAGTTTTTAATAACTCGTATCTTGATTTCTCGTTGAACTATATGTATGGCGCCATATGCATTTATTGAATTATTTTTCATGTAGATACTTGTGATTTCTAATTTTATTTTATCTTCTACGTTATCTGAAACAAATATATCTATTGCTACATATTGAATTCAACATGAGCTGGAGCTTTTTAAAATATTATTTATTTGGCTAGGAGGAGATAGAGTGTTTTCATTTCTCTTGCGCTTTGTGTGTTTTATTCTCTTTTCGGACTTCCCTTATGATATTTGCGTCATAGATTAAGAAGCTTGAAGAGCTTGGGATTGGAAGACCTTCAACATATGCAAGCACAGAAAAGTATTACGGTATTTGATTGGAGCAGTCTAATGTCATAACCATACCGTATCTTTTCTATCTTATATATCAAGTCAAGGCTAACAATTAAGTTAGTACTCATAATCAAAGATAATTATGTACATTCACATTCTTGATTTCTCTGAGGAGTTTTCAAGAACTCAATCATATAGGCTTTTCTTTTCTACAAAGTTCAATTTTCACACTGCACTGGCTCAGAAACTCGTAGGGGTTCATTTGAAAAGTCTATCTACATTGCTTGAGTGAAATTTGATGGAAGAGATCCTTATTCATCACTCTTTCTTATTTTAATTAATTGAATTAATAATATTATTGGATATTATTAGTGTGTTAATTTATAAGAATGGTTGGGGGTGTGGGGAGCAATTTCCTAGGATTGGGTTTACACCCTTGGCTAGTATGAAAACAACATATAAACCATTTTTCCCCTTTTCTTTCTATTTTTCCAACACCAAGCCAAACTTAGCAACTTGGAGAAAAGAGATGGTTTTGGGAAGAAGAAGAGCAAGAGGAAGCTTGAGGTTGAGTTTTGTTGGAGCATCTTGCAATCAATCAAGCTAGAGGTAAGGGGTTTGATTTTTCTATCTCATATGGTTAGGTTTTGATAGTTATATTTAGGATTTGGGAATGAAATTGATAGCTGGTTTATAGGGTTTGGTTGGTTGATTGTTGAAATAGTTTAGAAAAGTTGGATTAGGAGTAGGGATTATGGGTGTTTTGTTGCTAGTATTCTAGCATATGAAGTTATAGAATGAAAATGGAAAATAAACTATAACAGTAAAACAAGAAAAACCAGAAAAAAAAAGAAAACTGTAAAAGAAGAAAACGCATGGAAGAAGAAGGAAATGGATGGAAGGTGGTGGCATGGGGGAGACGCCCACCTCCAAGTGTGGGGCGACCGTCCCCCTTCTTGAGGCACCCGCCTCCCTTCCTTATGACACTTAGGGCGTCCGCCCTTTGGAGGTTAGGGAGGTGCAACGAATTTCTGTGTTTTTTCCAGTTTTCTGTTTGCAATTTTTCTGTTTCTGCAGAATTTGAGTTTCCTGCATAATTTTGTAAATTAGTTTTTGTTTCTTTTCATTTTCCCAATTCCATACACTACTAGTTAGTATTGATGAAATATAACTAGAGCATAAGTTAGCCGATTAAATTTGGAACCCGATTATGTTCTGATTTTCCGATTTCGGTAAATTTGACGACGAAGCAAGTTGCTCCGAATTCAATGAAAATTGACGTGCTAGCTAAGTTCGACGTGTAGAACGTAGTGGTGAGGTTAGTTTTTCAAAATTACGAGTTTTTACGAGACGACCCGAAATAGGCCAAATTACGGTTAAATTGAATCGGATTGCGTTTTAATAGATTTAAGACACGTATGGATAATCCAATTTCGATGTTGACGATTATGATTAATGCCGGTTATTAGGAATGGCTTTCACGACGATTATAGGTGTTTGACTATTTTTCCATATTTGGATTTTAGTGAATGGATTGATAATGATGTGGTGTGATTAAACATAATGTTTGCGACGATGTATTTATTAATGAATACTTGATGATATGCGATGCGATGATATATGTCTTTGTACATGATGATGTGATGATTATATTGATGTGGTAATTAAATGCTTCCGATTTGTGAACGCGTGATTTTGATGATGATGAATTATTAGTGATGTTTTGCATAATGCAAATATGATGCGATGGTATATTTATCTTGATGTGGATAAATTATGGCGATGTGGGCTTTATGCCAATCTTGATGAGTGATGATGATCTTTTTGTTGTGTTGTTTTGTTGTCGAGTCACATACATTGCATTGGCGACTATGGGCTTTTATGCCAAGCGACGAGGCTTTTATGCCAAGTGTTCCTAATTATGGATAAAGCGACGGGTACCACATGTATAACATAGTCGTGTCTCATGGAGTCGATTATGTTTATGTTTGAGTTGTATAGCATTGGGTTTTTAATTGATGGATGATGTTGAATTGAGATGATATATGATACTTTGTTTGGTGATGATCTTTATGATGAACATGAAATGAATATAACTTGGTAATTTCATGATGACTATGCGATGAATATAAATGATGAGTTTTGTGATGATTTAACCTTAATGAAATGCTTAATGCAAATATGATGTGGTGATGTTTGTGACGATGGGTTTTAGCCAATTTGTGATGGTTTTATTTATGTTGCTTATGTTATTAGCATTGTTTGATGTTGTTGTTTGATGTTGTCGTCTATGATTGTTGTGTTGAATAGTGACGTATTGACTTGGGATGATTTCGTGGTAACGAACATTTATGTGTTGTTGTAATGATGTATGCCGATAAGGTTATGGCGATAAAGTGTAGGTTATACACATTAGAATGACAATTGGAGTAAGTGATTTTTGGTTATGTGTTGGAATGCACTTTTAATCTATACCTTTTATGATTCCAAATACTATATATATATATATATATATATATATATATATATATATATATATATATATATATATATATATATGTTATCATGCCTTTAATTATATGTTTTGGAGTATCTCACTCTTTACTTGTTTCGTCGTTACCTTTATATTAGTAACGTGTAGGTTATGAAGACGGAGTTTATAGCTGCTGCTAGTCGAGTCGGTGTCGCTCTGATACGTAGCACTCGGGGGGATTATTTATGTTGTCTTGTTGTTGTTCTTTTGTTGTTTTTCCTTTTGTAAATAAGAATCATACTTTATGAAAACATGATTTGATAATGAAGTTTAATTTAGAAGATGTTTTGATTTTTAAGAATCAATTTATGATTTCCGACGATGCTATGTATCCGAGATTTATACTTTAAAGCAAACTGTTTAAAGTGATTTGGTTTTGAAGGTGTGATGCCTCAGTATTGAATTTACGAAACTTTAAATTACTCTGATTTTACTTATAAAAATCTTGGGTATTATTGGGGTGTTATATCGGACGTTTGAAGATATTGGTTGGTTTCGAGGGTCAAATAAAAAGTTATGTGGTGACAAATACAGATAGGAAACAGACTTGTACCAATTCATGTAATCCGTACTCGGTTTACATTCACTTGACATGATATTTCCTTGTAAGACTTTATATTTGTGGTTATGCCATTGACAATGTTCTTCCTTCAAATGATTTTTCCATGGAGTATGAGACCATTGGTCGTTCACGGTAATTCCGTGATACTCGTCCATGCAGATTGGAGCATCAGGTATGCCTTGAAGAATTCCAAATTAGAGTTTAACCCTATCTGTATGATGCATTTCCACAGTCGTAAAACAGATAAGGAATGTTTTTGAACTCCACACATGAGCATCAGTTGGATCCAAATCTTCAAGGTCTAGGTAGGGTCTCCACGTAAACTGTTATAAAATATGAATAAATATATTAATTTAACAAAGTAAATAAATTAAATACGGAGGAATAAATTCATCTATACGGATAAAAGCATGAGTACTAGGCTTAAATTTCTTTTCATTCTACAAAATAACATAGTAAAAATAGATAACATTAGAATATGGTTAGGAAAAAATCAAGAATTTGCATAGAAGATATTTAACTATACTTACATATGCGATTATGTTTTCCGCCATTCCTCTCTGTCGATCTCCAAGAGTTAACAAAGACATTATGTGTATAAGTTGAAGAGAAAGAGTGGAACAAGAGTGATGTGTGTAGGTTATATGAAAAGATAGAGCAGATGGATGGTTATATTGTGTAGAATATAAAGATATTTGGGTGATATTTATAGAGAAATATAGAATGGTAAGGATAGGAAAAAATTAAATATATGTTAAGAGATGGTTGTGAAAATTATTATGGTGTAAGAATATGGTTGAAAGTTAAAATTAATGCATGCATGCTCTCTTGTACGTGGAATCTTGCATGCTGTGTGCATTAAAAGCGCCCGCCCTTCTGATGGGCGGTCATGTTACTTTTGGACTGACACCCTCACTTCTAATGGGCGGCAGTGTGTCTTTTTCTTCTGACACCCTCACTTCTAATGGGCGGCAGTGTACAAAAATAAAAGCAACCGCCCATCACAAGGGAGGTTGTTTAGTGTGGGAATCTAGGGCTTTGACTTTATAGAAGACCACGAAATATGGATATAATAGTGTGAATAAGACAAAATTTGTATCATTTAAATGGAGCTCTTCATGCATGCATTTTTTATCACTCAAATACAAACACAATTCTACACATTTGTCTCAAACATAAGCAAAAACAAATTAACAATGTCTCAAACACCTCACTATGTGATTGATGCTCAGTACAATGGAGAAATCATTGTCTCCGATGACGTAGGCATCATATTCGAAAATAGCGATGTTTGTTGATTTGTATTACGTAGAAATTCTAAGTTTTAATATCTAAAGGAGATGATTCAAACAAGGATGCAATCTGGAGATATCTTACAAATTATATATATCGAAATGTTGTTCATTTCAGTGATAACAATGTGAAATATGTTCCATTGAAAGTCTGAGAAGATGATGATGTGGAAACAATGTTTTGCAACCATGAATTGTCTGGGTTATATGCGATTGATTTATACATCAAATTCCAAATCAACAACCCTATTGTAGCTGAACCAGTCTCCATAATTCCAAACAAAGACGTTGGTGGCGATGAGGAAGAAGAAGAAGAAGAGTCTGAGGCGCAAGTTAATTGAAATGTTCGCGACCTTATTTGAAGAACATGGTGCCGAGGCAGATGCCGACAACATAAATGAACAACACATTCCAGTTGATAATGTATATTGTCCACCTGCCCACATGACCACTTTGGGAACTAGTGGTGACGATTCATCATTTGAATGGCCCCACAATCCCCGTCTTCCTCTAGAGGATGACATAGCTATTGGTAACCAGTTCATAAACAAATTTGACTGTATGCTTGCTGTATCCAAGTATCACATGAAACACGTTGTAGATTTCAAGGTATCCATTTCTGACACGAAGAGATATCAAATTCGTTGTAAGCATAGTGGTTGCAAATTTCATCTAGTGGCATCATATAGTAAAAGGAGCGAGCTATGGGAGATAGGAATCATGGAGCCCCCACACAGTTGTTCAACAACTATCTTTAATAAAGATCATAGACAACTTAGCTCTCGTTTGATGAGTGATCGATTAATGCCTCTTGTTGAACAAGATCCCTTTATCAAGGTGAGCGTATGTGTTAATGAAATTGTTTATATATTTAGATACACTCCCGCTTACATGAAAGCATGGATTGCAAGGTGTAAGGAAATCGAACAAGTTTATGGAAATTGGGAAAAATCTTACAACGATCTTCCAAATTATTTGTTATCACTTCAAGCTTTTGTTCCAGGTACAGTGATAGGTACGCAAACAGTTCTGATGTATACAAATGACGGAACTGTTGTTGCAAGAAAAAATATTCTATCGACTATTTTGGGCATTTCAACCATGCATACAAGGTTTTGCATATTGCAAGGCTATACTGTAGATTGATGGTACATGGTTATATGGAAAATACAAGGGTACACTACTAATGGCGGTAGCACAAGATGGAAATAGTAATATTTTCCTAGTTGCCTTTGCCAATGTGGAAGGTGAGACGGCGGATGGTTGGGGGTTCTTTCTAAAGAAATTGAGAATTCATGTAGTTCCCCAACCTGATATGTGTTTAATTTCCGACAAACACGCATATATCGAAAGAGCATACAACAATCCTGATAACAGTTGGCATAATCCTCAATTTGTCCATGTTTATTATATCCGACATATCGCGCAAAATTTTGTGAACAAAATCAAGGACCGAAGCCTCCGGAGAACAATGATCAACATGGGTAAGTCTATTTTATACATGTTTTATGTAACATTATTAGTACACCATAATATTAACACATTTTTTCTTAAACCATATAAGGTATGCGTTAAACCAACCAACGTTTAGGTATTATTGTCAAAAGATTGGCATGGCTAACCCTGATGCTTTGGCGTGGATAGACAAAATTCTAGTTGAAAAATGGATGAGGGCATTTGATGAGGGTCGTCGTTGGGGGAACAGGACAACGAACCTTATCGAGTCACTGAATTCTATATTCAAAGGAACTCGTAATCTTTCCATCACAACAATGGTTCAAGCAACGTACTATAGGATGGGAACACTCTTTGTTGAAAGGGGTGCAATGTGGAGTGCAGTTTTGAATTCTGGCCAATCATTTACAAAGCAATGCGTGAAGGTCATGAAACACGAAACATCAAAATCCTCGACGCACCGGGTTAGCATTTTTTACTACAATGATAACACTTTCAGTGTGAAGGAAACATTGACCACAGTGAGGGGAAGTCTATGGGACGTTACAAGGTCAACTTGAGCGATCATTGGTGTGACTACGGAAAGTTTCAAGCATATCGCCTCCCTTGTTCACATGTTATCGCTGCATGTTTTGTGGTGCGTACTGACGCATATCTTCTATTGGCTGACGTTTACAAGGTGCCAAACCTATTTAGTTTTTTTTCATGCCTCAAAGTTGTATTACATAATGACATCAAGAAATTAAGTGTTTCACCCACTAGTACTTTTGCATTTAATTTAAATAACACCTCCATAAGACAACACATAAATTAGATACTTGAACAAACTTTAATAAGTAACAACAACATTTAACCTAAACATCACCAACAAGTTCAAAATAAACACATAAATTAAATACTTAACCAGACATAAATCTTAGACAACAACAGTTAACCTAAACATCATCATCAACTTCAAACAAACACAATAACATCTCTAGGATATTACAATCAACAACACAGTCTCCGTTGATCCTATCATCATCATCATAAGGACACATGCATCATTGTGAACAAGTCTCCAAGAACGACTTGGTCCGTTTAAGCCGGGTTCCATAACTAGCCTCTCAATCTTTTGGATCTTCTCACCTTCAGTCATTTCTTCCCCCAACCATCCCATCAAGTGCCTGTGCAACTGCTCCAATTTCTGCGTGTTAAGCAGTTTGATCTTCATCGGTTGCTTCACAGGAGAAAAAATCAATGTTGCATCTCTTTTCATGTATGGAAACTCTGGGAACTCTCTGTCAGTTGAAGACATTTTTAAGATAGAATTGAAGAGTTGTGTGTAAGCGTGGTGAAGATCATCCAACATCAATGGTATTTATAGATCACAGCAAAAATTATTAAATAACAAAATAATTAGAGCCTCCGTCCATTGTAGTGGCGGACTTGTACAAAAATAATAAAATAAAATAAAAATTCCACTCATTGCAGCCGCGGACCTGTACATAAATAATAAATAATGAAAGTCTATGTCCATTGCAGTGACAAACCTGTAATTAAATAATAAAATAATAAACACTCTCTGTCGATTACAGTGGCAGATCTGTAATTAAATAATAAAATAATGCTAGACTCTTTAATATTTTTTTATTATTATATTTAATTTTAATTTTAATTTTTATATATTTTAAAACATTATTTTTAAATATTTATTTTATAGATTTGTTTAATATATATATATATATATATATATATATATATATATATATATATAATTTTCTTTAAATTTTATATATAAAAATTTAAAAAAACGCATTCTCACACTGCCGCTCTTGGAATGGACGGTTGCTTTATAAAAAATAAAGGACCCGCCCTTTGAATGAACGGGTGTTCTTATTTTTATTTTTTTGTTTGTTTGAATGGATAATATATATTAAAAAATAATTTTGAATGATGTGTTATTTTGGAATAAAGCTAGAAAAAGATACTATTACGTTAAAAAGTTCTTTAATTATTGTACTATTGTACTTTACACTTCAAAATTCAAATCTTTCATACAAGTGAGGTAAC
This sequence comes from Vicia sativa, assembly GCA_021764765.1. Taxonomy (NCBI): domain Eukaryota; kingdom Viridiplantae; phylum Streptophyta; class Magnoliopsida; order Fabales; family Fabaceae; genus Vicia; species Vicia sativa. The sequence continues at coordinate 178,491,851 of CM038795.1, forward strand.
ATCCAAATACATCCGAGTCAGATGTGATGGAAAAAACGATACTCTAGTCTCTATAAGTCTCTTTCTATCGATGAATTAACATGCACATATGATTGATGTTACAATACAACAAACTTATTTTAAAATATCTCTGGACATAATCAAATAATATTATTAGGTATATAGTAGAAGACAATAAAATTCTTTGTGATTTTTACAGTAACAACAACTGATCTTTGAATTTTTCAGCTTCAGACAATTACAACGAAGTTTCATCGTGGAAAAATGATAGTATAATTTTGATGAATAATTTTGAAAGGTAGTGAGTGATTTATAAGGTTATCCATTCTCTCAATCACGTCTCAACGACCAAATTATTGTGTTTTATCTTTGATATTAAATCTAAGCCGTACCACATGAATTATTGCTCGTACATTGCATGTTGGAAGTGGAATTTTGTATTTTTATTTGGAATATAAGACTTTCAATCAAATGAAATCAAAACAAAATCAAGTAGGTTCGAGACAAGACGCATCACTCTTAATCTGGATCAAGACTTATAAGGTCACAAGTTCAAATAATTTAAATTTGGACACACCCACGTAATTTTAAAAAAATGATTTTATCAATAATAATAATAATAATAATAATAATAATAATAATAATAATAATAATAATAATAATAATAATAATAATATTAATAATAATAAACTAATTACTTTTCCATCTACATTTTATCGTATATGGATGTGTTCAAATCTAAAATATTTGTGATTATGCTTGTAGAAACCTTACTCGTTAGTATATATAAACCTTAATCAAATTACATAAATAAAATTAGGGAATTTTTTTTCCACATAACGGAGTTCTTCATCCCTAGTGAAAAATCAAAAATACCCTTCAGTTTCGCAAGTTAACTTGCAAATTTCTTAAATAAGGTGAATTCGTAAGTTAACTTACGAAGTAATCCACTGAAGCAACTCGATTTTCAAAAATCTTTTAAATTCTCGAAAACTAGTGAAATCGCCACCTAATTTTATTTGTTCCAAAAAGAAACGGGAAAATATAGATAAAACCCCAAACAAGCGGATAAGGCGGTCTACGTGACCAAAAAGTGGGATCGGGAGTCGGTTATGTAAGGGGAAGGTATTAGCACCCCTTACATCCATCGTACTCGATGAGACCCATTTAATTCTACGCTTTTGTGTGTCTGTTTACTAAGTTATGGACGCTAAAAGAAAAAGAAATTGTTTATTATTATTTTGAGTTTGGCACGGTTTCAGAACCGTGTGCCTACATATTCCCTCGTGCAATGGGAAAGTCAAAACTCTGTAGTTCCTCTTAAAAAGGTTTTAAATGGTTGCATTGATTTTATCGAAAATCGTGCATTTAGGCGTTCAAATGCTTTGAGCTAGGACTTATTTTGTTTGTTTGAAAAGCTTAAGTCCTCGCTCGTATTTGAAACGCCTATTGCACACTCTTTGTCCGAAAAGAGTTTAATGATCGCATCTGAGCGAGAAAAGAATTTGAATTGGTTGAATTGTTTTTTATGTGGATGAAAAAGTACCGAACAACGAGGCTAGCGTCTCACGATTCAAATACTAGAAACCCGAGGAGCAGCTCAACGAGTCGCCTATCACCCAAAAGTTTTCTTGAGAAAAAAGCGAAGTGAAACGAGTTCACGTTATTTAGAGTCTTTAAGCCACGGTCTAGCGTCCAACGACTTAAAGACTAAAGGTTTGTTGGTTACAAGTTTTTAGCAACTAGCTATCGTCGACGACTAAAAAACTTGTATTTATTATGAAAAATGTTTCGAAAATGCGCTCGACGTTGGATCGAGGTTTGAAACCTTAATTGCAAAAGTATTCTGATAGGCGTGCTGAGATGAAATGGAAGCGGGTTATGGTTAATCAAGTATATGGACTCAATTAACCTCGTGAGGATAGGTGCTCCTATCCCCAACCATGAGACCCTGGTGCATGGTGATTGGTATATAGACCAATGTTGTTTTCGGGTTATGATCGATTAAAGCAACAAGGGCTTTAACCAATCTCGTGAGGATGGCCATGCCCATCCCCAACCATGAGACCCTTTAAGAAATCGGCGTATGAGCCAATCAGGATGAAGTCGAATTGATTTTAATTTCCGTTGTGTGCAACGTGTACATTGGTGAATAAATACTGAATGAGTAAATAAACAGACAAAATACCATACAATACAATCGGAAATTTAAATAATTAGTAGAGACGATCTTTTCTGTTTGATGAAAAATCGACTAATAGTTTAATCGATAAGTCATCAAACGAAAACTATCAGATCCAACAATTATTTATTACATCGCAACAAGAATATTATTTACGACAAAATAATTAATTGAAATAGAATAAGTTCAGAAATAGCCTGTATTGCCGTGATTCTGGACGGTGTGGAAAGAAATCCATCTGAACTTTGATTATTCCGCAAAACTCCTCATATGCTGGCGATTCGGGTGCGTCAGATCTTTCTTCTTCGAAAATATCCCAATGGCCCAAATGACACATCATCGCACCACTTACAAATCTTCTAATTAACCAAAACTTTCTCTCTTTTTCTTAAATTTAAATTACAATGAAATAAAAAGAAATAAGAGAGATTTATCATTTTCTAAAAAACACAAGGTGGTGACACTTGTCACCACCAGATCTAACATTATTATATAAAAAAAACAAAATGAATTTATTTGTTATTTTTGTTTCAAAAAGGAAAAGAAAAAGAAAACACTCTGGTTTCCTCTCTTCATCTCTCTCGCGTTCCCGGTTGGGGTTTCCTCTCGCCTTCGCCGCGATTTCCGTTCTGGGTTTCACGTTTGGTCGCAATTCTATCTCTCTCTCACCGCCGCCGTGACTTCCGTCTCTCTCTCACCGGCGATTTCTGTTCTCTTTCTCCGTTTGCATGTTGATTTCTGTGGTGATTTCTGATTGTTTATGTTGATTTTCTTTTGTTACAGATTGATGGAATTGGAAAGGGGAAAACGGAACCCTAGAATTTGTTTGGTGATGGTGACGATGTTGTTACGCGAAAAGGAAAGATTCCGGGAGAGAAAAGGAAGGACGGCGAGAGAAATCGCAACCTCCTCGTCAAAAAACCCGGTATTACCTTTCTAATCTCTTCTTCTTTCTCGATTACGGAACTGAAATTTCTGAAATAAGACCGAAACTGAAGGCGTTGGCGTTGAGAAAATGATGTTGCTCTGTTATGTTTGCGTTATGTTTTTGTTTGTGTCAGTAGAGCTTAGAACAGGTCTGCACTTGGTTTTCTGGTTTGGTTGTTGTTGGTTTGAAAACAGATGCACTTGGTTTTTTCTGGGTTTGAAAACAAGGTTTCTTCTTCTTTTTTCTGTCCTGAACTGTCTGAACTATCTCCTTTATATTTCTGGCGAGTTTTTGGTTATGTAGAACAGATATTGCCTTGTGTCTTAGCCCTGTCTCTTGTCCTAGTTGCCTATGTCTTGGGGTAACCATACTGTCATGATGAACTTTCTGAGTTTCTTGACTTTTGTTAACTTAAACCATGTTGCCTGCTCTGCTATGACCTGCTCTGAATTCCTGATTTTGTGGCTTATCTACCCTGCTCTGCTCTGCTCTGAGTTTTTCTTGACTTTTGTGGCTTATATCTTCTTCTTTTCTCAACTGCCTCTGCTACATGCTTGCTTCGATGATGCTTGTTGCTTTTGGATATGCTGGCTGTGGGCTCAATGTGCTTACTACTGCTGTCTTGATCATTACATGCTTGTGGCTGCTAAGTGCTTCTTTTCCTTCTGACTTCTCACCGCCCGCTGCCTTGTTATGAATCGATATTCGCTCTTTGTCTTGGACATGCTGTTGCCTTTTTGGGATTAAAATGTGAACTGTTATATGTATATGCTGCTGCCCGGAATTGAATCTGTCTGCTTCGTATTGTTTGCTTCCCGGAATTGAATCTGTTGCCTCTTGGGAATAAAATCATGAACTGATACGATATGTATGCTGCTCGGAATTTATAATTGTTGCTTCTTTTTCTTGCAACCCGTTGTGTGCTTGTTTGTGAACCTGGTCAGCCCGCGATTTGCAAACAAGCATTTCCGCCGATGATTAATCTTTTAAAATGAGATTCTGAGGCTTATCGACAAAACCTGATTCCCGCCAACACCTAATGATGATCCTTTGAAAAACAGTTTTTCATAATTTCGCGTTTTGTTTTAACTTTATGCTTGCTAACTTGATTTCTTTGTTTCTTATTTCATGTTGAGAATTGGCACACTTGGATGGCGCGGCATGGAGATGAAGAGTAACGACCATACGTGAAGAAAAGCTTCGGAGGACGACAAAAAGTTTGAAACAACTTCGGAGATCGTAGCATTAGATTAGGGAACCTTAGCAACTTGTAGTATTTAGAATTGTAGTATTTAGGATTACTTTTTGTAACAAATCGTAATTTGAAAGCAAACTTGTAGCAATTTGTAATATTCATGACATAAATGAAAACTTGAATTCAAATTTCCAATGTTGAACTTTTCCTTCTTTTCTCTTTTTGTGAAGAAGTTGTAATTAGAATAGAAAGAAACAAGCTTGGTTTGAACATTTTCCGATCTTTGAATCGCATAACACAACTGTTCCATACTTGACAATCCTTGAAATGTTGATGAAATTGTCCTCATAGTGAACTTTGAGTGAAACAAGTCCTTGGTAAAATTTTCCAAAGCTTGTAAGAAATCTTGAATGAACTTGATTTTTCCGTTGTACAATACTTGAACGTATCTTGAACCATAGTTTGAATTAATTCTGGTTGAAACAAAGAATTAAGCATGATGGGATGTTCCAAGAAAATTTATGGTAAGGAGGGTAAATTTTGGGGTGCGACATCCACGATTTTAAAAAAAAAAAAGAAGGTGAATTTGCAAGTTAATTTACGAATTCACCTTATTTTTATAAAAAAAGGTGAATTCGCAAGTTAACTTGCGAATTCACCTTATTTAGGAAATTCGCAGGTTAACTTGTGAAGCCTGCGTATTGTTTTAGTAAACACAGACACACCCCCAATACTCATTCATTTCAAAATACTCAAAATTTCCCTCTATACTCCAAACCCTTGCAATTTCTACCACTTCAAAGACACTCAATCCAAGTTCAACTCATCATTTCAACTCATTCCAACTCCTCCAACATCAACTACAACATCTATTTTGTATAAGTTTTCTTAATTAATTTCTATTTAAATTTCTGAATTTTTATTAGATTATTAGGTTAGGTTATAGAAATTTAATAGTATATGATGTTATAGTAGGATAATGTAGTAGAAAAACAATAGGATTTTGGGAATTTTGGGTCTGAATTTCTGGTTTTGGAAATTCTGGACGAAGGGGGTTTCGCGAGCTAACTTGCGAAGTGTACTAGAAGAGACTTCGCAAGTTAACTTGCGAATTTTTGTCTGAATGATAAATTCGTAGGTTAACTTGCGCATTTTTGTCTGTTTTGTTTTTGAATTAGTATGCTAACAATGTAATGGTTTATTTCAGGAAAATGGTCGATCATGATAACTAGATGACACGTTTGAGACAGGGCAGAAGCCAGACAGCGTCGGCTCGTCGAGAGCGCGGGAAAAGGGCAAGGGCACAAAGGGAATAAATGAGACAACTTGCTATAACATCACCTTACGCACCGTGACGGAGGAGTCGTCTCCATGTGGCGTCTTCCTCTCGTGCACATGAGGAGGAGGTACCAGAGATGGAGGTACCAGAGGTCGAGTCGCCGGCGGAGGAGGCCCAGGATATCGAGAATGTTGAGGTCCCCGACGATGATTTTGAGGATCCTGTAGAGGCAGAGGATGCTGGCTATCTAGGAGGGCCATATGACAGATCTCTCCTAATTTATTATGGGGACCATACTTCCTGCTATGTCTGGGGCGAGGAGGTATTATAATTTTTATTGTTACATTTCGTATTATTTATTTTTGTTCGTATTATTTATTTATTTTCATATTATTTCGTATTATTTCAGATTATTTATTTTCGTTCGTATCATACTATTTTCGTATACTAGTCGTTCATATTATTTATTTATTTTCATTTGATTCTTATGTTTCAGGAGAGAAATACCTTGAAACATGTGAACCATTCCCGCAAGATCTTTGAACTATATACTTCGAAGACTCAGTGGTTCAAGACTTCTATCCTCGCATCCGGTCTTGTCGGATTATACATTTCTGGTTACGGTACCATTAGCATTGGCATGCATGGTGCTTTTGCTGAGAGATGGCATAGGAGACGTCATCTTTCCACATTCAAGTTGGGGAGTTGACGATCGCCCTCGACGATGTTGCATGCTTGCTCCGACTACCTATCAGAGGTAGGTTACTCAACCATTATAAGATAACCAGAGCTGAGCAGGTTGATTGGATGGTTGAGCATCTAGGAGTTGATCCATACAGGGTTGCTCAGGACTGCGACTCCATAAACTGAGCGCACGTGACATTCTCTTATCTGAAGGAGTTATATCAGGATCACCTCTGTCTAGCAGCTTGTGAAAAAGAGATGCACAAGCAGCTGGGGAGCCTGTGGAGGAGGATCTTTTTGTTAAGTATCATCGTGGTTGTGCCATCTGGTGTTTTTTGATGTACTTGATAGGCATGTCCGTCTTTGTGGACACGAGTTGCCGCTACACCGACGTGACCTACCTGAGATACTATACGGACCTTTCTACAATTCAGGACTGGAAATGGGGTGCCGTTGTTCTTACCTACCTCTACCAAAAGCTGAATGAAGCTTCCAGGTGGAGGGCTAGGGCGCTTACCGGCTCATGCACACTCTTCACGATACGTTTTTATTTTAACGATAAATTTTAATTAGTTTTAATTGATTTTGATTAGTTTTAATTGATTTTAATTAGTTTTAATTAAATTTAATTATGTTAACATTATATTTTTGTTGATGCAGCGCTGGTTTCAATCATATTTTCACCGCATCCGTGGTTACTCCGTGGATCCCGACTATGAGGACTTCATGCCCAGGGCTTTCAGGTATATTCTCAACAGGGGCAACAATAATGTGGCTCCTTATTGGGTGTTCCTTGATCACACCAACCACGACAACATCAACTGGACCCCATTTGAGGACTACAGAGAGGTTGTTCCCTTCGATATCATTTTGTTATACTTCAGGTGGCTAGCCTGTGGGGATAACATGATGATCTGGTATCTGTCCGAGCGGTGTATGCTCCAGTTTGGCTATGTGCAGACCATACCCTGATCTCTTTTCCAGGCTGCTCCCGACTCCACCACACAGAGGCTCTAAATGATGTTGTAGCGAAAAAAAACTACGAGTATAAGCCATTGAATTGACTTAACTCAAAAAAGTAACGAAAGAGTCGTCACCGCGCTTATATTTTATTCAAAGGACTACGAAAAAGAGCGAATAAAATCCTAACAAAAAGATCAGAGATCTGGGACCCGGGGTTAGTTATGCAAAAGGAAGGTGTTAGGCACCCAAAGCATCTACGGTACTCCGCATGAACCTTTTTTGAAAATTTGTATATGTGCGCTAAAAAAAGTATATGTACAAAACGAATGGTGGGGGGAGAAAAAAAGTATTTTTTACAATTTTTGGTTTGATAGAACATCCAATGAGTTCCAGGCCTACATACCAATAATGTGCAATGTTGAAATCAAAACTTAGTAGTTCGGGTAAAAAACTAAAGTTGTGTGTTGGTTGATTTTAAGAAAATGTTTGTTAGAAAAACCACAAAGAGCTCAAAAAAATTTACATGAGGTTATGTGTTTTTTAGTCTTAACAAAAGAAAAGTCAAAGTATTATTAAATGAACTGAAAGTTTATTAAGAAAAGAAATTTGAAAATGCATGGACCTAAGTCCAAGTTTTTTATGAAAGCGATTCGAGTTTTAAAAACAAGAATTCTTTGAAAAAGAGAGAAGATTTTGAAAATTAAAGAATGTGGAGGAGATGAAGAGGCTAACCTAAGTGCATAAAGTAAAAGATAAGGGTAAAGAAAGATCTAACCGGGTGAGAAAACTAGTACTTGACATCAAGAGTCAATACCATATCCCGTCCTTTGGATTACCACATAAGCGACTGATAAATGCTAAAATTTCGTTATTTTGTGTATATAATTTATGGCACTTATCCATTCTTGTTTGTTAATAATCGATGAATAACCCCACTTTTTGTTGTAAATACGTGTTATTGTGTTTTGTGTACATAATGTACCATTTTACTATTTTTTAATGTATTTTTGTTAGTATTTATGCGTGTTGGAGCATCGAGGAATAACGTGTCGAAGACACGGCTCTAAAGACACAGTTTTGATGAATAAAAGTCCAATTTTGAGAAATTATGTTCAGTGGAGGCCGCTCAGTGTGTTTTGGAGGGTGTTGAGTGCTTTAGTACTGTTCCGACAGAGAGAATTTAGTTTTAGAAGCCTACTTTGAGCGGCATTAAGGCGCTTTAACGTGTAAATATCGAGCCCTCACCCGCCCGACGATCGACTGAGATTTGTTTTATAAATTGATTTTTCTCACTTTTTAGGCTATGGTTTTGGGGTGGATTTTGATCCCCATTTCCATCAACTTTATTTTTGGTAGATTAGCTTAGAAAACAACATTAGGTCTTGCTCATGGATGATTGGAGGTGGATTGCTCTTTGATATGCGTTAACAAACCGATGTAAATGAGTGGTTTATCTCTTCTCTTCTTTGTATATTTCTCAATTTTTTTGTTTATGTTTGTATATCTACTCTTACTCGTGTATATTTCTCACCCTTGGCGTTGTATAAAGTTTGCTTTACAAATTTGTGTTGGTGATTGTCTTAGATTTTTACTCTATGTTAGATATTTGAGCTTTGCTAGATATAGATCACTTAGATTCTTACCTAGGACGATTATCTATTAGTTTCTGAATGCTAGGAATATTTAGAGCTGACATTCACTTAGGGTATCTAATCTTAATGCCTCTGTGTTGGTTGTTTCGAGCTAGAAATAGTCATTACAGAGTGACGCGGTTGACTTCGGATTGTTGAGATAGGCCAAACATGGCTATTGAGGTGATTCAGGAGGATTCTCAATTTGGGTTAGAAATAGCTAGGGTTGTGAGAGGTATGTGATGACACAGACGAGTATCGTAGGCTGAGTATAACTGGACGACAGATTTAAGTCTGTGACAAGTAGTGCGCATTCGTTTCGGAAAAGTTGTTTATCCTTTATAGTTTTTGTTCATTTACTTTTTGTCTTTTCTTTACAACCATTTAATCTTAATCTCATTAACGATAGAATTGTCGAACGACGAATCAATAACCAATCTCTGTGGACACGATACGATATAACCTAACCGGTATATATCACCCAGTAAAAATAATACTTTACTTTTTGCTTTCCGCTAATACCGCCGCAACAATGACAAATAACCAGACAAAAAAACCAAGCTTCAGATAAATCAATGCCTCGGATGAACTCTTATCTTAAGAAAAACGGGCAGAGTAACAACTGTATTTAGAGGAAATCAATTCTTAATTGAGTATAATGGAATAATCTGCATACAAAGATAATAACCAAGCAAGACAGAGTAACACCAAGGGGGCACAGAAATCTCCAAGCTGAGGTAGAGGTCTTAATCCTAAATCCAAAGATCAAACTCCAAGCACAAGGATAGTAATCAAGTCCAATTTAAAGTTTTTTTTATGTTTAAGTTGAATTATTAGGTATCTTGAATAGAAAAAGTAGAGCTCAAGCGAGCAAATTCAAAATAACAAGAAAATAAAATGCTCAAATGAGCAAAGGAAAAATAACATAGAAAATAAATGCTCAAGTGAGCAAAGAGAAAATTGCATAAAATGTAAATGCTAAAATTAAAGTGCATAAAAATAAAGAGCATAAAAATAAAAGCAGAAAGTAAAGAGCGGATAATAAAAAGCAATTAATAAAAATTAGCAAGATGACCATCTTGAAACTTGTCAACTATATCATCAAATTGTAAGTAATTATTCGTCATCAAGGTGACCATCTTGAAACTTACGCATGAAGACCTGCCAGAAGTTTGATAGAATCAACACGGCCACACGACAACTTTCAATTGCTATTTGTCAAGTATATCACTGGTTTTGGAATTATCACATCACTTGATCAGAGATGATTGAGAATTTCAAATGGACAAGGTTAGTGGAAACTTTCCAGAAGCTTGATTAGAAATCAACGCGACCACACGACAAGCGCCATAGGTGTTGAACCAAGATCAAAGTTCAAGTCATCTTTTGGGGCTTATGTTTGAAAATTAAAGTTCATGCCACCAATTGATCACTTTTTTCTGAATCGGGACAAAAAAAAATGAGATGGAGAAGAAGAAATAATTTCCAAATTTATTTTGCATCAGATGAATTTATTCGGTCTAACTTCATCAAAATCAATCAACTTTCTTGGTGGATTTGGCCAAGAGACCTATCAACACATCCAAATTCCATTGATGTTGAGGAAATTTGTGACTCCAAAATAAATGCAAAAAGTCAGCAAAATAAAATCAAATAAAAAGGATTAAAAGTAATTTTTAAATTAGGTTATTTAATTAGACTTTATTGATGAAATACATAAATAGTATTTTTTTCATCAAAATAAAACTCCAAAAAAATTACACAAAGTCAAACAGAGGTCAACAAGTGTTGACAAATTTTTTAGAAAATTTTAAAGTTGAAAAATATTTTTAGAAAATAAAATAAAAGGTGAAATAAACCAAAAAATGGCAAAAAAAAAAATAGTAAGATCAGAAATAAAAATAAAATGAGGTCACCAATATTTGTCAAATGACTATTGGATCCTTCCATAATGTTTGCTAAATTTTAAAATGTCAAAAAGTATTTTAAAACAATTAAAAACATCAAATAAAAGAGAAAAAATCATAAAAAAAACTAACAAATCTATAAATAAAATTATGAAAAAATAAAAATCAGAAAGATAATATAAAACATTTAAAATATAAAATCAGAAAATAAAATAAAAGCCAAAAAAATGTGGACCATCTGATCATAGTCAAAACATGTGAGTAATCAGATCCAAAGGATCACACGCGTTGTGCTTGATATGGACCTCCTTGGTTTTCACATCGGATCTGGAATTAAAATTAATTTAAAAAATAAAACAAGAAAAGATGTCACGCGTTGGATCAATGCTGACTAAAAAAGTAATCATATCCAAGGGCTCCAATCAAGTGTGCACGGTATTGTAAACACATCGGATTTAATTTAAAAAAATTACATGTCAAGCCCTCATTGGTTGAAGACAGACGCGTAGGTCGTCTTCAACCTCCAACCATACTCCATACTTGATTCTCAAACTGTAAAATCAATAAATGTGAGTGGTATTCTTGGATTCGTCTCTTCAAGACGATCTCAACCACATGCTCATGAAAAATTATTTAAACTGAGTGAAGAGAAAATTGGAAAAAACTCAAATAATAGCGACTAGGCTTTTGATGAAATTCTCAGATAATACTTGATGAAAATGCAAATGGTGAAGATCACAAGAATCAGGGAGATGAAGAGAACAAGTTAGCCATTCATTTGAAGAGATTTGATGGAAATTCCTACCTGAACGAAGTTCACTTTCACAGCTCTAGAACTGGACTTGGATAGCACAATTCAGGGAGCTTCAAGGCACGATTCTTGTTCTGTTAGCTTCAGTGAGGTTCAAGGAAGAAGAATCAAAGGTTAATTTCAAATTGGAAGTGGTTTAAACACAAATTCAAAGTTGCAGAAAACATGGTTATGGAGGAAGTTTGGCAGAGGTTTTTTGGCTATCAAATCTTAAGGAAATGAGTGGAGTGACTTACTTATTTATAGGAGAAGTGAATGGGATCAAACGAGAGGGTGTATGATGCAATTTTGAGTGAAATCGTGCACGCCTGCATCATGAGCAAAGTGTGACTTGCAAGTTGTCAAAACTCAGCCAAATCGTGTGTTTTATCCTTCTAATCCAACTTGGAAACTTTGTCAATCATGTTTAATTCAAAAACGCGCATCAATTTGGTCATTAGAAGCCATATTATTGAAAACAAAATCTGACTTCAAGCAAAAAATCAGTTTCATGATGCCCTCTTTGCAACCATGGTTCTCATCCCTCAAGGACCTTTATGATGCACTCTTGGACTCTATGGAAAGCTGAGATTACAAACTTTACAATGCACTTGGAAAGGTAGCAGTTGGCATCTTGAGCTAAAAGTTATGATCATTTGTAATTACCAAAAACAAACTGACTTTTCCACACTTAGAAAAATCTCTAAGTTTGGCAAAAAAATGACTTATAATGTTTTCAATCCAAACATGGCCTTCCATTCAAAATTTGCTTTTGATTTTCAAATATGATACGAAGTAGATCTCGCAAATAGCATTTTGCAAAAAGAACCAACCAAAAACTCCAAAAATTAAGAAAGTTACGGCCTTGTGAAGTTGATGGAAAATCATGAAATGACCTATAATCTTTTGACTTTTCCAAGTAACTTCTAAACCCTTTCAATCTTCAAAACTTATATGGAGATAAAGTTCATATGTTCAAGATTATTGTGCAAAAATAATGACCTCAAGGTGATAAATGATGATCAAGATATGATCACTTGAAGTTAATTGACTAAAAATGGAGAAATCCATCAAAGACTTGTAATCTTTTGACTTCATAGGCAAATTTCCAAGCATTTTATCTTCTTACCAATTGAACTAAGTTGTATTAGAAATCCTTAGGTTCATTGTGAAATAATAATGAGATCAAGGAGACAAGGGATGATCAAGTATGACCCTTTAAAGTCATTCAAGATATATGAAGCATCAATCGAGAGAGTTGACAATCATAGACCTCCAAAACAATCTTCTCATCAATTAAACTCCTTGAATCAAAGAATATTCATATTAGAAGTCCTCTTAAGAATCAAATGACTTTTAAATCATTCACAAACTTCATACAAACACCAAGACATGGTCTTTAGAAGTCCAAAACCCAAATTTCAAGATAGATGGCCATAGAATGGAGAATTCCTCAAATTTGATGAGCTCTTTCAAATATGAAGCATATACTCAAGAAGAGAGGCCATGGTAGATGACAAGAGAAGTATTCAATTAGTAAAAATGATTTTAAAAATCTTTGAGAATTGAGGAGAGAAGGCATGGAAATGAACACATGAACTATAAACTCCTGGAATAAAAAACTTGTGCACCATTCACCTACAACATTTAGAGAGAAAAGTGTACACATATCATTGTTCGCCAAATATCAATCATCACACACAAGAAATAAACACATTCACAAGGTGCTTGGTGATCATCTAAGGGCAAACCCAAAGATAGAGAAGTGAGGGAGACACCCTTTGTGATCTTTGTCCAATGTGATGGTATGAAGTTTTTTTTTTTGAGAATCTTCGGGGCAAAAATTGGGGTACAGCAGATGTCTTCCAGGATTGGGAGAATCATGTTGTGCCAGATGAGTTTTGGTTGTTAGGGAATCCCGTATGTGGCACTCTATGGAGGGGTATGCAACATGGTTATTTACGGTGTCGCACCCTTACATGACACCAGAGGCTGAAGGAAGTCCGCCGAGGCCAACACATGATGAGCTCTTTGAAAACGAGCAGGATGAGGATGATCATGCCATTGATTTAATGTCCATCTGTCAGAGTATCTTCCAGATTGGACATGAGGCGTTGAATGACGGAATTATCGATGAGGACGGACCCAATGTGGTTGCCGTGGTGGAGAGGATGGTCGCTGAGGCAGAGCGTGTAGCGCGTTACCACCGGAAGAGGAGGTCGCGGGGGTCAGGATTAGGCATACCCAGTAGCCTTTATGTTTTTTATTTGATTTTGTATGATCACATTTTGTTCAGAACAATTTATGTAATGATATTTCTGACATTTTTTTCTCTTTATTATTTATAACATATTATTATTTACATGGTTTGCGTATATTGATATCTCTAATATTTTCTTTAATTGAATTTTTGAAAATGGAAACATAATCTGAGTAAATATGGAAAAACATAGTAGTTTTAAACATGGTTTTACACATTTACCATAATTATAGAACAACTATAATTCTCTTTAATATCTTATGAATTAATTAGGATTTCAGTACTGCTAAAAGTCGTGTATATATATATATCTATATATATATATATATATATATATATATATATATATATATATATAATTCTAAACTCTAATTATGGTTTAATTTACTATAATTCTAAACTATAATTCTTAATTACCCTTAACAAATTGTTAGATCTACTCATAATTATCTCAACAATATGAGTTATACTAAAAAACTCATAATAATTTTAATAATATGAGTATATCTAAGAGCTTATAATAATCTAAACAATATGAGTCATACTCAACAATCTTCACTTTGACGAATATCAAACTCCTATGAAGACTTTCTACGTGCCGATTTATCTGGACAATTAGGGAGGTACACCTTTTGCTTAACACTGGCAAACATGTAACAAGTTCAAGCAATGCTTAAACTTGTCACTGGTGACTGGCTAGTCAAAGTATAAGAGGGATTCTCTAATGTATGAACATTTTCAAGTAATATTTATCCATGGTAGCTCTCTGATATAGTAAAACCATACATCAATATATTTGGTCCTAGCATGATACACCTGATTGCTTTCGAAATAAATGAAGCTCTGACTACCAAAATGCAGTCAAACTTCACCTTGTACGCAACACCCAATTCTCTCACCAATCATATAAGTTTTAGGCTTCTTGTCCAACTTCACCTACCACCATGTTATCTGCTTCAGTTGTCGACATAGTCGCTATGGATTAAATTGATGATTTCAAACAAATAGGTCATTCTGCTAAAGTAAAGACATATCCTGTTGTAGACCTCATATCTTCCATATCACCAACATAGTTTGAAAAAACATATCCTATAACTGAAGTATCATATGTTCAATGTTAAACATAATACTTTAACTCATAGTACCCTTTAACTACCTAAAAATCCACTTGAATGCTTCCCAATGACGTTTTTGTTTGTGCATAACCTTATAAACTTTACTTACAACTTGTGCCAAATCTGGTCTAGTAACATTCTTAAAATAACATTCAACATTGGCATAAAGGACATTTGACAGTACTCAACATCTACATCTATACTTGGACATTAATCCAATGAGAGTTCAAAGTAATACGCAAATGAAGTGCTCATAGCCTTCGAATTACTCATGTCAAACTTGTTTATCACTTTTTCAACAAGTTTTCTAAGATAGCCATAATTTTCTAGCACTCTTATCTTTAGGAATTTCCATACCAAGAATCTTATTAGAAACACCTATGTATTTCATGCATAACTCATATCCCAACATGATTTGCATTCATTTACATCACTTAAATGATTATCAGTGAACAACATATAGTAATAGGAAAATGAAAGAGTCGTCATCAAGACTTCTAACATAAACACAACACTCATACTTATGCCTTATGTAGCCAATATTAAGAATGTATGAATCACAACACTTGTATCATAGGCTTGGAGACTACACTAAACCATACAAAGAACTATTTAATTTACAAACTAATTTGACATCTCCATTGTCACTAAACCCTTCTGGCTGATCCATGTAAATTTGCACATCTAGTTTATCATAAAGAAATGTTATCTTCACATCCTTATACTCTAAATGCATGTATCGGTTGGATACCAAGGCTAATATTTCCTTGATAGAAATATGTCTCATAACCAAAAAGAAAATTTCATCATAATCAATCCCTTCTATTGTGAGTACCCATTTTCTAAAAGACGGGCCTTAAACTTTACCCTTTCTTTTTCTATTACTGTTGGTTTTTTCTTAAGCACCCACTTATAGTTGATGGTCATTTTCCCCTTAGGGAACTGGAAAAGCTCCCATGTGTAATTTCTTCAAGGATTTCATCTCATCCACCATTGCACTCATACACTTATCTTTATCCTGACTATTTATAGCCTTTCTAAAAGTAGAAGGGTCTCCAGAACTAGTTAGAAATGCATATGATGTTATGCATTCATACCCATGTCTTTCAGGTGGTTTGGTTGAACGGTTCTCTTTATCACGTATAAGAATATAATCATTTACTCCACCAAAAACTTCAGGTTCGTGGTCAAGTTTTTCTAGTGTCAGAGTTTAGTTCCTCACATTGTTCAGGCACAACCTGCATTTTATTCATTGGTGGCGGATCAACATCTATCTGAACCACTTGTTTGTTGGAAGTTTCTTCTTCATATGTTGATGCATCTTTTGCAACTGACTACTTCAACATTAATTCCTCATTTGAAAACATCTCGTTTGATTACCATATCCTTTTTATCATATCCCATAACTTTAACCCCTTCACATTTTTTGCGTAACTGACGAAGACACACTTTTCGACTTTGGATAAAGTTTGCATCGATCTTCACTTAATATATCAACATAAGTAGGACAACCATATATCCTTAAATTGTTAATATCTATTGGACTACCCGTCCATAAATCCTCTACAAGATTCCCCTCCAATGAAGCATGTGGTGACTAGTTTTTAAAACCCCATGCCATGTTAAAAGCCATTGCCTAGAAACCTTTTGATTATCTAACATTTAACAAGAAACATCTTTCCCTTACGGTTAGAGACCTATCCATTCTCTCGGTCATACCGTTTTTCTATGGTGTCTTGCAAACTGATAAATCTCTTTGAATATAGTGTTCTTCACAAAACCTTTTGAATTTCAAATCAACATATCCTGTCCCATTATTTGACTGCAAATACTTGATTTTCCTGCTTGTTTGATTCTCAACCTTTGTCTTCCACAACTTGAATTTGGTAAACAATTCAGATTTCTGCTTCAAGAAATACACTCAAACCTTGCGAGAAAAATCATTTGTAAGTCACAAAATACCTAGAACCACCATGGAAACCTCTTTGGCAAACCCCCACATATTTGAATACACAGTCTAAATTTTCCTTTGTATCGTTATTCCTGGTCTTGAATCGAACAACACATTGTTTCCCAAGTATATAATACTTGTACAATTCCAACTTTCAAATATGAACACCCTTCAATAGATCTCTCATATGAAGTTCCGCCATCCCACACTCACTAAGATGATCCAGACGCATATTCCAGAGTTTGATTACACCATTATTAGACTCAATTGATGCAACATCACCTACAACAGTATTCCCCGACAGTTTATAGTTATTACCTACAATCCAAGTTGATCTCATCACAATCAATGCACCATGTTAACCTTTATAATGTCCTTATCATCATACTTGTAGGATAAACCATTTTCCTATAGAGTAGCACGGGAAATCAAGTTCTTCCTCAATTCTATATATTTCACTTTGTTCAATGTTCGCACGCCACCATCGTCTATGACAATTTTAATTTCTCTCATTCGAGTGATAGTACATGTTTTTCATCACATAGATAAACAAATCCAAAATTATTAACCTGGATGTACTGAACCATTCCCAATGCGTCGTTATGTGGTAAGAACAACCAGAGTCGGGAATCCACGCATATGTGCACTAGCTGAATGAAACATATAGTATATATGAGTCACTGCTAGAATTATTAGTTTGAACCACATTCTTATAATTAGATTAGTCATGCTTTCTATTTGGACATGCCCTCTTCTAATACCCAATTTATTTTCAACAATAACACTTAGTTGTTTTACAATTTTTGGATTTAGACCTCTTCTTTCTAGAACCTTCATTGCCTTTGTTATACCCACGATATTGACCATCTTTCACATATAGACTGTCACCTTGAGTTTTTTCCTCTACATTTTGTCTCCTTTGAGAATAAGACAAAAGTATAGAAATAATCACATCAAGACTGATAGTGTATTTCCTATATTATGTGTAAGAATTATTTCCAAGTGGTCATAAGAATATGGCAATGAGTAGAGAAAGATAATCACCTTATATGTGTCACCAATTTTCACCCTAAGCCTTGGTGGACCGATGATTATATCATTGACGACATTGACATATTGGTGAAAATCATATCCTTCATGCATCTTCAGACTATATAGTTGCTGCTCCACGGATAATTTTTTATTAGCTTCTTTGACATATATTGACACTCCAATTTGTCCCAAACCTCCTTGGGAGTCATCGGGTCTAGGATATGATACCTCACCTCATTTGAAACTCATAGGTGCATCAATTTTGTAGTTGTCTCCTTAGTTTCTTCTCAATCGGTATTCTCCATATTGATCGATTGTGTCTCATGCAACACCTTATGTAAACTTTCTTGAGCCAACGGATCCTTAACCCTCATTTTCCATAATATGGAACTACATGTCTCATCGAACTTTCTTACTTTGAATTTTGCAACACCAGGGTTAATCGTCATTTAGCATCAGATGTTAGAAGAACAACAACTATATAAGATTAAAGATAAACAAAAGTAAAAGACAATGAACATGATTGATTTTTGTTAACGTAGTTCGGCCAATGGTGCCTACCTTTATGACTATAAAGCATTTTTATTTTATTTTTGTCTTATGAATTAATTATGATTTCAGTGTTACAAACCATATATATATATATATATATATATATATATATATATATATATATATATATATAATATTAGGTTCAATTTACCAAAACCCTAATCAGCAGTTTTTCGTCAATAAATAGTTATCTCTTTTCATAATTATCTCAACAATACGAGCTATACTCAACAACTCATAATAATTTTAAGGGTTAAATATACTTTACCCCCAACAATATGAGAAAATTTTGGAAAAACAGGTGGCAAACCCACTTGTGTAAGAAAAGCTCTAAACTTTGAATGCTCCAAACTCGAAAAAAGAAACAAAACCACATGTTTCATAAACCCAATCTTCTAAATAATCAATAGCACTATCAACTTGCCATTTATATATTATGTTCTTAAACTTACTCCGAGTCATAATTTTGGTAATCAATTGTGTAATTTTGGTCATTCATTTACATTTTGTTCTACTTCCCGTTGTGTGCATGATTCATATTCCAAGATCCTGATTGGAGTAGGTCATGGACAATGGGGACTTTATATTTTTGATGATCTAAGAGTCTCATATACTACACCATCAAATTTTATTGTATTGACCATATCTACATTTTTTTAGATCTAAATGAATTTTTTTCATTAAGAACAATTGTTACAATATACCAAACGCAAACAACATACACGCATGCACCAGATAAAACAACACATACACCAGATAAAAGTAACATCAATAACACGACAAAATATCTATGAAATCACAACCTTCAAAATAATTCCATCGGGTCCGTGCATCATCACCATTATGTCTCTGTCTGTTTTGACTTTCTCCAACCAACTTTGAGGTCTTTCGGTTATAAATGACGTGGCCGTACTTCTTCTCTAGATCCTTCTAATTTATTCTCTAGCTTGAATGTCCCCTTCTAACCATCACAATAACTCTCTCTTCAAATACTCCATAGAATGAATGTGCCAAAACTTCATTTTCATTGGAGATTTGGTTGCCGAGAAAATAACGTACCCATCTCTCTTGAAAATTATGGGAGATATCATATTGAAAATCAAAGAGAAAATGAGGAGATAAAGTGAGAAAATGTGAAGAATGTTGGAGAAATGAGTGTTATATTTATAAAAAACGCAAACACATGTAGGAGCCATCTTAGATGACGCCTCCTCCTTTATTTATAGAGTATACGCCATCTCACATGACTTAAAGGAAATGTATATGCCATGTGAAATGGCGCCTAAAGTCAAAATAATAAGGATGTGTCATCTAAGATGGATCATTCTTATTTGTCTATTTTAAAACGTGGTTATTTGTATAATTTTCCTTAGAAATATAATTATTTGTATATTTTATTTTCAAGACATAATAATTGAAAAAAAATCACTAAATGTGGGAACGTCTCACAACAAGAGATTGAATAATAGTTCTGTTTAATAAATCCAACTTTGTTAATCATATTTATTGTATTTGCTTTTAATTATACATCAAATGATTTCATAATTCATATACACCTAGATTCTTTTGGTTTCTTAGAGTAACTAAGTGATTTGACACAGCTGATTAATATGTTTCAGCTAACATATGATAGGAACACTCTTTGCTGAAAGGGGTGCAATATGGAGTGCAATTTTGAATTATGGCCAATCATTCACAGAGCAATGCGTGAAGGTCATGAAACATGAAACATCAAAATCCTCCACGCATCGGGTTAGCATTTTTTACTATAATAATAACACTTCCAGTGTGAAGGAAACCATTGACCACGGTGAGGGGAAGCCTATGTGACGTTACAAGGTCAACTTGAGCGATCGTTGGTGTGAGGGATCCCTTGTTTACATGTTATCGCTGCATTTTCTGTGGTGCGTACTGACGCATATCTTCTATTGGCTGACGCTTACAAGGTTCCTAATCTATTTGGGGTTTACAGCAAAAGTTTTCCAGTTCTACCGTTAGATGCGTATTGGCCCACTTATGAGGGAGACCAGATTTGCCATAACCCAATCATGAGGCGCAATACGAAAGGTCGTCCAGTAAGCACCTGTATTACAATAGAAATGGACAACTTTGATAATTTGGGGAGAAAATGTGCATTGTGTCGTCTTCCAGGACACAACCGAACACGATGCCCAAATGTAGGAACTAGTAACGATTAGTTTTTTTTTTCATGCTTCTAAGTTGTGTTACATAATGACATCAAGAAATTAAGTGTTTCATCCACTAGTACTTTTTGCATTTAATATAAATAATACATCCATATGAAAACACATAAATTAGATACTTGAACAAACTTTAATAAGTAACAACAACATTTAACCTAAACAACATCAACAAGTTCAAAACACGCACATAAATTAAATACTTAAACAGACATAAATCTTTGACAACAACAGTTTACCTAAACATCATCATAAACTTCAAACAGACACAAAAAAATCTCTAGGATATTACAATCAACAACATAATCTCGGCTGATCCCATCATCATCATCATAAGGACACATGCATCATTGTGAACAAGTCTCCAAGAACGAGTTGGTCTGTTTAAGCCGAGTTCTAGAACTAGCCTCTCAATCTTTTGGATCTTCTCACCTTCCGCCATCTCTTCCCCCAACCATCCCGCCAAGTGCCTATAGAGCTGCTCCAATCTCTGCGTGTTAAGTAGTTTGATCTTCATCGAAGACTTTACAAGAGAAAAAATTAATGTTGCATCTCTTTTCATGCATGGAGACTATGTGAACTCTCTGTCAGTTGAAGATATTTTTAAGAGACAAGTGAAGAGTTGTGTGTAAGTGTGGTGAAGATTATCCAACATCAATAATATTTATAGATCACAACAAAAATCATTAAATAATAAAATAATGAGAGCCTCCGCCCGTTGCAGTGGCGGAACTGTACAAAAATAATAAAAGTCTTCGCCCATTGTAGTGGTGGTCTTGTACTTATACAATAAAATAATCAAAGTCCCCGCCTATTGCATTGGCGGTCCTGTATAAAAATAATAAAATAATAAAAGTCTTTGTCCATTGCAGTGACGGTCATGTACAAAAATATAAAAAAAAATCAAAATCTCCGTCCATGATAGTGGCGGATCTGTATTTAAATAATAAATTAATAAAATTCTCCACCCATCACAGTCGTGGATCTGTATCTAAATAATAAAATATATTTCAAATTTAACTTAAATATTTATATATTTTAAAATATTATTTTATATATTTTAAATATTTTATATATATATATATATATATATATATATATATATATATATATATATATATATATATATATATAAAATTTTCTTTTAATTTTTATTTAATAATTAAAAAAAACTAATGCACCGCCAAGGCAATGGACGGATACTTTATACGAATCAAAAATTTTGCCCTTTAAATAGGCGGAAGTTCTTATTTTATGAAATTTTTTTATTTAAACGAATGGTATATTAAAAATTATATTTGAAATACATGAAATTATAGCAAATAGCTTCTAAAGCACGTTAAAACAGTCAAAAATTCTATTTCTTTATGCTCATTTCTTCCATTTTCTATTTTAGAATTAAAATTTCTTCCAATTTTGTTTTCCTACGAGCAGCATTAAAAAGTCAGTAGAGACAACTGTATATGTATGCATGCATTGTATACTTTCTACATCAGGCATTAATGATTGGTCCCTCCTTTCAATATGGCGCACGAATGAGGTTGACTACACATTTTAACCTTATCCAAAAGAAGACACATTCTAATCCAATAATAATATTCAAGAATTTTTTATATAAATAATTCATTATTTAATTTAAATTTCAAAATACTACTATCACATATTTTAAATTAATTTTTCTAAACTACTCTACTTTTTGGTTATACTTGTTATAATGCAATTTTTGGCGTCTTCTATAGGTTGTATGATGCAATTCCCAAATCATTTGATACTCTCATTCAATTATCAATCTGTAATCTCACATCGTTTATCGATGGAGTATACATAATTCTAAAATATTATATTATGATTCATTTATTTTTTTATCGACAAATTTTTTCTATTTTGCATAAGACATATTTAGATATATTTGAGAAACATGCAATTCACTATAAGGAGTTTTTAGATTTTAAATAATGATATAATCTTATTAAGGATGTATTGTTTGATATATTTTGATGTGCCAGATTATTTCGATGTGTCGGATTATCGGTAAAAAAATAGATGTTTGTGAATTTTTTGCCTAACCACTTTAGGGGATATCGACACTTAGGTCTGCAGATGTTTTGGATAAGAGGAAAATATATTTGTGTGAATTTGATGGAAGTTTCTCCACTACTGGATTTTAAGGATGACGGCTTTACGGTGAAACATGCAACTCTCAAAGCTACTTCCAATAAAACGGTCAATATAAAAAAACGTGTTTTGAAAATCAACATGTTTTTATACTATTTGTCTTTGACACTTTTGATTTCTTTGTACCAGAAGTAGTTGATTATTTACAAAAATTTCAAAGACTTATGAATAGCAATGTTGTATCTCCTATCCTAGATCTATGAATTTAGTTTTTAAGAAGATTGATTTTGTAATAAAAAAGTAGTATCACAATTTATTGTCCGTTTTCCTTTTAATTCTGTATTGACTTTATTTTTCAAAAATTTAATTATTTATAATTTAAAAAAATTTAAACTTAATTATTTTAAATAATAAAAATAAAAATTATTTATTAATTTTAGTTAATTTAATAAACAATTAAGTATCTTAAATTTACTTTTAAAATTAAAAATGTAATATATTAATAAATTATTTTCTTAATTGTTGACAAAAAAGACTGAATTAGAGTCTTAGTCATTTAGTTAAATTATTCATTTTATGTCAATCTCATAAAATATTCGTTACCTCTTAAATGTATTTCTAGTGATCAAGTTAGTTGTTTAATTAAAATTTTAATATTTAAAGTAAGACAATATTATTGTGTTAATCATAATTTTTTAATTTAATTTAACTATTTGATATTTTTAACAAATACCTCACGGTTTGATTTTAGAGGTCTATTGAATATAACGAATAATTATTATAGTACCTACTCCCTCCATTCTCCATTTTTATTTATAAGTAAATTTTTAATTATTTATAATAAAAAAAAAATTAATTTATTAAGTAAATGATATTTGGAATATATATATAGGTTAGATGTATCAATTATTGAATTAATCTAAAAAAATTAAAATTTATTTATGGAGAAATTTTTTTTTTCATGTCTTCGTATTCCCCTTCTTTATGTTCATCCAAAAATTTAGAAATTAAAAAAAAATGAATTCCCATCATCATTAATTTTTGTAACCTTAACCTATTGAACAGAATTGTTGAGACGAATAACTAAATTTAGGAATAATCATTGTATCTTAAAATGATTTTTGTCTTTTGAATAATTAATACTATGATATTTATCTAGAATTTGTTTTTAATGCTTTCAATTGTTAATCACTATAAAATGATTTGTGAATTTCTTAATTTATTCTATATTGGTGGGTATGAAAAATCAATTTTTTTTTTTTAAAATCGAAAATATATTTTTGGTTCGCACCTAATTTTGTACAAACCAGTCAAAATATGGTGTGATCTCTCATTTTATAAGAAACTAAACTGGAGATGCACTTCCGATCTAGAATCGGATGTATACGTCCGATCATAGTAGCGGAAATATTGAATTGTGTTGTCACCTGGATATTTTGTATAAAACTGGAAGTATACTTCTGATTTTGGTCACGACACACACTGCTTAAAACAGCAACCATGGTGATCACCGCAATAACACACTTTCTCCTTCAAACCTTTCAAAAATCCTATCCATTTCCAATCCATTTTCCACTCCAAATCCTCATTTTTGTGGTTCATCATATCATAAATAGCTCAAGAAAGTAGAATTTTAGGTAAACTTTATCCCTTTTATCCCTCATTCACTACATTAAATTGTTACTTTTTGAAGAAATAAGGTTACGTCTAAACCGGATGTATACTTCCGGTTTCTAGTTGAACAAAACCGGAAGTCCATTTCCGATTTTGTCTCTGTGTTAAATTTTGTAGCAGCTTTCACTGTGACATGTGTATAATTATGTTTTTTTATGTAACATAGAAATGGTGCACCCCGATAACATTCCTAAACCCGATGTGAATGAAGTTGTTTCACCGGTCTTAGTTCTGTCTCTCGTAATTAAGGCGGTAGATGTTCATGAACATTTTGAAAATGTTGAAGAATTTGAATTATGGGACGATATGTTGCAGTGGATTCTTTTAGAGGCAACGAGACTAGGATTTGGTACTGTGATAACAAGGTCCTATAACGACACTGATAGAAGAAATGCGTTTGTAATTTTGACATGTGAAAGAAGCGGAAAATACGTGGCTCGCATTCAAAATTTGAAACGCGAGGAAACCGGTACAAGAAAATGTGAGTGTCAGTTTCGGTTGTGTGGTTATCTCATGGCCAACAAGAAGTGAAAATTTAATGTGATTACCGGTGAACACAATCATGATTTAACTCCAAAGTTGGCCGGTCATCCAATAACATGTCGGCTACTTCCGAATGAGAAGACTTGGGTTTCCGACATGACTTTGAATTTGGTACCTCCCAAAAATATTCTTGCAACTTTGAAGCGCAAGAGACTGGAGAGCACATCAAATATCAAACAAGTGTACAATAAGCGATATCAAACCAAGTTAGCCTTTCGGGAGGATCGAACCGAAATGCAACACCAGTTGAAAGTTCTAGATGAGAACAATTATGTTTATAGGCACCAACGGGGTGATGGTGGAGTAACTATTAAATATATTTATTGGACTCATCCTGATTCCGTTAAATTGTTCAACATGTTTCCTACCATGCTCGTAATTGATTCGACGTACAAAACCAACAAGTACAGGCTATCGTTGTTGGAAATTGTTGGTGTTACATCAACTGAGAAGACGTACTCTGTTGGTTTTGCATTTATAGAGTGTGAAAAAGAAGACAACTTTAAATGGGCTTTAGAGGTGTGTAGGTCAATGTTGAAGGACGAAGAGGATATACCTAAAGTCATTGTTACCGACTGAGATACGATATTAATGAATTCGGTTGCAACCGTATTTCCCACTTCTTTCGCATTACTTTGTAGGTACCTGAAGCAACTCGTTTTTCAAAAATCATTTAAATTTTCAAAAACAGTGAAATCGCCACCTAATTTTATTTGTTTTAAAAAGAACGGGAAAATATAGATAAAACCCACAAGAGAAATGGATAAGACGGTCTACGAAATTAAGAGATATAGGTTCGGGAGTTGGTTATGCAAGGGGAAGGTATTAGCACCCCTTACATCCATCGTACTCGATGGTACCCATTTAGTTCAAAGTGTGGTTGTGCGTTAGCGTAAAATTTTTACGATCTTCTAAGGTTTAAAAGGATAAAGAAAGAGAGAAGAAATATTTTTATTATTTTTTGCTCGCCTTTGGTCGTAAGACTTAGTGCCTACGTACTCCCTCGTGCAATGGGAAAGTCAGAGTGTCGTAGTTCGGCTAGAAAATGTTTGTTTGTTGATTGATTTTAAATGAAAAGACAAGTCGTCATTTTTAAAGGAGAAGACTCGTCTAACGTCCACAAGGTGTGATAAAGAATAAAAGACTACGCACCAACATGAGGGAGGGTTTGAGAACACCTCTAGTACTCAAATGGAGAAGTCGAAAACCTTGGGAATAGAGGAAGAAGCATCTCAATTATAAATGAATCATGTCTAATCTTGAAAAGGTTTAAAGGTAAAGGGTGCTTAGAGCGCACAAAAGAAGTTGAATGTGTTAGAATTGATTTTAAATGGTGGATGACAAGTATCAAAATATTAGGCTATCATCTAACGATTCGAATACTAGAAATTGGCGAGTGACTTCAACCAATCATCTCTCATCCCAAAAAATTTATTATGAAAAGGGTGAGGTGAAACAAAGTTCACATTTATTAAGTGTATGGAATAAAAGTATTTAAGTCATTAGGCTATCATCTAACGGCCCAAATACTTTAAATTTAATTAAATCGTCGGGCTATCATCCAACAATTTAATTAAATGCCATAGCACTAGATTTTTTGTTTTAGAACATGGATTGAAGTTTCTTAATTTATTAGGCTATCATCTAATCAACTAGAAACTTCGATTCGTTTTAATCGTTAGGCTAACATCTAACAATTAAAACAAATCTTATCCAAATGTTCTTTTTGTAGAAATTCATTTTGAAAATAACTCGACGTTGGATCGAGGTTTGAGAAGAAGACTCGACGTTGGGTCGAATTTTATTGAAAGTGTTTTAAATGCTTGGTGAATGGAGAAAGAATAGGATCGAGATAATTGTAAATCACAAGTAAAATCGACAAAGCCCATACAAGGTGGCCAACCTAAGTATAAAATAATTAAATTACATGTGTACTAGCAAAGTGGGCTAGTCTACTAAGACGAGCAATTGGGACAATTGATCGAAATAGGCTCACTGTAAGAAGGCCCAGGATCAAGCGTACATGTGTGCATGTGTGGTCATCGCGACGCTTCGTAGCTTTTTCGACTTACGGGTTTAAAAATGATTTACAAATATTAGTTTTAAAAAAGATTTTTTTAGTTTTGTGTAAGTGACAGTTAAATTAAATAAAATAAATGTGCACTAAATTATTACAAGAATTGTTTTTTTGGGAGAGGGATACATGAATTATAAATGGGGATTAAACGGTAAAATAAAATAGAAAGCGGTAAATTAATTACAACGCAACAAGGGGATTGGGGTACAATTTTTCGAATGGGGATAAATTGAATTAAAGAGAAAAACAGTAAATACAAACAAAAACTAAATGCGGAAAAATTTAAATATCGATTAGTGTATTTTATTTTATTAATTAGAATAGATTATATGAACTAATTCTAAGAAATGCAACCACTATATTACAGTATAATTTGAATTTATTTACCGATGAATAAATAAAGCATAAAAATAATATGTATATATAATACTAAATATAAGAAATAAATATAATATGTATATTTACAATAATAAATATAATAAATAAATAAAAAACATGTACAATTATATTTACAGTATTAAATATAGAAAATAAAAAAAGCTAAGTATATTGTATGTACATTACTAAATATTAAATGTTAGATAAAAAACAGCAATGTCAATATTAAAAGAAAATGAATGCTTTTTTTGAACAATCCTCGAATGTCTACACAAATAGCAAACATATTAGTAGAATGAGTGTGAGATAAAATGAAATGAAATAGAATTGCAATAAATTGGAAAATGGTTAGTAAACAAAGTATGAAATCGAAATGCAATTAAATGAATGTTCATGGATAAACAAACAATTGTAATCGAAACCAAAGAAGTAAAGAACAAGTTAATATTTAATCCAAAGTCGAAACATGGAGAATTGGTTTCAAAACCAACCAAGATCAAGTAGTCATAATCCGGACAGCCACTATTCACTCAAATATACTTGAAATAAAAATGACTTTCTTACTCGAGTTTGCTTAAAAAAATAAATAATACATTGCCCTCAAAGCTCCTCGGTTAGATGTAAACGCGAAATAACGCGGTATCATCGTTAAACCTTCATCAGAGCTAAATCCGAATATCCACCGATTTATACTTCAATTGAAATTAAAATGATAATAACACAACTTGCGGTATCCCAACATGTTTCTCGGTTAGATTTACACGCGAGTAACGCGGTCAATCATAAAACCATCATTGAAACTAATCGTGAATATTATTCAAAGACAAAAACTACAAAAAATAAAAATGAAAAGAAATACGATATCTTAATGGTTTCTCGGTTAGTTTCTACGCGAATAAACGCGGAAACTAAATCACCTTCATCGAAACTAAACACATATATACAAAGTTGACACAGTTTGCATTTTAATTGAAAATAGCGGTAAAAATGATGTTACAACAAACATTCTCGTTCGAAATCACCTCAAAGGAAATAACAACAAAGTTGTCCGCATAGTTTCTCGGCTAAGTTCCTCGCGAATAAATGCAATATTACCATTTAGCCTTCATCGAAACTCACTACGACTTCCGCATCCATTTCATACAAATAATCGTCGTCCATTATGCAGAGAAGCTAGTAATACTTGACATAAATTAATTCAAACAGAATAACATTTCAATCCGAGTTCAAATCTGTCAAAACCAAATCCGAATTTAAATCTCTCAAAACCTTTTGTTTCAGAATTTTAAACAAGAAAGGCACGAGTCTGTTCACAACAATAGATCTACCTTAACATAGATGACATTTCTTTTCAACAGTATAGCAATTAAACTGAACTGACACTAATGGAAAAGGAACAGAATGTTACCGAAAATTAGCGCGCGCGGTGATATGTTGCTGGTGATGTCGCGGAGCGGCGCGCGGTGGCTGTTGGTGAAGGAGGAAAGTGAGAGGTTAACGGTGATTTGCTGGAACAGCGAGACAGAGGGTTTGGGTGAAGTTTACGTTGGCTGTTACGGCGATGGAAAAGAAGGTTGTGTTGTTTGAGAAATAGAGCTGTGAAGTATTACGGCGGGTTACAGTGGAATGAGAGAGCTTGACGGAGAAAGCAAAATAGAGGCGAGACGGAGAGGAGTGTGTCGCGGTGTGACCAGGGATGGTGACGGAAGTAGTAGTGAGGTTGAGGGTTGCGATGATTAGAGGGACGGAAGGGGTTAACGGCGAGGAAGTAAGGCTGCAACGGAGGTGGATGAACGTGGTTGAGTGAGACGGTGAAGAAGATGAGGTTGTTTCGATGAAGGAGAAACAGAGAGACGGTGGTGTTACGGTGAGGGTTTGTTCCGATGGGGAGCTCACTGCGTGAGGGAGGACAGAACCGGAATAATGGTAGTTGCAGGGAATGGCTGAAGCGGAAACGGTGAGGTTAGCAAGAACAGGGAGAGGAGGTGGTACGATTCCGACGAGGATATGAAGGTTGGGCCGGAAGTTGGATGGAGGGATGCGTGATAGCGGTGGGATTGAACGGCAGGCAACAGTGAAGGGAAAGCTGGGGTTTGGAAACAGTGAGAAAGATGGTTGGAGAGCGAAGGAGGATACGGTAAGGGAGAGAAGATGATTTTTTTTATAACTTTTGTTTTTTTTAGCCTTCCTCTTTCCGTTTCAATTCTTTTCAAATTGGCCTCCTCGTAAACAGTGCCAATCATTACAATATATACTACAAATTAGGTTTAGGTAAATTTTAATAATACCAAAAATACCCTTTTTCATGAAATGGGCCACACAAATGGGTTGGGTAGAAAATAAAAAGCCCAATAGTATTTTTGTTTGATTTTTTTTAGATAAAAATTGGACACCTAAAATTGTTAAAAATGGTAAAAGCTCGGACAATAAATTATCCGGAAAAAATAAAATAAGTACATTACGAATTTCAAAGATTAAAGAAAAAATATCTAAAAGGTTAAAATCGACATAAAATGATGATAAAGAATACCCGACTTTTAAAAAAACTTACAGTTAAAAACGAGTCTTCAAACTTTATCGAAAAATTAGGGAGAATACATTTTCATGATCTACGCGACACGTAGATTCATAAAGCAGTGAGTAAAAGATGAAAGCTTGAAATATTTTCTCCGCTAATTTTCCCACAGTATCGAAACATTTTTAACAGTCTGTCTACAAAACCGAAATATTGATATCATCGACATATAAATAATTTGAAACAATGCAATAAACAGGCAGAGAGGTAAAAATGCATGAAGTAACATAACAGGTAATTTATAATTAAAAATGATGCAAATATCGATTTAAACTGACTTTTGGTCAATTTAAAGACGACGTAATGATGTGAATGCAATGAGTGAATGACTATTTTTTTAATAAACAAAATGCGAGTAGAAAAATAGCAGGGTAAAATTTGGGGTGCAACAGTACCATATTACTAAAAGATGTGAGAAGTCGGGTTAAACCTGCTGTGGGGTCAAAACAGGTAGTTGGTGAAGATGGAAAATTGGACAAGTCGAGTGTTATTGTGGAGAAAATCATGGCTTCATGGAATGTTATTATAAATGCATCTACAAAAGAGGTGTATGTTGGTGTTGTTTTACAATTCCGAGCCGTTTGTGTGAAATATCCGAATCTATTGAAATATGTTGAAAGCATAATACATGATCAGGTGAAGGAGAAGGTTGTTTGTACATGGACCGATCAGGTTATGCACCTCGGTAATACAACATCAAACCGAGTTAATTTTGCGCATGCTTGTCTTAGGATTGGTTGGGAAATAGCAAGGGTGATTTGATTACGGATTGGGAAATTGTGAACCATATGATACTAAACCAACATAACGAGATACAAATGACATTTGGTTGTAGTATCACGGTGTTGGAACATAGGTTCAAAGACAACATGCTATATTCTCAGTTGGTTGGTAACATCTCTCGGGCGGCTCTTAATTATATTTTTCATAAGGCCAAAAGAGCTTCTAATGTGGGTGATGACACCTCAAAGTGAGGGTGCAATATTGTGAAAACATATGGTCTCCCTTGTGCTTATGTCATATCCAAGAAGATGAGTGATAATATCTCAATACGTATGAACGAGGTATCTATTCATTGGATGTGACTTAGTTTTGACGATGACGGGAAAATGAAAAGCGACAAGTCAAATATCTCCATCTTTACCGAATGGGAAGCGATACAAGCAAGAATTTTGAAAGCCGATGACGCCACCAAACTCCACGTTAAAGAAGAGTTAAGAAATATTGCGTTTTTAGAGACCACGAATTTGAAACCACCCTCCCAACTGGTAAAAACTAAATGTGCACCAAAGAAGTTGAAACCGACACCGGGCGACAATTCTACTACGAGGAGTCCTTCATATTTTGAACTTGTTGACAAAGTTTTTCCCAATTCACCTACACCGAATTCTCAAAAAACTACTTTCAAAGGTTCCCGTATTAGCAAACTACTGCCTACACCGACTCCATCAAAAATACCATTCATCAATCACATGTCAGTTTTCATGAACAAGTACGTTGAATGGATCGTCAATGTGGGTGGTGACGGTAATTGTGGTTTTCGAGTTGTTTCTTGTTTGCTTTGTATCTGTGAAGAGTATTACAATACTGTGCGAGATACCCTGATCACAGAGTTGACTGAACACAGAGAATTGTACACACGCGTGCTAGGGAGTAAAGAGAAGGTTGAGGAGATATATCACGCACTTATACCTGCTGAGGTTGGATTTGCACCATAGGATAAATGGATGCGCTTCCCTAAAATGGATCATCTCATAGCAAGTGCGTATGACATAGTGTGTATTAATCGACAAGATACAGTTTTTCAGAGACTTATTTCCCTCTGCGCACTTCTCCTACACTAAATCCTAGTGATCGTATCATATGTGTTGTGTGGATTTCAAATTCACGCCATTTTGTTCAAGTCTATTTGAAACCGGGATGCCCTATACCACCGACATCACTGGAGTTGACGCTTCATTTCACAGAACCATTAGAGACATGGTCGGGCGAATTCATGGAAATCATGCAAGACTAAAACAAGTTGAGCCAAATAGAAATAGAAAAAAAATAGGGAAAAGTCAAAAGGGGTGCCACCGATGGATTTATCCGGCGACACTTTTTTCGGCTCTTTCAAGTAGTTAGGTAGCATTTTAATGTTAACTTCATCTTTTTCATGTATTATGATGTGAAATTATACACATTTTTGTAGTTTTACCAAATGCACAATATTTGAATATATGATATTTTATGAGTATAATTGTTGTTTTTGTTCTGTTTCTAGTTTTTCAGCCCCAGGCCATTTACCAGAAGTTTACTTCCGGTTTTGGTTAAGTTAGAAACCGGAATTTAACTTCCGGTTTTACCACAGACAAAAGGATAGGATTTCTATGATCCATGTTTATATCCAACTACTATAAGAATACATCTCTTCTTAGGTTTTTCCCTACCACAACACAAAAAAGCAGATATGAAAATGAAATTAGACATCACATGGGTTGTTGGAGTTGTCTATTTTCCTGACACCATACCGTTTCACGAACTCAAGATCATTGTGTACACCCCAATTGAAGAGGTGCGTGAAACATTGCAGAAACTTGTACCTTATAGCGACGGTCGAAAGGTAGATAAGATCGAGTGGTGCTGGCCATCTGTAGCGACAAAAACTGCGAGTATAAGTCATTGAATTGACTTAACTCAAAAAATAACAAAAGAGTCACCACCACGCTTTTATTTTATCCAAAGGACTAGGAAAAAGAGCGAATAAAATCCTAAAAAAAGATCAGAGATCTGGGATCGGGGATTAGTTATGCAAAGGGAAGGTGTAAGGCATCCAAAGAATCTACGGTACTCCATAGGAACCTTTTTGAAAATTTGTATATGTGTGCTAAAAAAGAGTATATGTACAAAATGGATGGTTGGGGAGAGAAAAGAAGTGTTTTTTTTTTACAATTTTTGGTTTAATAGAACTTCCAATGAGTTCCAGGCCTACATACCAACACTGTGCAATGTTGAAATCAAAATCCAATGTAGTTCGGGTAAAAAAGGCTAAAGTTGAGTGTTGGTTGATTTTAAGAAAATATTTGTTACAAAAGCCACAAAGGGCTCAAAAATTTGAATGAGGTTAGGTGTTTTTTAGTCTTAACAAAAGAAAGGTCAAATTATTATTAAATAAATTGAAAGTTTATTAAGAAAAAAAGAAGTTTGAAAATGCATGGACCTAAGTCCAAGTTTTTTATGAAAGCGGTTCGAGTTTTGAAAACAAGAATTCTTTTAAAAGAGGGAAGATTTTGAAAATTAAAGAATAGGGGAGGAGATGAAGAGGCTAATCTAAGTGCATAAAGTAAAATGTAAGGGTAAAGAAAGATATAACCGAGTGAGAAAACTAGTACTTGACATCAAGAGCCAATACCATATCCCATCCTTTGGATTACCACATAAGCAACAAATAACCAGACAAAAAAACCAATTTTCAGATAAATCAATGCCTCAGATGGATTCACGTCTCAAGAAAAGAAACAGGTAGAGTAACGACTGTATTTGGAGGAAATCCACTCTTAATCGAGTATAACGGAATAACTTGCATACAAAGATAATAACCAAGCAAGACAGAATAATATCAATGACACTTAAATCCCAAGCTGAGGTATGCGTCTTAGTCCTAAGTCCAAAAATCAAACTCTGAACACAAGGATGTTAACCAAGTCCAATTAAAAGTTTTTTTATGTTTAAGTTGAATTATTATGTATTTTGGGAAAAAGAAAAATAAAACTCAAGTGAGAAAATTCAAAATAACAAGAAAATAAAATGCTCAAGTGAGCAAAGAATAAAAAAATGACATGAAATGTAAATACTAAAATTAAAATGCATAAAAGTAAAGAGCATAAAAGTAAAAGTGGAAAGCAAAAAGCATAAAATAAAATACAACTAATAAAGGTTAGCAAGATGACCATCTTGAAACTTGTCAAGTATATCATCAAATTGTTAGTAATTAGTCGTCAGCAAGGTGACTATCTTGAAACTTGCGCATGAAGACATGCCAGAAGCTTGATTAAAATCAACGCGATCACACGACAAGTTTCAATTGCTTTTCGTCAAGTATATCGCCGGTTTTAGAATTATCACATCACTTGATCAAAGATGATTGAGATTTTCAAATGGACAAGGTTAATGGAAACTTGCCAGAAGCTTGATTAAAAATCAATGTGACCACACGACAAGTGCCACTGGTGTTAAACCAAACTCAAAGCTCAAGTCATCTTTTGGGGCTTATGTTTGAACATTAAAGCTCATGCCACCAATTGGTCACTTTTTCTGAGTCGGGACAAAAGAAAAATAAGATGAAGAAGAAGAAATCATTTACAAATTTACAATGCATCAGATGAATTTATTCGGTCTCGCTTCATCAAAATCAACAAACTTTCTTAGTGGATTTGGTCAAGACACCTATCAACACCCAAATTCCATTGATGTTGAGGAAGTGTATGACTCCAAATAAGTTAAAAATCAGCAAAATAAAAAAAGAATTAAAAGTAATTTAAATAATGAATATAATATAGTTTGAAATTAAGTTATTTAATTGAACTTTATTGACGAAATACATAAATAATATTCATACATCAAAATAAAATTCTAATAAAATTACCTAAAGCCAAACAGATGTCAATAAGTTTTGACAAAAAATTTCAGAATTTTTTAAAGTCATAAAATATTTTTAAGAAATAAAATAAAAGGTGAAATGAACCAAAAATTGCAAAAAAAAATTAGAAAAATCAGAAATAAAAATAAAATAAGATCACCAATATTGGTCAAATGACTATTGAATTCTTCCATAATTTTTTCAGAATTTTAAAATGTCAAAAAGTATTTTAAAACAATTAAAAATACCAAATAAAAGAGAAAAATCATTAAAAAAAAATATCAAATCTAAAAATAAAATCATGAAAAAATAAAAATCAGAAAGATAATATTTGAAAATATTTTTGTGAATTTTTCATAATTTTTTAGTCAAATGAATTTTCTATGATTTTTTTGAAGTTTAAAACATTTAAAATATAAAATCAGAAAATAAAATAAAAATCCAAAAAATATGGACCATTAGATCACAATCAAAACGCGTTAGTAATCACATCCAATGGACATGGCACGATGTGCTTGATATGAACCTCCTTGGTTTTCACACCGGATTACAAATTAAAAAAATAAAACAAGAAATAATGTCACGCGTTGGATTGATGCTGAATCACAAAAGTAATCAGATCCAAGGGCTCCTATAACACGCGCATGATACAACCAACACACTGGATCCAGTTTGAAAAAATTACATGTCACGCTATCATTGGTTGAAGATAGACACATAGGTCGTCTTCAATCTCCGGCCATCCTCAATTCGTGTTTCACAAAGTGTGAAATAAATTTCTCAGACCAGTACCATTCGCTTCATCTCTTCAAGACGATTTTAATGGTACCATCGCGAAAATTTTATTTCACCTGTACCATGATCAATTTGATAAAAAACAGGAAAATAACGAGCACTTGTTTTCAGAAATTCAGAGTCAATTCTCAATGAAAATGCAAACGATGAAGATCACAAGGATCAGGGAGATTAGGAGAATGCAATAGTGCTTGATTTGAAACGATTTGGTCACGAATCCTACCTGAACGAAGTTCACTTTCCGAGCTTTGAAACTTGACTTGGATAGCATGATTCAGGGAGCTTCAAGGCACGATTCTTGTTATGTTAGCTTCAGTGAAGTTCAAGGAAGAAGAATCAATGGTTAATTTCAAACTGGAAGGGCTTTGAGAGTGAAAACGAAGTTCGAAGTTGCAGAGAAAATATGGTTAGGGAGAGAGTTTGGCAGAGGTTTTTTGGCTATCAAAGCTTGAGGAAATGAGTGAGGAATGATCCTCTATTTATAGGAGAGTTAATGGTGATGAAAATGAGAAATAATTGTGGTGAAATCGTGCAAATCAAGCAGGCTGAAATCATGCCAAACGTGTGACTTGAAGGGCATCAAAACGATCTCATTTCAAGTGCAATTTGCATCAAAACGCATCTGGGAAAGTAGTTAAACATGTTTATCATATAAACTTTGAGTAATCTCCTAGTAATCCAAGTTTACTTGTGATAATTTTCTGATTTGAAGCAAAAATTGGATGTCATGGAGCCTCCTCCAAACATGTATAGCTCATTGCTCAGGAACCTTTATGATGCAATCTTGGACTCTATGGAAAGGTGAGGTTACAAGCTTTGTAATGTGCTTGTAAAGGTATCGTTTGGTATCGTGAGCTAGAAGTTATTATCATTTGAAATCACCAAAAACCATTGATTTTCTATACTTAGAAAAAGTTCTAAGTTTTTTCACAAAAAGTGACTTATAATCTTTCCAATCCAAACATTGCCTTCCACTCAAAATTTGATTTTGATTTTTAAAGACGATATGAAGTAGACCTCTTGAATGGCCTTTTGCAAAAATAATCATCCAAAAAATCCAAAAATTGAGAAAGTTATGGCCTTGTGAAGTTGAGGAAAATTTGTGAAATAACCTATAATCTTTTGACTTCTTCAAGCAACTTCCAAACGCTTTCAATCCTTGAAACTTAAATGGAGATAAATCTCATATTTTCAAGATTGTTTTGCAAAAAAAAAGACCTCAAGGTGATAAATAATGATTAAGATATGATCTCTTGAAGTTGATTGATCAAAATTGAGAAATTCATCAAGGACTTATAATCTTTTGACTTCTTAGGTAAATTTACAAGCATTTTCTCTTCCTACCAATTGAACTAAGTTGTATTAGACATACTTAGGTTCATTGTGAAAGAATAATGAGCTCAAGGAGACAAGGGATGACCAAGTTATGATCCTTTTTTAAGTCATACAAGATAGATGAAGTATCAATCTAGAGAGTTGGCAATCATAGACCTCCAAAACAATCTTCTCATCAATTAAACTCCTTGGATCAAATCATATTCATATTAGAATTCCTTTTAAGAATCAAATGACTTTGAAATCATCCACAAACTTCATACAAACACCAAGATATGGTCCTCAGAAGTCCAAAACCCTAATTTCAAGATAGATGGCCATAACATGGAGACTTATTCAAATTTGATGATCTCTTTCAAGCATGAAGTATACACTCAAGACAAGATGTAACATCCCAATTTTTTATTTATTAGGTTATTTATTCTATTAATTATTATAAGATATAGTAATTAATTAATTGGTGGTTTTGGTGAGATATATTATTTATTAATAAATTGTGTGATTTTGTGCATAATTGATTTAATTGACTTAATTAATTATGTGATTCATTTTATTTGGTGGAAATAATATAGAAGTGATAGAATTAATAATTAGGCCATATATCATTAGAAATAGTTGGTAGAGTTAAGCCCATTAAGAATAAATGTTAGTTTTATAAAATAAGAGAGTTATAGAATTAGAGAGAGAAAGTGAAGAAAATAAGATAGAAAGAGGCAAAGAGGAGAAAAGGGAGAAAAAGGAGAAGAAAACCTAAGGGGGAATTTCAAGAGTTCATCAAGAAATTGAGGTAAGAGTGTGAATTTTCGTATTATTGTAAGATTGTATGATAATATTTAATGGGTAAAAAACATGTTTAATATGGATTGAAATTGTTAGGTTTTGATGAGTACTCCTTGATATATGATGAATATTTTTTGTTGAAATTGATATATATGTGAAATTAATAGAATAGGACCATGAGTGTATAACGATATTGTAGCAACAAAAAAATACAAGTGCCTTAGATGCTTGTCACTAGGGGTGTTTAAAACCAAACCAACCCAATAAAAAACCGCTAACTGAACCAGACCAGACCAAAAACCGCAAAACCCACATTTGCTTCGGATCAGTTTAGGCCATTTTATGAAAGAACCGCTTGGTTCGGTTCGGTTTATGGGTAATATGTTGAAACCGACCCAAACCAAACCAAACCAAACCGCAACACTTACAAATTACCCCCCATAATTTAACTCTATGGTCCAAATTATTCAATAGCCCAACCTAAATAAAAAAATACTCGGCCTACTGCATATTGAGTTACAAAGTGGAAGTTGCCCATAACCACACACACGGCTAGGGTTAGTTTGCAAAAGCATTTAGTTGAGAATTAAGATACCAAACACAAAGTAGAAGATGGTTACAAATCGTTCTAAACTCCATCTGTCGTGAATCATTCTAAACTTCATCTATTGTGAATTGTTGTCATAATTCGATTTGTTCTAAACTTATTTTAATTCTTAGATCAGTTGTAATTCTATCTGTGACGAATCGCTGCAAAAATCAAATTCTTTATGTAGTATTATATCAAATATATCTTATGTTTCTGTTTTGTTGAAACTAATTAATGGTTATCTATCTATTGTTACTCATTTATATTGTTACCCCTATCTTCTTATTCTATTCATCTATTTTTGTAATAGGTATGACTATTGACAAAGAAGTTGATGTTTCTGATTCTTCCTTTTCCATTTCCATGGCTAAAATCAGGTAACTTTCTTTGTTATGCTCCATTATCGATTATTGCTTTTTTTTTATATTTTGTCAAGTTTTTATATTTATGGTTTAATCTATTTCTTGGGTTGGCGGTTGGTGGAGCGATGTGGATCTAGAAGTTCTTTTTTCGTCTCCCTTTTGGCATTTAGTCTTTAGATTTGCTGGACTGGGTTTCATAGTTTTTTGACATGCTTCAATTATGCCTCTTGTATCAGCCCATTTATGTGCAAATATCTTATTGATTGAAGTTGGGTTTATTACATTGTGTTTGGTTGAGTTTGTAATTAGCTCTATTTTGAACCTTCAACAAAATCACTGAGACATTGTAGTTTAAACATTGGTGGCCATGTATGCTCATAATTACTTTTTTTTGCCTGTTAACTCAGATGCACAATTGTAAGCAATAAAAAGGGAACAAAAAACTATTGATATTTTATGAAACCTGTTAATATATAATGTTTACTAATTAATTACCAATTAGTATCTTGGTGTTCCATCTATGGTTGGTAGAAGTAAAAAAAATAACTTTTAATTTCATAAAAGACAAAATTTGGAGGAAAATTAATTTATGGAGCAGTAAAAGTCTATCCCAAGCTGGCATGGAAACTATGATTAAATATGTATTGCAGTCTATACCTACTTATATCATGAGTTTGTTTTTACTCATGTCTTCCTTGATCGATGAAATTGTGAAAATGATGAATTCTTTCTGGTGGGGGTAGTAAAAGAGATAGATCTCGAGGGATTCATTGGATGTCTTGGGATAGATTGTCAATGCCAAAAAGTGCTGGAGGCATGGGGTTTAAGAATATAAGTGCGTTCAATTACGCGATGCTGACTAAACAGGTTTGGAGAATTATGACTAAGCCTGATACTATTGTTGTTCGATTGTATAAAGCTAGGTATTTTCCTAACTCTGATCTCCTTCATTCTAATATTGGTCATAATCCTAGTTATGTTTGGCGGATCCTGTGGAGTGCTAAATTTGTGGTCAGGGACAGCCTCAAATGGAGTATAGGGTCAGGTGAGAACATTTTGGTTTGGAATCAGAATTGGTTATTTGATGGTACTTCTTTAGAAAACACCTGGCCAAATAATCTGGAAGTTAGTAACTTGAGAGTTTTAGACTTATTGTTTCCAAATTATAAAAGTTGGAATTATGATTTAGAGGTATCTCTAGTTGGTGTAGAAGCGGCCAAGAAGGTGTAGAACACGCCGTTATTTGATTCTGTTCATAATGATAAACTGCATTGGAGATGTGAAACTGGTGGTAAAAATTCTCGGTACGTAGTGCTTATAGATACTGTATTAGTGAAGATATTGATACATCTCATCTCGAAGTTTGTGAGAATTGGAATACTCTTTGGAACATCAAAACGGCTCCCAGAATTAAAACGACAAGATCTAGATTGTTGGATAAGGGGATTAATTGTTCTCCTACTTGTGTCGGCTGCAGTAATAACGAGGAGAATTCTTATCATCTCTTTCTTCAATGTCCAAAAAGTGTCGAGTGTTGGAAAAGAATGGGCCTTTGGCATCAGCTCCAGCAACATAGTAATAATGGAGTTTCCTTGGCTTCTGTGATTATTTCTGTTTTGCAGGTTCTAAACCATGACCATCAGACTCTCTTCTTAGCTATTCTTTGGAGCATTTGGAAAGGAAGAAATAATCACATCTGGAATTCGATAGAAGAATCTTCGGCACGAATCTGTCAGCGAGCATCATAGTTCATAGCTGATTGGAAAGCTGTCCAACAACACCGTCCTACCTCAGAGACTATTATTTCTCCAACTACTATCTCTAAATGGTGCAAATCTTCGACGAGGCACCTCAAATGTAACATTGATGTTTCCTTTAATCTTGATAAAGTAGGTATTGTTGCTTGCATAAGAGATGATATTGGTAACTACATTGCAGCCCATACAGAATGGTTTTCCCCTTGCGTTGACGTTGCTATCGGAGAAGCTTTAGGACTCCTGAGAGCTATAAATTGGGTAAGCAATCCGGGCTATGATAATATGGATTTTGAACTTAATGCTAAGCGAGTTGTTGATAGTGTAATTTCATGAAGCCAAATGACTCAGATTTCGGCGCTATTATAAGTGATTGTCATAACTTGATGACTACATTATTTAGGAACTCTCATGTTAAGTTCGTTCGAAGACAAGCCAATGAGGTTGCTCAAACTTTGGCGCGGGTGGCTCCATTTTTAGCTAGTTTTTATGATTTTATTGAAATTCCAACATGTATTCAAACTATTATTGTTAATAATATGGTTTAATCCTTTTCTGTCAAAAAGAAAATTACCAATTAGTGAAATGAACAAGGTTGACTTGTTCTTCAAAGCTGGGTTGGATCTTTTAAACCATTTTAGCTGTTTTATTTGAATTAATGTTAAGATTAAATTACATTGATGATATGATTAAATACTGTTGTGAAAATATGGTGATTTATTAAGTTGATGTGATGAAAATGTTGTAATTTGTGCTCTCTAATTTAATTTACTTTAAATGTAATTTTGGTAAGTTGTGTTTGTGAACATGTACAATAATTATCATATTATATATAATAAAAAT
The DNA here is from genome assembly GCA_021764765.1 of Vicia sativa. Taxonomy (NCBI): domain Eukaryota; kingdom Viridiplantae; phylum Streptophyta; class Magnoliopsida; order Fabales; family Fabaceae; genus Vicia; species Vicia sativa. The sequence continues at coordinate 178,532,959 of CM038795.1, forward strand.
TTTGTAAAAAATCGAACCAATCGAATCAATTTAAATTGTATTGGTTTGGTTTGGTTTTTTTTATAAAGTCAACCGAATCAAACCAAAACGCTTGTATTTTTCTCTTGCAGTTCAGATAATATTTTATATAAAAACCGCTCAAACCGCACCGCGAATGCCCCTACTTGAAATTGTAGCGTCACTTTGTGATGTTTTGCTTCCTGGTAGCATCAAATGAGTTAGATATATATTATTTAATTTAAACTATATATATATATATATATATATATATATATATATATATATATATATATATATATATATATATATATATATATATATATATATATATATATATATATATATATATATACTATAGCATGAAACTAGCATAGGAGTGACAGTGAGAATTATTATACAATTGACTATGTTTTCACTTCTGTAAAAGTGATTGTTTTGTTTTGAGTTATGGTGCTCCTAAGCATTAATATTTAAATGTAGTAAACATACTTAAAACAATTTAATATTAAGTAACTTTACTAAGCAAATAGAAAGCCATATCAAGTGTAAAAGCTACATCTTGTCAACAGGGGCATGTGATTCGGTGTAAACATATCTTATATATAATATCACTTCTAATGCAATGTTCTTCATTTAATAGTATATAATATATTGAGTTGTTATGATACAATATAAATATTGAAAAATTGATAAAACAGTTTAATTATTTTATAAGTTTATTATATATTACTTCATTGGAATATTAATTAATAATAATAATTTAATATTATTAATATGATAGATTTAAAGAGTTTTGAATTAGAGATAATTATTTTGGGTTAATTAATTAATTAAAGTTAATTTTAATTTCGTTAGAGTTGTCAATAGAGTTGTCAATGAAGTTGTCAGATTTGTTTTGAGTTATTACGAGTTATATTTTAATTGTTTTGGTAATTTTGACATGTTTAGAGTTGTTAGTGTATGATGTCGGTGTATACTTTTCGTTGAAACTTTAATAATTCATATCTTTCAAACCGTAAATCTGTTTTGAGTGTCGTTCGAAGCATTATAAAGCTAGCGCAATATTCTTTTCAATATAAATAGTCTTATTACAAATAAGTGATTTAATAATAATGCGATTATGTAAATGACTTATAATTGTGTCATTTTCTTTGTGAGTTGGTGTTGGATGTGAATAACATTGTTTGGCTTTATTTGCTATGTGTTTTTGTGATGCGTTGAGTTGATAAATGTTATGAGTATGCATTATATGTGATTGTTGACATGATGTACGTATGATGTGCAATTTGGCGAGATAATTCAAATGTGTTGAATTATGTGAAATATGCTGGTATGATTAAGATTTAGAGTGGTCTTAATTTGCATATGTTTTGTTGATATTGCACATGCATCATTTGTGTCAAGAGACAACGTTTGGTAATTCCGTGGAAATTATTGAGTTGTCCCAAAACTGGAGTGGTTTTGAAAGCTTAAGGTCGAATCGAGCTTTTGGAGTGTTATCTGTCTGGAGTGGACCCGGTAGGACGGGTAAAAGATAACAAGTTTGGTACCACATGCATTTGCATAGTATTGAGTTGCATCAGAGTCACATGAGTCAATGTGAATGTTGTGTTTTTGGGTGTTAAATGTGATAATTGAACTAATTTTACATTTGTGGTAATATTGATTAATTCCAAGTGAAATATGATTTGACGAGCCATGTCGTATATGTTGAATATGTATGATGGATCTTTTTATGCCGAATATATGATACATAAGGTGTGATCAATTCATTGGTTCTATGTATGTTGTACATTACTTATTATTATAATTTCCTATAATGATTGTGAATTCTCACCCTTTTGTTGGAATGACGTTTTATACGATGTCGCTCTGATACCGAAGTTAGTGGTGCTTCTAGAAAGGATTAGACGGAGGAGCTAGTTCTATTTACCTGCTTTCTTAGGTAGTGAGTCATTGTTCTGGTCATGTAGCACGGGGATCGCTTAGTTCATGTTTGATTTGTATGATATATTTGACATACTTCATGTTATTTGTTTATGTTATGATGTATTAGGAACATGATACAAATATTATTATTTCGTATTTGGAATTTTATGTGGAGATATTGAGATGGATGGTCTTAGCGCCTAATGTTTATCATATGATGTGGTTTTGATATTCATGTGTTGGTATCATGTAGAGATGCAAGTATTCCGTTGTGACATGCATAATTGTTAATTATATATAACATGAAGTTAAATACATGTTATTTGAGCATGACCAGTGTATGTGTTGTTTTAATTTAAAGATATATGTGACGCCCTCTTGATATGCATGCTAATTTACTCTGATTGTATGATATATTTATGTGGGGAATTAGAGGGTGTTACACAAGAGGCCATATTTGATGACAAGAAAAGTCTTCAATGAGAGACAATAATTTCAAAACCTTGAGAATTGAGGAGAAAAGGTATGGAAATAAACACATGAACCTATTGACTCCTTGAATAAGAAACCCTTGCATCATCCACCTACATCACAACATCTAGAAAACAAATGATATACACGTCATGTTTAGCCAAGTATCAATCATCACACATAAGAAATAAACACATCCACAAGGTTCTTGGTGATCTCCTAAGGGCAAACCCAAAGATAGAAAAGGAGAGGGGGAGACCATTTGTGATCTTTGTGCAATGCAATGGTATGAAGTATGAAAGAATCTTAGGGGCAAAAATTGGGGTACAACACCATCGATTGACAATGAAGGAAATCTTTAGTTCATGAACCGTGAATTGAAGAACGACGTTGATTTACGGGCTATGTGGTCGACTTATCGAAGTTTTTGAGAGAAAGTTCAAATCGAGCTAAATGCGACTTTATCAAGAATCGTCAATGACATTATGAGGATGTGGCAACGTCCACCCGGATATTGATTCGTAATGTTTTATTTATGTTTAACTACTAAATGTATTTGATAAGTTTATGTTATGAATTATATGTATCTCTATGTTAAACAATGCAATGAAGTTACGGTACAGAACTAGAGGTAAAGTTCTGCTTCAGTGTCTATTTTATCAGATGGTGGTGCGCACCAGAAATATACTTCTTGTTTTGAGGGGCATTTTTGGAAATTCGCGCGGTGGATAAGAAGTTCCTGGGGTGGAATAAGAAATTGCCAATGATTTATGGTATACTTTTTAAATATACTTAAAATTAGATATTTTATTGCACGTAAGCTAATTAGGATTTGCCATTGTGTTAGATCGAAATTTTAACGTGGTGGTTTAAACTCCTAATCTTAAAATTAGAGATTTCCACCGTGATTATTTGGATAAGGTGAGTTGGTTTTGTACATCCTAGAAGACTCTTGTACTCCAACATTTTGAATTCTCATGCACGCACATCGATGGAGGTACTTCCATCAAATCCTGCTTTTGAAACTCAAGAAGAAGATTTGATATAAAGAAGTACGAAGAAATTCAAAGATAAAGAAATGACTTTTCTTTATCTATCCAACCCTAAAATCTTGTTACGAAAAATTATGCAACAAGACGACAAGAGGGAGGTTTCTACTTCGGTGAGTGGCCAAACATACAAGATAACGGTGATGGTGGAAAGGAAAAAAGGAAATGGATCAAGAATGTACCAAGAAGACTTGGGCGAGGACTTTTGGGGGGAAGAATAGCCAAGAAAATAAAATTAACATAGAGGAACGCAATTATGGAGACCGTGAATGCCCTGAGTTCATCCTATATGAGGTAGGGGAACAGAGAATAACGAGACCCTAAAGAAACAGAGTTATTGTCAAAATGCTGGGAAGATGCATCGACTACAAGGTGCTAGAAAACCCCCTGCAACAATTGTGGGCAATGAGAAGTATAATAAGCATTATGGATTTAGGTCAAGACTTTGTTCTATTCACATTCACAATTAAAGAAGATCAAGAAATTTCTATGTATCGAGGTCCTTGGGTGATTAATGACTATTATTTAACTATTAGAGAGTAGAGAGCAAATTTTTATCACAAATGAGATGTGATAGAGCAACTGCAGTTTGGGTAAGAATCTCTGACCTTCCTATAGAGTACTATGACAAAAAAAATACTTTCCTATATTGGTGATAGAATCAGGAAAACATTCAAGGTTGATGTTAAGAGTCCTGGGGGGAGTCCTTACCCTACAGGCCAGTTTTGTAGGATTGAGTTAGACCCATCCCAAATTCTAACATGGTATCAGAGCCCGATTTAAGATCTGTTGGGCCACCTAGTATCATGTTTTCATTATTGGGCCACCCACCATTTAGCTCCATGATTTATACGTTCAATCATGGGAGTGAGAGGGGTGTTAAGATTCATCTGAGAAATCCTTATCCTACAAGTCGGTTTTATAGGGATGAGTTAGACCCAACCCAAATTCTAACAGTTGATAAGAATACGCTTACTAAGGAACATGCCAAGTAATCTAGAATTTGTGTCCAAGTGAATTTAACCAAACCTTTATTGGCCATGTTTTCAAATTAAAGGTCACCACTACAAAGTCGAATATGAAGGTTTACATTTGCTTTGCCTGTCGTGTGGGAGATTTGGACATTATGCAGAAGGAAGTGGTGATAGGAAGGCTAGTGTGGTGAATTAAGATACACTACAACAAATAACACTTTTCTTGATGAAGCTTTCATCTCCAACATGCTAAAAATTGGGAGGATATGTCTTGGGAACATAATGTTTTAATTTGTTAATAAGATAAATATCATGTTACGTCGGTGTTATAAAAAACCGAGGTAACACGCCTATAAGTTAGCGCCTATTTTTTCCATAAAAAATTAATAAACCTCTTATCTCAGTTTTCTTGAGAACCGAGGTAATATAGCTATAAAGAACCTCATTTCGAATCCTAGTTGCCGTATTTAAAACTTTTTTCAAATATTTATCACTTGGCGTATTTTCTAGATGCCATGTTTTGTTTTGTATAACACGAATAGACAAGAATAGAAAAAGGAAATATTTCATTTATAACAAAAAAAACACAACAAAGAAAACTAATCAAAAAATTCAAACTTCTCAGTCCACTCAACTTCAACATCACCCATAATTATCCCTAACTTATAGAACAGTTCATAAAGAACTATTCCATAAGGTATGAGGAAAATCCTTTCCTCCCGAGAAATATTTATCATTTCCTTCAAGAAATTGAAAATGGTAAGAAGAAGATTAACTCTCATGTGGTAGGTGAGGAATAACAAGAGATTCTTATCATACCAAGTAAGCATTTCCAATTTTTTCTCTCTTGGGCGGAGATTTACCACTAGAATTTGAAACCAAAATTTTTCAATTGGTTTCAGAGAAGTAGGATTGGAGAGATCATTTTTGTTGGTATAAAGTCGATGAAGGTGGGTTTCATAGACATCGTTGAATTCATAAAGTTCAACACAACTACCAAAAAAATTCATAATTGATTGTCATAACAATCAGTGATGGAGTAATGTATAAATGAGTGGCATTGGCATAGGACTGGATGATTTCTTCATGACCAACTGACATAATGGAGGTGTTCATCCAAAACTCTTTAACAAGAATAGTGTATATAGGGGGCCATGTAGAATGTTAAAGTAACTATTCAACTTTTGTTTGTCAACAACTTTCCTCAACTTTTGTTTAATACGTTCTAAATTATTGAAATCAACATACTTTTCATTGATAACAAACAACAAATTTGCATCTATTTTTTGTTCACTTTACAACAAGGAAACAGAGAGTTGGTAATGAGACGTTGAAAATAGCAAAACAATTTGAAACAGGGAGTTCGTAATTAGACGTTTAAATATATCAAAAGCCTCCTTAATAATCCAAAGATACATTTAAATAGCTCAAAGAACGTTGAATATAGTTGATCATTACTACTCTAGATAAGTTATATGATTCCAATGCATGTGCGCCACGTTGGTGTTCATACCTCTATTTTAATTATATTTTTATTTAGTAATATAAATGTTCTAACCCGTCGGTTTTCCTAAAAACCGAGGTAAAATTTAACATTAAAATTAATATATTTATCAAATCCGTAATGAAATTCTTGTTGTCTATTTCATGACTATCAACTCTCAAGACAATATCATTAGTGATCCGCATGAAACTTAGATAACTTCTATTATAAAGAGTGTTTGTCATGAAGAGTTCTCTATCCTCCACTTAGATGACTATCCTCCACTTTAAGACTTATATTGGATTTTGTGACTTATGTATTATCCCATGACTTATGTATTATTTTGTGCAATATTTTAATCTTACTACTTGTGCAATATAAAAATTAAAATATAATCCAAAATATAGCATGGAAGTCATATGTCAACTGAATCCAAAATCTAGCATGAAAGTCATACGTCAAATGAATACAAAACAAACACATAACAATTAAAGTTTAATAATATGTGACGCTACTACAGGTGTAAGATGTTGCCAATGTTGTAGTCGTCCGACAAATCCTACCATCTAAGAAGTCGCATCTTTTATGCGGAATTGTTTCCAAGCCAATGTGACGGGTGTTAACGGAAAGCCTTCATTCATGTTTACCTGGTTAAGATTAAACAAATAAGTAAACAACAAATAAGTAATTGAAATTAACTGATAAGTAATTAAGCAAATAAGTAAATAAGTGACAAAAAAATATATATAAGTAATTACCTGTACCCAATGATTTTCGTCTACAAATCCAATGCAGTAAATGGACACATTATGTGAATGTGAAGTCGTCATAGGAAAAAACGTTAAAGAAGTAAAACCCAAAGAGACAACAATGACATTATACCGATTAGCTATTACATAAGCCATTTCAGGTAATGTCGTCCATTTCTCTTGTGGTTGCTGACCTAACTTTGATATCATCAAAGAATCTATCACCGTTGAAAAACGAGCTCCAAATAACTGTTCACCTTTAAGTTCATTATCCAAATCACGACGAATAATTGGCCATCCATCTGATCCATAACCATGCAACGATGAAATTACTCTAAAACCACAATTTCCATCCTTAATGATATCAACAATGTCATCAATAAATGGTCTGATATGTACTGGAAATTATGTAATGAAATTACTACATGGTTTCTTCTTGGAGGTTTGGGATAATTGTGAACATATCCTCTTTGAAGACTTTTGGGAGCACGAGTGTGCTCGATCAACATACTCATGATATAAGGATCACGATAAACATCATATCCCGCATGCCTCTTCCCATTCTTCTTCACTCCTCCCTTAGTTTTTATTTTTTCAGGCAGTGGCAACATTTTTGATGTAGTGGAATAAGCAATTTCACACACCCTACTCTTTAATTATCTTTTTCCTACAACATCTGTTGACCTGAAATTTTTCCAAATTTCCTCAATTGCATTGGTCATGTCCACCTCTGATCCATCATCTACATCCACCTCTTGTTTTCCTTCCATACTTAGCTTTCTTCAATGGACGTGAATAGCCTCAATTGGTATCGGATCACCACTCAGTGTATATGTCCCTAACTCATAAGCACAAGGTAACCCATACTCTTTTCTATGAGTACACCCGCACTTTTGGGTGTATGTACCAACAATGGCAATCCTCACCCACTCTTCAACAATATGCCTCAAAGAAGATCTAGATACAGATCCACATAAATTTCCATAAAATGGGATAGTGTGTGCATGCTCGACTTCATAAAAATTCTTCTCAAAGGAAGCTCTAATGTTGTCCAATTGTATCTTAAGATTATCATTCATAGCCTCCCAGCATTTGCACATATCACCTAAAGTGTTCTCCACTATTTGCTTCAATTTCCAATGTGCGGATCCAACCCTTTAAATAAACCAAGAAACAAGTAAGTACACTTCATATTAATATAAACAAACTATGACTAAAATCAATTTATATTAACATAAGCATACCTATTAGTTGTGGTGTTTCCCAAATGTAACACTTGATTGATCCATGCTTCGACAAATCTATGTCTATGTGGAGACAACCTTCTATCTTTCACATAATCAATAAATGTTGTAAAGTCAACACATGCATGCTCAAGTTGTTGCAACCGTTGTTGATACTCCACCTCATCACTAGCCCTTATAAGTTCATACCACATTTTCTTTGTCGGCTCTCGCATGTCATCCATAACATATTCCTTACAATTCGCTTTCACATTTTTGTTGATGTGAAATTGACAAAGCAAATTGGTTTTCTTTGGAAATACTGTTTCAATTGCTTTCATGAAAGCAAGATCTCTATCAGTCAACACCACTTGTGGCCAAAAACCCCTGCTTAGTAAATAATTGTTTCAACTTATCCAAAACCCAACAAATTTTTTCAGTCTGCTCTGATTCCATATACGCAAATGCAACAACAAATGTCAACTCAGTGGATGTCACACCAACTATTTCAAATAGAGGTTGCCTATACTTGTTTGTCTTGTATGTGCTATCCATAATCAACACAACATGAAACATATTTAACAACTTCACTGATTCTGGATAAGCCCAGAAAATATCTCTCACAACTTCTGAATCATCTTTTTTCCTGCTCCAGTATACATAATCCGAATCCTCTACCAGCTTAAACAAATGTTGCATTTCTGTTCTAGGTCCCCTTATATCTTTATGTATTTTACGCTTGTGTTTATATATTTGCGTGATTCAGATGACATTTTCCGGATCTCGCTCCTGCAATGACAAGAGTATGTGTCTTGGTGGAACATGACGTTTTGTCAAATCAACAATATGTTATTGTTCATCTGCATTTAGTCGACTTACAAAAGGATGACCTTCAAATGTATCAGGTAACCCATGATTGTGAACTCCACATTTTACATCAATCTTCCATCCGGAACCATCTTTTGACGGTGTTGACCTAATTTTGAAAGGACAACCACATTTCTTACTAGCACTTTGTGTTTCACTATCTCCTTCTTTGTATTTTCTACATTTATCACAATCAAATATTACTTTATCACTTCTTCCTCTCCTGCTTGTTTTGGTATCTGAACGAGTTATTATAATTGTCACTTTATTCCTGATTTCAACCTCTCTAATCCACCTTATCGCCTCTTCTTTTGTAGCAAAACGTTGTGCATATGTAAATATATCAGTGGTATCTACATATGTCTGATTTTTATCGCATATTTGAGGAATAACACCTGTTTACATAATAATAATAAAATTAAAATAATTATTAAAAACCGAACTGGATAACTAAACCATAGGATATCCGGTTGGTATTTAAAGGCAAACCGGAGCTCACAACACAATGTTACCCGATTGGTTAATGTTGTTAACCGGATAACACGTAGTCATGTCTTCCGGGAACAAGCAGAAACCGAATTTAGGCTAAGCAAGTTTTCCGGTTTATCAAAGAGTTCCGAGACAAAAAAAATTACATATTGAAATTCTCCATTATGTGTTTTCCGGTTCGCAATAACGAGCTCCTACTTATCAGTTTCGCATGAATCCAGATGAATAGTAAAAATAGTTTAAAAAAATTCAACATAACAGTGAAAATAGAAAAAAGTAAATTTGAAATATTTTTAAATTTGTAAACGTAGAGGAATAAATGCAGGGTTATAGAATAAAATTTTAGCTTTAAATGCTAGTATTTGATTGTTATATTTGAAACTAAAAAATTACATGGATTCTGAATAATTACATTATAAATTTAGAAAAACATAACGACCATTTGCAATTCTCTTAATATTTAATTTAAAAAAAAAAACTTCCTAGACAAGTTATCATTTTGAGACATATATCAAAAGTCAAAACAATTTCCTCTGATCTATACATTCCACTTCCACTCACTCACGCTGCTTCCAAATTTCAACATTTCTCACTCTCTATAGAAATCTGTTTTGATCGTCATGGCGGACTCAACGGTTAGTGTTTCCCATTTTTGACACACTACCTTGATTTCTCATTCCCATTATCAATCAAACCCGAGTTTCTGTTAAGCTTAACTTGCTCATGTTAACTCTTTTCGTTCAACTGTTTGTTGTGCTTATTACTCCAATTTTCTCATATTGAGTGTCATTTTTTGGTTTTTTTATATAGGTTGAAAAATTATAAATAGATCATAGATTGTAAAACCCTCGTTATTAATCAATGAATCAAAGACACCTTGATAGTGACATTACTATTGGACATCGGTAATAATCTCTATAGCATCGACACCTCTGAAAAAAGTTTGTCTGTGTCAGACGGACAAACATAGACACGTGTATGTGTAGTATAGTAGGAGTGATGCAAATTGTATTAATACAGTAATAGATTGTGACAAGGAAGAATAAAGGAAGACCTAGAAAAACGATAAGAGAAACTATTAAGAAACATTTAGAAATCAATGAATCAGAGAGAAACATGATTTTTGATAGAACATTATGATAGTTTGAGTAGTCGACTCCATTTATATCGACTAGTGTTTTTTGTGTATGTTACTAGTTAGCCATGTTGAAATTGTTATATATTTCTTTCCTTTGCGTTTACAATCTTGTAAAACGCCAATGTAAAGCAGAGAGTGGATAAAGACCTAGCATTGAAAATATATACTAACGCAAGTGCGACGCCAGAAGTAATTGCAGCTTTTGCTGAGAGGAGGGAGTTTGATAGGATTTTGACATACTCAAAGCAGGTAATGAAACACTTGGTTATTAGGCTTTACTGTGAAATGAATTTTATATTTTGGTTTTGTTACATAGGTGATAGGTCTATTATTATTATTTTTGCACTAAATGTTGATGTATTTTCTCCTTTTATTTGCTGCAGGTTGGATACACTCTTGATTACTTATTCCTCTTGAAAACGATATTGCGAACAGATGCTCAGGGTGCTCTAGATTTTGCTCTGATAATGCTGCGAAGGGAGGGGGGTTGCCCTGTTGACTGCAATACAATAACTGATCTGTTTCTTCAGGTTTACTTAGGTTTATTCTTCATTTTTCTTATCAAACTGTTGTTTTTGTTCTTATGTTTCTTCTATTACTTTTTAGAGGAATTTGATCCATGAGGCAACTGCCTTTTTGTTGGATATGCTGAAGTCAGACCTATCTGAACATGGACATCTTCAAACAAAGGTTCCTTTATTTCTTTGCTTTAATCTTTTTCTACGAACTTGATGGTGTCATACAGTATTTTTTTTTCGTTGTCATTTTATGCAAATTTTCTCTATATCACTTTTAGGTGCTGGAGATCAATCTTAAGGCCTTTCCAGATGTTGCGGATGCTATATTGGCTAAAGGCCTGTTTAGTCATTATGATCGTCCACGTATTGCTAAGCTTTGTGAAAAGGCTGGCCTTTTCATCAGGGCTCTTGAGGTTCTTGTCTTTTCATTCCAACGACTGGCTGTCATTTTTTGTCCGAGTAATTTATTGAAGCTTCTTGTCTGTCTCTTGTGCAGCATTATACTGAGTTGTTTGATATCAAACGCGTTATTGTGAATACTAATGCCATCAAACCACAGGTTTGGATTTCGAGTACTAGAGTGATTGGATCTATTTTGTTTTTTTTTTTTTTGTATATAATATCTTATTATTATAAAGTGATTTTTCAGGCTCTTGTTAAGTTCTTTGGAACCCTTCCCCGAGAACAGGCACTGGAGTGTATGGAACATCTTTTACTTGTCAACCTTAAGGGAAATCTTCAAATAGTTGTGCAGGTACTGTATTACGGCTCCTATATTTTTTCAGTATGACTTCTGTTTCAATTAAATTTTTTTCCATGTTATTGTAGTTTCTGGATATAATAATCTTGCTAGTACTTAATTAGCAGATTGCTAAGGAATATTCTAAAAATTTGGGTGTTGATGCATGCATCAAAGTCTTTGAGAAATTCAAGTCCTATGAAGGACTATACATTTTCTTGGGTGCATATTTGAGCTCTAGGTATTTCTAAATGCATAACGAATACAGTTGAATCTCTAAACATACTATTTTTTTTTCCTTTTTGTCATTTACTAATCTAGGCTTTTGCTTTTGAGTCTGTGTTCTAGCAAGGATCCTGATATTCACTTCAAGTACATTGAAGCAGCTGTTAAAACTGGACATATTAAGGAGGTAGAGCGTGTAACTCGCGAATCAAGCTATTACGATGCTGAGAAGATAAAAAACTTTCTAATGGAGACCAACCTTCCAAATGCACGGCCATTGATGAATGTGTGTAACCGATTTGGTTTTGTTAGTCAACTCATACATTATCTCTATACTAAAAACATGCTTCGTTCTGTTGAAGAATATGTTCAAAAGGTAATTTTTGTGTGATTATATTTATTTTTGAATCTTTCTATGCTAATCTAAAACATGATTTTCTAACATTATATTTCTTACTTATAGGTCAATCCTCGAAATGCTCCTCTAGTTGTAGGGCAGTTGTTCGACTTCGGATGCCCTGAAGATTTCATCAAAGGTCTTTTACTTTCAGTCAGTTCTCGTTTTCCAGTAGAGCGTGTAGTTGAAGAATGTGAGAAGAGGTATGCTAGTTTTCTCTCTGCCCAGCATCTCCATATTACAATATTACTTTCTCATTTTACTTTCTATGTGCAGGAATCATCTTCGTTTTCTTACTCGGTTATTGGAGGATCTTGTGAGCGAGGGGAGCCGAGATGTAGATGTGCATAATGCTCTTGGTAAAATCATCATTGACAACAATAACAAGCCTAAACATTTTCTCAAAACCAACCTATATTATGATTCTTGTGTTATTGGTAAATATTGTGAGAAAAGCGACCCTACACTTGCTGTTGTTGCTTACCGAAGGGGGAAATGTGATTATGAGCTTGTTAATGTTACCAATAAAAATTCTCTGTTCAATCTCCAAGCCAGGTATGCATACAGTTCTATATTAAGATTGTGCCATTGTATTTCTAAATGCTAGTCTCGGACACTGTTATAATATGATGATATTTGTGTCAGCTATGTTGTAGAACGGATGAATGGAGGCCTCTGGAAAAAGGTTCTGAATCCTGAGAATGTGTTTAGAAGTAGGTTGATTAATCAAGTGGTGTCCACTGCTTTGCCTAAATGCAAGAGTCCTGACCAAGTTTCAGCTACAGTGAAAGCCTTTATGAATGCCAATCTTACGCATGAGGTGATTGAGCTTCTCGACAAGATTGTGCTGCAAAATTCTTCGTTTGTTGGAAACTTCAATTTGAATGGTTTATTGATCATTGCTGCAATAAAAGCAGATCCTAAAAGAGTCGTGGGTTACATAAATAGGCTGGACAATTTTGATGGCCGTGTTGTCGGGAAGGTGGCAGTGGAAGCAAACTTATATGAAGAAGCTTTTTCCATTTTCAAGAAATTTAATCTGAATGTTCAGGCTGTTAATGTCCTTCTAGACAACCTTCAGACCATTGATCGAGCTATGGAGTTTGCACTCTGTGTTGAAGAAGATTCTGTATGGAGCCAGGTGGCTAAGGCAAAACTAAGAAACGGCTTAGTAGGCGATGCAATTGAGTTGTTCATCCGTGTAGGTGATGCCACTCACTTCTTAGAGGTCATAAAGGTTGCTGAAGGTGCAAATGTATATCATGACCTAGTAAAGTACCTTCTCATGGCTAGGAAGAAGACCAAAGAGCCCAAGGTGGACAGTGAGCTCATATATGCTTATGCAAAGATTGGTCGGCTTAAAGATATTGAAGAGTTTATATTGATGCCAAATGTTTCTAATTTGCCAAATGTTGGAGACCGCTTGTATGCTGAGGCGCTCTACGAGGCTGCAAAAATTGTATTTGCTTTTATTTCTGACTGGGCTAAGTTAGCAGTGACATTGGCGAAGCTTCAACAATTCCAAGATGCTGTTGATGCTGCTAGAAAAGCAAACAGTTTGAAAGCATGGAAGGAAGTTTGTTTTGCCTGCATTGATGCTGGGGAATCCGCCTTAGCTCAGATTTGTGGTCTCAATGTTCTTGTTCAGGTGGCACCATTTCTAGCTTATATTTTTATTTATAGAACGATTAGTTTGTCAGTTTCGGTGTTTACGGCCAATCACTCTTTCATTTTTATGTAGGTGGACGATCTTGAAGAGCTTAGTAAGTATTATCAGAAGAGTGGACACTTCAATCAACTCATCTCTCTAATGGAGATAGGGTTAGGACTGGAGAGTGTCCATAAGAGTATCTTTACTGAGCTGGGAGTGATTTATGCAAGATATCGGCCTGCGGTGTTATTGAAGCACATTACGTCATTCTCAACTCAGCTCAATATTCCCAAGCTTATTCGGGTCTGTGATGCACAGCGACACTGGAAGGAACTCACTTACCTATATACACTATATGATAATTTTAATTATGCTGCAACCACTGTAATGAATCACTCTCCAGAAGCATGGGACCACATGCAATTCAAAGATATTATAGTTAAGGTTTCCCGTGTAGAACTATATTATGAGGCTGTTCACTTTTACTTGGAAGAGCATCCCGATATTATAAATGATCTTCTTAATGTGCTTGCCCGTCGTGTGAACCATACCCGTGTCGTAGATATAGCGCGGAAGGTCTATATTTCTCGTACTCTATTGCCTAATATCTGTAATTCTAAACTTATTTGGTGAGGTAAATAATTAGTTATAAATGATCAGTGCAATTGTTGCTCGAATTTTCTGATTTTTAGGTGGGCCACATCCGATTGATAAAGCCGTACATGGTTGCAGTTCAAAGTAGCAACGTGTTTTCCATAAATGAATCTTTGAATGAAATCTACGTTGAGGAGGAAGACTATGATAGACTTCGTGAATCAATAGATCTGCATGACAACTTCAATCATATAGGTCTTGCACAGAAGGTGGATTTCCTTTATCTTATTTATTTTGGAAAACTTGAAAGTTTTGAATGACAGACAATTGATTGGCTTCAACTATACATATGAGCAGATTGAGAAGCATGAGCTTCTTGAGATGAGACGCATTGCTTCTTATATTTACAAGAAATCTGGTAGATGGGAGCAGTCCCTTGATTTGTCAAAGAAAGACAAACTTTACAAAGACTGTATCGAAACTTGCTCTCTATCGGGTGACCAGAAACTCTCAGAGGATTTGCTTGTTTATTTTATTGAGCAGGTTTGCATTTTATTTTTCCTTTCTATGAAAGTGTTCACATAATAGATCCTTTCCAGATTAGACCCTTTTCACATTCTGCATTGTAACCTCTTTCTTCATCATGAATTAATCCATTCTTTCTACACCTCACAATTAATCTCCGTCTTTTGTGTCAGGGGAAGAAGGAGTGTTTCACATCTTGCCTCGTCGCATGTTATGATCTAATACGGCCAGATGTTGCACTAGAGCTGGCTTGGAGGAACAATATGATTGATTTTTGCTTCCCTTATCTCTTACAGGTATACTTTTTATTACGCTTATTTTTATGGAAAGACTTTTTTCCTTTTGTTGATAATCATTTTTTTCATTTCCCCCTAGTCTATTCGTGAGTATACGAGTAAGGTGGATGAGCTTATAAAGGACAAAATTGAAGCAGAAAATGAGAAAGTTAAAGAAAAGGAGAGGAAGAACATTATTCCCAAAGAGGTACTTTTTCTGGTTTTTGTATTCCTTCTAATAACAGAACTCTAACTCTGAAGTTTTTCCTCCAGATTCCACTTGCATCAAGAACTTTTGTCCGAATTGGAACCAAGTTCAGACTGTTCCTCCAGACCATCGAACATTATGTCTCAAAAACTTTTCACCGTGGTCATTCAGATCGTTCCGTTCAGCATTACGTCATTGATCCTTCCCTGGGCTGCAAATGCATTCTTCACTGCTGCCATTCAGATTATTCGGCTAAACAGAACATCCTCCACAGAGATTACAAGGTTGCACACCAATGCCTTGTTTAACAGGTTTATGGAAATAACTCTCTCTTTCAATCTCTAGTTTGCACAGTCTTACCAGCCTTCACCTTCTTAAAGGTAATGCATAGATGTAGGTAGATGCTTCACGCTCCACAACCTTTTGCAGAGAGTTGGATCTGCAAGGGGAGAGAAAAACAGTCAGTCATCTGAGATCTTTCTTTTATAATGTCTTGTTACCTTATAAATTCTCTGTTTCCTTCAGTCAGTTTTTGCTTTTCATCTATTTCATTCAGTTTCATATGATACATCAAATTTGTAATGAAGTTTCTTGCAAAGAAAGAAAGAACCTTTTATGGACTATAGAATTGTATGTTCAATTTCTATATCTAAGTTTCTATGTGGACATGGAGTATGAAAGACCATCATTTTTTTGCACATTTTGTCATAATATCGAACACTTAAAGGATAACTATCATGCACAAAAGAGCACAAAACCACTAAGGAAAGAAAAGAGAGCAAATATATCTCTTTTCATCCCTACCAAACTTGCTCTGAAAGCAAGAAACATTAAAGGTGATGGATGTGCTTACAGATGCACACCAAACTTGTACGTTATCCTACTTCACTCTAGGTACCGATCTAGAATACATCCTCAAATATAGTATTAAGATCACTCGTAATAATTTTTTTAACAGATGTTTTAAGAAAAACCGATTAATCTCTTTGGATTGATGGAATATAATTGAATGGAGCGGAATCGAATGTAATAAAGTTATGTTCCATTGTTTGGATTGATTAAAAAAGGTTGGAATAGAGCGGTATCGAATGGAATGCATTTCATCTCATTCCATCACTTTTCATCATTTTTTGTACTCTTTAATTTAAGCGGAATGACAAAATGACTGTATTTCATCATAACCTACTCAAACAATAAAATAATATTTTTATTCAACTCTGCTCTATTCAGCTCCGTTCCTTTTTACCTATCCAAAAGATTCTGTTGAAGGAAAATTTTCGAATAAGAGAGATATTTCCAAATGAAACAAATAAATAATCAGAAAGCTCAACAAGTAAAAAAAAAAGAAGAAAGAAAGAAGAATGAACCCCGAATTTGGTGTGATTTGAGAAGTGGCCAGGGGTCTTTAGTTGAAAAATAGTTTTAAAAGTAACGGTTTATAAAGTAGTACATCAACAATAGTATGACAAAATTCAACTTTAGCACGACAAGATTCAAATTTAACAAGAGTGACTATAGTCTAACATTAGAACCGCATACAACATTTTTTTATGGTATATTTTCAAAAAACTCTTGCGATAATGTTCATACACATCTTTTCCAATTTAGTAAACGAGCCCAATTCCACATTTAAAAAGGGAGAATTTTTCTTGCCATCCCTCATATTTAATATGACACCTCCAATCTTTTTTATTCCAACTTTACTTTGATACATTACAAAAGAATTTTGGAACAAAATTTCTAGCACATCCATCAAATTTTCGGTACACTCAAATTTTTCAGAAGTATATTTAAAAAATCCGTTATACCAGAAATTACATAATATCCGGTACAACGAAATTTTTGGAAGTGATTTTAAAATTTTAATATACCAGAAATTTCAGATATAAACGAAATTTCCTGTATGTATAAATATTAGGTTTTTTCAACGGTTGAGATTTTGCTGACACTGTTGGAGGGTTCTGATTGCACTGACACTTATGTGTGGTCTAAAACGCATCACCAATTGTATAAATAGGGGTCTTAGAGTTATTGGATAACACATCTCAACAAAATGTCTCTTCCTCAATTTCTGAAGAAGGCAGAAGTGTATTACAACGGCGACAAACCTCCTGTTGAATTCAAGCTCCCAGATGGATATGAGTCATTTCCCACCTTGAAGGAAACGATAAACAGTTTGCTGCCTGATTCTGAGAACATAAGTGTGACAAAGATCGGGTTTCAGGAAGATTACATTAGTACAGATGGATGGTTGAAATACAATCTAATCGAGTTGAAGAATGATGAAGATGTGAAGGCTATGTGGAAATCATTTCGTCGTAGGATAACCAAAGGTCTGATCGAGTTGGACGCGGAGATCTGGAGATCTGTTGACGACATCATGAAGTGTCTGAAGCATCCAAATGAATCTGGTAGGTCCTAGGTTTTCATGTATCAGAGTATTGTTTATGTTTGTTGTTTGTTATCTGATGTTTGTTAACATATTCGAGTTTGTTATTTGTGTTACTTTGGTTTCTTTATGTAATCAAAAGAAAAGGTACTAGCCAAAAAAGATTATGCAATAAACTAGAAGTTTGTTTGTCACAACATATACATATAATAAAATCATAAAAATAAAAAACTACATAGGCCCTCCACGGGAAATGTCGTCCAACCTAGATAACCTAGTATAAACCTCACCATCAGGGTCACCAACCCCATGATGTTATCTAATGTAACGGCGATGAGCTGTAGGAAGTTGTCCTGGTCACTTGCGGGAGGACGTGGTGGTAGTGGCGGTGGATCGGAAGAATATCTGGTACCTGAAGGCTCTGGGACGTCAGATGTTGAAGTCTGTGGTATGACCTAAGGGTGTGACACACTAAGGAACCACTCAAGGTATCCATCCTCGCACTTCCCAGACTCCTGAATCCTGACGGCGGCATCAATGATCTCACGGGGAAGCTGATGATGTGACTCTAAAACCATCGATCAATGCCACTAGTTAGGGCTTGTGGGATTGCGGGTGGGATTCCTTGTACATAACCATATTGGCATATACATCTCTTAGACAAGTGTCTAGCCACATAGCTCTCTCATCTGACATGCCCTGAATATAAAGTAGATACCTCAAAAGAATGATGAGTGTAATGAGCCGTATACGGTGTCTAGATGACATCATCCAGGGTCAGAGCATCCAGCCTCTTCATGTACTCCATTAACCCTCTTGGAATGGCCTATTTGGCCTTCCACCTCTTCGCATATCGGTCTCTAGCCTCAATATGTTAGATCTTCCGTTCACATATGTGAGGAAAGTGCTCGTATATCCAACACTGCATAAATAAAAATCATGAAATTATTATACTAATACCTAATAGTTATTAAAATTCATCTAATGAATTATAATATACATGTAACAAGCTAAGATAACCATCCAGTTGTTTGGTCTCAGGACGGGATGCAACATCAAGTGACGTGTAAAGCATCGTCAAGGTTTCCACTCCCCAAGCCCAACATGGAGTGTCAAGGGCGCTGAACAGAGAAAAGTATCCAACATCAATGTAAACTCCAGACTTGTCTACAAAGAGAGTACATGCCACCAGATGTAGTATGTACGCCCTAGTGGTAGCCTTATACCTCTCTGCCTCCACCAGCGCCGCATAAGTAGTCCTCAACCAAGACATGCGAAGGTGAAATCCCCGAGTCTCACCAAACTCATGTAGAACCTCCACCTCAACAACCTCCAAAGCATCCACAACCATGCTCTCTGCCGTCACCTGGTCCCTTTTATCTGGTGTGAAGAATGTACCAGCAATCGAAAGGTGAAAGAGGGCATCCACATCATCCAAAGTGATCGTCATCTCCCCAAATAGAAGATGGAAAGATGATGTCTCCGAGTTCCACCTCTCAACAAAAGATGATAGTAAGTAGACGTTCAACATCGTCAAGGAGCATCCAACAAAGTCCTCCTGATGGAAATCCTCAAGTATCTTTCTCACCTGCTCATGCATCGGATGAGAAGCGACCTTCAACATTGGATGCTCCTGAAATAAAAGAAAACAATTACAATAAATTAGTATACATCAAATCGTGTAATAAAAATTAAGGATTTAAACGAAACCAATATTACATATCTCGCCCTGCCATATCCTATAAGCAACATGGTCAACATATCTCGTCAACACGGACCTGTTAGAAGGTCCTCCGAGAAAATCACCATTAGTACACATTGATGGCTCGGTAGATGCAACAGTTGTGGTGTCTGTATCAAAACGAGACACCACGTTAACTCCCACTTGAACCGGCTCCTGAACTATCTGCTATTGTAAAATCGGCTCATGTACCACCGACTCTTGAACCACCTGCTAGTCCTTAACTACTTGCTCCACTGTAGGAACATGAGCTTGATCCTCCACCGCATAAGGCTTATCCTTGACTACTGTAGAAGCTCTAGCAGTCAGTCGGTGTGGTGCATGGAACCCCGTCACCGCCTGCTCAGACATCCGTTTCTGGTGAGAACCGGTCGGATGACGACGTTCTGCATGCAACTCTAGGCCTGCGGCTCATCTGCAGCTTGAGCTACAACATCGACTTTATCTGTAGTTCTACCAACAATAGACTCATCTCTGCCTCTAGTCCTCACTGCAAGCAAAATTAAAAATTATAAGAAACATAGCAACTTTTAAAAAAAAATGAAAATACCAGAAATTTTGAAATTTCTGGTATGGATATTGTATTGGAAATTTCAAAATTTCTGGTATTGTTATCAAATGATAATGCCGGAAATTACAAAATTTATGGTATATTATAACAGATATTTCATAATTTCTGGTAGGCGATATCGAAAATTATGAAATATCTGGTATAATATATCGGAAATTTCCCTAAATATACAGTAAAACTTACTTGATTTCGCCAAATTTCCGGTATCGTCTGGAAATTTGAAAAATCTGGTGTATGCCATAAATTCCAAAATATGTGATAATGAAAAATGGTTAGACAATATGGTCTTTTCAAAGGTTTAGGAGGGTGGGAGGTTGAATTTGGGGGTGGTAGGAAAAATTCTCCAACAAGATGATTCTATCAAAAGTAATCAAGAATTTCTCTTGCCACCCCCGGATTTATACTTGTCACTCCCCATATATAGTGTTTTTACCAAAATATCTCTAGAAAATACCGAAAATTTAGTAATTTCTGATACATACCGGAAATTTCGTAAGGAGTAACGCAAATTGTGTGAGAGTTACCATTTTATCGTCCAAGAGGAAAATTTCTGATATTGTATATTAGAAATTTCCGGAATGTATAATTAGTTAAAATCCATACCGGAAGTTTTAAATAACCGGTACCGGAATTGATACCTGGATTTTAAAATTTACGGTAAGTAGAATGTATGCCGAAAATTTGAAATTCCCGGTACCGAAATGAGACCGGATATTTAAAATTTATGGTATGGATTTAGTTTAAAAGTAACCGAAATTTTGAAATTCCTGGTGTTGTTTTGGTACCAAAATTTTGAAATTTTCGGTGTTGTTTTGGTACCAAAAATTTCAAATTTCCGGTAATACTGGGACTTAATTTTTATTTTTATTTTTTACACTTATAAACTTATACTTGAATAAATTACACGATAGAATATCAAACTGTGGTAATATATAAATAGAATTAATGTCATACATAGATGCATTACAAATAAAATACAATTACTCCCCAGACAGTACTGTCCAATGTCTGAACCGACCTGCATATGCTGATTCCCATCCTTTTGCAACATCAAAACAATTATCCCTTCAACGCTTTGTAACGAGAGGCAGTGGACAATCGGATTTCAATTTTATCAGAACTCAATGATTATTGTTGACAAAACCAACAACAATGATTGTATGATGACTCGTGTACATGGGTGGAGGTATCAGAAGCGGGGGAAATATTGTGTTAATTCTCATGGAAAGAGAAACAAATATAACACTATATCTTGAGGCTATAAGATAACCCATATCTGGAATCGACATCCATTTGTACTTACCCTGAGGACCCAAGTGTTTCACAATTAATGAATTTCTAACATAAGATACAGTGTCATAGAACACATTGGAAAACAATTCTTTGTTTTGATGGATTTAAGTATCTAAGGGCCTCCTAACATCAAAACATGCATCTTCCCCCATCCTAATGAAGTTCCAATACAACGAACGGTAACCATAGTTTCCATCTAGTTCAACATCAATAATATCATTGATGTATGGATGAAAGAAAGCAGGAAACTGTGGCAAGTACTCGCCTTTTGTATATTTGGTACAAGGTTGCCTACGAATCGGTATGGTTGACGATTGACTA
Source organism: Vicia sativa (assembly GCA_021764765.1). Taxonomy (NCBI): domain Eukaryota; kingdom Viridiplantae; phylum Streptophyta; class Magnoliopsida; order Fabales; family Fabaceae; genus Vicia; species Vicia sativa. The sequence continues at coordinate 178,554,778 of CM038795.1, forward strand.
CCACTTGGTTGTATGCATGATCTCTTCGTAATCTGAATCCCCTGCGAACCTTTAGCATATTTCCACTGACTTGGATCACGATGCACATCACTTTCCTCACCTTTTCTATTCTTCTTATCTCCTCTCTTTGGCTTATATTTCACTGACGGTTGACACATTGAAGTTGTGGATGGATAGGCTAGGTCACGGAATTTTTTCTTCAACACCCTTTGACCCACAATATCCATAGTACTGAACTGTTTCTTCAAATCTTCGCAGTCCTCTTCTAAATCCTAGTTGCTCTCTTCAGGACTCACCTCATGTTCTACAATTTGAAATTTCGTCCAAAACACATGAATTGTTTCCAAAGGTATAGGTGTGCCTAGAATCTCGTAACCGGTGAGCTGGAACGCACATGGTAACTCATGTGTTGTTCTAATGTAACAACCATTCCCCTCCTTGCTCGCACCAACATATTTGACTCTTTCAAGTTCCTTTCCAATGAGTTGTATACACTGTCTTGAAACAAAACTATGCAACTTAGAATAGAATGGGGTGTTATACCTATGATCAATGTTGACGACACTTTTTTGAAATGACACCCTTATGGAACCTAACTGCAACTTCAACATTGTGTTCACAACATCCCAGCTTACACATAAATCACCATGACTTGTAGTCAACATGTTTTTCTATCTCCAATGGCAGACTCCACCCTAGAAATCATAAACACATTACATAAGCAACTCTCAATTTAATGCATAAACATAAACATATTTCATGTTAGAAGAATGTACTTGTTTGTTGTTGTGTTACCTAAATGAGTGATTATGTTAGTCCATGCAGCAACAAACCTTTCTTTATAGGGTTAAATATGTTTTTAGTCCCTATAAATATGCGACCCTACAATTTTGGATCCTCTAAAATTTTCCTTCGAATAATGGTCCTCGCAAACTTTTTTTCAAGCAATTTTAGTCCTTGTTATTTTCTAAAAATTTTAAAACGGTTTAATTACCCTTAAATTTTTAATTTTTTGAATATTTTTTTCCATATGTATTCAGAATACTATACAATATTTATTTACTAAATTTGATAATTTTTTAAATTGAGAAAAATTAAATATGAATTTTTTAAATTTCAAAAGATATTGATAAAAGCAATTTCAAATCTCGATTTAGAAATCAAATTTTGAGTTCTTTTTTTTTCGAGGAAATTTTTATAAAGTTCTACACACGTCTGTAAAATCATCATTCAAAAATACACATCAGTTTAACAGCAGGGACTAAAACTACGTGCATAATAATTTTGCGAGGACCATTATTCGAAGGAAAATTTTAGAGGGACCAAAATTGCAGGATCGCATATTTATAGGGACTAAAAACATATTTAATCCTTCTTTATATGGTGTTAACCATGTTTCTTTCACATAATTGACAAATAATGGAATATCACCACAAACACTCTCGAAGTGGTTCAGATGTACATCAAATTCGTCTTTTGTATTTAAATACATCATGTTGTTCCATTGATCCATGACATGTTCTTGTCCTCTGATTTCACATACTCTTTACACTTCGTGCTAACATTTTTTAAAATATGAAACTTACACAGCAAATGAAACGAATTTGAATACACAGACTCAATGGCATTCATTAATGCAAGTTCCCGATCCATCACCATGACATTTGGTAGCAACTTCTCAAAATAAAACAAATATTTAAGCCTCTTTAGCGCCCATGTGATATTCTCCTACCTTTCATGTTCTAAATAAGCAAAAGCAATTGAAAACATCAATTTTGTTGATGTAACACCAACAATCTCAAGCAGTGGTATTTGGTACCTGCACAATTAAAAAACGCATTCAGCAACCAGCTCACTCAACATATTTTTAAGATGTGATAAAATTAAAATTCTTACCTATTTGTTTTGTACGTACTATAAAAAATTAACACCATAGAAAACATATTCAACAACTTCATAGAATCAGGGTGTGTCTAGAAGATATCAGTCACTATATCTGAATTATCTTTATTTATAGACCAATACAAGTATTTCTCTTGGTGAACAAGACCCAATAACATTTGCATTTCTGTCATTGCACCTCTCTCGCTCATTCTGTATGTTGCTCTACTTTTATATATTTGGGTAATACTCGTGAGGTTTTCTGGATCTTTGTCTTTCAAAGCGTAAATGATGTACTTTGGTGCCATGTTGTACTTCGTCATGTCATTCATAAACTTTATTTCTTCCTCTTTTAGACGGCTCAATATGTCATGACCTACCAAATCTTTGTCTAGTCTATGATTGTGCATCCCGCATCTTACCATCACCACTCGGAACAGATCTCATCCTAAATGGACATTTATGTTTCATGGAATAATTTCCATCAGAAGGGCCACAATTTCATTTTTCTTTTTACAATTACCTCCTCTGTCAAAGGCCATAATTAATGTATCCTTCCTCCCTCGCATACCATTAGCAGAGTCGAATCGGATTGTAACAACAGCAATACCATGAGTTTTTCTAATTGACTGTGCCCATTCTAGAACTTTCTCTCGTGATTCAAAAATCTGGCAATCACATAAACGTATAATTAGCTAACTTCATCAATTTAGAAAGAAAAAAAATGTGTATAAAGTCAAGTAAGTATACTGTATCAGTAATGAAGTACTGCGTAAGATCAATGCATGAATCCATAGAAAAAACTGAAGCTGTCAATTCAGGACCACAAATATATAACACTTTATCTGTCATACCCGAAATTTCAGATTTCAACAAAATTTTCGGTATATACCGAAAATATGGAATTTTCGATATTACTTTTATACAGGAAATTTGGGAAATTTCCGTTACGTGTGATAAATTTTTTAAAATATACCGGATTTTTTTAATTTCTGATAAATCGCATTGGAAATTGAAAATATCCGGTAATCTGGTATCGGAAATTTGTGAAATACAAAAAAATTTCGGTATGCGCCAAAAAAAATACCGGAAATTTGGTCTGAGGTTCCAAAAACTTTCTTTTTTAATAAATTTGACAACAATAATTTTTTTTTCAAAAACGTGAAAATTTTGAGTAAATAGTCTCGGAGATATTTTGAGAATATTACCAATTGAGGGATGCTAGGTTTAAATGAAGGGGTGCAAGGATAGCAAGGTAGTGCACTCCATATAAAGTATATAAAAATTCCATACTATAAAAAAATTACAGCAGGTGACCTATGCCTCTTGCACTGAATGAATTCTTAACCACCTTCAGAATATATTGCACAACATTGTGAAATGCAATGTCTTCCTTTATATTTCTTCATATCTCCAATCGGTAGATGGAAGGTGCTAATCAACTTCTTCCAATGGCATAAATGAACCATCTCTAGTTTGGTATAGTCAAATGAATAATGTTATCACCGTGGCACCAAAAATTATCACTCAATCACAAACAAATCAGCGCGTAAAAAAATTAAAAAAATACATGTAGTCTGCATTTTTCAATGTATAAAATCTGAAGGCACGTAGAACTTTAGATTCTATAATTTGAATACTAGTAGAATGGTACATGTTCAAATTTTATAATCTGAACTAAATCAACGGAAAAAAAATAGTACTTAGAATTGAAAAAAATATCATAAAAAATATCATGACCTCTTTTTTTAAAAGATGAAAACTTGAAAGACATTATGAATTTAAAAAAGATTTGCTGAAAAATGAGACAATTCAGTGAATTTACGTGGGTTTCTAAAAAACATTTTGTGTTAAATTTTATTTATGAGGGTTAAACTGAACAAGTAAAAAGATAAAGTTGAACTTTTTAATTTTTAGAGTAAAAGTATAATTGTATGAGTAAGAAACGAATCTATATGCTTGGTAGGGTGAAATCCAATTGATTATGGCATTTTGGGCCATATAACATTAAAAGATCCAAAACAAACCCACATAGTATTGTTGCTGAAAGCCTAAGAGGAATGAGCTAAAAGATTTGAAGATTTCATTATCAAACTTTATAAATATGCTTTTAGCTTTTTACCAACATTCAAACTTTGAACATTTTCTCCTTTTCAATTCAATTATATATTTTTAGTGGATAAAATAATGTGGTGAGAATATGACTTTATTGGGTATGGATGCCACAACAAAACTGGCTTGCAGTGTAGATATATAATGCTTGCATCACCAATAACTATGAACATTTTTTATTGCAATTACTTTAGAGAAGTGTGAATGTACCACACTTTATGCCATTGATATATATATGTATCTTTTTGGTACTATAGGGATAAGTTTGCAATCCAATTACTCAAGTGATGGGCAAGCAAGTAGCACTGACATTAATTAATAATACAAGTTAAAAAATCTCTAGAATTGTAAAGAAACTATATGGTCCACAACACAGACCAATCCAATTATATACATCATACAATTTCATTTCATCCAAACATTTTCTCCTTTTTCTTTTCCATCAAAACCCAATTGGCCTTTCCAAGTCCATTTGCCATATGCAATTGTTGACTCAAATCCGAAAAGCATGCAACATGAGGTATGCTTCTTGTGACATTGTGCCTAGTTGTCTAATTGAAAATCCAACAAAGAAAACACCAAATTATAAGTTTCATGTGCCTTTTCTACTTATGTTGTGTGCCATATAAAACCGAAAGTTAAACATAGGGGCCCGCTTTATGTTTCTTCCATACCGAAAAATAGATACCACAAGAAGTGAAATCTTGTTGGGATGTGTGGGGTTGAATGGTCTTTGATACTAGTTGTCATTGGTTTGCATTGGGATCTATGCATGAAGACATTAACTCAACAAATGTTGTTTTGATTTGAAGTGTGATAATTCGAAACTTAAGGAGCATTGGGGGCCTATCTCCCTATACAATGTTGGATGAAAACTAATGTGCAAAGTTTTTGTTAACCATTGAAGTCAATTATGCATAAGTGTCTATAAAACCAAGATATTTTTAGGTCGAATACTTTTGAACCGTATTGAAACATGAAGAAAAGATACTTAGATTGCTATTGTTAGTTTTTTTTTTTTGTTATATTTCATTTAGAAAGTTAGTTGAATTTGTTACTCACTTTACAAATAATAATTATATGTCACTTTTCTATGGTGGTTTATGATGCAAGTCACACTAGTTAAAATATAATAGTTCGTTGTTAATGATTCAATAAATGAGAAATACTTCAATCAATTGTTCAATTATGGTTTTAATATAGTATCAGAAAAATCAGTGAACTTTGTCTATTTCTTATTTAGTTATTCTTATTCATTATTTATTTTTGATCACTAACTCTACTTGCAGTAATTCTTCATCAATCAGTTTTCATATTAATGCACATTATTTTTAGCTCGAATAATTTTGGACCGTATTGAAACATGAGGATAATGTTAGGTATATTGTTATTGTTAGTTTTTTTTGTTATAATTCGGTTATAGAGATTTTTGAGTCTGTTACTTGCTAGACAAGTAACAATCATATGCATCTTTCTTACTATTCTTTATGATGCAAGCCACACCATTTTGAATATAATAGATCATTGTTAATGATCCATTTAATAAGAAATACTCTTATCAATTGTTCAATTATGGTTTCTTAATATGGTGTCTGGAAAACTAATGAACTTCATCTCTTTCTCATTCATCCTTTGTTCTTGATCTCCAACTTAGCTTGCAGTAGTTCTTTATCCATCAGTTTTCATATCAATGCTCATCATTTTTGAATTTTTTGCATCATTACCTTCATCGATCTAACATGTCTTTGCGAGCAATGCCACATAATCATCAAATTGATACCAAATGAACTGACTACGTTCATCCTAGTGAATGTCCAAATACAATCAATGTTAATCTAAAGTTGTAAAAGCAAATCTATGGGTTCAAATTATTTAGCTTGGAGCAAATATATGAAACGGGATTTGGAAACCAAGAATAAGTTGAAATTCATTTATGGATCTATTGAATTGCGCCAAATGATTTGAATCATGCTCAATGGCAACAATGTAACCATCTCATTCACTATGGATTATCCACTAGGTCTCATATCAAATTGCTTCAACCATCGTTTTTCATGAAAATGCTTTAGATGTATTGAATGATCTTTATGAAATGTTCTCAAAAGTTGGTCGAGTTTGAATTTTTACTCTTCGCTCTTCCATCAACCACCTCAAGAAAAATTCAAGATCTATCATGGAATACTTTCTTGAATTGAAAAACTTATGGGAAGAACTCAATTCCCATCAATATTTACCTATTTTCACTTGTATTCATAGACGTAAATGTGTTGCTCGGAAGCTTGCTCGATATTAGAGTTGAAGACCAAACCATTCAAATCTTGACACGCTTGACTGCCACTATTTCTATTGGAAAAAATTGGGTTTTACTCATGGATATTTTACACTCTATTAATCGCATTTACTCACTTGTGATTCAATAATAAAGTAATCGTAATAATTTGATGTTAGTTCAAGATAATTTCCTTTTGATTAATGTTGGACAAAGACCTGATTTCAAGAACAAGGCACATTCCTGAATTCCAAGAATTCAAACAGAGTTTGTACATTTTTCCAAAGAAATGATCAGATTATTGATTTTTGTTGTGAAAAACATGGGCACCCTAATTACAAAAGCAAAAGTCTGTTTTAAATGTGAGCTAGAGGATGGCAATGAAACATCCCATCAAGTTGATGAAACATTTATGGCTTCTTCTACATGTAATAATGCTCCACTTTCTGAATCTCAATGTTATCAACTTGTAAACTTGTTTCAACAAGCAAATTTGACTAACTCATTCCAGGCTTCAACCGCAAATCAAATTTCAAAAAATCATTCACTTGTGGAATCTACATCAGGTATAATATGTAATAATATATCTAAACATGTTAACCAAATATGCTCATGGATATTGGAATTTGGAGCCAATGATCATGTATGTTCATCATTATCTTTATATAGTTCATTTACAAAATCAAACCTATTAAATTCAGTCTTCATAGTGGAAATTATGTCAAAGTTAATATGCTAGCAACATTACAGTCTCATTCATACTTTATCTAAATAATATTTTGTTTCCACCAGATTTCCATTTTTAAATTGCGCAAAACTTTAAACTGTTATGCTATATTTTTTACTAGCAACAGTATTTTGTAGAAATCAAGTACCAAGAGGATTATTGGTTTGGATAGTCAAGAAGATGGCTTATAAATATTTCAAATGGATGGACATCACCTTGCAGCCCAAGTCAAGTCTTAAAACCTTGCAATTCAAGCCATATCTCAAAAGCTTACAACCTAAGCCAACAAATACGATACTACCAACTCTATAACCAAGACAAATACAAATAATTTTGTAATAACTATGTTTCCCATTTGAAATATTGGATTATGTCATGTATCTCACATGAGAATTATCAATTGTCTCAAATGTATTCACATTTTGTAACAATTCCACATGTGACAAATTTCATTTAGTCAAACAAAGAAAATTACCTTTCAATGCAAGTCAATTTATTGCTTCATGTAAATTTGAGCTATTGCATTTTAATATTCGGGGATCTTTATAATCATGATTACTAACCAATTCAATATTAAACCTTAATTTGAATTTACAGTTAATAGTCCTGAGTTTATGCTGAGCTAAATCTAGGCATAAAAAAGCATCATTCACAAAAAGTATTATGTTGAAATTCCCCAAATAAGTGGTAGATTTGAAAGAAAGCATCAATCCATGTTACATGTTGGGAGATCTCTTTCGTACCAATCTAAACCGCGTAAACCATATTGGTTCTATTCCATCAAATTTTCCATATTGATGAATTCATCATCAATAGAGCCCATACTATTATCTTACAACATAAATCACCCTATCAAACCATGTATGAAAAAATACCTTATATAAAATCCTTTAAAGTTCTCTATGTTATGCACCCATCCTACATGTACATAGAATAAAACTTGACCCTAAAGCAAGGAAATCCATTTTTATATGATACATTTCTGGTATAAAGGGAAATGTTATGTTGGATGTCACCTCAAAATAAATTTTTGTGTATAGAAATATTACCTTTCATGAGCACATTCTTCCATTCAAACAAAAACCTCAAACACTTTACACATCATGGGATTATTTCAAATCCACGTCATAATTCATCCACTAAAACAATACCTCTAACATACCTTGTGATTAAATCTTCCCAGCTCATAGTCCAAATGATGATCACATCACTACAAATCCTGAAAACAATATACTTCTTGACTGCACATCCCAACCTCAAAATCCAAATGACGATTACATTACTACATATCTTGAAAACAACAAACCAACTCAAACTCAAACTCACCCTCACACTATAAAGTCTTCAAGAGTGAGACATAATTCATCATATTTTCAAGACAATATTTGCAATTCAACTTCTACAAAAAATCATTCATTCAAAGGTAATTTATATCATATGTCTCGTTTCATTTCTTACAATAAACTATCTTCTAGTCATTTAAATTATTCCTTGGCACTCGTCTCTCATATTGAATTTTAAAAACTATATTGAGACTTGTAAATTTGTATGTTAGAATCAAGATAAGCATATTGAACTTAGTAATTTTGAGAAAACATGAAAATGGAAGCTTGTGAATTTTCCACTTGGTGTCGAACCAATTAGTTGTAGATTGATATATAAAAAATCAAGCACTTAAGTAATGGTTCATTTGACATGTTTAAATTTAGGTTAGTGGCAAAATTATACAACCAAATTGATGGTCTGAATTATTGAAATTCTGGTTAGGGCCAGACTTAGGATGTCGTGACATCTGATCCGACATTACAAACAGACAAGGTAGAACATACAATTTAAAGTGCAGGAAACAAAAATAACATAGAGAATTGATAACCCAGTTCGGCTCTAACGGACCTACGTTTGGGGGCTTCCAAGCCAAGGATGAAGTTCATTATCAGCAGTATTAATTCGAAGGGAAACCTCCCTGTTTACACTCCTCACTTAATCAGACTACCTAATGACCCATCTACCTAAGATACCACACTAAGATATGAGAATCCTCCGCTCACTTCAAACATAATCATAAAAACAACTAAAAACAGTTTGAAGATACCACACTTCAAACATAATCATCTTGGAGATACCTCACTCCAAACCAAACTTAAACAGTCAACTTGTGACACAAACTAACTAAGACTAAAAGCAATATGCTTCTAACTTAGGACACACCTTGGAGTTACTTCACAGTTTCCTCTAAGAACAAAACATCCTCTTACCTATAGGCTTCGAGGTGTACACATGGTGACCTTCCCACAATCCGGGAGGTTCACTCTACAGACTCAAACCTAAAACTATATTATTTTCAATCACGGCTGGTACCAAACTTAGGTTATAAAGCTTCTATTTATAACCTATTACTCAACTGGATTTGAGCCTTCAAGACATAACAAACTGACATAACAAACTTTTGCTAAAAACTCTCCAAGATATTCTCCAAAAATATCTCCATGAGAATATATCTCCATAATTTATGCTCTAAGTTACAACAAATAAGTTGTTACACTTCTGCAATAGATTCTCCTACAAAGTCTATTTAACCTGTCAATATAGAGACACATAGGATTATACAATATCCTAGGAATATTCTATTTTTGTAACAGACTTTAATTTCTCAGCTCAGGCGCGATGTCATGACATCTTCTTCGACATGTTGTTGTTGATGTTGAAACACTTCAACAAAACATGTTTCTCTATTAAATAGAACTTCAACGTGCTTTCTCCTTACAAGTTATAAATCATATTTAACCTATTGCTGCTAAATTAGTTTTACCAAACATAAAGCCAATCCTAAAGATATAGAATCAACAATCTCCCTCATTGGCTTATTTTGGCTAAAATTAATTTACATAATCTTTGTATTATAGAAGCATAATAAAAATACAAATACAAAGGTTTAAACAATACAATTCAGTAGCATGAATTTAGAAGTCTTCAGTAGTCACTGCTTATGATATTTCAAACTTTACAAGTGATAGTCTTCAGTCTTGTTTTATGATGTTGAAACATCATGCTAGGACATCTTTCTGGCAGGTCCAAATCCAATATTCTCTCTCTTTTAACGATCCCACAGATCACACAAAGTTTCTCCCCCTTAAAAGTTATTCTTCAGAGATAACATAACATAACCACTTCTCCCCCTTTTTAGCCATAAGACGAAGGCTTGTTGAAGAAGAACTCACTATAGCACCATAAATGTAACATCATAGGCAACATCTTCACAAAGAGGAGAAAACTGAGGCCATGATGCACATGAGGAAGAAAATACTAAATACTCCCCCTCAAACTGAGAACCATGCTACGACACAGATTGACACTACATCCTCTTTTAGAGCACAAGAGGAGACCCACTAACAGAAATAATTACTTGAACCGTCCATTTTCAGACATAGAGAACCAGACCTCTATATTGGATGACTTACAACACAAGACACAATTTGTGTTCATGACTTGAAACAAGACTCGAAACAGAGACTTGCACAGATTTCAAGGAGCATACAAACTCAAAATAGAACATCCTGTTCAATATCTTTGCAAAAACAACTGCAAAGAAAGACCTCAGACTTAACATTGTATGAAAAACTATCATTTTCCCTATGTTTGCCACAAGTTGACAAACATAACCTACATAGACTCTAGTTTTACCCATATCCGAACAAAGAACGTGAGAGACTCAAACAAGACACATCAAAGAAACAGAAGGAAAAAAAAGAAGAAAAAAAGACTCTAAGTACCTAAGCAAATAAAATAACATACCTAGACTTTAACAATTGTCTTGGTCAAGAGATGTTACTTCAATGAGAACTGCCTCATATGAATTTGTGCATTGATTGAAACATGCACTAAGTCAGAATAAGTGATACACACCATCAATACATGTTTTAAATGAAAAGTTTAAGAACTATCTTTGCTGGTCTTTAAGGATAAAATATGTCTTGAGTTATGTCCTGACTTCTTGTTTGACATTGCTCTTATGGCTTGAAAAGATTAGTCTTATAAAGACTTTCCATATGATAGAAGCAGAATTACACTGCCTTTGTTGATCTCAATATCCCTTACTTCCCCTGAGATATACAAATTAAGGATATCTTTAATGTTGGTCCTTGAAGCATTCTTTATTTGGAATTTGCTACAGTTTCCAAATTCCTTAGTTTGCTTCCCACACAAGATTCAAATTGACACACTCTGTAACTTGTAATAAAAGGAACCTTATGTGTATAACCATAAATTTGTCTTCAATAGATAAGTATGAACCTTATCTCTATGGTGTCTTCAATAGTTGTGATGTTACATCTTTATGTAGAACATTCTCTTCTAACGTCACATACTTCTTCTTGATTCATACTTTCATACAATTATTGCAAATGTCCATCTCCCATCAAGATATTTTACAGCATTTTTATGCTTCTCTTTAGGTTGAATTAGCTCTTTAAATAATCACCAAAAAACATTGCCACACTCCCTAAACTTGTGAAGATAACAGTGAACTTTAATATTGATGTTCAGTTCACACTGAACCATGAATTCTTCATACAAATACTCAGCTCCCAACAAATTATATGAATCTTGCATTCAGGTTATACATCTAATAAGTACTAAGTCTCCTGTCAAAGTTGTAACACCCCTTCTAATTACCCGCGTTTTTTATAAATAATAATCAGAGTTTTAATCACAATCAAGAGGCGTCACAATTTAAATAATTCAAATCAAATCAACACAGTTGTCATGCCTTCACTGAAGAATAAATCATTAAATAAAGCAGACTCCAAGTTATGTTTAACAGCGGAAATGAAACATAACAATTCCCGAATACATCATTCATAGTTATTTCAGGATAATAAATCGAAACATAATTCAAAACCACTAATAATATCCATTAAAGGATTCCAAAACAAACGTTTCCCCAATGTTACATCTACCAGAGCACGACACTGACACGCGGATTAACTAACTGACTCAACTCTAGAGTTATCCTCACCAATTCCAAGCAGCTAATCACTTCGGATCTGAAATCATTAAAGTAAGGGTGAGATTTCTATTCAATATAAAATGCATTATACGTTTTTAAATATAACAGAGTAATCCGATGCGTTAGTCCATTATCAAAACACATTCATAGTTCAATTCGCAAGAACAATCGTACACAATTCATTATGCAAGTAAACAATCAATGGAAATTGCAACACTGGAAACCATCCTAGCATGTTACAATCCCATATGCAATGCAGACTCTATGCATGTGGTACCAAACATGAACCGAGTTCACCCTCTGTTCCATCACACTTGGAAAACAGCGGAAATCCATGATTCGCCCAGAACACTGAGTCAAGAATCTAGCCTCACTACCTCAATCCTGGTAAGTCTATTGGCTCTGCAAGTTCACTTCCGCACAATGGGAATGAACCAATTAACAATGCTTATGCATGCATCATAAAAGCATGCAACATCAATTCACAGATTATGATATCACATAGTTCACATAATGCCAATCACCAATGTATTCTATTCCATCACAATGATTATCAAAACACCACATGGTAAGCATTATCACTCATTCATCAAATCAGACAATTCAATCCCATTTCACATCGTCCTCAACTATCCACCTTTTCCAAAAATCAGAAGCTCGACTATTTTTAAAATAATTTTAGCAAAATAATATTTTTCTCTTTTTAAAAGATAGTATTTTAATTTAAGAAATAATGCCGAAAATGGCACTCGAATCGGAGTTACGGTTTAGAAAATATGAATTTTTGAAGTTTTGAGTATTTTGAAAAATTACACATGGAACCCGGTTCCTACATATACAGGAACCGGTTCCTGTGAAGTTTGAAAATCACGCTTCCTGGAATTTGTATGGGAACCCGGTTCCTACCCCACTGGGAACCGGTTCCTGCGTACAAAATGCCCAGTTTTTGGAATTTTAACACTGGGAACCCGGTTCCTCCCCACAGGGAACCGGTTCCTGCGACTTGCAGAACCAAAATTCTGCTATTTGACAGCATTTACGCATTCTTATTCACCTCCAATCATTCCCATACAAATTGTGACATTAGGAACACCAATTTGCAACCATTATATACCATTACCACATCATACAACATAGTTTTATCATTCCTATTATTTATTCGACACGCTAATGACCTTATTTCTATATTCCGACACAAAATAGGGTTTAATCCCATAAACCTATAATCACCTAAATTAAATTTCTTAACATACTCAATCACCCGGTTGATTCCCAAAATCCATAAGGCATTAAAACCGAATGAAATCACCCCTTACCTCGCGATGATCTTCGATTTCCTCGGCGTCGGCTTTTTCCTCTCTTCTCTTCTCTTCTCCAATTCTACGTGAAATAGTTTTTTCCCAAAAAGACTTATTTTCCTTCTTTTCCTTTTTATAATCCTTTTAATACTCCTTTATTATTCCAAATAAAATACATAATTAATAATTAATAAAAGTAGAGTGATTTACTCTCACACCCACTATTTACTCTTCACACCTCCAACCCTTTCTTTCTTTATTTAATCCAATTAAATCCAAAATATAAATAATCAATTATTTAATTAATTAAATAATTAAATTCCTAATTATTTAATATTCGAATTAAATCGGGGTGTCACAACTCTCCCCCACTAAAAGAGTTTCCGTCCTCGAAAACATACCTTAGACGAAAAGTTCGGGATACGAGTCCTTCATCTGACTCTCCAGCTCCCAAGTTACATTTCCTTCAGCTGGTCCTCCCCAAGCTACTCGTACCAGTGCTATCTCATTACCACGCAGTTTCTTCACTTTCCGATCCTCAATTCCTCCAGGTACTGCTTCAACAGTCAGATTATCCTGCACCTGCACATCATCTACCTGAATCTCATGAGACGAATCCGCAATGTACCTCCTCAACTGAGATACATGGAAAACATCATGCAAATTCGCAAGTGACGGCGGTAAAGCAATCTGATAAGAAACCTTCCCAACTCTCTTGGTACTTTGAAACGGACCAATAAAACGCGGAGTCAACTTCCTTGACTTCAAAGCTCGACCAATATCAGTCATCGGAGTAACTCTCATGAACACATGATCTCCTTCACTAAACTCAAGGTCTTTTCTCCTCTTATCATGATAACTTTTCTGACGACTCTGAGAAGTTCTCATCATCTCCAGAATCATCTTAATCTTTTCTGAAGTTTGTTGAACAATCTCCGGTCCAATCATCGCACTTTCTCCAGATTCGTACCAACACAACAGTGTCCGACACCTCCTACCATACAATGCCTCAAACGGAGCCATACCGATGCTCGAATGAAAACTATTGTTGTAGGTAAACTCTATCAATGGTAAGTAGCTATCCCAAGCTCCACCTTTCTCTAACACACAAGCCCTCAACAAATCTTCTAACGACTGAATCGTCCTCTCCGTATGACCATCTGTCTGTGGATGATATGCGGAACTCAATCGTAGCTTAGTACCCAAAGCTTCTTGCAGCCCCGTCCAAAACTTAGACGTAAACCTCGGATCTCTATCTGACACAATGCTAGACGGAATACCATGCAAACTTACAATCCTCTCGACATACAATTCTGCCAACCTCTCCATCGGATAATCCATTCTTATCGGAATAAAGTGAGCAGACTTTGTCAACCTATCAACAATAACCCAAATAGAATCACAGTTCTTCGCTGTCCTCGGCAGACCAGACACGAAATCCATTGAAATGCCATCCCATTTCCATTCTGGAACAAACAACGGTTCCATCAATCCTGACGACTTCTGATGCTCGATCTTTGATTTCTGACAAACCAAACACGCATACACAAACTCAACAATTTCCTTTTTCATTCCAGGCCACCAAAATAGCTTCTTCAAATCATGATACATCTTAGTAGCACCGGGGTGAATACTCAACCCACTACGATGTCCTTCTTCCAAAATACTTTTTCTAATCTCAGCAACATCCGGAACACACACTATATCACCACATCTCATAACTTCATTCTCATCAATTCGAAACTCACCTCCTTGACCTTGGTTAATCAATGTCAGCTTGTCTACCAAACCAACATCAAATTTCTGTCCATTTCGAATCTCCTCCAAAATACCACTAGTCAGTTTCAACATGCCCAATTTCACACTATTCGGAGTAGTTTCACATACCAAAATCAAATCTCTGAATTGTTCAACTAAATCCAATTCACGAACCATTAACATCGACATATGCAAGGACTTCCTGCTCAATGCATCTGCCACAATGTTTGCCTTACCAGGATGGTAATTCAAACCGAAATCATAATCCTTGAGAAATTATAACCACCTTCTCTGCCTCATATTCAACTCTTTCTGGTCAAAAAGATACTTCAGGCTCTTATGATCACTGAACACCTCAAACCATGAACCATACAGATAATGCCTCCATAATTTCAAAACAAACACGACAACTACCAACTCTAAATCATGAGTCGGATAATTCCTTTCATGAATCTTCAATTGTCTCGAAGCGTAAGCCACAACCTGCCTATCTTGCATCAAAACACCACCTAGACCCATCAAGGACGCATCACAATACACCACAAAAGGTTCTGTCGGATTCGGCAAAATCAGAATCGGAGCACTAGTCAATCTCCTCTTCAACTCTTGGAATCCTTCCTCACAATCTGTATCCCAAACAAACGCTTGACCTTTTCTAGTCAGCTTAGTCAACGGTAAAGCTAACTTCGAAAATCCCTCAATGAATTTCCTGTAGTAACCTGCAAGACCAAGAAAACTATGAATCTCTGAAGCATTCTTCGGCGCTTCCCACTGAGATACAGCTTCTACTTTTGTAGGATCAACAGCAATACCATTCTTGGAAATTACGTGACCAAGGAAACTCACTTCACTTAACCAAAATTCACATTTTGAAAGCTTCGCATAAAGCTTCTTCTCTTTCAATAATTCCAATACAATCCTAAGATGCTTTGCATGCTCTTCATCATTCTTTGAATAGATCAAAATGTCGTCAATAAATACCACCACAAACTTGTCAAGATACGGATGGAATATCCTGTTCATATACTCCATAAAAACACCAGGTGCATTAGTAACTCCAAATGGCATAACAGAATATTCGTAATGCCCATACCTCGTCCTAAATGCAATCTTCTGAATATCTCCCGCCCTAACACGAATCTGATGATATCCAGACCTCAGATCAATTTTACTAAATACACAAGCTCCAACCAACTGATCCATCAAATCGTCAATCCTCGGCAAGGGATACCGATTCTTGATTGTCACTTTATTCAACTGCCTGTAATCAACACACAGTCTCATTATTCCTTCCTTTTTCTTAACCAACAACACCGGCGCACCCCATGGCGAAACACTAGGCCGAATAAACTTCTTCTCTAATAACTCTTTCAACTGTTTCTTCAACTCAGACAACTCAGATGCCGACATGCGATAAGGCGCCATCGACACCGGACTAGTTCCAGGAATCAAATCTATAGTAAACTCCACTTCTCTCTCAGGTGGTAGCTCACTAACATCTTCCGGAAACACTTCTGGAAATTCATTCACAACAGGTAATTCACCACTCTTCGCCTTTCCTTTCACTTCCGTCGAAGGATATAACATAAACACTACAGCACCTTCTCTAACGGCTGAATTCATCTGCTTAACTGACATAGTCACGTCATCAAATTTAACTTCTTCAGGAAATATGACCGTCTTCTCAAAACAATTGATATGAACTTGGTTGAAGACCAACCAGTTCATTCCAAGGATAATATCAAGTTGTTCTAATGGTAGGCACACTAAATCCATACCGAACCCTCTACCAAAAATAACAATAGGACAATTCCTACAAACATACGAAGTAGTCACTGAACCCGACGCAGGAGTGTCAATAACCATACTTCCATCCAAATTAGAAATTTCCAGATTCAATCTTTTAGCACAATCCAAAGCGATAAAGGAATACGTCGCTCCAGTATCAATAATTGCAATTAAAGGTATGCCATTAATAAAATATGTACCTTTAATCAACCTATCATCTGGCTTAATGTCTGATCCTGACAAAGCGAACACTTTCCCACCAGTTTGTTCTTTCTTTGGCTTAGTACACTGCAGACGAGTGTGTCCCTCTTCACCACAGTTGTAACAAGTTATCCTTCTAAATCTGCACTCAACAGCTACATGACCAATTCTCCCACAGTGGTTGCACTTCTTCGCATCACTCTTGCATTCAGCAGCTCTGTGTCCTATGTCACCACATCTGTAGCACTTAGTGGAAGAACCAGAAGAACTAGAGTCTCCCCCACTAGGCTTCTTCCAACCTCCAGATTTCTGATTATTCCTATCATAAGGCTTACTGCGATCCATCTGTCTCTTTCCCATACGATCAGCATAACTCTGAGCATTCGACTTAGTACTAGTAAGATCTTCTTCCAGAATCCTACTATAGTCAACTAAATCGGGAAACCTTCTAATGCGCTGATACCTGATACCCTGCTTGATCTCATCACGCAGACCATTCTCAAATTTGATACATTTGGAAAATTCTCCATCTGCATCGTTAGTGTAGTGAGCATAATACTTTGCTAATTCAATAAACTTCGTTGCATACTCACTCACAGTCTTGTTGCCTTGCTTGAGCTCCAGAAACTCAATCTCTTTCTTACCCCGAATGTCTTCAGGAAAGTACCTTCTCAGAAAAGCTCTCCTGAACACATCCCAAGTCAATGCAATACCATCTTCTTCCATTTCAGTTCTGGTAGCAACCCACCAGTCGTCAGCTTCTTCTGCTAGCATGTGAGTACCATACCTCACCTTCAGCTCCTCAGCACAATCAATCACCGTGAAGATCCTCTCGATCTCCTTCAACCACTTCTGAGCACCCTCGGGATCATGTGCACCCTTGAACAATGGAGGATTATTCCTCTGAAAATTCCCCAATTGTCTGTCAGCACCAATAACAGCTCCCTGCTGATTCCCTCCGAGCACTCCAGCTAACATTCCCAAAGCCTCAACAATGGCATCATCGTTCCTTCCGTTACCTCTTCCAGCCATTGTTCTGTAACATTACAAAACAATTCACATCAGCACACAAGTATCGATAGTGTTACTTTACACTAGTCGCATACTAAAGGGATAACGACACTAAGACAAGACCGACTATGCTCTGATACCACTATTGTAACACCCCTTCTAATTACCCGTGTTTTTTTATAAATAATAATCAGAGTTTTAATCACAATCAAGAGGCGTCACAATTTAAATAATTCAAATCAAATCAACACAGTTGTCATGCCTTCACTGAAGAATAAATCATTAAATAAAGCAGACTCCAAGTTATGTTTAACAGCAGAAATGAACCATAACAATTCCCGAATACATCATTCATAGTTATTTCAGGATAATAAATCGAAACATAATTCAAAACCATTAATAATATCCATTAAAGGATTTCAAAACAAACGTTTCCCCAGTGTTACATCTACCAGAGCACGACACTGACACGCGGATTAACTAACTGACTCAACTCTAGAGTTATCCTCACCAATTCCAAGCAGCTAATCACTTCGGATCTGAAATCATTAAAGTAAGGGTGAGATTTCTATTCAATATAAAATGCATTATACGTTTTTAAATACAACAGAGTAATTCGATGCGTTAGTCCATTATCAAAACACATTCATAGTTCAATTCACAAGAACAATCGTACACAATTCATTATGCAAGTAAACAATCAATGGAAATTGCAACACTGGAAACCATCCTAGCATGTTACAATCCCATATGCAATGCAGACTCTATGCATGTGGTACCAAACATGAACCGAGTTCACCCTCTGTTCCATCACACTTGGAAAACAGCGGAAATCCATGATTCGCCCAGAACACTGAGTCAAGAATCTAGCCTCACTACCTCAATCCTGGTAAGTCTATTGGCTCTGCAAGTTCACTTCCGCACAATGGGAATGAACCAATTAACAATGCTTATGCATGCATCATAAAAGCATGCAACATCAATTCACAGATTATGATATCACATAGTTCACATAATGCCAATCACCAATGTATTCTATTCCATCACAATGATTATCAAAACACCACATGGTAAGCATTATCACTCATTCATCAAATCAGACAATTCAATCCCATTTCTCATCGTCCTCAACTATCCACCTTTTCCAAAAATCGGAAGCTCGTCTATTTTAAAATAATTTTAGCAAAATAATATTTTTCTCTTTTTAAAAGATAGTATTTTTAATTTAAGAAATAATACCGAAAACAACACTCGAATCGGAGTTACGGTTTAGAAAATATGAATTTTTGAAGTTTTGAGTATTTTGAAAAATTACACATGGAACCCGGTTCCTACATATACAGGAACCGGTTCCTGTGAAGTCTGAAAATCACGCTTCCTGGAATTTGTATGGGAACCCGGTTCCTACCCCACTGGGAACCGGTTCCTGCGTACAAAATGCCCAGTTTTTGGAATTTTAACACTGGGAACCCGGTTCCTCCCCACAGGAAACCGGTTCCTGCGACTTGCAGAACCAAAATTCTGCTATTTGACAGCATTTACGCATTCTTATTCACCTCCAATCATTCCCATACGAATTGTGACATTAGGAACACCAATTTGCAACCATTATATACCATTACCACATCATACAACATAGTTTCATCATTCCTATTATTTATTCGACACGCTAATGACCTTATTTCTATATTCCGACACAAAATAGGGTTTAATCCCATAAATCTATAATCACCTAAATTAAATTTCTTAACATACCCAATCACCCGGTTGATTCCCAAAACCCATAAGGCATTAAAACCGAATGAAATCACCCCTTACCTCGCGATGATCTTCGATTTCCTCGGCGTCGGCTTTTTCCTCGCTTCTCTTCTCTTCTCCAATTCTACGTGAAATAGTTTTTTCCCAAAAAGACTCTTTTTCCTTCTTTTCCTTTTTATAATCCTTTTAATACTCCTTTATTATTCCAAATAAAATACATAATTAATAATTAATAAAAGTAGAGTGATCTACTCTCACACCCACTATTTACTCTTCACACCTCCAACTCTTTCTTTCTTTATTTAATCCAATTAAATCCAAAATATAAATAATCAATTATTTAATTAATTAATTAATTAAATTCCTAATTATTTAATATTCGAATTAAATCGGGGTGTCACAAAAGTACCTATCATTTAGTCAGTTAGAATTAACTACTCACACTAAATTATTCTGACTGATTACCTCTTCACACTTGCATATTCTTGGCAATAAACAACTTTCAATAACTGAAGACAATAAGATGATGTTTTGACATTTGATTCGACATCATCCATTATGGTTCTTGGTTAACATCCATAACATCTTATTCATAACACTTGGGGGTAACAAAGGGGTACAGAGACTAGCAACTTTACATCCATACATATCAAGGAATAACATAGACCACATCTCAATGAGCTTTTCTTCAGACTTTTATTCTGATTTTGAGATGATGGATGCCATAGTCTGTACCTATAGAGGATATTCCCTCATCTAGGTTTCTGGAACAGACTTACTTATGGCATGACACTGAAACAGTCAGATTCTTTATAGCAATCTGACTTCCTTGATTCTTATTGACATTACCCTTACTGGATAATATTTAGGGAAGTCAACATTCATGATCATATTTCACTGTGGTTGAGACATAGTATTCAACTCCAAAATCTTTTCTATGGTCATGAACAAATTTCCACATATCTGGTTCCTTTGATCATAGGAATGTACCAGATATAAGCTCATCTTAATTTCATATAAATGAACTGAAGTGTATACCTTTATGAGTCTTCTTTCATGCATTGAGCTTTACTTCTATACTCCCACAAACTTAGGTCTGAAATAAACTGACATCTGGAGTAGAAGCACTTGTTGATCGTGTCCTAATAAACTGATAAGCAGATGTCTCCTCTTCTAGATCAGAACATATGTACTCACACTACATTTGTTTAGCACCCAAAACATTTATTCTTCAACTGGTATCTGCATACCAGTAATAATGTTCTAACATCTTAGAGAACATTTGTTACATCTCCTTGGAACACATCATCCTTGAAAATCTCAAGGGTGAACAACTTGCAGATGAGTATGAGAATCATTGATCAATTAATTCCCATCAACTCTAATAATCCATGCCTTTCTGAGTGGACTTGAGAGAGATCTCAAGTATCTTTGACATTATTAATATAGTTGTAATAATCTGCCAAAATATTTTGTTGATAAAAATAACCTTAGGATTCTTCTTTTATTATAGGGATTGCATCAGATGCTATGCAGCAGAAAATAGACATACTTCAAGAAAATGTACACAATGTTTACTCCATAATTTAATTATAAGCATGACACACAAGGATTAAAATAAACTAACCCTACAATCTGCTTGCTTCTTCATCAAGCAACAACCTAGACCAAACCCAAAATCCTGACCATATGGTAAAATATGAGCACGAGGATTACCTTATCGATGTCTTCACTCCCGCATAAAGGTTTTGATAACTTCTATCTTTGTGTTGAGGCTAAACAATACAATCCAAACTCTTCACTCCCTCATGAAGTCTTTGAATTTAACTTTCTTGTTCCAGCATCTTCATCTTCTTTGGTCAGGTTGGTCTAGTTCTCAACAAATAGGTTTATCCTCCACTTTAAGGGACCATACAAATTAAACATTCCTTGTTCAAATATTCTTCTACCTTGTATACAACCAGAAAGTATCCCCTACGGATCTCATCTAGAAACAGACAGGATGCCTGCTCTGATACCAATTAAAATTCTGGTTAGGACTAGACTCGGGATGTCGTGACATCTGATCCGACATTACAAATAGACAAGGTAGAACATACAATTTAAAGTGCAAGAAACAAAAATAACACAAAGAATTGATGACCCAAATCGACTCTAACTAACCAACATTTGGGGGCTTCCAAGCCAGGGATGAAGTTCATTATCAACAGTATTAATTCAGAGGGAAACCTCCCTGTTTACACTCCTCACTTAATCAGACTACCCAATGACCCTTCTACCTAAGATACCACACTTAGATATGAGAACCCTCCACTTACTCCCTCAGTACCATAACCCATGATACTAAAAACAACTAAAAATAGTTTGAAGATACCACACTTCAAACACAATCAACTTGGAGATACCTCACTACAAACACAACTGAAACAGTCAACTTGTGACATAAACTACTAAGACTAAAATTAATACGCGTCTAACTTAGGATACACCTTGGAGTTACTTCACAGTTTCCTCCAAGAACATAACACCGTCATACCTATAGGCTTCGAGGTGTACACATGGTGACCTTCCCACAATCCGGGAGGTTCACTCTACATACTCAGCCTTAAAAACTACATTATTTTCAATCACGGCTGGTACCAAACTTAGGTTATAAAGCTTCTATTTATAACCTATTACTCAACTGGATTTGAGCCTTCAAAACATAACAAACTGTTGCTAAAAACTCTCCAAGATATTCTCCATGAGAATATATCTCCATAATTTATGCTCCAAGTAACAACAAATAAGTTGTTACACTTCTACAACAGATTCTCCTACAAATTCTCCTTAACCTGTCAATATAGCGCTACATAGGATTATACAATATCCTAGGAATATTCTATTTTTGTAACAGACTTCAATTTCTCAGCTCAGGCGCGATGTCATGACATCTTCTTCGACATGTTGTTCCAGATGTTGAAACATTTCAACACAACATGTTTCTATCATACCTCAAATTTTGCCCTCCTATTCCTCAAAACATTTCATACATCCATACTCAAGGATTCCTCAAGGGTTGATCAGACAAACCCTCTCCTAGACAATCAACCCAAACTAGGGTTTGGCTATCCACAGATCCAGATGGACTTCTAACATCTCTAATGGTCATCATGCCTCCTCATATGCTTCAAAGATTCTCCATGTCAAGTTTCAAGCCTCACAAGTCAAATTTCCTCAGACAATTGCTCAGATGGCTGAAAATCATTGGACAAAAAGTCAACTGTGGTCAACATACAGTCAAACTTCCTGATTTTTGGTCAACATTCTCATTTTGAAGTCACATTCATCATTTGATCAAGGGTTGATCATGATTCATCAAGAAAACTCAAGATTTGCTCAAAAGTCAAACTTTCCAAATTAGGGTTTTTCAGTGAAAAGTCAACTGAACTTTGACTGAGCATAACTTCTTCATACTTTCTCAGAAATTTTTCCACCACCTCTCATTTTGAAGGAAATTCAATTCTCTACAAGTTCATGTCTCACAATAATGTTCAAAAAATGCTTCATTTGGAAAGTATGGATCAAAACATTACAGGTCTTTTTTAAAGTCAACAAAAAGTCAACATTTTGTTTTGAAGATTTATTGAGCATGGAAACTCCAATTGAGATGAAACCAAAGAGGTTGGTTAGAGGACACTTAGAGCTTTCTAAAAAGTCCAAAAACACTCAAAAATAAGGAAAATTGAGCAAAATACAATTGCACAAGAGGAGATATTTGTCAAAATCCAATTTTTTCCAAATGGGCCTATAATTTTATAATCCAAACTTGATCATAATATTATTTGTGACCTATTGATGCCTTGCCATGACCACATTCTATTTTATTAATTTATTTTTGAATTTAAAACCATTTAATTCAAACTTAAATTATATAAAATATGAAAATAAGATATATTTTCAAAAGGAGTGGATTTTTACCAAACTTGAGGTCCAAGATAGCCCACAAAACTTGTCAATTTCGTGATAGCTTGCATATGGAAGAGAAAATCAAATTTTCTCCAAAACTTGATTTTATTTGAAAGGAATTTATTTCACATTCAATATCCAATCTTTTTTCCTTCTTTTTGCTCCAGCATTACACTCTATAAATACCTAGTACATTGCCAAGAACAAGGGACGAAATCCTAGCCCCAACAACAACCCTTATTTTGCCAAAAATTTTCTCAAAATTGTGAAAATCGTGTTTCAACTTCCAGCCACTTTCAGCCATCCAAAACCATTCCATTGTGTTCCTGAGGTAATTTGGAGTAAGTACACATCATTCTCCATGGTTGAAACAGCCTGAATCGAGCCATATACATTCATACATATTCAAACTTTTCTTGAAATTTCATTTTTATTATCTATGTGTTTTAATCGATTCTAATGGTTTTAATGTGTTCATGAGGTTCTATATGATTGATCTGGGCCATCGTTTCGAAGCTTGCACGTAAAAATCCTGATTTTCCATAGTTAGGGTTTTTCAAACTGTCTTCTTTGAACCGGCCTGTACAGGACGATTCATCCAAAACAAACACCACCATCGTGTTCGCAGCCCTCGATTTAGGGGGGTAGGGTACCTTAGAACTTTTTATTTTGCGTATTTTTCAAGTTTCAGGTTTTGGTTGGCGGAGAACAACGGAGCTAGGCCCGCCGCTCACTTGCTCTGACCGGCGAAGGCTTGTGTGGCGCGGTCGTGCTCTCTGATTCGGCCATCCGTTCCAGCTGGGGTCCACGCGTGCTGACTTGGTTTGAAACATATCCATGACACGTTTGCACTTATATTCAATTGATTTCAGTTTCCATGACACGAAGTACACGCTGGCGTAGTGGTTAAGGCGTTGGCATGTGGAAGATGCTCTCCAAGGTCTCCAGTTCGATTCCTGGCAAGACCAATCCTTTTTTCTCTTTTACAAACTTAACTTCTTTTTCATATTTTCTTATTTTTCTTTAATATTTTCCATCTAATTTATTTTATCTTCAATAATTTTTATCATGCATTTAAAAAACACCAAAAATATTTATTTTTTGCATAATCATCAGAAAAATGTTTATTTAATTTTTAAAATTAAATTTTTTATTTTTGCATGCATATTTAATTTAATTGCTAATTAATTGTTTAAATGACTCTTAATTGTTTTTAAATTATCAAATCAACTCCAAAAATTCCCAAAAAATTATTTTATCATATTAATGTCATCATTAACACAAAAACTTTTTCTCATTCAAAAATACTTATTTTTACTAACATTTTTCTCTTATGCAAATTTTCTCGTATTTTCCGATTTTGTATCTGTTCACAGGTTGTACCGTTTCGGACAATTTTTCTTGCTTTTCTTTTCAATTATGTAATTGCCTATGGGATGTAATAGTTTAATTAGGGCTTTTATTTTTCGCACTCATATTATGTATCTGCCCCAAAGCCATGTAATAGCGTAGGACTTTATCATTTCCGCAATTTACTTTCCGCACCCTATAAACTGCTAGTAATTAGGCGTGTATGGCAAGACAAAATTGGACATAGATTACTCTTAATTCCAAGATAAAATACCTGAAATCAACACACTCTTTTCACACATGCACCCCTTAGGGTAATTCTCTCTCGTTGCCTTTCGAATAAATGGTCAAGTCCCTCGAATGTAGAGGTATTCTAGCACCGTTGCCTTCAAAACAAATCATCATAGTCCCTTCGATACAAAGATCATAGACCCACGATGTCGCCTACGAATACATGATCTTGACCCTCGATTGTCGCCTACGATAAATGATGATAGTCCCTTCGAATGTGCTAGGATACTTCCTACAAGTTGCTTTCTATGACCATCTGATGCCCCTTCGAATGTCCCGCTTACATCCAGCGAATGGAGTTACCTACCAACTAATGGTATGGATAGCACTATTCTAAAGGAACGTAAAACAACACGAAAATGACCATTCTGAGTAGGTAATAAGACTTTTAGTTGTTTGCTCTATCAAAACACTTTTTACACCTCACACTTTTGTCAAAGTTCAAACTCTTTTCAAAACGAAACATTTCCGAACACTTTGTATACATTCCTACATGAATCATTACAAAGTCAAAGCGAAATGCCTTTTCAAAACATTTTTGTCAAACACACAGAAAGCATTTTTTAAAATGATCTAAGAGTAACTAAGAGCCCGTAGATAACTACGGATGGAAAGGGGTGCTAATACCTTCCCTTTTCATAACCTTCTCCCTTACTCAGAATCTAACGAAGGTCTTTTCCTGTTATTTTCACCTTCCCTTAATTGGATAAAAGAAAAGTCGGTGGCGACTCTTGCTATCCGCACATTTGCGATACAAAAATCTCAAAGTCAGTTCACCGTATTACAGTTTCTCCATTAAATAGAACTTCAATCTGCTTTCTCCTTACAAGTTATAAATCATATTTAACTTATTGCTGCCAAATTATTTTTGCCAAACATAAAGTCAATCCTAAAGATATAGAATCAACAATTATTTTAACACCTAGTCTCCAATTGATAAGATTACAAGTCTAAATATTGTGATAGCTTTGGTATCATTCAACCATTGGCATTAACATATTAATTGGATGTAAACAATGAATTTTTTCATGTTGAACTTCTACATTATGTGTATATTTTTATTAATCATGGTGTTAATACTTCCAAATATAATCAAGTTTGTAAGCTTGTAAAATCCATCTTCGGTCTTAAAAAAGTTAGTAGGAGATGGCATATGAGAGACTTACTAATTTTCTCACAAAAACCATTATAAGCAAGTTGAAGTAAACCATACACTTTTTATCAAGACCAATATTTTATCCTTTAATACCCTTTTATTATAAGAAGATTATGTGATAATCATTGGTAATGATTTGCATGAATTTTTACATCCATTAAAGAAGCATAACATAATTCATTTAGAATCAACGACCTGGGAACTTTCTGATAGAAAAACATTTGGATTTGTGTTTAAATCTCTATGTTTTGATGATAACAATGCATATATTTTATGAAGAACTATTTTTGTTCTAATGGTTTCATTGAGTGTGCAGATATCATAATTATGGATAGTCCAAATTAAGATATCATCATAATCACTTTAGCACTCAGGAAGAAAACCATTAAGTTTGTTTCTAATGAAACATCAGTAGTTATATTGAATGTTGAATGTTCGATAAGAAAAGAATCTCAATGATTTTCTAAGAAGAGATCGAGCTTCAAGATCGTTATGCTTCACTTAATTGTTCTTATAGTTAGAGAAATCATATTTTCTAGTCTAGTTTATATAAGGTGGATATATCTAAGAGAGAAATATACCTAAAGATCTTTAAAGAATGTAGGCAAAATCATCACCGACCATAAGATTTGATCATTAAAAGGTACATAAAAAAGAAGATGTTGAGTTTGTTCAAACTATTTGTTAGAAGTAGAGTATATATGAATTTCAAAGTCTCATCATGATGACAAATATGTAGGTAAAGGTAATCAAGGTTTAAATGTTAAGTCAATGGCTCAGGATATAATTCTTCAAGCATATCTATATATATTGAGTAATGTTGATGAAGTACAAGTGGTTGTTGAAAGAGCATAACAAGAATTTCCCAAATGAGTGACAAGTGGTTGTTGAAAGAGCATAACAAGAATTTCCCAAATGAGTGACAAGTGGTTGTTGAAAGAGCATAACAAGAATTTCATAAGTTGGTGTAATGAAAGGATTTATAATAATGGTGGTGCATGAAACAATTAAATGAATTTCATAGATTCCTAAATTTTATGTATAAACTTGGATTACATATGACATTAGTAAGTTTTCCTTTTATACAAAATCAAAAGATGATCGTAGTACATTGTAAAATAACAGTGTTAAGGTTGAGGACAAATCCATGTACTTCTCTAGTTTGAAAGATAAGAAACATATAATGGCATCTAAAGTGTATTTTGGGGTCATTAATGATATTTGGGAAATTGATTATGTTTGATTCAAATAGCCTTTATTTAAATGCAACTGGAGTGGAAATAACACTGGTTTACAAAGTGGAGACTTGGGATTCACACTGGTTGACCTTAGCATAGAAACTTATATGAACAAACCATTCATCATGACATCTCAAGCAAAACAAGTGTTTTATGTCACTAATCCTTCTGACAAAAGATGGTTAATTATTCTCTAAGAAAAACACATTCCTTGTAGGGATGAAAATCATGATTTAAATTTTGATATTCATGTAAGTCCTTATTATGAAACACATGTTCCTACTTTTTATGAAGAAGTTGATGCAGCTGATCTCCATGCTATTTTTTATGTTCATGAAGAAGGCATGTGGGAAAATTAACAAGTAAATTTTTTTCTTCTTCATAATTTATTGTATGTTTAAATTCCTACATGTTATACAGTAACAAGTATTATTATTATTATTGAAATTATAGGTGTTTAGAGATGAGACGCCAAAAGACGTCCCTGATCATGTTGTGGATCTTAAGTATTTCAAAAAATTAATGTATTATACCTTATTTTTGTACGTTGATTAGTATCTTATTTAATATAATGATGTGTAAATTGTGTGTTGTTTTCGTGTCATTTTGATTTTGATGTAATATAATTTTTGGTTCTTTATAGTTGTCAAATATTTTTTTCATTCACAAATGTATTGTGTTGTTGTGTCTATTCTGTTTCTAATTCACAAAAATACAAGTTAAAAAATGATAATCTTGTAAAATCAAAAAACATAGATTTAAAAAACACAAAACATTTCACCACGATTGGTTCTTGCAACCGTGGTGATATGTATCAGAGTCAAAAGTCATTATTCTATATTCATCAGTGTGTGGATACAAAGGTGTTTGAAAAGATTGTCGACGCGACAACAAAAGCGGCGTGAGATACACTTGTGTGGTGCTATGGTTGTGACACATTAGTGAAGAAAGTGAAGTTGAAGTCCCTACGCAAGAAATGCAAGAATCTCAACATGAAGAACAATGAGAATGTACCATATTACATCTCTAAGTGACTTTGGTCATGAATGAGATGAAGGCTTGTGAAAAAAGCTCTCTCTGAACTAGTAATCATTGAAAAGGTACTCAGATACCTTACTCATTAGTTTAATTACATAGTTGTATCCATAGAAAATTATAAAGACACTAGCACCATGATAATTAAAGAACTTTAGAGTAGTCTACTGGCACAAGATTTGCGCCTGACCAAAAGAAACTTTGAAAGGGAGTCAAAACATATCTAAAGGCTTCTTTTGTTAAGAAAAACAAGAAGTAAACATGGCTATAGAACAAGAAAAATAATGTTGAGAAGCCAGAACCTTCTTATTTATAAGAGAAGAAACATAAGAATGTTCATAAGGGAAATTAGAAGTTTGATAAGAGAAAGGTCCAGTGCTACAATTGTAACAGATTTGGATAGTTTGCTATTATTGTTGGTCAAACAAAGAAAACAAGTGTAAGTATATATATCCAGAGGAGAATCAAGGGATGAAACCGTGTTATTGATGGCATCTGAGAATGAAGGTGAAAAAATAGTAGACTTGTGGCTGGTTAATTTTGACTCTGGTAGAATGAAAAAGATCAGATGTAGTGATGATAAATATCTGATTGTTGAAGATATGGGAAATGTTAGAGTGAAATTACAAAATGAAAAACATGCTCTAACTAAGGATGTATGTTATGTTCCTGGCATGAAGAGCAGTCTAATGAGTGTTAATTAGCTGATTGAAAAGGTTTTTCAATAAACATGAATGATAATCTCTTGAAGTTGTATGCTTGTAATCAAAAGTTGATTATGCAGTTGATCTAGGAAGAAATAGGACATTCAAGGTGAATGTTGAAACATCAGTCACTCAATACCTTAATGTAACAAGTGTTGCAAAGGAGAGTGAGTTATGGCACAAGAGATTAGGGCATCTGAACTTCATAAGCTTAGGGCATCTGGGTTCAAAGAATTTGGTACTTGGAATTCCAAAGATTGTGGCACCAGATAAATAATGTGACATGTTCATGAAATGCAAGCAACCAAGATTTATTTTCTCATCAAAATTGCCTCCAAGAGCATTTCATGCTTTAGGTGTTGTGAATTTTGATGTATTTGGTCCACTTGAAGTACCTTCACTTGGAAAAAACAATTACTAATCTGAATTGTTAATCAAGATTGGAGATAACCGAGTTGTTGATGATCTTCCGAGCAAGTTGATGAGACAAAGGGGGTGGGGTACCTGCAAGGTACTCCGATGCCAAAGTAAGCAAGTGATCGAATGAGAATGTAAGCAAAATGTTTGAGTTTTAGAGTGTAAGAAAGTGATACCTTTCCCCCAAAGACATGAGAGTTTATATAATGACACATGAGGATTCTAATTGGTTACTATATTTGGGTTAAAATATGCGGATCCACAAATATAGTTTTTCGGGCTAACTAGGTCAAAACCGAGCAGACATGATCGTAACTAGCCGTTATGTCGGGCACATAGCGCTTGACGGGCACTCGGGGTGATAATTGGTATCATCATCTGGCTCGATGTATGTCGAGCATATCATACCCGAAACGCACGCAAGGGCACTATGGTGACATTGTCGGGTCGAACCGGTTACAATATTTTAGGGGATGGACCACCTGCCCGAATGCTTTCGGGCGGTCCAGAATAATTACTTTGCGTTATTTATGGTTGATTTCACAAGAATGACATGGGTAACACTTATAAATTTCAAACATGGGGTGTTTTCTAAGTTCAATAAGTTTAACTTGAAGGCTGAAAATTAGAGTGGACAAAGGTTGAAGATCCTCAGAACCAATGGGGGGTGAGTTCAACTCTGAAGAGTTCAAGAAGTTTTGTGAGGAGAATGGTATCGATCATGAGGTAATTGCTCCATAATCTCCATAACATAATGGTTTTGCTGAACGAAGAAACAAAATTTTGCTTGACATAACCTGAAGCATGTTGAAAGAAAAGAGTCTACCTCACACTTTTTGGGGTGAAACAGTTGTTACTGCAGCTTATATGCTTAACAAATGTCCAACTAATAAGTTACATGAAATGGTTCCTCTGAAGAAGTGGATTAGAATAAAGCAAAGTGTAAACCATCTGAAGTTACAAACATGTACCAGATGCTACAAAAAGGAAATTGGATGACAGAAGCAATGTCGTGTTTCTTATAGGTTACCATTCTACAAGTGCCAATAAACTTTATTTCCCAGTTACTAATAGATTTATTGTCAGCATAGATCTGATAGTGAAAGAATTAGAAACATGGGATTGGAATAAGTCTCAATCCAACTCTATGCAGTGCCAACACTATAATCTAATTCTACATCTAAATGAGAATCTTCCTTTGAAGAAGATTCTGCCTCCGAAGGTGATTCTGACTCTAGAGGAGATTCTGAGTATGAAGGTAAGTATGACTTTGAAGATGATTGTGAGACTGGAGGTGATCATGAGTCTAATGGTGACCCAACCTCTAAAAATGGTCTTGCCTCTGAATGTGCAACTTCTGAAGGTAGAATTTTATCTAGAGGTGAACTTGCACTGTCCTATAGGCCACAGAGAATCTGACAAATACCAAAGAGACCTATAGACTTTAAGTTGTTGCATGACCCTAAGATTGACTCTAAATAAGAGGTCATACATTGTGTTATGATGATGGACTATGAGCCTATCAATATCAATTAGGCTCTCGAGAAAAAGATGTGGGTGAAATCCATGAAGGAAGAACTTTAGGTTATTGAAATAAATAAGACATGGGAATTGAATATTCCATCAAAGAATATGAAATCCATCGGTGTGATATGGGTTTTCAAGATAAAGTTGAAGCCATATTGGTCAATTGACAATCATAAAGCAAGGTTAATAGCTAGAGGATTTCTATAGAAATTTGGTTAAGACTACTTTGAAGTGTTTTCACCTGTAGTTTGACATGAAACAATCATACTAATGATTTTTATAGTTGCAAATAGGAATTTACCTATGGTACATTTATATGTGAAGTCAACTTTTTTGAATGGTTCATTGCAATAAGAAGTTTATGTGTTACAACTTTCTGGATTTGTGATAGAAAACAAAGAAGAGATGATGCACAAGCTGCATAAAGCTTTGTACTGACTTAAACAAGCTCCAAGAGTCTAGAATATGGAAATTGATTCATTTTTAGAGCATTAGAAAATGTGAATTGGAGTATGGTTTGTATTGGCATCATACATCTCATGACAATGTGATTCTGGAGTGTATTTATGTAGGCGATATATTGCTAAAAAGGAGTTGTAGTTCTGATATAAATAAGTTCAAAAGGGTTTTGATTAATACTTTTGATATGAATGACCTTAGAAATATGGTATATTTTCTAGGGATAGAGATTTTATACTCTGAAAAGGGAATCATTGTTCATCAACTAAAGTATGAACTTGAGTTACTGAAGATATTCGATTGATGGATTGTAAGTCTGCAGTCACACTCGTGAGAAAAAACCATAAACTAGACTCTAATCCAAATGGTGAGGAAGTATATGCTAAAATTTTCAAACAATTGATTGGCTCTTTGAGATATTTGTGCAATACCAGACCTGGCATATATAATGTAGTTGCTATGGTGAGTAGGTTCATGAGTAAATCAAAGTGGTCACATTATCAAACTACAGTCAAGATACTTATATATATATATAATGAACTCTAAAGCATGAAATTATGTTTCCATCTAGAGTATCAGATGTTGTTGAGTTGATATGGTATTCAAACTCTGACTGGTGTGGAGACATAGTTAACAGAAGAAGCACTACATGTTACATATTTAAGTATCTAGGTGCTCCCATTTCTTGGTGTTCCAAGAAGCAATCAGTTGTTGTATTATCAACCTATAAAGCTGAATACATTGGTGAAGCATTGTATGTATGTCAAATTGTTTGGATGGTGAATTTGTTGCAGAAACTGAAGTTCAATGTGAGTAAACCAGTCAAATTATGATTGAAAAAAGTCTACAATAAATTCTGCCAAAAATCCAATGCTGCATGGAAAAAGCAAGCCCTATTAGAATGAAGTGCTTGAAATTGTTCACTGTAGCACTCAGAAACAACTTGCATATGTTCTGACCAAGGCAAGTAAAACTGAACGCTTCATCAATTTGAGGGATGAAATTAGTGTTGTTGATTTTTAATTGGCTAAATATGAATTAAGGGATAATGTTAGATGTAATTCAAATTCAGTATTTGCATTTAGCTTTATTTGCATATGATTTTACATTTAACTTTCATTTGAATTTGGGTGTTAGTATATAAACTCAAGACTAGTTGCATTTGTAACAGATTTCTGATTTGAGAAACAAAGTTTGAAAGTTAGTTACAAAATCCCCCTCTCTCCTCTTTCATCTTTATCTTCAAACTTCTTTTGCATCAATGGAGTTTGTGTGTTAACTCCAACATATCTAGTTTAATAAATGCCTTCAAATGACGTTGATGAGTATCAAACCAATGACCTTTCAACTTCTTACTACAATTATTTATTCTAAATATGGTGATACATAACACACTTTTTAATTTATTACGACGAACAATATCTAATTATGATAAATATCTTACTTACCCAATCAATCATGATTGAATATCTATTACAACCCTTATAAAATATATATTTTGTCAGGACCGGTCCTGATATTTTAGAAGCCCAGGACTAATAATAAAAATAGACCTCAATACAAAATTAAGTAATTAATCTTAAATTTCGGTCATCTAATAATTTTTTAAAATAAAAATCAGACAAAGCTAGACTAACCCAAATATGATTATTTAAAAATATTTTAAACTTCATAATTTAATTTATATTTATTTAATTATAAAAATTTATTAAAAATTAATATTAATTTTGCTAAAATTTTAGAATTATAATAGAATAAAACTAAACAATATATATTCTATATGAAAATAATAATAAATCAAACTACTTATAAGAATGTGATATATTTTATCACAAAAACTTAATAATAAATAAAATGAGTATATAATAAATATTTAAATATAAAATTATAACATATTAATATATTTAAAATTTATGTTTAAAAAAGAAAATTAAATTAAAACGATTATTAAAGGATATAATAATTAAATTTAAAACATAAGGAGGTTGTTTTATAAATTATTATGAAAAAATTGATGTCAATAAGTGGATGAAAAATAATAATATTGTTAGAATGGTGAATAATTACACAATCTATCGTTAAACACATGGAATGGTGAAATGATGTTGAAAAAAAATAATGTTAAGCAGTTTGATTTTAGTATACCCTAATAATAAGGTTATTCTAAATTTTGACAGTTTTCGAAACATAGGATCGAATCATGTACATAATCTTAGAGTTAAAGAGTCTCGCGCTTCCGCTGAGACAAGATTGTAAGTTGATACTTGCTTTACAACAAATAATATATATAATAATGTCTTATTATATTACTAAGTCCAACAACTTCATAAGCGCGAGGCAAAATTGTAAGTTGATACTTACTTTACAACAAATAATATATATAATAATGTCTTATTATATTATTAAGTCCAACAACTTAATTAAATAAATAGTAGTGTTGATTACTAAACTGATAAAAAAAAATTTTGATAAATCATCCTTATACATTTAAGTATTTGATTATTGACAAAATTACTTTCTAAAATAAACATAAATAAATGATATTTGCACAAAAATTGACATGACATCTTATAAATATATAATTTTACTTTTTTCAATAAATATTCTCTTTCTTCGAGTGATGCTTCTACAATAAAAAGTTCAATAGTTAAAAAAAGTGTAGCAATGTGAGGCGCTATACAAATGAAGAGACCCTCCATTGCTTAACTTAAGTGCTCATAATAGTAATAGATTAAGAGTAGTTGATTAGTATTATTCATTGATTTTTGCCTCACCTTGGTTAATTAATGTTGATTGTTCAATTATTAACAGTGGAACAAGTGTTTCTTGTTTTAGAGTCTTTTGTAAACAAGTGTACTACTCAATCTTAGGTTTCAAAATTTGTTCTGAGTATAAAAAGTTTCAAAATTATTTCTACTAAACTTTAAAATAAACATACCCTTAATATTTTGTAACTTGAATCTCAATTTCAAACACCAACAATTCAACAACATTTTCAACCAAAAGGGATAATATATTAATAACAAATAACAAAATTTAATTATTTTACAACAAAATGTATAAATAATGAATATTCTACTAATATTCCTATCATACTTTTCCCAACCGTATCTATACCGACAACATCTCCAACCACACCAACTTCCACTTCCACCTATAATGCTGTTCCTGCGGTTGCGGTTGTACTTGAACTGATTACAACACTCACGCCACCACAACAACCTCCGCATTTCCCGTTTTACCCTTTCATCACAATCTGAATATCCCAAACTAGTTTCCATTTCCTCTTCTACCCTCACCACATTCTCCAATTCCGATATTGCCCCTGATACTATTGTAGATTCCTCTTCAGATGAAACTTCCCTCACCACTACCCAATCTTCTGTTTCCCAATTTACCCTCGAACCAGTCTCTAGTTTACTAATTCTATTTTTAACTAAATTTATATCAAAATCCAACTGTATATCTTCCAACTCGTTTTCTGACTCAGTGAATCGCGAGTCAACCCAGTCCAAAACGCAACGAGGAGACGATTCAACCACACTATCACACGGTAACAAAAATGGATGATGTAGCAGCTGATCACAGCTCCATCTCCGGCACCGATCTCTCCTCAAACACTTCTCGAGAAAATCTCTCCCGAGTTCCGATAAACCGTCAGGAAACTCCGGCAACTCTTCTCCAAATCCAATTCGGCTCAGTGAATCGAAACCCCGATCCTCCCACGGCGATTTCCCGGTGAAAATCTCAACCACGGTACATCCAAGCGACCACACGTCAGACTCCGGTCCTTGATACTCCCTCCGAATCACCTCCGGCGCCATCCACAACGGACTTCCACGCGGCGAAGAACATTCCCCGCCGCAAAACTCCACCGCCGATCCAAAATCAGCGAGCTTCGCGACGTTACCGGAAACAAGAACATTCTTCCCCTTAACATCACAGTGAACAACTCCACGCGCGTGAACATCCCTCAGCGCGTGAACCAAACACCACGCGAAAATTCTAACTAACCGTTCGTCCACGTCAGCACGATCCAAATCAGCGACGGTGCCACCTGGCATGTACTCTAAATGAAGATTCTTAAACGACGACGTTCCTTCACCCTCGCACGTGACATCATCGCCGAGATAAGATATCACGTGACGAGAAGAAGAAGAACAAGAAGATGATGATGATAACCGTTTCAATATCTCAATCTCATTCTCCAACGCTTCTAACTGATTCGGAAGCGATGTTTTAGTGTCAACAGACTTCACAGCGAAAACTCTAGAATCGCGTTTTGAATAAGCTATATTCACAACGCCAAACGCGCCCTTACCAATACACTTGCCTCTCACCCATGAATTTGCCTTTGCCATTGTGCTTTGTGAAAAATTGTAATTGAACTTTGTTATGTGTTTGTTTGATTTTTTTGAGGACATGAAAGAGGTTTGGTTTGGTTTATATATATACACACACATGTAGTGCGTGTTTGTTCTTCTAACATTCGGTGTTACGTGTTTTGGAAATTTATTGTTTTTATTTTATTTTTATTTTTTAATAGTATTTTTTTATTTTTAAATTTTCTTTTTTTTAATATTTGTGTTACTACATTACAGCATGGATAAAATGAAAGTGGATAATTAAGAAAAGCGGTGGTGGTGACGTTGAGATGAGATCGTTAAGGACGGTAATGTTTTTAACGTTAAATGGAGAATTCTTGGTATAGAGGACTTGATACTGTTTTTTTCTTATGGGATTGGACTTTTAATCCTTATCCATGTTTTTTTTTTTAAAGATTAAGATCCTCTTTTTTATTTTTCCTTTTAATGTTACTAGTAGACAATCATTGGATAAGTACTTGGGAATTTTGATGTAATTAGGTGAATCTTTTGTATTAAAAAAAAAGTAAATTTAGGGGACTTTAGACCTTTAGGTTAGACTAAAATGTTTGTAATTAAGGGTGTGTATGGTTGTTTGTAATATATTTTAAATTTTTAATGTGTTGTCTGTTGTAGACTTTAAGGGAGTCATAATTTTGGGATCATGGTTGTGCAAAGTAAAAAAAATTATGAATTCAAAGTAATCAATTTCATTTGATCTGTTCAATTAATAAATCAACCGTTTAAGTTAAAATTAAAATATTAAAAGTAAAAAAATAGAGCTTTTAATATAAGAAGTAGTGAAAAAAGTATTAATCAAATTATAAATTTTATTTATAAGTTAATCAAATTTTAAAGAGAAATGTTTTTATAAAACACTTAAATAAAAATCTTCTTTCAATTTAATTAGATATTTTATTTTGAAACTATGCTTTTATAAAACAACATTATTATATTATTTTTGCAATAAATTTTATAAGGTTGTTGAAAATTGTTATTTCAAAAATGTAAGAGTATTTATATTATGAGTTGAGTATCTCATCGTTCTGATGATTTGTTCTGTGTTATTTATAGGAAAGAAAATATTAGAAGTAAGGTTGTGTTAAATCATCTATAACAAACTCTGATAACCTTGATGAAAATTAAAGATTTGTCTTGGATGCAAGATTGTTATAGAGAGTCCTCATTACATCTATTTTTTGTGAGTGAAGAGTATATCTCTAAGGTGTCTCGCTTTTTTGTTGATATTGAAAGATAATCTTTATAAGGTGGATGTTGAGTCGATATATGTAAGTACTTAGGTTTGGTTATTACGTCTTCCTTGTTGCGATTTACACGTGGACGAGCCTCATAATATGTGGGATTACAGATCTAAAAAACGGGAGTTCTTGCAATAATAACACATTTTGGAGTGCTTAGCTACTTGGAGAGACGTAGATGGTCTTGTCAAATTAGTTTATAGTGTATTGGGAAGCTATGAACAAGATGATTTAGATCGTGAGTGAGTTCATATTGAGGACAAAGATAAAAAGACAAACTCTAATTTTAGATAATGCCTCCACAAGGTTGCAGATGACCACTTTACAACAAGTGTGAAAGTGTTTGAGGCTAAACACACGTACAAACCACCTTCATCCATGTTGACCATCGTGTTCTTCGGAACTCCTCTAGTGAGTGTAGTTGATACAAACTCCAGGTGCATTAAATCATTTTCTAAAGGGACATCATGTGGTACATATGATTTGCAAACATAACGTACATTAGACACATAATACGGAGAAAGTTCTGATGTGCCAAGAGGTATTTTATGTGAAATCACTCAAGCTGTTAATTTATGGATGGGAAGGAGATACATGTTTGAGAGAGTTTGTTGTCTCTCATCCTTGACGTCGTTATTAAAGCATGATGATGGGAAGCGACAAATTTTTATGGGTTCTATTTGAAGGTGGTTGATATTGAAGGTTGCTATTAAAGGGGTCGGTAAAGATATGACACAATATTTATATAACTTCTAATTTGGGGCAAGATGTAACACCCCAAACTTCTTTCAGGATTATCGAATGATCCCACAAATCAACACGAGTCTTTCAGCATATTTTATCTTTACTCACACATTTTCTAGGAAATTTTTCAGAATGTCACCCGTCTAAATACTACTCCAAGTCAATCACGATTAACTATGAAGTTCTTATTTCCCAGTCTACCGAGAATAAGATGCACCTTATTGATATAGGTAGTACCAATAATATGTGAAGACTTTGATAATTATTATTTTGACTCATTGATGAATTTTTTTGTTGAAGGGGTGTTCGATATTTATTAATTACCCAACAAAGTTTATAAATTTCATTAATAAATTAGTAAAAGACTTGTGTGTTCGCACGAGTCGCGTAAAGTTGACATAAATATTAAATAAATATTATATATTTATGGTTAAAAAATATATATAAAAAATATATATGAATTAAGAGAAAAAAATATCTTAAAGGACGGTTGTCATATAAAGAAAAAATATCTTAAATGATTATTGTTATATAAATATTAATTTAACTTATTATTTTGAATTAGTATATGAGTATATGGTGTAGTACACTTCCCACAGATTCATATATAAAATCGATTATCTACGCATGTGCTTGCACGGGTAACGTAATATCATTAAAAATACAAATAAATATAGTATATGGATGATTAAAAAATATGTATAAAAGATATACAAATTAAGTAGTCTCGACCTGTCGAAAATACATATTTTAATAGAAAAATAAACGAAATAATTAAATAGTTATCATTCATGCATTTGCATAGAGCCCTATGACATGTCTATTTTAAGTAGTCTTAAGTAGTCTCAACACGTATAAAATTTATAAAATAGATCTTTTATTGTCATGAATTTATAAACTATAAACTCAAAAATATATATATGTCAAACATAATCTTATTAGTAATGAGCACCTTTTTCGAAAATGCAGCAAATAATAGAATTATTTGATTGTATTTTATTTTTTAAGCTTAAAGATAATTTTATAGACTACTCTATTATTTGTCATAATTTATCTTTTCACACATATTAAAAAACAATAATGAAAGAGAGAAAATAATAATTTTACCAAATTATCATGTTTAATCATTTATTTATTCAAATTATCATTTATATTAAGTGAAAAAATAATAAATTAAGAGTACTTATTAGAGGTATATTTAAAAAATTAAATATAAAATTTCATCCGTAATCTAAAGTGACAATATTTTTTTTAAACGCGACATTTATTTTGGGACGGATGGAGTAATATTTAAGATCTATTTTTTCACATAATAATTAATAATTCTAAAAAAAATATGACAAAACTTGTTCGATAATTGTACCAAAAAACTTGTTTGAAAATTTATTATAAGAATATGGTTTAAAAATTAAAATATAAAAAACAAAATATAATAACTAAATTCTATTAATTTGATAAATATGTGATAGTGGAAATGATATAGGCTTAGTTATTTATTATTTAGTTATTTTATACAACATAACACGATAAATTTAAATGTTGAAATAAGTTTTATTTATTGACTCATGTTTTAAAATTAATTTTTTTATAAAGATACATAAGATTTATATAGTATGAATTTACATTAGCAAAAATATCATATGAATATAAAATTCATGTATTACGAATTTACAAATATAGTATGAATTTATCCATCATCCATATAAATACTTAAAATATATAATAAAATAAATTAAACAAAAAGAGTAATAAATTTGTATTTTTCATAAGAATATTGTGATTTCTATACATCATAATTGTCTCATGTTTTATGTTAAAACAAATATTATAGTCATTTTTAGTATAAATATTACTATTTTATCATTACAAAATTACAATTTACACACACACATATATATATATATATATATATATATATATATATATATATATATATATATATATATATATATATATATATATATATATATATATATATATATATATATATATATATATATATATATATATATATATATATATATATATATATATATATATATATATATATATATATATATATATATATATATATAGATATAATTATGTGTAATTTTAAAGTGTATATTTTAATATTAAACTAAAATATATCATAAATATTTAGCTATATTTTAATTATAAACTAAAATCTATTTTAATATGAATCTATTCAATAAAACTGAGTGATATATAAAACAAAGTTAAATTGTTTTTTTTTTTTAATAATTATTTTGTAACGGTTGTGTTTTGGAATACACATCTAATCTACTAAATAGGAATTATTATTACATATTAAGTATAAATTTAAAATTTAGAGGACTCACACACTATAGAATCTTCCCTTTATTTTCTAAATCTCTTTTCTTTGAATTTTATTTTTTAAATGTTTAATAATAATAATAATAATAATAATAATAATAATAACTAGTATTTTGACCCGTGCGATATACAAAAATTAATTGATCTCAATTAGTCAACAAAGTATATCTAAATAAATTTAATATAATATATTAATTATTTAAAAAGAAATTAAATTTATTTATAATTATATATTTTTTTTAATTTTATATATATTCGATCAAAATAATTATGACAATATCTTTTAAAGACATTTTATATTATAATTAAAATAATATTATTATTTTATATTTAAAAAGTAATTATGAAGAAAAAAATTAATAAATACATAAAAAATAATATAAAATAATTAGTAGTGAGAGTTAGTAGGAGAAGTGGTGATTATTACACAAAATATTTAATGTTAAACTTATTAATTAAAAAAACAAAAAAAAATCACTAAAATATTTATATTTTTTATGCCAAATTTAATATTATCAAAATATTTAAAATTTATGACAACAAAAAACAATATAACCATGATTATAAAACAAAAATAATAATTTTTGATTCCTCAAATTTTCACTAAAAAAAATCATAACACGAATTAGAAAACATTAATAATAATAATAATAATAATAATAATAATAATAATAATAATAATAATAATAATAAAAATTAATAATAATAATAATAAGTAATAATAATAAAAAAATTTACTCCTACACAAATTACATTAAAAAAAAATACTGGAATTCATCCGCGCACAGAAGTTATATTTCATGTCTTCTTCACTTGCCATCGATATAAAATATCTCTTTTTCTGTTGTTTCTTGAGATAAAATATTTTATTTTTTATTACAGTTTTTAAAGTAGATTTTTTTGTTACTGTGTTACATTGTCTCAATGTTACCCATGATCTAAATTGAAATTAAAATATATAATAAATAGAAATTGCAAGGAGTTTATTGTTTACATATATTATAATTATTTATTTAATTTGTTTAATTAAAATACATTATTGTGAGAGAAAAATTAAGAGAAAAACAAGTTATTTTAAATAATATAATTAAAATAAATAGATAATAAATTACTAATTAAAATGTATTGTGGATGAACATTAGAAAAATAATAATAATTTTAATAATATAATTAAAATAAATATATTATTATTATTATTTTAAGGACTTAACAACTTTAATTAATAAGATAATAATAATAATAATAATAATAATAATAATAATAATAATAATAATAATAATAATAATAATAATAATAATAATAATAATAATATATAATAATAAATGAGGTATAGGTAAAAATATATTATTTCATCCACTAAATCAAAAACAAAAATTACATATTCTTTTTTATTTATTTATTTTTTGAAGTTAAATACTTTTTATTAAACTCAAAAAACAATAAGTATAGGCGATACCACCGGCATCCAGCAACTTCAATGGTCTAACAATGACTAAGACAATAAAGAATGTTACATAATGTCTGAGTTTTTATTGTTCCATCCTCTATAAACCAATATATCTATAATCTCATGTCCTAATTTTGTGATATCAATCGTCTCTCCAAAAATTATTTTATTCCTATATGTCCATATTGTATAAATAGTTTCAGCGGCTG
The DNA here is from genome assembly GCA_021764765.1 of Vicia sativa. Taxonomy (NCBI): domain Eukaryota; kingdom Viridiplantae; phylum Streptophyta; class Magnoliopsida; order Fabales; family Fabaceae; genus Vicia; species Vicia sativa. The sequence goes on from CM038795.1 coordinate 178,597,071, forward strand.
TCATTTTAATGATAGCAACTTGCGCCCCTTTACCTTTCGTATGTCGCACCAACTAACCTCTCTCCTTATGCCAATTTTCAGGGATATGATATCCCTGAATCCAACTAACTTCTCTCCAAATCTTTTGCAAAGGGTCACAATCGAAGAACAGGTGCTTCACAAATTCTTTTTCTTTGCAAAAACAACAAGTATAATTTCCAAACTTGCACAATCGATCCCTGGTTGCCAATCTTTCATGACATGCCAACCAAAGAGGAAAGTTCGCCCGAGGTCTTGCCTTGTTATTGTACATCAGGTTCCCCACTATACTTTTTGGCCTTTCTGATGCAGGATATTATAAGCTTTTCCCATATTGAAATCCTTTCAATCCATTATATCCTTCCATTCTTGAAGATTTTTTGTTTCATCTCTAATGGTCACCAGAGTTTTCATGATCCAAGAATCAGTGGGTTTAGCCTTGATATTCATCATGTTGTTCCTCTTTATATAATAAGCTTGTACCCATCTAGCCCAAAGAGAATCGGCTTTACCGCTTAAATTCCATAACAACCGAATCATACTGGTTTTGTTCCAAACTTTTATGTTTATTACATTAAGTCCACCATAGCACTTGGGGCTGCAAATTCTTTTCCATGCTACAGGGGATTTTCGGCTGCCCTCATAACCCCCGTCCATAGAAACGTATGACAAATAGATTCATGTTTTGAAGCACATTCTTTGGGAATGGAAAACATGTCAGCCAATAATTCGATACCGCAAATAGCACACTATTAATCAACTGCAATCTACCCACATACGACAACATTCTCGCAGTCCAATTCTTAATTTTACTAACAATTTTATCTATCAAAGGCATATAGTGATGAATTTCCAGTTTCTTACAAGTCATTGTCACACCTAAGTAGCGAAAGGGCATTTTACCTTCTTGGAAACCTGATGCTTCAAGAATGTCTCTCTTCGTCTCTCCATCCACACCGGTACAATAGATACGACACTTATTCAGATTAACCACCAAACCTATAGCTTTTGAGAACCGATTGTAAGCCTTCATCATCAACTCGATTGACATCGTATCTCCTCTTGAGAACAACAACAGGTCATCCGCGAAACACAAATTCTTTATTTTCAATTTGTCACACTTTGGATGAAAATTAAAATTCCCATTTTTTTTTGCATTTTATGCAGATATCTGTTAAGACATTCCATAACAATCACAAATAACATAGGAGCAATCAGATCACCTTGTCGAAGACCCCTTTTAGCTTCCATGATTTCAGTTTGGGATCCGTTGACATTAAAACAGTAAGACATTGTAGTTACTGACGTCATTATCCACGTTTTAAATTTCTTAGGACACCCCACTTTATTCAGGATTTTTTCTAGCGCATTCCAATCAATGGTATCATAAGCCTTTTGGATATCCATTTGCATAACACATTTGGGAGAAATTCCTTTCCGTTCGTATCCTTTGACATCGTAAGTGAGAAGTATGTGGTTATGAATTTTCTGCCCTTTTACAAAAGCAGCTTGGTTATCCCCAACTATCACTCCCAAAACCTTACTCAGTCAATTAGCAAGAATTCTGGATATGATTTTGTACAACGTGCTACAACAAGCTATTAGCCGATAGTCTTTGATCTCTTTGGCTCCCTTATATTTCGGTAGCATAGTGACTAAGGAACAATTATCAGCTTTATACATTCAGTTGTTTAAGAAAAAAATCTTGAACAACTTTGACAACATCATCCTTAATGATATGCCATGCCTTTTTAAAGAAATACGCCCCATATCCATCCATTCTCGGTGCTTTATCATTGCCTATGCCATTAAGAGCAGCAAATATTTCTTGTTCTGTCACAGGACCAATTAGACATTCTCTTTGGTTTGTGTTCAATTGAGGTCCTTCTCGCATAGCTTGAATATCTATTCCGTCCAAGACATTTGGATTTCCCCCATCAGTTTTTTGTAAAAATCCAACACCTCCATTTCCATCCCTTTTTGGTCCTTAACAATTGTTCTATCGCTTCTTCGAATGTTCTGCATAGTTTGGAATTGTAGTCTTGTTTTAATTGATGTATAGAAATATTTGTTATTCCCGTCACTAAGCCTTATCCAGTCGACCTTCGCCCTTTTCCGTAACATGATATCTTCCATCTCCTGCCAATTAATCAGCTATGCAGTGCATTTTTTCACCTCGGTCAACTTCTTAGCATTCATTCGGCTAACTCTCAAATCATTATGAGCCTTGGTTAATGCTTCTCTGCTTTTCTCAATATTGCTAGTAATATCATTTAATAGTTTACTGATCCTTCTAATGTGTGGCTGTAACCTCTGTAATTTCTTCCATACAACATACATCAGTCTACCCTTTAATGGGATACCCCAATTGTTTCTCACAGTATCATCAAAACCTCCTAGATCTGCACAACTATTAATGAATTTGAATCGAGAATGCCTTCACCGAATTTGTTCATGTTCGTTCAATACTAACATGGTATGATCGAAAACACTTGGACTCATATTTGTGAGCGTGGTTTTCTCATTCTTCTGCATCCATTCTGCATTCGCTAGGGCTTTGTCAATCCTGGAATAAATCAAATTTCCTTCCTGATTATTTGACCAAGTGAAAATATCTCTATCGCTTTCAATTTCATATAGTCCCGTTCTACTCATCATTCCTACCAAGTCACCGAATTCATTTTCAATGACCACATTCCCCCTAACTCTGTCATCAGTTTTTGTAACATTATTAAAATCATTGATGAGAATCCAAGGATCATTCTGGTTTACAGAAATTTCTTCTATATCCTGCCATATTTCCTTTCTCTTGTTAAGTTGGTTTTGTGCGTAAATTGCAGTGAACCAGAAAAGAAAATCACCATTTGTATCAGTAACTTTACAATGAATCATTTGGTCAGTACTAGCGATATATTCAATAGCTCTTCTATTCTCATCCCAATGGATCCATATTCTTCCATTTTCGTGTTTTTGATAGTTGTCCAAAAAACTGCCTTTAAACTGCATTCTTCTGCGCACCATATCTGCATTTTTCTGTTTCACTCTTGTCTCAACTAGAACAGTAATTGCGGGGTTAAGTTTTTAGAGACAAGAGCTTATCTCCTTAAACTTACCCGTTTTGTTAAGCCCCCTAACGTTCCACGAGATAATCATGGGACATCCTCTAAAAACACTGAGGCAGTGCCATCCCCAAGTGTTTCAAAGAAATTCCCATATCTTACCTACAAAGGAGTGCCTTTTGAATTCTGTATGCTGCCGCTACTTTTGTTCTTCTCCTTATCTCTCTTTTTGATTTCTGTCTAGCTTCCTGCTGCATTCTCATCTATCTGGTTGCTTCTTTCAATTTGATGTGCAGTCAGTGTCTTCACTTGCTCTTGAGAAGGGGTACTCTGTTTTCTTACTATTGGGCTCCCTTCTGTTTGTGATTTCTCCACCTGTTCAATATGAACTTTCATCTCTTTTGGTTTCCATTGCTTGCTTTGATGGTTCTGTTTTCTTTCCTCGCATATATGCCCAATCTGGTGACATTTATTACAGTAGGGGGTTTTCATTCGTATTCGACTGGTTGTTGCATCTTTTCTCCTTTCTCATCTGTAATGCTTATTTCCTTCTGTAGCTCTTGCGTTATATCTATTTCGACAAAAATTCTAGCATATGATATTCGATATCTAGTTGTCGTGCACTCGTCGGTCATCAATGAATTTCCCAACACACTAGCTATCTTTCACAGTGTTTTTGTCCCTCATAAGTGAAGCAGTAATTGTGATAATTATATCCAGACTAGAATTGTGAGAGGTGCAATGCTATTTAGTACGAAAGAATTTGAGCAACACAGACAATAATGTACATGTGTCATTAATTTAGTGGATAAGTTTTAATTTATTATAATTAATTTTCCTTTTTAATAAGAATCATAAAGATGATTGTGATAAGGAATGATTGCAATTTATTATTCTGTTTCTTATTTTTAGTTTTTTTTAATTAATAAATATTTTTCTTGTGCGAGGACATTAGCCTTTTAAATCATTTAATATCATAATTAATAAATACTTTTGTTATGTATATTATTTATAAAAAATAGTGAAGTTTTTGTTTTTAATATTAATATTTAATTGTGATTTTATATTATTATATTTAAAAAATAGATATTTAAGACTTTAATAATTATTATTTTGATTTCATTGATGAATTTTTCTGTTGAAGGGGTGTTCGGTATTTATTAATTACCCAGCAAAGTTCATAAATTTCATTAATAAATATACAGTTGGTCCTATTGCGTAGGAATAATAATAATATAACATGTGGATGGAGTGTGGAATGTGAGCTTTATAGTTGAGAGGTGGATGTTACCAGTTCGTTAATCCAACATAACACCGTGGCGGTAGTAGGAACATACTAAAATATAATTAAGTAACAACTTCTACGTGGCAAAAATATATTGGTCCACGAGTCCTTTAAGACATTACTAGATCATTGTAAGATAAATAAATTCAAAGATTTTAGAAAATGTTCATCATATGCTTATATGTGACTCTATCCACACAAAATTTAGTTAAACTACAAGTATATGACGTGCACCACTATACTTCAATCAAATATTTTATTATATAGTTTTTTTTTATTCTTAATTTTATTTGGTTCTAAATTTGGTAAATTTGTTTGTATGTGAAGTTTTGGATTTTTTTGGTAAGGTTCTAAAAATCAAGTCGTATCTTTTAGAAGATATTGGAAATTCTCTTTTGGTTTGTGTTGTGGCAAATTTATTGGAACAATTTGGTATGGTGTTTCTTATTTCCTTATTAAGTATTTGATATTTTGACACCTTACATAACCGTACTAGAGCATTCTTGGTTTGGGATATAAATTTAAGATAAGGTTTTTGTTAAAATATTGATTTGCCTAATTCGGCCTAAATTATAATATGAAATAATACCGATTCTCATGTTTAATTAAATATAATACTTCACTATAAAAGGAAATATTATGCATTTGTGGAGGAGCATACAAGATTATTTAAAATAAAATGGGAAATTTACGAATAGAACTCATCCACATATTTTATTTTATATTTCATTGTTAATTAAATTATATTAATTAATATTAACATAAAATAGAAATGAACACTTAAATTAAAATGGTATACGTTAAATTATTTTTATTAAAAATATAAAATATTTTTTATACTATAAAAAAAATCTAAGAATGAAATATAAAATAATTGATAAATAAAAAAATAAATACTAAAAAAAGTTGCATGTCTACCAAACTACTTATACAATTATTCCAATAAATTATATGATATTTTTGAGTATAATACTTAGTAAATAAAAACTCATTTAAAAAATAAAAACTCATTTAAAATTAATATTTAATTCTAAATAAGTTAATTAAAAAATATGACGTAAAATAATTAAATTAATATTCTTTAATGCTCTTTAAAAACTTCTCTATCAAAAGATAAAATGATAATAATTATTATAAATTTGCACATATAGTTATGAATTATCTTAGTTAAATTTGGATAATGACGTCAAATTTTAGAATATTTGTATTTTCATTGAATTAAAATATGATAAATTCTTAGATATACATAATAGTTGGGTTGATATTTTAGTGAACATTTTATTTATATTTTAATTTATTTTAAAATAAAAAAATTTAAGAAAATAATATGATATTAAATTATTATATTTAATTGATTAAAAGTAATGATATCCAATTAAATTAAAAAGATCAGAGTGTTCATCTTAAAGATCTGTTTGATAAATTTAAAAGTTGATGATAAGTTAGTTTATAACTTATAGCGGATAGTTTATAATTTATAATTGATGGTTGTGACTGATAGTTGATAAGTTAATTACAATATTTGATAAAATTAACGGTTTAACTAATCGATAAATATAATGATAAATCCTTTAGTTTTTACTTTTTAATTTTTCAACTCATATTAATAAAAAACTTTATTTAATAACTATCATTTAACTTTTTACTTAACTTTTTACTTGTAATTCTAATTTTAATTTTTAATTAAAAAAAACACTATTTAAAGTAGCATTAAACTCGTAATAAAGAAATTATTATTAAATAAGTCTTTTATTATTACTAGGAACATACAAACTATAAAATCAAAACATAGCTTGCCAAACACATTCTAAATAGGAAAGATCTTTATTGTATACATGATTGGTGAATTTTATATCATATATATATATATATATATTTGGTTTTTCGTGTGTGCAAACTAAGTTTAAGTAGGGCTAAAATCTCGTATGAATGTGCCATTTGTCAGCATCTAAATGATTGAGAGTGTCATTAAATTAAATTTGACTAAATAAGATTATTTAAAAAAGAAAATTGAGAATGCGTTACGCATAGAGGAAAGAGAAATGATGTAAGTGTTGTGTCCACACAAAGACGACTTTTGGCATAAAACTAAACACATAAAAAAGGAAAACCACGACTCAATTTAAACATGGTTTCAATTTCTTTATTTCAAACCCTTTTTAAAAACAACAAGTTGAATTATTAATTACTTAAACTTAACTAAATTCTAAAATGATGCCACTTGTCATTATAATGAATGTCCCACACGGTGGTAGAAAATGGTCTCTAAGTATATGTGGCAAGGTTATGAAAGAGGATAATAAAGTGTGACGCGTAGGAATGGTTTTCTTAGTGAGATGAATTTGCAACCTTTGAGACTAAGACACGAATGAGTAGAAGAATAGAATAAAAAAATATACTAAAATTGTGGTGCTTAGTGCTTACTCGGTGACCTATACTTGGTATGGATAAGATGTAAGTTATGAAGGTTAAGTAAGGAACGTGCTTCATGACTTGACTTGCATTTTGATATTGATGCTAAGGGAAAGCCATGTATATTTATGTGATGCGGTTTATTGTGTCCACATCTTTTTTTTCTACATAAAAGTGATCATGGCATAAAGAGGATGTATATTCTTTTGCACACCCTACCTCACTCCAAACCTCCCTACAAAAAGTAAAAGAGGATATTTATTAGATATATGTTGGCAAAGAGTTAAAAGTAGCCATATAGATGTGGTAGAAAGAGATGTCCCTAAGTCATAAGCTTTTTAGGGTTTGGGTGATCACACAAAAAATGTATATAAGAATATCCTTAGTAGCATTGTCTTTGACTCTTAGAAAGCAAGGGTCAAGCTTTTGTGGGTTAACAGTCTAATGGATGTTACTTTTCATGATTCGCATAATATGTTAAAAATTGTTGTTATTTTAAATTCTTAGTCATCTATAAATGTTCAAAGAAATTGTTTAAATCATTAGAAAAGTTTATCTTTAAAAATATAATAATAATACATTTTTTATATATTATAGTTATATATCATACTAAAGGCGCAAATTATTAATAATGTTGAATTCATTTCAACATTATTTTATTTGATTAGCCCACACATAAAAGTAAGATACACTCTATGTCCTTCACATTTAACGACATTCATCTTGAATCTTTTATTAAATTAGGTGTTAGAATGATAATCACATAAGTCCACCTTGCCCTATCGCGAAGGAGATTAACACTACAGTTCAAGATTATTAGTTCTCCAACTGCACTTATTTTAGGTTTCAAAACAAAATAGTGGCGCCATATGTGATTTACTTGAAAAGAAATTCATGAGACCAAACATATCGCCTTGGGGAGCTCCAGTGCTATTGGTGAAAAAAATAAGGATGATAGTATGAGGTTTTGTGTTGATTACCAACAGCTGAATAAAGTGACAATAAAAAATAAGTATCCACTTTTGAGGATCGATGACTTGATGGATCAATTGGTGGGTGCGCGTGTGTTTAGCAAGATTGATTTGGGATCGGGTTATCACCAAATTCGAGTGAAAGATGGAGACATTTAGAAGGCAGTCATCAGAATTTAGTATGGACACTCTGAGTATTCAGTGATGCCATTCGATGTTACTAATGCGCATGGAGTATTTATGGAGTATATGAATCGTATCTTTCATACTTATCTCGATCGGTTTGTTGTGGTATTTATTGACGACATCTTGATATACTCTAAATTAGAAGCAGAACGTGCCGAGCATTTGCGAATTATATTGCAACGGTTAAAGGAGAAGAAGTTGTATGTGAAGCTATCAAAGTGTGAATTCTGGTTAATAGAGGTTAGTTTCCTTGGTCATGTTATTTCAAGTGATGGAATTGCTATAGATCCATCTAAAGTAGATGCAGTGTTGCAGTGGGAAGGTCCAAAGTCAGTTACGGAGATCAGAAGTTTTCTAGGATTGGCTGATTATTATAGATGATTTATTGAAGGTTTTTCTAAGTTAGCACTCCTGCTGACTCAGCTGACTTGCAAGGGAAAAACGTTTGTGTGGGATATTCAATGTGAAGAAAATTTCGTCGAGCTAAAGAAGAGATTGACGATGGCTTCGATCTTGATATTACCTAAGCCTGACGAACCTTTAATTGTGTATCGTGATGCTTCTAAATTGGGTCTAGGTGGTGTGCTCATGCAGAATGATAAGGTAGTAGCTTATGCAGGATGAAGTATTTAGTGATCATAAAAGCTTGAAGTACTTATTTGATCAGAAGGAACTGAACATGAGACAAAGGAGGTGGTTAGAATTGTTGAAGGACTACGACTTTGGCTTGAATTACCACCCTGATAAAGCTAACATTGTAGCAGATGCCTTAAGTAGAAAATCACTATATATGTCTGCTATGATGGTTCGGGAATTAGAATTAATCGAACAATTTAGAGACATGAGTTTAGTATGTGAAGTGACATCGCAAAGTGTGATGTTGGGTATGTTGAAGATTAACAATGATTGCTTGGATAAAATCAAATAGGCTCAGAAGTTAGATGTGAATTTGGTGGACTTGATGGTTGAGAATGATCAATCAGAAGATAGTGACTTTAAAGTGGATGTCAAAGGTGTGTTGAGATTCCGAGGTATAATTTGTATTCCTGATGACGCAAAGATGAAAAAAATGATTCTCGAAGAAGGTCATAAATGCGATTTGAGTATTTATCTGGGGGCTATTAATATGTATTGTGATTTGAAGAAGTTATTTTGGTGGTCCATATTGAAACAGGATGTAGCTCTATTTGTATATTAATGTTAAACTTGTCAGAAATTGATAGTCGAACATCAGAAGTCGGCATGATTGTTTTACGTTGGAAATTCTAGAATGGAAGTGGGATAACATATCGATGGACTTTGTGACGGGGTTGCCCAATACTCCAAGAGGACATGATACGATTTGAGTGATTGTTGATAGACTAACAAAATCAACTCATTTCATTTCGATTAGTATCAATTTTCCTGTGCTGAAGTTGACGAATATTTATCTTCTAGTGATCGTGAAGCTACACAATGTTCCATCAAGTGTTATGTCGGATCGAGATCCGAGATTTACTTCTGATTTTTGGAAGAGTTTGCAGAATATATTGGGATCAAAGTAGAAACTGAGTTCAGTATATCATCCACAGACAGATGGTCAAAATAAGAGAACTATTCAGTCGTTAGAGGACTTGTTGAGGGTTTGTGTTCTGGAGCAGGGAGGTATATGGGATAATCATCTTCCGTTAATTAAGTTCACTTATAACAATAGTTTTCATTCTAATATTGGTGTGGCACCCTTCGAGGCATTGTATGGTCGAAGGTGCAGGACACCTTTATGTTGGTATGAATCTGGTGAGAGTGTAGTGCTCGGACTCGAAATGGTGCGATAAACGACGGAGAAAGTGAAATTAATTCGAGAAAAGATGAGGAATTCGCAGAGTAGGCAAAATAGTTATCATGACAAGCGAATGAAGGAACTTGAGTTTCAAGAAGGAGACCATTTGTTTTTTTTAGAGTATCTTCGATAATTTGTGTGGGTCGTGCTTTGAAATCTAAGAAGTTGACTCCTCAATTTATTGGTCCATATCAAATCTCAGAAAAGTGAGGATTGTTTCATAGAAAGTGGTCTTGCCACCTAATCTATCTAATTTGCACGATGTGTTCCATGTGTCACAACTCCGAAAGTATAATCTAATTCATCGCATGTGATCCCGATCAACAAGTATTGGATGACATTATTGTTGAGACTGCACATGTGAGGATCGAGAGTCGTGAAATAAATAAGTTAAGAGGTAAAGAGATTGTTATGATAAAAGTGGTTTGGGGAGGATCCATCGGTGTGAATGCGACATGGGAATTGGAGATATTTATAGGGACCAAAAATTTATTTAACCCTTAATTAAATAAAATAGAATGATTTAGTAGAAGTATGACAAGGGCAATGTGGTAAAGTTAGGTAACATTAGTGGGGATAGAAATGGAATAATATTATTCGGGGTCATAAGGGTTAAAAGGGACTTAAGGTGAAAGTGAGGTTTAGGGTTGTCATTAGTTACAATCGCGAAAAAGGAAGAGAGCCAGAGAAGAGAAGAAGAGTAAGAGGAACTACGGCAGAAGCCATTGTTGGAAGCTTAGAGTGACCTTCAATCCAAAGGTAATGGTGTGGTTCCAACTCTATAAGGGGTAATATAATTGTAGGTATGTGGGATTTGATTGTGTGGTTGTTGTTGTGTATGTTTATTCATGAATTTGGATTGTTTGTGTATACGAATTCAATGGTGAAACTATGTTTCAATTGGTTTCTTGTTGATTAATTGAATGCTATAATTGTTGGGGTTTGCTGTATGTATGATATGAAAATTTGTGGGAATTAATTTACAGGTTTTGGGTATGACTTGGGAAGTTTTAGGATTGAAAAACAGTGAAATCGCAGTCTGTAGAAAATCGAAAATTTTGTTTTCAGTAGCAGAACTCGATTACTGGTTTTGGAGAAATCGATTTTCGCTCAATATTATCAAAAATAAAAGGTTTCTATCGAAGCAGAAGTCGGTTTCCTGTTTTGGAGAAACTGGTCTCCTCTTCCTGTTTTTGGTCTAATTGTTTTTGTAAATGTGCAAAAACCAGTTTCCATTTTTGGAAAAACCGATTTCTTCTTCGAAAAAAATTCCTGAATGTTTATGTAAATACACAGAAACCAGTTTCCAGTTCTAGAGAAATCGATTTCTGGTATGTGATGAGTCAAAATATTTCCAACTTTGAAAAATCATAACTTCGTGCTCGGGTGTCTATTTGACACTCCGTTCGAATCATTGTAAAGTTAGGAATACTGTTTATTTTGTAAAAATAAATTCCAAAACAGTAGCTAGGTATTTCTTGGGATTAGGTTCTTTTATGCAAATTTTTGGTTATATGTTTTAATACAATTGTGTAGAATTGGTAATTGTAATGCAATGTGTTGTTGATAATGATTTACAGCAGGTGGCTGGAAAAGGTGAGTGCATTGATGATGATTGATATCAATATATTATGTTGTTGAGTTGCATGGTTATGTGTCATGCATTCATATTGTGTCGTTGTTGTTGTTGGTTCAAATCCTAGATGGAGTGAATACGATTATTCCTTTTTGTTGTTGGCTCTAATCCTAGATGGAGTGTGTAACACCCCTTCTCAATCCCCAAATAATCATGGTATAAATCAGAGTAAAATATAATGAACGCATACAAAGGGTGTCACATGTTATTCTCCATACTTAGGAAAACCAACAAACAAACATTAACATGCATCTGGTCATACTCATAACACATATTTGAATTTCATGTTTTAAAATAAAAATATGCATTTCACAACGGAGTATTTAATATCTCAAATACTATCAATGATTACATCCCATACTATAATCTTTGGATGAAACAACAATGAATCCATAACATAATCAAGTCATAAAGATTCATACATCGGAACCACGGCCACATCAACATAGTATCTCAACATACGAATACAAAAAATATGAGAATACATAACAAACATCTCATAAAAGCAGTAATCCAGATAATCCCCGTGTTACATGACCAGAGCAATGGCTCACTACCTAGTATGAGGAATAAATATATAAACTCCTCAACTAGTCTCGTTCGAAGCACCGCTAACCTCAGAACCTGCACGTTACCCACATAGAGGCAACATCACAACATAAGGGTGAGAGTTCACATTATTATTCAAATATATATAATTGGAAGCAGTATAGAAACAACATCTAGTTGTGAATTCCACAAAATCCAAGTGATATACCAACATAATATGATTATACAAACATTCCAAGTATAACATATTCACATTTATTACAATTAGCATAATTGTTATCAATCCAAATAATTTAATTGTTCACATAATCAAGTATCACAATACCAATACACATAATTCATATTCATCAATGACTCATGAGACAACAATGCAATGTGACTCAATATACATTTGGTACCATTGAGAACAATTCGTTCATCCCGCTTCCAATTCATTATCTTAGAATCAAAGTCACGCTTCCGATCCGGACAAGACCAAAGCCACCAATGTGAATCTAACGTTTCACCACTACTTATCCATTCAAGAATCGAGCCAATTGTGAACCCAAAGTTTCACCACCTAAATTTTCAAGGTCAACCAATGTATGCATGTGCAATTCATCAAACAACATATGCAAATTAAGATTATCCATTAACCTCAATTATTCAAGCATATCACCATAATTCAACTCATATGAATCATCCTCCAATTGCACATCATCATGTTTCATCAACAACAAGCAATGCAAATAGAATATACTATCATTACACATCACAAATAACATATAGTATTCAAGCCAACACATGTTATTCTCAATAATCCATCCAAAACATAACATACATACACTAATTCAAGTAACATGTAATCAATGAAATCACATCCAAACATGAACTAAAACTCATCAATACAATTATTAGAAATCATGTAAATTAAGGATAAATCATAAGAAAGCAATCCCCAAAGCCATTCATGCATAAAACATACTTTTTTTCTGCGTTCAGTATGTCGCGCTCAGCGCCACCCCGCGCGCTAAGCGCCCTTGCTGTTATGCAAAAAAATCTGCTACGGACCTACATCTGCCCAACCACGAATTCCACTACCAAAATATGTTCTAATGCTAATTTAACACCAAATAAACATCATCTAACATGTATACACTATAGGGAACCTATTCATATCATCAAATCTAGTTCTAATCATCAAAATCCCAAAATTACCACTTCAATTTGAGAATAAAAAACCTAGAATTAGAGATACCCAATCCTATAGCATGTTACTAATCACTTCCAAATAACATATAAATGCATAATAATGAAGATTCTCCCCCTTACCTCTTGAAGATTTGACTTCCTAGGGTTTCACCTTCTTTTCTCTTGTTATCCTTTTCTCTTCTTTTTCTCTTTTCTCCAATTGACAACACTAATTATCCTTTTCTCTTCTAATATTTACTAACTAGTAATGTCTTATTGGGATTAATACTTAACACCTCTCTATTACTTCTATTCATAACCTTAGGCCCAATACCAAATAACCATAATTCTACTCATAAAACTCAATTAATTAAATAACACACATATTTAAATAATTCAAATATTCATTTAAATCGCCCAATTAAATTAATTATCACATGATATAATATATAATAATAATAATAATTAATAATTAGCTATTAAAAATCGGGATGTTACAGAGTGGGTTAGTAGCGAGGTGAACCAATTGTTCATGAAAATGGTGACTTCGATCCTAGATGGAGTGAATTTGGTAGTGATCTCGGTATCGTATGCATAGAGTCGATGTTGAGTCTCATTGCATGTTTTGTTGTTGGCTTTATGTTGCAATGCATGATTAATTATGATTTACTAATTCCAATTGTGTTGTGATGATGTGATAGTTGAACTCAATAATTATGCATGATAATTCTTGTATATTTATAATTATACTTTTCTTTATATTGTTGTGATATCTCACCCCTTCTGCTTGAATGTTTCCTCTACATGGGTAACATGTAGATAATCAGGAGTAGTATGAGTTGCAGGATTCGAAGAGGTTGCTCTTCTATTAATTTAGAGTCAGTGTTATGCTCTGGTAGTTAACATTGGGTTGGGGATAAACACTTGAATTATTTTACTTTATTTTGGTGATTCCTGATGGAATGGTTTATACTCCAGAATATTTGCTTATGAATTATTTTCGATTGGAAATTGTTTTGTTAAATTCAAACTATTTTTCGCTGCTTTAGTGGAGTTGTTTTAATTGAGACTATATTATTATGTTTATTTCAAGGAAGTGTTATGTATCCATTTGATTGAGCAAATTATGATTTAGATGATGTAGCATCCTAAATGCGTTGAAAAAGAAAAAGATTACTATTATTTTATTATTATTTTTCACTGGGAAAGTTAGGGTGTTACACTCAGTGTGGGACCTTGGTTAGACTATCCTAGGCTACACCTCAATACACATTCACCAGAATTTCGTCTGAAGGAGATCCTCTAAACATTGCGCAATTGTTAGCCATGATGGATGTAACACCCTTCTAAAACCCCATGAATAATATAAATAAATAATCAAAGTATTTCACCAAAAGGGTGTCACATGCTTCATAAAACATCATATATGCATGTCTTACTTCATAACACGATTTTTTAAAATCTTTTATGAGAAATATTTCATTATTAACTAACATGATATTTCAACTACTTGCAGCAAAATTCATAGTTCAAAACGTCTTTATTAAACACCTCATAGAAACTATGTTGTTCATAGTTCATAATTCAAAAAAAACTTAAATACCATGAAAAGTAGTTCAAAAATCTTAGAATACCCAAAGAACATAAGTTCAAAATCAAACGTTCCTGACCCCGATGTTACATATCAGAGAAAGACCTTCTAAAATAGACGAAAAGAAAATAACACACTTTGAGCTATCTTCTAAGCTCATACGAACTACGTCTGATCACCTGCACGTTACTCACGTGGAGCCAACATGTAAACAGAAAGGGTGAGTAATCACATTCATTACAGAAGATATATGAAATAGACATAGTAGTTCAAGCAACAACGTCATGACATCAAAATCAACAATCATCATCAACAAATTTGACAATTAGCATAACACGTATGCAACAATATCTAAGAAACAATCATGCAATGTCACATAAAATGTAGTACAATAATATAGACTTATGCATGTGGTACCAATTCATTATGAGTACTAGATTCATCAGCCTCCAAAGATCCCTACCAATGGATCGATTCCCTCTTGGAACCGGAACACAACATCAAACACACTAGATCCGCATAATGAGATTAAGGCTAATACTGGACTAACTTCCTCAACAACAATGGACTTGCATCCTAAATCAACACAGGACTTTCGTCCTAACAATACTATGAATGCATGATGCACGATCAACTTAATTATTTACGATCACATCTAATCAAATGCATCACCATTCACCGATTCATCAGCAATTTTCACATGGCATAAATACACATCATATTAGCATCAACATCATTCAACACTTCATTGTCACAACAAATTATCATTTTATCTAACACAATTCATCATAGCAACATGCATCGTTGTCCCAAAAAGAATTAAATGTGACGCACTCAAAATTCATAACTTGATTTTTTATGGGTTAAATAAGTTTTTGATCCCTATAAATATCTCAAATTTCATTTTTAGTCCCTCTAAAATTTTCCTTTAAAGAATGGTCCTCCTAAAAATTTAAATTTTAACTTTTGATCCCTCGTGACAAAATCATAGCTAAAATGGTCTCTAATTCCGTTGCTAAAACCGTCGCTAAATAAAAAACCGTCGCTAAAACTGTCATAAAAATCGTCGCTAAATTGTAAAAATCGTCGCTAAATTGCAGAATGGGCCAAAAGTTAAAATTTAAACTTTTAGGAGGATCATTCCTTAAAGAAAAATTTTATAGGACTAAAAACGAAACTTGAGATATTTATAGGGACCAAAAACTTATTTAACCCATTTTTTATTGAAGTAAAAAAATTAATCATAAAATATATTATTTATAGTTATATTTATTTTTTTTTAGTTTTTACTACTGATATAACCTAATTTGATATTTAATATTATTTTTTATATCATGATTTGTAACAAATTTAGAGAAAGTATAAAATATATTTACATTGTCAATCAATCACTATCATATATTTAATTAAATTTCTCTTTTATTTATAAAAAATTTAATAAATTAATAAATTGATAATTTTCTATTGAATATATCCGTTAAATTATAAATTTAAGATTGAGTATGTGTATCCAATAACTAGAATACAACGTGTTTTTATCATTTGAGTTGTAGATAGAAGCTAAGTGTATTTTAGTAGGAATTTAATCCCAATTAAATATCTTTTGAGTGTCAACTTTCTAGACACATTTTCTACACATATCACTGTAGACCAATATTCATAATGTAAAAATGTCCGCATGACAAATATACATTGAAATGAATATGCACCCCCAAAAGTAAACTTTTAGACTTTGATATTCTGAAAAGAAAACAAAATGATCATAGGAGTTAGCATAATCAAAAACGGTGCAAAAAGTAACCTCGTATAAATTGGACAAACCATTCGAATTTAGTTTCTATGTCTTCGTACGTACCAATAATGCAAAAAGAAGAACGTTTTGTTAACGTTAGCTAGATCTCCCCTCTTTCCTTCGTGCATCCAAGAATTAGGTACCAAGAATAATGCCTTTAATTTAAAATTGAAAAGTAAAAAAAATAACCTTTGTTATTTTATAATTATTTAAATAAATTTTTGATCCCTATAAATATTTTAAATTTCGTTTTTAGTTCCTCTAAATTTTTCTTTTAAAGAATAATCCTCTTAAAAATTTAAATTTTAACTTTTGGTCCCTCTTGCAATTTAGCGACGATTTTTACGACGGTTTTAGCGACAGCTTTTATGACGGTTTTAGCGACGAATTTTTATTTAGCGACGAAATTAAAAACCATTTTGACTACGATTTTGTCACGAGGGACCAAAAGTTAAAATTTAAATTTTTAAGAGAACTATTCTTTAAAAAAAAAATTTAAAAAGACTAAAAACGAAATTTAAAATATTTATAGAGATAAAAACTTATTTAACCCTTTTATCATTAGTTTCAAAAAGGAACATATAAAGAATATTCATGATTCAATTGTAAAATAAATAAAGATTATACTTTACAACATTATAACTGATAAATATTTTATGAAAATTTTTAATTATATTTTAACTGATAAATTTTAAATTATTTACAATAGTGCCTTACACGTTATAATAACAACCCAAATAGTATTTAATGATGAAAAGAGAAAAGTACGTGTATTTCATTGTTCATAGAGTATGGATAGGGTTAGAAGCCCCTAAAGTTTTATAACACTGGCAACAGAAAAAAGCAACATTAGTTTGTTTGAGATATGCATGAATGATGATGCTGTAAAGATATGTGGGAAGTGTGTTTGTTGCCAATTGCAATGTTGCGGAAATTTGTCTTTCAAGAGTGAGACAAAAGAGAGGTCATTGATGGTTTATGAGGTGTGCGCATGTAGTGCTTGTCACACAAAACATTTCATCTTTTTTTATGTTTAGCATGCAAAGCTTCCCTATCCTCTCTTATCTGTCTGTTAATAATTTTTATTTGGAATTTTCCCAAGGTAGTTTTTAAATTAGGGATTTTTTAATTTACCTCGTGTCTTTCTTATTTACCACGTGAAATTTCATAAATATTTATCAAAATCGAAAGTATGTTTCTAGTACGTACCTAAATCTAATAAAATATATATAAAAATAAAAAATGCACTTTCAGTATAAATTGAAAATACATTTCCAATTTCACTCCCGACAAGGGAAGGCAAGTGCATGCTTATATGCTATCAAGGTCAATATTGATAATGATGATTTTGTGAAAATAGTTTAATTGACCTGTATGTCAAATGTGATACCTTGACTGAAGCAAGAAAAGTTTTAAACCTTATGACTGCTATTAATTTCGTATCTTACAATACAATGATAGAAGGATATTCAAAACAAAACAATATGTGTGAAGTATTTGAACTTTTTGAGAAATGAAGCTAACTTTATTTCTACCAACTAACTCTATTAATGTTTGTAAGCCTTCTTGGGTCTCTGGGTCGTTATATCACATCACCTGGAGTTAAGCAGCTAAACAATCAAATTGATTGATATGCATAGAATAGAGTAGGAGTCGGAAATATATTTTTGATTTATATCAGAAATATATTTTCAAAATAAATTTTATCATAAAATAGAAAGAATCTCAAAATGAATGAATTATTTGTGGAGATACGAATTGAAAATATATTTATAATTTTTTGGGGGATATTTTCAAAATTAAATAGAGTATTTTTTAATTCTATAGAATAGATTAAGAAACCTCCTTTTAAATTTTGCATTATTTATTTTTATCATATCGTAGTTATCTTAATCATAAATATTAAATAAAAGATAATGAGTTGAGTGTGTTGTAATTAGAATGAAATAAAAAATAATAATTATAACAAAAAAAAATTATATTAGAAATTGAAATAAATTATTTATCTTTTAAATAATTGTTTTACAAATGAGATATAGTTATTGATCTGGAAAGGGATTTGTTCTTTAAGGGTAGTTATCCACTCAAGATCCAATAGTAAACTTTGCCGTTAGTAAATTTTGCCATCTTTTTGCCCTATGAGGGGCTTTAAACACGTCAAATCATCAAATCAGTAAGAATAGCAAGTATGTGATTTTTTCCCTCAATGGTAAGTAATCGAATTATAAATAATATATATATTTTTTATATATTTGACAATTAATTTATATAATTCATATATGTATTATATAAATTAATTGTCAAATATATAAAAAAAAATCAATTTTGTTTATAATTCGTTATGGAAAGAGTATGTGATTTAAAGTTCGAATATGTTAAATAAGATTTATTATTTTTATACCATGTTCCTTAAATATATGGACTCTAATATCTACTTCTAACAACACATGTCTTCTAGGAGTGCTCTCAAGTGATCACGACTTAGGCATGTCAACGAGTGAGTTGGAGACTATGTTTTACCTTCTAAAATTTAAATTTGAACACTTAAATAATATTTGTTTTCTACCTCGATTTTTAACAGAATGAAGAATTAAAACTTAATGGCGTCCCAAACAGATTCGATTTGGGTTCAGGTATCTCTGCTTTGCCATAATTTATTTGGTGAAATAATTTCTTAATAAATATATTTATTTATTTTTCAATATCAAAGTGTATTATAAATAATAAAATAAAACAATCTCAAAAAAATTTATACATACATTTCAAATACTTCAAATAATAAATACAAATCAAAATATTAAAACTTCACATATTTAATATTCTAAAATATCAAAATTAATCAATAAAGTACATAGTAAAATAAACGCAACGGGTTCAGGGGTGGAATCAGGATGAGTATTAATATCCTCATTACCTGACTCGTCCTCATATTTTGTAATCAGAGAAAACCCAAACTTAGTTAAAACGAGTTTTCCTCCTCAAATTTGGGGTGAGTTCGAGTGTATACTCGTGAATACGAGTTATGTTGTCATCCATATCAAGAAGCCTCAATATCCAATGATCCAAAGATACTGCAACATCTTTCCCTCTAATGTCCCTAGTTTAAGCGTCTCTGCTGGACCGTCACCATTTGGTACGGGGTTACGTGAACCTTAGTGGGTTCAGAGTTGTTGTACCCCAAAATTTACCCTCTTCATTTTAACCTTTTTTAGATTATAGTTCCATTATCATGAACACACATGCATATCATTGATCTCATGGTTACGAGGTTAAGAGCACCTCAGGTTGTGGAAGAAACTGGGTGACTCGGCCAGTTCGGACTATTTTGAACCAGAAGTTGATATTTGTTGGTTCGTATGCTTGATGCATAATATTCTGGTCAGGAGGTTGTCTCGGGTTGGTTCTACAAACGTTGAAACCATTTCAATACATCCTCCAATTTATTTGTTCAGATTGAAAGCCAATTCGTCAAGAAAGGACTCTGATAGTTCATTTCTTAATAAAACGAAATTCGATATCTTTTGTGTTTCAGACGCTCCGAAATTCATAACTCTCAGCTCGTTGGGTATTTTTGGATGATTTTCGACTAGCGAGTCATTCTTGATATCATATACAACTTTCATTCTTAGGTCGGAAGCTAATTGTGTGAAAAAAGCCTCTGGAAAAAATAATCTTTTAAGTGGAATAAACTGAGTTTTATGGTTGAACCGTGTTTACAGTACACTAAAAAATTCATAACTCCCGACTAGAACTTTGAAATTGAGTGGCTCCAGTGCCTAAAATTCCGTCTCGATGTCCTCTCCAACTTTCGTGTTCGGGCCGAGAGCTAATTTCTTATGGATCAATACCATAATTTTATTCTTTGAAGGTACATTTGAGTCGAATCGAGCATTAATTCATCTGATGCGCAACATTCAAAAAATCACATCTCGCTCAATTTTTATAAAAACGTGATGAGATTGGTGTCAAAAGTTCACAAATTCTGTTGGCTACAACTTTCGTTCACATCCTGAGTTCAGATTTTGATCAGAAGATCCCCATTTGGAACGTTTTCCCCAGGTGGTGCTATTAAAATTATGTATGTGTCAGATGCCCGAAATGTGAGCTGAAACTACAAAAATTAATATCTCCTTAACCATTCATCGGATCGAGTTGAAAATTTGTCTCAGACAACACAAGTTTTCGTTTCGGACATTTTTCGTGTTGGGCCCGATTCAAATTCAGCACGGTTCTCGAGGTTCAGTACTGTTCACGATATTTTGTCGGATAAAGGCGATTTGGGCCTAATCTTGAGTCCAATTCACATCAAGCTCAATGTTCCACCTATAAATCAAATTTTACTCTCATAATTTTCGGAGGAGAATTCATTTGTTAAATTTTCAATATCAAATCACTCTCTTTTCTCTCATTTTTTCTCTCAACTCACAAAACCAAAAAAGTCAAAAAAAGTCAAATCTCTCTCTTCCTCCACGTCGAAACTCCCTTCCCCTACCCGAAACCGACTGGCCACCACCTGCTCTAGCCAGCCTCCAGCGACTGGCCCCTCCGTTCGGTCGCGCTCCTCGCCACGTCGATCTCCCTCTGTCCGATCTCCCCCCTCTGTCTGAGCTCTCCTCCGTCTCACCTCCAATTGGCCGCGATTTCTGGCCTCTTCTCTTCCATCTGGTCTCTCTCTTCGGCGCGAGCTCTCCCTCACTAATCAAGTTTCGGCCAGCTTTCCTACTTCCTCTTCCAAGCTTCTCCTCAATTTCATTTTCCGGTAGGTGATTTCCTCAATTAAGTGATTCTTGAATAAGTTCTTTTATGTATAAAATTGCTTAATTGCTTATTTTATTGAAATTGAATTGAGGAGTAGTTTGTTCATGAGTTAATTGATTCTTACTTTGATTAATTGAATTGATTTTGCATGTTTATGGCTTGATTCTTGAACTCGAAGTGTGTCGAGGAGTGAAATTGATAAACATTACACATTCATGAGTTGATTTATTTGCACATAAGGTGTTTGTGTTAATGTTTAAATTGTAAATAGCATGTTCATGCATTGATTAATTCTTGCATTGATTGTTCGTGTCGAATTTGCATGCTAATTGATTGATTCTTGAACTCGAAGTGTGTTGAGGTGTGAAATTGATAAATATTACACATTCATGAGTTGATTTATTTGCACATAAGGTGTTTGTGTTAATGTTTAAATTGTAAATAGCATGTTCATGCATTGATTAATTCTTGCATTGATTGTTCGTATCGAATTTTCATGCTAATTGATTGATTCTTGAACTCAAAAGTATGTCGAAGTGTGGTTTAATGCACAATTTCATGAGTTAAATTGCATATTGTGGATAATTGAATTGGTGCATTAAAATATGGTTAAGTATTGGCTTGTGGTTGATTTTAATTCATGTGCAACGTTATGTCGAAGTGTGGAATTGGTTGATTGTTGAATGTTTGCATGTGGTTACATGTTGATATCGAATTCCATTCTTGAGGCATGCATTTAATATCAACATTACATGAGATAATAAGCATTGTTATGCATTGTTTTAGTTCAAACAATTCCGATTTTGGCATATCAATCATAAAACCAATTGTATAGAATTATTTGCATATCATGCAATTGGTTTAATATCCAATTCATATCTCATTTCAAAAGTGCAAAACAGGTAGAATTGGAAATTAAATCGGTTCATGATTTTCACCTTTTTCATGCAATTTTGTGAACCAAAATCCATTTTTCCTCAAAGGTTCAATGTAGCACTACTTGTCCTAGACATTTTGGCATAATTTAAAACCAATTTTCATGGTTTCGGAACCAAATTCCATGCGCATCATGCCTAAACAGAGTTGCTTCCCATCCACCTAAAAGGTCTAAAAAATGTCACTTCCACTCTGAATTAATTAAAATCGATCACATTTTTGAATTCGTTGGCACGTTTGCATGCGACCATGTGATTTTTAGCTTATTCCGACAAGTTTACTTTTTCACTTAATTTCTGAATAAGTGCTTTTCCAAGCCGATTTTTGAGTTTTTATTTCACTTCTTGCATGCTTATGCTTGCATATTACCTTGTGAATAATCGCTGTTGAGCTTTGTGCTTTCGATAAATATTTTCCTTGTTAATTCTAACTCTTTGTTACTTGTGCAATGTACTTTGAATTTGTTTTCGATTATGTAACTTCGTGTTACCATGGACGATTGAGAAATGTTGTTTGCTACTAACTAGTAGAGTTTATTCCTAGATAATATGTTGCATGAACCGTGTTTTGTGCAGGTGCTTCATCACAGATGTGTCATTACACACACTATTTTACTGTTATACATTGGTTAATGTATTTTCGTGCAGGTTTTGTTATGTGGATGTGTCAATACACTATCCATTCACCATAGTACATTGTTTAATGTACGTTATACAAGTGTTTGATTGATTTGGCTATGTCCACTACATATCCTGATCTTGCACACATGTATGTGAACCTTTTGTCTGCATTGCTTGGTGTTTACCTTTTGTAGGTCTCTATGATTGATTTGGATATGTCCGCTACATATCCCGATCATGCACGCATGTGTGTGCACCTTTTGTCTGCATTGCTTGGTGTTTACCTTTTGTAGGTTTCTACGATTGATTTGGATATGTCCGCTACATATCATGGACATGCATACAATGTGTATGCTCCTTTTGTCTGCATTATCTGGATGGTTATCCCTTGCAGGTTTATATGATTGATTCAGATATTTCTGCTACGTATCCTGGACATGTATACATTATGCATGCCCCTTTTGTTTGTATTGTATGGATGGTTATCCCTTGCAGGTTTTCTGTTGTTATTCGGATGTGTACGACACATATTCCAATCATGCTTACTGATGCTTCTATGAATTGCTCATCGAATTTATTTATTGTTTGTCAGCAGTTCACGAAGTTTTCTGGAGTATTTTTCTATTTTCTATAGCTTTTACGGATTGTTACCCGTTTGGTATTTTCACACCCTTTTACATCTTTCTTTACCGCTTTCTTAGATATCATGAGAAGTAGGAAAATAGCGTGGACTCGAAAGTTGCTGTTTAAAGACCTGTAGCAGGCATTCCGCAAATTGTGAGCTACTTGTGTTTGGTGTGTTTAAAATTCTACCTGTGTAGTAGGTACTTTTCAGTAGGTGTTTACTACTTGTGCTTGCATAGAGGTATGTTGGTTAGGAAACCTATTATGGCACCATCATTAAGTCCAAGTGAGAAAGGCACGCGTAAAAGGGTTAGCAATCAACCCTGCCCAGTTCAGTTCGTATCATCCTAGCTCACGCAAATCATGAAGCTTCCTTTATCAAGTCATATATATAGTGGCAAGGGTTTCTTATTCTGACCCTCCACGCTTTGTCTGGAGTTCGCGTTTCCATGCACTGATACTCGCACTCATATACTCTTCACACTTGGTAATTCATATCAAGGCGTGAATCCCTTTTGAACTTGAGAAAACTCCTGGTTAACGCGGTTTGTCTCGCCGTGGCTATGGTTTTTCTCCAAGAGAAAGCTCCTAGTTGACTCGAGTGACGCGCCACCCTTAAGGCTATGGTCTTTCTTTCATCTGTACCCCACACTTATGTGTATCATTTGTTTGTGCATTGCATTGATTATGTGATTTTGCCAAAGCACTCACTTATCTTCTTCCTTTGTATCCCTTGGTTAGTCAACCAAGATGGATATTAGGATAGTTTCCCTTAGGACCGCTCGGCTAGGGTAGCTTTCAAGCTTAGACATTAGGATGGTCATCCTTGCATGTCAACATATGTAGAGATTCCCTTTTCATCCTTGACTTAGGGTTACCTTTGCATGATAACATTAGGGATAAAACTAGATAGTTCCCCTTATATGTTTTTCTTCCCCTTTTTGCATAATAAAACTAAAACCTTTCTCTTTATCAACTCTCAAAACATGTTAATAAACTCAAATCCTTTCACTAAGGTATAAACAATCCACCAACTTCAAACCATTTTGTCTTTGCACCTTTTTCTATGAAAACCTTTTCGATAAGGGTGTTTCTTTTCAAATCCAAGCGAGTTGCTAAGTGTGCGAGTGGCCGAACATGAGTCTTACGATAAGCTGCAACGTCAAGCACGAATTGCAATCCTAATCGCAAGGATGCGAAATGGAATTTCTCAGAAAAAACATTGCAACCCACCATTTTTTTGAGGAGAACTACATAGTGCTTTAATCCCCAATTGCACGAATGGGGTACGTTGGCACTAAAGGTTCATAACCACATCAAGCACTACTAAAAGAACCTTTCTTTTTGTACATAATACTTTGCATTCATTCATTTTTCCTTAGACATAGGTTGTAAGTAGATACTCACACCCAATAGATAGAAAGTAGAAATGGATACCGTAGAGTACTACGGGCGTGTGGGGTGCTAATACCTTCCCCTTGCATAATTGACTCCCCTACCCGATCTCTTGGTCGTAATACTATTATTTCTCCCTTTTAGATTTACTCGATGTTTTCTTTTCCTCCCGCAGATAAAAAACGTTCGATGGTGACTTCATTGATATTCTATCAGATGATTTCACCAGTAGTTTCAAGAGTCAACATAGATAACAACAATGTTATCCCAAGTTTAGATTGGGGAAGTCATAGTGTGGCTTAGTTAGACCTATTTCTTTTTTGGCACATGCACTAGACTTTACTCTTTTAAAATTTGAATTGTTCGGGAAGATTTTCCTTAGGAATTCAACTTATCTTTTTATTTTTTTTAACGCGTGAAGAGTTTTTGTATCTACTTTGTCAATATTTGTTGGAACCCTATGAACTTATTGAAATTACTCTATTCCACCACATGTGGCCTATCATTTAGGGAACAATGACATATAACTAGGCATGAAATAATTGTCGTATGGCTAACATAAATGTCATTATAGATCGAGACTTCAAGATTATAACCCTTGTGTTTACTGGTATTTTTAGTAAATAATCACAACATTTAGATCACCTAATGGATTTAAATTAAAAAAACAAATCCTAAGGACAATTTGTGCCAAAAAGTGCAACGAAAAATGTTTGTGGTTGGAACTTAGATGTTTGAATATTGACAAAACCAAACATAAACTTTAAATGAAACAATGTAGAATTTCTTTGGAAGAAAAAATAGACAAAAATCATAATAAATGTCATTAAAGTAAATGCTTCAATTCAAAAGACTTAAAGGATTAATAAAAACGATTAACTTATATATTAATACAATATTAACTGTCAACAACAATTATTTCCGCAGAACCCGACACATACCTTCTTATGTGGACTTCAGTCTTCTAATTTACATCCACACGTCTTCAATGTTTAAAAATGTTGCAAATAGACCATTGTCCTAATAACTGCCTTTGAACCCCCTAAATGCCTATGTCGATAGTCTCTGGTTGAATCCTATAGTGGTGTTGAAATACCCTCAAAACACCTAATATTCAGACTTAAGAATATACTAAGTCCCAAACATTTGATGGAAATGATGATTTTGACACCTCTACATCATATCTCCATGTCGAAACGCTGATTTTTGCAAAACTTTTTGAGAATATGGACATGTTTTGAAGAGAGAGTGATCTAAATCTTGTTGATATGTTCCTGAGACTCTTCCAAACCAAGCCTAGTAAGTTAGTCGAACCATCTTGGTCGACATGACTAGTGTATAAAAGGCCAGGTCTTTTTATACTTAGTCATTTTCAAATGTGGTTATTACCATTCTTCGTCGAATTCTTCAGCTACAAAACTCTAGGCTAACAGATGCCCCCCAAAAGTGTCACTTTCGATAATATGTATAAGATGGAAGAAAACCCTTTTGCTCATTCAACAAGATGCAACATGTATACCCTAGTATCTTCCTTATACATAAAGTGTTCCACCAATGTCTGATATGTCTCCCAGAGCTAGGAGATACTAAAGCGAGACCCTCTATTAAACCTGAAATCCTTTATGACCATAGCCTTGGTAACCCTCAAGTAATGCTCAACCATAATACATGCAATCTCCTGATTGATGAGAGGAGTGGTAAAGAAGTTATCTACAAGGGGAGATAGAAGAGGTATGAGACATTATTTATTGTAATCTTCATCTCACCAAATGGAATATTAAAGGAGGGTGTCTCTTTATGCCATTTCTCAACAAATACGCACAACAGTGAAACATCAAGCATGGTTAGCAAACAAACCAACATTGGCAAAAATATGTCTAACCTAACCTCATCAAGAATTTGGAAATTTAAGAATTTCTTCAACTTCGTTCCCATGGTTGGGCACCTTCAACAACAGACGGTCTTATAATAATTAAAGTATAAACCATTATTTCTTTTTAGTTAATATTTAATAAATAACATATCTATACCTCTCACTGTCATTGTCTAAATTCCATGTGCTTAACACACGCAGTGAGCAAGGTACGGTCACCAGGATCTCCATGGGAGCCCTCATCTGTGTGTATAAACAACTTTGTATCAGCCTGAGTTGTCAACTCTGTCTAAGTTTGATCTTCCACATCGTGTCAGCATGAGCAACCACCTTTATGTCAATATGAGCCTGCACATTTGTGTCAGCCTCATCCCATGTCTCAATATCCTCTTGAGTTGTCGTCTTTGTATCGTCAACAATAGCAGCATCAAGCTCTGCATTAAGATCTTTGTTATGTCCATCTATACCTCATCTACGCTAGAGGGCACGAGGTGTGCGTGATTGTCCAATCCTCCTCATGTGAGAACCTGTGGGGACTACTATACCTGTCCAAATATGTGAATCCTCCCTGACATTGGCCCCTACATGAGAGCTCTATGGAGCTTCTCTCTCAGCTCTGTTAGTTCAGTAAAAAATAATTAGGTTGTCTCGTTCTCTAATCGTCACAACCGAAAAAACGAAGAAATATGAACTACCCGATTTTTTAAAAATAAAAAATAAATATGGAGTTTCCAAAAAAGAATTTGAAAAATATGGTTACCAACAACCTTCTTTTATTGGAAATTTTAAAATATTTGATACAAATGTATGCATTTTTACCAGAAATTTCAAAAATACCAGTAAAAATGCATGTTGCTTCTTTAGTAATTTAGTAATTTAAATAAGTTTGATATAATTGCATGTGAATTATGGAATTTTATCAGACATACCGACTAAAATTCATGATTTTTCTAAAAATGTGTTAAAAATCTAAAGTTTCCAATAAAAATCCAAACTTTTTAACGGAAAAAAATACTTATTTGTATAAATCTGATAGAAGGCCAAAAAAATGCGGTAAATTATATAACTTTTATAAAAGGTTTGAAAATCGACAAGTTATATGTGGTTTTTACTTCTTTTTTTAGCCAAAATATATTAAGTAAGAGAAAGTTTTTGGGAGGGTGTCCAGTAAAATTTCGAGGGTACTAAGACAAATTCTCAAAATTGAAAAATAACGCAATAATGTTGATAGCAAGTATCTTTTGATTTTTTTGGACTTAGCACATTAAATTTGTGTGGCCCATTAATTCATTTTATTCTCAAAAGGTAATGTTCTATTAGTTTTTTGTACGTAAACTCTTTTATTTTATTTTATTTCTTTACAAGAAGATTTATTAGTTGTTATAGAGTAAATAAAAATAATAATCTATACTACGATTTAAAATAAATTAAAAATGGTGTTTCTATTTTTATTTGCTATAGCCATAGCTAATAATATTTTAAGAAACTTTTAAAAGCCTAAGTTGGACTATTTTATTAACTGAATGACAGAACTGAATTTTTTTAGAACATGCTCTAGACCGGATGGTGTTGACTATCCTCACATCTTACCATCATACAATGGCAAAACTCATATACGCAAATGAAAAAATAAGTTGACTACAAACATTAACAAATAGAAAAACCACCCATAAAGATTGAAAAAAAAAACACAGAAAAAAATACAAGCATGCATGTTCCATGACGTACATATACTAATACTATATATCATTGACATAAAAAAAATGCATAGCATGCCAAAATAAAATACATAATATATCATTGAGCTATGACTGATTCTTGTATGAGTCAATTCATACAATAGTGTACATATTTTAGCGTATGGTACGTGCTACATGCATTGCATATTACAAACGTTGGTTGGGGATTTGATAATTGGTGTTTGTTTGGTTGCATGTACTTTCCCTTCTTCAATAGAATCTTGTAGGAATGTGGCATAGAACATCCAATAAAAGAAAGTCATTTGATATTTGGACTGTGCATAAGTTAACAAATGCATCGTGCCTTCCGCGAAAGGACCACAAATGAGAACGTGTCCTATGCGTGTAGTTTCAATAATAGTATCTCGAATAAACCTTGTGATATATCCTTAAGTCAATATCTAGTCAAGACATAAATAGTGTATTATTATTACACTTAATTAGCATCCACATCTTGATTGTATACTCAGTTATATATAGCCATATTTTATATGTAATGAGAATAATCAAACAAATTTGAAACGAAATAGAATTTAATTGAATTAGAGTTTGGTATATTTTTAATACATTATATCATGCTTAATACTATTTTGCTTGTTAAGTAGATATAAATAGTGAAGGGTTCGTGATCCGATCAATAAACTCTGATAATATAATATAACTAGATCAACTTATAAAGTGTAGGTATTATTCTGTATAATTTTTTTTAACTCTATATAAGCAATGTGGTATTTGAGATTTTTCATAACTCAATCCTTCACCAAAATAAAAATAATTTTTTATATGATCATAAAAGAGGTATAAATCTCAAGAGTCTCTTGTATTACTGTTAAATTAAAAGGTTCAATTTGTTGTGACATTGAAAGGTTCAATCACACTAAAATTTTTTGATGCGTGAGAACAAAGAATAATGACAACTAAAATAAATAATATTTAGCAAAAATAATTCTTTGTGCAATATGACATCTACTTAACTTGACAAGAAAAACAATAACTTTATATATATATATATATATATATATATATATATATATATATATATATATATATATATATATATATATATATATATATATATGAAGAGAGCATTTTTTAGATGCATTAAATACTTTCAAACGTATTTATAAAATATTACAAATGAATTACAAAAAATAGTTACCCAGATTTTCAAGAATAAAATATAAGGGTGGACAAAAATCCACCGTTCTTTAATAACGGACCATCCATGCAATCCAAATCCTTTCGGTCAGGTCAAACAGGTGGAGCTTCCAGTTTACATTGGATAGAACTGGTTCAATTCGGTTGGTGAAATTGCATCCAAAAATAACCGAACCGGACCACATAATAGTCTTATTTTTATTATTTTAGTTAATATTTTTACTGGGATGAACATTTATTTAGAAGCCCAAAGATATATCAGTATAAACTAAGACTCCAGTAAAACAAACTGAAAACCCTAGCCGCTGCAATCTATTCCTCTCCCCTTTCTCTCACAATCACAAATTCAGAAATTTAACCTTTCACAAAATACCTTTCATAAAATCGTTTCCCTTTCACAAAATCGAAAGTGTGACTTAGGATTTAAATTAACTATTCGAAGTTCAAACTCAACATTCACAAAGTTCTCTCTTTTTCAATCTATAGGTATCAAGAGTTGGAGTTGTTCAAGAGTTAAAGTTTTTCATCTCCTATATACATATTTTGGTTGTTAAGAGTTGAAGGAAAAGTGTAGTGTAGGTGTTGATGGTTTGTTTGTATTGTATTTTTTAAGGGTTGAGCTTGAGGTAGTTTGATTGTATTGTGGCCTTTATATATAACTTTGTAGTTTGGATGTATTTTAAATGATTTTACTCACTATTAAAATTTGTAGATCTGGCCTCTATATGGCGTTTATTATCTTAAATTTTTGTTGAATTTTTTTTAAAGGAAAAAAAGTTACTACAGTCTAGATTTGAGGTTTGAAAAAATTAATAGTCATATTTTTCTAATATGGGCCCAATTATTAAAATTTGAATAAACCGAGTAGAAAACTGAATCCGAAAAAAACCGAACCCAGACTAACCGATTGTTGAATTAGGAGGAAGTGGGCCTCTATTGGTAAACCTAGAGTTGGGTCGCTTTAAGGTTTTGGACTCGAAACCGAACCAGTCCGATCTATTATCCATCCATAATAAAACATATTTTCTACTTCGAGCGTTTCACAATCTCTATATATGAATTACATAAGCTCAATATGTTTAGAAGTGTTTCTTAACGCACCTTAAATATCTCCAAGAATTTCCCAAATTTCAAGAGCACACTCTTAGATATGTGAAAACAAGAATGATGGAGATGCGTATTTATAACTCCAAAACCCAACAAATAATTAACTCATCCAAAGCATAACCCATTACACAAAAACTGCCTACACCAGATTCGATTTTCGACGGGCCTGAATCTTCCATCACAACCGACTTGACCATACCGTCAACAGTCTGTCGACCTCCCTCCGCGCTGACTCCACCGCCAGCCTTCTACGTAGTCACGTCTATGTCGACTACCAAGCTAATTTCTGGTTTCTACAATCTCTCAAGATGTTTCCTTTCTCTTCATCACTTAATGTTTTAAGGCATACTTCATTAATCTCCACCTCGACTTGAAATTGCGATGATGTCAATTTACCAGTTAACCACAATGATTCTCTTTGCTAATTCAATGTGTATTGAACATTAGTTATTAATTTTAAAATCTCACTCGAACATTGATCTTGACACTTGCATTCACTTTCTTCCAACCACATATTTTTTCTTCGATAGTTTAACAAGCCCACAAGTATGGTTCTTCAACCATTTTTTTATTCCACCTGATTACAAATACCTCCACAAAGGTCCATATTCATGAGTTTTCTAACCTTTCAGCCATATTCAAAGCATAACACTCAAGGAATGTATAATCGTCCCGTTGAGATGGTACAAGCTCCCTCCTTACCCTATCATAAGTCAAATGATAATTAGAGGTCTCTATAGTCGTTTGATCACTGTTACAAGTATCTATAATAGGAATCCCCACCTCTAAATGAGGTTTCTCCTCCATAGTTTCTAAAAGCTTCATCCATAAGGCTTTACTTTTTTTCTCCTGACGGGATTCGCTAAAACTAATACATCTACAATTAATGAAATTCGATCCTCCAAGTGCAATTAATGATAATGGAGTGAAGAATATTAGTTGCTCTAACACTCACAAAGAAGCATCACACAAGAAATGGATGGAATATGAGATAAGATGAAAGGAGAAAAAGTTCATTTTAAATAGGGTTGAAATAATTGACTATATGAGCCTCTAATCGATTATGTCATTAATAAAATTGGTTTGATGATGTTATGGTGCGCGCCTTGTTGGTTCCAATGTTATAATTGATTATCCCATTAGGGCTAATCAATTAGAGCGTGCAAAAATTGAATTTCAAAAGCTTATAATTGATCATCCTATTAGGTGTAATCGATGATTTGATGTATTTCAATATTTATGGTCTTTTGGGCCTTGGATTCACATTGGACTTTGGTATTTCGCTTTTGGCACCTCTGTTTCATTCAAACTGCACTCCTTTCTCCAAACATGACCAAAACTCAACCAAAATATTAGTAAAATTAATTTTAACTGCTAAACAATTAATAAACCACTTATTTAGAGGGTCTATCAGAGTTTTCTAATTTTTCAACTTTAAATAAGTGTACCACCTTAAAACTAAAGTCAACTTGAGAAACCTCCCCCTTTCAAGAGAACGATAAATCAACATTATCCATTCTTCTCTATGAATTATTTAATATAATAGTTGGTTTAAACCAAAAGACTGATAAATCCTTTATAGACTTATCACCTTAATATACTAAGAGGTTACATGATCATCATGATCACCAAAGTTGTCGAGAAACACCCTTAACGAGAACACATTGATCACTTGAGTTGAAACACAACATCGACATGCATACTTTAATCAGAAGCATCAGGATCATCTAACGCCATCAATTAAGACTTTCTGGTGTATACTCAAGGTATACACCTGGATTTGCACAACTTCATTTAATTTGCAATAAGGCTACATTAAAGCTACAAAACATTTTTGTAAAATAGATTATGTTTTCACCTTTGGTACCCCAGATCATTTTGTGTCCTGGTGCATTAGTAGCTTTAAAAAGTCTAGAGTTATTCCATTTAGGCCTCCTTAGCTTATCATAGAAAAAGGAATCTAAGTGGCAAGCTTATTAGTGAAAGAGAATTTATATATAGGACGATTCAATTTCTTCCTATTATTGAAGCCTTTCCTATGTGATATACTTGATTTACACCATAATACATTTTTATTTAAGAAAGTTCTTTGATTTGATAGAATAAAATCAAGATTTTTTTTCTTAGTAAATTTACTAATGATTTCATGTAAAACTTTCAGCTCCATTTTTATTGAAACACTGGTTTCACAATTATTAGCTTGGTTTCTAATATTCTTGATTTCATACCTTAACGTTCCATTGCTATACTCTAAAAACTATATATAATCTTTAAGCTCTACGTTGTTTTTTCTATCTTACAATGTTCCTCAATTAACTTAGATTTTATTTATATAATTGCTTATATGATAAAGTTGTTACCTTACAACCATCTTTTTTATCAGATACTTTCAATCAAACATGTTCACCGTCTTCATCAGATAATAGACATTAAGGATCTCTAAAGATTCTTTTAAAAGTTGATTCTTCAAGAGTTTTTCTTAACATTGAGTCTCTAAATATATTGCTTGTTGAGAATTATTTGTTATTTCTTCTTTCAAAGATTCCCCTTAATGAAGTTTCTTCATCTTCTTCATTGATTAAAGCAACAATGCTCCCTGATGAAGTTTCTTCATTATTAGATGATGAATCTTTTGAGGACAGTTCTTCTACGGAGATTGTTCTTTTAAATGAAAATATTGGAGTTGACTTTTCTTCTTCTTATTAAAAAGATTTTTTTTTATGAACTTGCTAATGGTTCTTCAAATTTTTTGAGCTCATTCCTTCATCTTTCAATAGTTGAATCAAGTCGTTAAGTTTCTTGATGATTTCTTCCTTCCCATATTTTTCCTGAAAATCATAAACACTTCCATCTATCGATTTAAGAATTATATATGGTTTCTTATTTCAATTCTTAACTCTTAGATATTTGCTAGTCATGAAAGTTCTAACATGTCCTCCAATATTTCCAATGGTTGAACACCATTTATGAAGATAACATTCACATTCATTTGGTGTTTCAACTTTTGGACTCATGTTTTCATTCCCTTATTTAATACTTGGAGAAACTCAATTGATCATTTCAAAAGTGTCTCACACTTCCTTGGCAGGGTTACAATTAAGGACATCGAAAAATTGATTTTCACTCAAAGAAATAATAAAAAAAATTGGCCTTGAAATCAAGTTCGAACTTTCTCTTATCTTCTTCGGTCCAAGGAAAATCAGATTTTCTACTAATGCACCATTAACATAGTAAATATAGATAAAAGGACCATTCATTATTGTTTCCCACAATTCAATATTAATACTTTCAATGACAATTTTAAATATATATTTCCAAAGATCAAACGTATCACCATTAAATGGTGGGGGTGTGTTTAAAAAAGTTCTTAGGTCAGAAGAATTGTTTGAAGTCTCTCTGGAGATGATTACTCTTTAAATAGGAGTTGGGATCTGATTCCACTTTTTGGACATGTGACTCCAATCACACAAAAAGGGGTAAATTGTGTTGGTTTAAAAATCGTTGATTAAAATCAAAATATTTACAATATTAGAGTTTAAAATCACTTGTAAAATAAACGAAGAAATAAGCAGCGAAATAAAAAAAATGATGGAAAATAAGAGGAAAGAAAATAACTTAAAAGTAAAAAGAGATAAGGGGAAGAAAAAGACACCAACGAATTATAGAAGTTCGGTGTAAGAGAAGTTGAACTAATAATTTCCCAAAGAATTCTTCTTGAGAGTTTCCATTAACTTGAGAGATTTTAAAAGGATGTGTCCACAAACCTCCCTTTATAGGATTTCAATTTTAATGGCTAACTTCCACCCAAACAACGAATATAGGTTTAATTGGTTATCCTATGAATCAAGAAGGAGTTTTACACTGCATATCCTATGAACTGACCCAGGGCTTTACACAGGCTGACCTCCGAACTGAACTGAGATTTTACACAGGCTGATCTTGAACCAAGCTTAGATTTTACTTGGACTAATCTCAAACCAATATGATCTATTACACGGGCTAATCTCAAACTGACATAACTTATATACACCAGGATGAGCTCGAGAACCAAAATGAGTTTTAACACGAGATAATCTCGAATTAGCGTAACTTTTATATCGGGTTGAGCTGAAGAAACTTTGCAGGGATTTTGCTAGCTAATCTTTATGAACCAAAAGAGAGCTTTCGCAGTAAGCAAAACTCACAAACCAAATAAAGGATTCCTAGATAATTCCCAAACAAAACAAGATGTTTTAATGATATATAAAACTACCAAACAAATTTTTACAATATGATACTTTACTTAAAAGATAATACAATCTTGAGTAAATTACAATAATGCCTTCGCCCAGAAAAATGATCCTCAATTAGCATAAGAACACTCTTAAAGCACTAAAGCATAATTTAAGTGAGAAAATGAAAAATTTATAAAAGAAGAAACATTGAGAAAGTAAGATCAAATATCGTTTAGTGATTTGAAATGATATAGAAGCTCTTTATTTATAGGCCAAAGCGTGGTATAAATTTGGAAACAATTCATGGAAAATATAAGTGTCATAATCGATTAGGCTAATCGGTTATCACTTGTGAATATAAGATTGTTTAAACCACAAATGGAAGGTTTTTATATTTAATCGTTGTAAATCATTATGAGGCTTGTTTCGAAAAAAATTGAGTGTTAGAAAGTGAAATAATTAATTATAGCACTAGGGATAATTGATTATCTAGTTGTAAAACAACTCCTAGTTCATCATATAGTTCATTAATTAGTTAGTTATACCTTAAAAAACATTTTTATGTGGTTTTCTGAAATCAATATAGACTTCTCGAACTAGATGAATTTTGTTGTTGTTGTTGTTTCTTCATTCACTTTTCTTTAATCCTACAAACACCATAAAAATGATTAACATGTAAAACCGCAAATTTATTTTTCAACAACGCAACATGCAACAATAACATAGAACAACATAAAACAATAAAAAAACCATAAACTATCTAACAAGAAGAAAATAATAGGAAAATCATGTAAAACATAAAAGCAACATACACGAAAACAAGAAAATAAGGAAAAAGAAGAATATATTTATGTAAGAAGAACATGATTGACGGCTATACTATAGAATAAGAATGCTAATGACGAAGACAGAGAGAAAAATAGGTTCTACGATTTTGTTGTGAAGTATATGGCGCTACTGTCAAAAGAGCGAGAGTTAATTCGCTTATATACGTAAATGTATCACAATGGTTGAATAAGATAACCGAAGTCATAATCTTTTATTTTATATTTAAAAGTAAATAAAATAGAAAAAACATGCTTTAACGTTAAATGATTAATATATTTGAGGACAGTGAGGTTCGAACCCATGAAATTTTAATGGTATCACCATGGTTAGCTCCTCAACAGTTGTTATATACAAATAATTTTTAATCAAAAAACAAAAATAATATGATAGCGCCTTAGTTTAGAGATGTCACCACGGTGTAGGAAAGAATCATGGTGATCATGGCATTGTTGTTTACGCGTTTTATAGTAGTGGTGGACGGTTACATCTTACGGTTCTTCAAGATATCTCATCCATATTTGGTACATGATTCTCCAAGAAACCTACCTAGGCTAGCTCATTAGGAGACTCTAGAGGAGGAGCCGACTAGGATCCATCATGCTCATGATCAATTGCTTAGGTGTTGTCATATCATTGATATTGGACAAGAAAGTATTGATGCATAATTATTTCCTAATGGCTCTAAGGTTAGAGGTGTTTTAGATGCCATCATGGCGGAGGATGGTGAGGCTCTATAGTACATGAGGCAAAGTAGGAACGTCAGGAGGATGTGGGGCCGACTCATAGTCTGTCATATGCAATCGTCTTCGCATTTGTATATTTTGGATTGTATTTGGATAATATTTTGATTATCGACTTTGGATATATTTTTTACTCCACATCTTGACCATTAATTATTCTCAATCCCATGGTTAAAAATATTAAGTAATAGTTTTCTCTTTTCATATTTAATTATTTATTATTCCTAATCATTAGATTGAAAAAAATTAGTAAAAATCAAGATGTGTAGTAAGTCTTAATAACTTACTCTTGGAGTATACACACACACACACACACACACACACACACACACACACACACACATATATATATATATATATATATATATATATATATATATATATATATATATATATATATATATATATATATATATATATATATATATATAGGGTACAAAGAAGGCAGAGCACATATAAAACTTTGTTCTATTAAAATTGTGTGCTTACAAAGAAAAAGAAAATCCCTTTATATAGGGATACAAAGGCTTACTATTTATGTCGATGTAAGCTACCTATGATAGCTGGTTATAACAAACAAAAGATGAATTATTAATTTCAGGTACGCAGTGGGCCGCCCCATCGATACAATAACAATTCATAAACAACAAAAACTTCTTTAGAGAATATATTAAAAGTAAAGCCTTTTGCTTTCTTCCATGATAAGATTCTTATCTTTGTATTATTGCTTGTCTTTAGCTTTTTGCTTTCTTCAAGATAAGATTTCTTCTTACCTTTGTATTATTACTTGTCTTTGCTTTTGCCTTCTTTCAAGATAAGATTCCCTCTTATCTTTGTGTTATTGCTTCTGGATAATTTATTGAAATTGCTTAGTCTTGGATTTTTCCTTAGCCTTTTGGGCCATAGATTGAATCATAGCATCCCAGAAGTCTTTAGATGTTGGGTCATCATTTTGAACCTCACCAACTAGACCTTCAAAGGTGTTAGAATCCATTGATCCCATGGATGAACTGGTCTTCATAGATTGCATATCATCTTTTGAAGCTTGAGATTGAAAAGCGTTGAAGAATTGAGTCTTCATATGATCCAAAGTCCTGACCATAATTTCTTCTTCTGTTTCATTCGGGTACTTTCTTTGAAAAAAGTTCTTTAAGTTTCTCATAAACATTTGTCGCGAATTTTGGTCTTTAATATTGTTATTTTTGTCCTCAGCCATGACATATTTTCACATAACCGAACCAACCATTGAGTTGACCATGGTAATCAGATTGAAACTACAAACCAGCTTGCTGGTCACATTTTCTCTTTTAAAACTGTAGAAACATTTGTAATATTTGAATCAAATTGAATTTAAATTTGCTAATGGTTCCTTCCTAAGGTCTATGCAAAAGGACAAATGAGTGTGGCGAATATGGTTCTATATTTCCTGGTCGGCAGGATAACTTAGTGAGTGCTCCTAAATAATGGCCATGAAACTTGGTCAACTTCCACCAACGGTGCTATTTATAAACTAATGCATTCACATTGGTTCATTTAATTATTATTATTATAAGACTCATGAACCTTATGCAGATTTCTCTCACCCCAAAGTTATAAACAAAAACTCAATTCCAATATAGCTTCACCCTTAGTCAAAGTCAACGAGTTGAGATAGGGAAAAATGGACCTCTTCATAAGAAGTTGGCAAACCATTTGCGATGATTAATTTATAAACTTGTGAGAATTAACTTAAATTAATAAAAACAAATTAAATTATAAATGTAATTTTCATGAGTAAGAAGTATCAATTTTATATCTTAAATAAAAAAGTGAAGTCACGGGATATTTTTATCTTTGAATCTTAAGAGTGTGTTTGGTTTGAGAAAATTATATTTTAATTTTAGGTTTTTATTTGGTATTGAATGTTATAATCTTCATACTGATTTTCTTATTTATTAAGTGGTTGTAAGATTATTTTTAAGTAGTTACTATTAGTTGTTAAATGATTAAGTGGGTACTAATTAATGGATTTAATCATTTGACCTATTCACTCACATCCTTAAGAGTTCTCTTGACAATTTTTCTAAAATTAAATTTGACCTTTTACAATATTAAATCAAAGAGCTTTCAACAATAAATTGAGTTTTTATACAGGGTGTTACCTCAAAAACCTACCACTAGAAGTTTTATACATGCTAAGCACAAGAACTTCAAACAAGACTTTTATACATGCCTAGTACAAAAACTTCAAATAAAACTTCTACATAAGTTTAGCTCATGGCCCTTTAAACAGATATTTTCCACATGCTTAGCTCAAGAAACTATAACCAGGATTTATACATAGCTTTTGTTCTGGAATCTACGACTAATTTCTTTTTAGATTTAGTTAAATATCAAAAAGTTTACAACGGATATTACACAAAAAAATCACACTCTTGAATAAAGTAGATTAAGCATAACACAAATTACAATACAAGTCTCAAAATGGCTTTTCAATATTACAGTATTACGTTCATTCTTCTGTAAACAATTTCAAAAACATAGATAATAGAAAATAATAGAGGTTTCTATCCATAAATTTGATGTAAAATAAAATGAAGAGCTCATGTATATAGTAAATATTTTGTCTCAGAAAAGAAAAGACAGAGGCCAAAATAAATTATTCAACGGATTAAATCATGGTTTAATTGATTAAAATACTTTAAAACATGGCAACTTCCAGAAAAGAAAACCATAAAACATTTATATGAATTAATTGATTAATTGTTTTTTAATCAGTTAGAAGGTATTGCTCATTGCTTTAATTGATTAGATAGTTAGTTTTCATAATTTGATAGGATTTAAGAAGTTTTAATGAAATCAGATAGTATGCTGCAGAAACACTAGCTATTTGCCTTATTCAGTTCTTACATGATGGGTTCCTATTGTGACTAATGCACACTCCATTTGAAAATATAGATGATGGAGATTCTTCTCAAGTGTTGATTACAATGATAAAACATCACTTTCAAAAACACATATCCAGCTTCATCCATCTTTCAAATTTGTAACTGTTTGATTACCTGTTACATTCATAAGACAGAAGACTAACTAACTAGGCTTGACCATTTCAAAAAGTGACTCATTGAATCAATCTATGCAATCAACTTTCCACCCAAGAAACTAAAAACTATCACAAAATTTATAAAACCAGTATAAAAGAATGAATGAATTATTACCAAAATTATTCTAAACAGTTATTACATGATTATGACATAAATATCCTAGTAAGAAATTACTAAATTGCAATGTTAATCTCTTCTACCACCCCCATCTAAGGGTACAAAAAATCACCGATAAATGCCGTTAGATATAAATAATCGATAACTAATCATAATTATTATCTACATAAAAGAATAAGCTAATAATCTCTATCATCAGCATCACATTTTTCTCTTCTTCTACTAATTAACCTTCTAAACATAATGTTTCAATTTGATTATCATAACACTTTTATCATCCAATGAGCCGCGTGAAGCAGACAATTCCACGAGCTTTTTACATGCCAGCAACGGTTGCTGTTCGTTGTTTCCTACGCAAAATTGACGAGCAATGTCTACCGCTTCTTGATTACTAACCTGAAATCATAACGAGAAAAAATAAACTTATCAGTTAATCATTCAACGCAATCAATGGTAGCTCAGTTGGTTCGAGAGTTCATGCTCGGGCTAGTAATAATTTGTCATTCAAATTTACCTTATCCCATAAGCCATCTGATGCTAATATTAACAAGTCATGTTCAGGTTCAATACTGATAACTTTAGTCTCAGGCTCTGCAGTCACCCATTGTTTCAGGTGTCGATCTCCGATAGCTCTAGATACAGCCAGAGATCCTTGAATCCGCCAAACACCGCGACATAAATCAACATAACCACCCTGCAAGACAAATTTCATTGCTTAATAACCAACCAACAGAACCAAACTCAAACATTGGTTTTGATAAACATCAGGTAAAAAAAAACACTACAATGATCAGTAACTTACCGAAGTCTCAATCCTATCCCGTTCGTCCTCCCTCGAAGGTCGGTGATCAGACGTTAAGGCCTCTGCAACCCCTCCTCTACTAATGACAGCACGGCAATCACCAGCGTTAGATACAACTAAGTTACCATTCCTAATCAATGCTGTTACAACACAAGAACCACCATGGAGATCTTGTTTCAGGAACTCAGAATCAGTATTGAGGTAACCCCGCTTCACTGCCTCCTCAACATCTTGTTCTTCACTCATGATAACTTCATCCAAGATGTTCTTTTCCAAGTTATTCGCCACATATTCAGCAGCTTTCGCACCACCATGTCCATCAAACACCCCAAAAAAAGCCTGCAATAATCACAAAATAAACTTGTACAAGTTAGATTTTATACAATTCACATCAAACTTCAATCAATCTTACATGCATAATTTTATAACCCTAATTTTTGTTTCAAAATCTCCAAACAAGTTAATTCAATCAGATAGACCCAGATCAAATTAGGAAACCAAGTTTCAAACTTTCACCAAACCCAATTCCCAGAAACACATCACAGTCAAAACCAACCACTAACCACTCAATATTTATTATATTTAAACCAATCAAAAAGTTTTAAAAAAAATTCAAATAGTTAAAATTGTCTTACCAAATTATTTTCTCCACGAAGCTTATCTCCAGCAGTGTAACGATCTTCCATATACTCCCTCCTCCCTCTCTTACAATAAACCGAATACCCATCACCTTCCTCCTCAACAACATCACGCGCCACCTTAGACGGTGTCGCCGGAGTCCCAAATCCCAAACAAGAAACAGGTATATCAAGTCTCGTTGGTCGCTTCCTCTTCAAAACAGCATCGTTCTGAGAAGTAGAGTTTGTTGAAGACGAAGATGAAAAAACCGAGGGTAGTTTCGGTAGTCGGAGATAAAACGGAGAAGACGGAGAAGAAGACGGAGACGGAGACGACGAGGTTGTTGAGGATGAGTTATTCGGTTTGAGATGAGAGAGAGACAACGTTAACGATTCAGAGTTCGTGATGATTGATGATTGTTTACAGAAGATAGACGAAGAAGGAGAAAAAACAGGAGAATTCGAAACGGCGACGGAGCAAGACATGTTTTTCTTTTCCCTCTCTGTTGTGTTTTGTTCTTTCAGTTTTTGTTTTGTTTTTGATGAGTACAAATGAAGAATCGAACGTTAGAATTAGTCGTTGATGTGTTTATGTTTATGTTTTAGTACCGTTGGTTATGTTATGGGAATATGGAAGAGAAAAAGAGGTATTTAAGGGAGAATGTTAATAATGGAGGAAGTGGGACCGGTTTATTTTTGCGTGTTGTTTGTGATGTTATACTGTAGTAATACAGCCGGTTGTAGTTTCTTTCCAAGTCAATGTTTGACCATGCTGTAGGTTTTTTGGAAAATTAAATTTGCTCTTCTGCCTCTTATTTCATGACACATCATTGTGTGCGTATATGAGGAAGAAACAAAATTTAGTTGGTCATGATTTGATATTCATTTAGATATGAAAATTTTGTATTCTGTAATCAATTTAAATATATTGCTATTGTAACAAAATCATATTTCAAATCAAAAGTAATGTTCTATATCATAAAACTACTCTCTCTCTCTCATCCTTATAAGGAAAATATATATTTTTAGATTTTTTAATATATTTGATCTATATATTATTTAAATATATTAATTATTAAAGTATTTTAAAAAAATGATTTTTTTTATAAATATAGTCAAGGATAATATTTGATTTAAATTATGCAATTGGAATATGATAACAATAGAAAGTTTAGGACACTGATGGATGTTTTGACGATGAAAGAGTATCTTCATGTTTAATACTTTAAGATTCAATAGTAAAAGATGGAGCACAAGTTTTAATGAAGAGTAATATATTTGTTGTGATTTAGGGTTTTTTTTTTTTTTAATTTTAAACTTGTTAATTTATAAATATTAATAATTTATTTATATTATTAGGAATTGAACAGTAAAATAACAATTTGTATCTATATAACCCAATCAATAATTATCAGTTGAGATATTACACTCATCTTAAATTAGATAATTAGAATGGTTCTTTATTGATATATGTCTTCTTAAATGACACTTAACATAGATATATAACACCGTTAATACATACATAAAACATACTAATTTTACTTTTTAACAATTATATTTCATTTTGTGCAATACCATTTTCCTTTGTTGTAAGGTAGGGTGTGGAATATGGTGTAACGCATAGCCTACATAAGTTTAAATTAGACCAAATTCTTTTTAAATAAAAAATTTTAAATTTTTTATAAATTTATTTAATTAAAAAAATTAATCACATCTCGTACACAATATTTTTAAAACTATATTATTATTATTTTATTATATTTTTATATTTTGTGCTTTAGATTATGACACAAAATTAAAATTTAATTATTTTGAAAATTTTATATAAATAATTGAAAAACGAAATTTTATGAACATGTTTGCCATGTGATGGCCGCTGCTTTGGTTGTAGACTTCTAAATTGAGTCGGTTTTGTTAGGTCTTTTATCGGTTTAATTATATGAGATATTAATTTTACAACTGCACATTAAATTATTTTCATAATTGTCAAATTATATTGTAATATTTAAAATCTTAAAATACTTATATATTAAAAACGGTTAATATTTACTATATTATTAGGTACTAGAAATTATTTTACACAGTAAATATATGATGATATATGGATCACTTTAATTTATTAACTAAAATATTTATTTTAATTATTTTATTTTATGTTTAATTATAATTTTAGTCTTCATATTTTCTATAACTCATCAAATCGGTCCTTCTATTTTCTTTTTAAATAGTTTTAGACTATTATTCAATTTTTTTGTCAGAGGCGTAGTAGTTTTAATTACAATTTTGATCT
Organism: Vicia sativa; assembly: GCA_021764765.1. Taxonomy (NCBI): domain Eukaryota; kingdom Viridiplantae; phylum Streptophyta; class Magnoliopsida; order Fabales; family Fabaceae; genus Vicia; species Vicia sativa. The sequence continues at coordinate 178,640,460 of CM038795.1, forward strand.
CCTTACTTTTTTATTTTAAACAGTTTTAGTCTCTTATTTTTCAAAGCTCAACACTTCCTAATAGAAAAATAGACATGGAAGAACAAAACTGTTAAAAACAAAAAAGAAAGACTAATATCGATATCGTGAGTTGAGAAAAATAGTAGCCAAAACTGTAATTAAACTTTTATTTTATATATATATATATTAGATAACTATGGAAATTATTTTTACATGGTGTAGGTTTTATGGATCAATTTTATTTACTAATTCAATAAAATAATTATTTTATTTAATTTGTTATTACGCTTAATTTTAAATAATTAGACATTATATCATGAAAGAATGTTAGACTATTGACAAATTTTTTACTCATTTACTATAACTATCTCATCAGATGAATTCTAATTTTTTATCTTACCAATAAGAGGTCATATATTTTGTTGGTATTTTTCTTCTCCAAACCAAAGGAGTCAATTCTATAAATACGCATTTTTTATAATTATTCAATATTATATAATATATTATATCATATAATATATGTGATTTTGGTATATTGAAATTCTATCTAATAAACTTTAAAAATAACTGAGAAAATAAAAGTTAAAGTAAGGAAAACAAAAAACAATGATCTAATTTCTATTATTTTAAAATGATATTAGAATTTTTTATTTTGACTAGCACCTAAACGGACGCTCTCGTGTCCGTTTATCCGTTTTTTTAATGTGCACAAAATCAAAATACAAATTTTTTTTTTATCTTAATTTTAAATATTTATTAAATAAATAAAATTAAAGTTGTTTAATTTATTAATGAATGGAATTCTCAATAATTTTTAAAGGATAAAACAAAATGCAAAGGAAAAAATTAAAACAAATTAAACCAAACTATTTTATTGTATCTTCTTTATATATAGTAATAGATAGATATCAATTAAACTTTTTTTCTACATAAGTGCATGAATTAAATATAAAATATCACGTAAGATTTATTTATTCTCAAAATACGAGTTAATGGGATTTTTTATTAAGTTATAAGTTTATATTTTTTGTAAAAAAAATATTTAGATGAATTGAACTCCGGAGAAACATTAAAATCAGGACAAAGCTTCAAAACATTAATATGTTTAATTTTGTTTTTGGGAATAGTGATGATATATATGTTTACCTTAGTCAAACAGTAATATCACAAAATTCAAATAAGCAATTAATATGATGATAATTTATTATTCGAATTCTGAAGAACGACTTGCTTGATAGAAATAAGCAAGTTTTACTTTGCATTAAAACATAATTTGAATGTTGACTCCAATAACGTGTGATTACAAAAGAAGAAGAAAAAATTAAATGCAAGGATAAAAACGTAATTCAAGGTAGAAAGAATACTACTACTATTATGTGTATGACATGAGTAAAGCTGTATAAAGTTGTAAAATACACAAAATTTAGTCTTGGAATACATGTGAATGAATAAATAAAAAGAGTGTACTACTATAGATATTGTGTTGAAACAGCGTTTTATGATATTTTTGGAGTTTGACTTAAACCACTGGAAATACTCCAATTATTCATCCTTATTGATTAAGATATAGATTCTTTATATTGTTGAATAAGATTGTGCCAAGATATGGGGCCCAATAGCAAGTTCTATGAAGTTTACCGTTGGAAACAAGGAAGAGAGTAAGGACAGACAAAGACAGAGACGCACGTACACGTTCTTTACTATTTGGGTTATTTGGTATCATTATGACCGTTGCCACCCCAACCCTTAACTCCCTCCTTGACGTTAACATGTATAAATATTTTGTTTTCTTGTCTTTTTCAACACATTATCTATTAATTATATAAATAATTATATTCATACCTTCTAAAACCGTAAGTTTTAGACTCACGGGAGCTCATGCTAATATGAGAAAGTTTTTTTCTGAACTCCGATTCTATTATAATATTATTGTATAAAACTGTTACATCAAAATACATGATTTTGTCATCATAAAAAAAAAAAAGATTGTTAGAACAAGATTTGGATTCTACAGTTAATCTCTGTATTTTGATGATAATAATTTTATTTCTAATAGTTTCTTAAGTGTGGAGATTAGATTTCTAATTGATTCAGGACTATTGTCGGAAGAATCAGAATATACTAAGCACATCAAAAAGACTTTTTGAATCCGCTTCTGAAGAAACATCAGTTGTCTGAAGAATGTTGAATGAACACCAGAAAGAGGATCTCGTGTGTACTTCTCAACAAGCTGGTGCTTCAGAAGTCACAAGTATTTATGAAGAAAGAATTTTTGATAAGTTGCTTCTACAAGATCATAAATCAGGATTGCACAAGAAACAAGCTTTTAACACAATGATCAGAAGTCAAGATTTGCTCATCAGAAAAGTTGTTGCTTCTAATTCTGAAGACAAAGTCAAGATTTTGAACACATCAAAAGAAAGTTTTTACTTCTGAATCAAAAGTTAAGATTTGTTCATCAGAAAAGTTGTTGCTTATATTTCTGAAGACAAAATCAAGATTCTGAAGACTCAGATAGTTCGTGGAATACGAGCACATCTTTTCAACATCAGAAGTATTCCATCAGAAGAAAAGATCAAGTAAAGATAGATCGTCTGGACTCATTATTATTCAACATCGTATAATCCATCAGAAGACAATATCATAAGATGATATCTTTTCAAGCCAATAAAATTCATCAGAAATAATATTCATCAAAAGACAGTATCATCAGAAACGTGCGCTAGAAGAGTTAGTACAAAACTACAATTACACATTCCAATCAAATGGGTGTACTATGTACAATTTGTCTACCACAATCGTTTCTTACAGTTGGCAGCTGGCAAAGTGAAAAAGAATGTGTGCATTACTACAACAGTCTACTTCCTCAATGTCTATATAAAGGTTCAAGCATTTCATTTGCAAACTGTAAGACTAGAGAACAAGAATAGTAACGCTGCCAAATCAAAAACGTGAGGAAATCACTCAAGAGTAAAGTTTAAAAACACAAAGAGTTGTTATTCATCATTTGTGTTGATATTAGTTCTTCAATGTTCATCTAAGAAAGAAGACAACGACACAAGACATATTTCTCATTAATTATGTTATTATTTGTTCTTTATTTGTTAAAACACAAGAGTTGTTGCTCATTATTGTGTTTGTGTTATTTGATTAAGAACACAAGAGTTGTTGCTCATTATTGTGCTATTATTGTAAATTATTTGAAGACAAGAGTCGTTGCTCTTATTTGGGTTAAGCAATTTGTAATTAAATATTAGTGTAATCAGCTTAGTAGAAAATTTGTAAACACAACATTCAATTGTGGGTTGATTAAGTTTTTTTCTATGGAAAAGAGAAATCTTCTTCAAGGGAATGGGTAGGTCAAAAGCCTTAGGGAGTCAGTGATTCTTATATCTCTTAGGAGACCGGGTAGGTCAAAATTCTTAAGGGATCACTAACAAGTTATCATTGTATTCTTATATCTGTTTGAGCATAAGAAAGTTACGTCCGTAGTGCGATCACCCTAGAAAGGGTAGAGTTCAAAGTCACTATTGAGCAAAGGATATCCCAAGTAAAGCCAATTTGGGGCAGTTACATTAAGATTCAATCAATCTCTCCTAAGATTTGAATAAGCTAGAGAAGATTATCTCGAAGACTCTGTTGAGCAAGGGCATACCACTTTCACTTTCAGATAATTATAAAGGATAAATAGCCCCAAGATTTCATTGAGTATAGGAGAAGCATTCCAGATTTAGATTGCCATAAGACCCCGTTGAGTAGAGGCAAGATTCCTTAAAGAGAAAATGGTTACCTTAAAAGGGAAAAAAACACTTTGGAACTCTATTGAGCATAAGCAGTTGATGTTTTACTGTTTGATTACCCTAAAAGAGAAAGCACTTAAAGCCTCCAATGAGCAGAGAATATGCCCAATTCAGTTAACCGGGAGAAATTACATTTAGAAATCTCTTCAAATTTCAGTCAATCTAGGGCAAGTTATCTCAGGTCATTATGGTAAAAAAGAGCCTTGTGAGGCAAGTTCCTTCGTAAATCATGCAGTATGGGGAAAGTTGCAAATTAGAGGAACCGTCATTCATTCGGGATAATCATTTTACAATTGATCAACACAAGAGTAAGAAGTGTCATGTTGTTATCAACACTAAGTTCTTGATTATTAGCCCTACCAGAGTGTTGGAAGAGTGTTCCTTCAAGTAGAGTATCTCCTCCCTAGTAGAGTCTGCACTTTTGAGGATTTGTTATGAAGGTTCCTCACTCCCCAATAAAGGCTTGTCTATTTATTCTCAGGAATTCTTCCATCTCCAAATAGAGAATACTTCCCCAACAGAAGCTTTTTGTTAATCTGTCCCCAGCGAAGTTTCCCTAATCGAAGTTTCTTATTTAAGAAATCTTCTAGCCCCACCAACGGTGTATTGTTGAGATTCTTATTCTCATATCTCCGATAGAAGTATGTGAGTCAAAGAGTTATGTGCAAGAGTTCTATTATCTTCAATAAGGGGTCGAAAGATCACTTCTCCCCATAGAGAATTACCTAGTAGATTGAAGTATTGGTATTTCTTCTTTAAGAATTCTCTTTATCCCCAGTGAATTCGCCAGCTGAAGCAACTAGGAAAATAATATACATTAAAGTCACCATCGAATGTTTTTTATCCCAACAAAGATAAGTCATGCAAGCAAATTTTCATACAAAGTTAACAAGCAACAAGTGTAAGGATTCAAGAGTTAACAAACTCAACATAAACATGTTATTCAAACAAGGATTAAGATTCAATGGTATCTACCTAATCATCAAAGGCAAAAGGGTTTACAAACACCAAGTTCACATACCAAAAGGTAACACACAAACACGCTTCAAGTATCAACTTCTAAAGCAAACACTTAAATAAATTCATAATATGGTATCCACACATGTAAGAAGTAATGCATCAAGGATTAAGGTGTAAACACAACCTAAATTTTAAGCCGAAGGGTCATGCATCATGGTTTTACAACCTATGCTAAGAATTTCCAACAAATACAATAATAAACATGCTTTCAAACATTACAATGTAATAAAAGTTCAACAAGCAAATAAATTTCAAGCTACACAAGGTAAACAACCTTACAAGTATGTAGCATACTCACAAGTATTTATCTTAAACAATTCTCACAAGAAAGTTAAGGAACAAGGCAAACTAAGTACCCTAATTAGGTTAAAAGTATCCAACTATCAATCTATGAACCAAACACTATGATTCACTCAGCATATGGCTCAAATTAAATCTAAACATCAAGGAAAAAGTCATCTAAACATGTTAACATCTTAACAAAGAAGTCACTTCCAAACTTATCAAAGCTTGGAAAACTATACAAGAGAAGGAATCTCCTAACTAGGTTAGCAAGTTAACAAACTATGCATTATTTTGTAACTACAAAAGAATTACCAAATCAAGACCAAGAGATCTAAAAATTCATTAGATTAATACACAAAGCATGTCATAGTGCTACTACCATGTTAAGGAAATATTCCTTAAGCTTTTGCATAAGTGCAAGCTTAAATCAAGTTATCAACACAAATTAATTTCTAACTATGCAAATACAGAGCCTACAAAGGTAGGATTTCAGAAGCATTTATGCTATATGCTTCTAGCAATCAATAAAATCCTAGCATGATGCGTGAAATAGAGATAAAAGAGATTCGAGAAGTACCTAACACAGAAGATCCGTCTCCTCTTCAAAGCCACGCAAGTGATAAGAAAACTCTTACAATTATTCAATCAAAATTAACATACAATCATGCCAGTAAATATTATGGATCAAGTACCATCATCATGCAAAAATTGCATTAAGATATCTCAAGTAAAGATCCAAAAATTAGCATAATAATTGATCGTAAAAGAAATTTAACTAAATTTCTAAAATTCCCTATGTTTACTACTATTTTTTATGTATCATTTTATCACCAAGGAATTTATTGAAATAAATGGCAAGAAAAATTAATAGGAAATAATTAAAATTGTTCACAAAGGGGGTGCTAAATAGGATACAATGGTATAATCCAACAATTCAGATGCATATGCCCATCACATAATCCATGAAGCATTTTTTTTATACAAACCAAACAGCTTCCTAAAATCGCCCTTTAGGCCAAGTTGAAGGGTGGTTCGGTCCACACCTCAAATCTCTTTACCATGTAACTTTTTCACTTCTCGATCCTCTATCCGCAAGGGTGATGCCTCAATCGTAATACCCTATTTTACCCATCGCATAATTATAAAATCAGAGTAAATTAAATTTTTAAACCAACATCAAATAGGATTTCACATCATTCAACATCATGCAAGTTGCTCAACATTTAACAATTTGATACATAACACGCATTTCGAATATACCGACAACATCATTATCATAGTTCTCAAAAATTCCACTTCATTAACGCAATAGAAAAGAATTCATAACTTAATTCTAACATCATCAGATCATCATAAAAACAACAAATCATCAATTAAAAGAGAGTTTGCAAGACTCCAAAAACTCCTAAAAGAAAACATCAATTAAATAAAACAAGTGTTCATCCCCCGACGTTACGTATTAGAGCAAGACCCGACTCAATCTACGCAATATGAGGTGCAACTCCATACCTCAAGCAACTCTAATCCTGGTCACATGCGCGTTACCCACGTGGAGGAAACATTCAAACAAAAGGGGTGAGATGTCGTAACAATATAAACAAAAATATGATAGTGAATAGATAAAGTATGACATACATAATCATAATAATCACACTTCATGCACCAATACCAATACACGTCACAATTTCAACAATCACACCCAACAATCAAATAAATCACACCCTTTTCACCAACAAATGAATGCAATGAGACCAACTTCATTGACTATATGCATGTGGTACTATACCAACGTCACTATGCCATTTAGGCTACATCGTCACTTGCCATTAAGGCAACATCGTCACTTGCCATTTAGGCTACATCTTCTCTTATGAACATGCATGGAACACAATATGTCATAATAATTTATGCAATGGCATGACATACGTCACATAATAAGCCAATAAATCACTAATCACACATCTCTGTTCATACATCGTCGCAACATCATCACATCACAAAATCTCTTCAATTTCATCGTCGTATTCATAACTTCATAATTACAACAAAACATCGGAACAAACAAAAATAAAACCAAACTCAGGAAATCACCTAATACTGTTTTCAAATCATTTTTATTGAGTAGAAAATATTTTTATCTTTCTGTAGGTTTGAACGGCGCATCAAACGGACACTCGAGTCAAAAGTTATGGAGTTTTCAAGTTTTCAAAAATGATGTCAAATAGTGTTATGAATTCTGTAAAGTGCAGTATGAAAACCATATTTCCTCAATTCCAAAAACAAAATTTTTATGAAATAATGCATAATCAAACATCCAATTATCATTGCTATCAACACACATCAATTACCACACAATTCAAAGCATTAATGCATCGATTATAGTCAATTTCAACAGATTAATTCAACAATCTACATCAATTCATTGTCATAAATCGTCACATACACACCCAAATTCACACAAGGATGATCATACAGTTATATAATATAACTCTACCATAACTCATCATCATACAATCCCTTATAGAGTAAGAATCACACCCTTAACTTAGGTTTTTGAGTTCTCTTTCTTTCACCAATGGAGTCTTCCCTTTAGCCCTACCTTTCTTTATTCTCTTATGCCTCTCACTTATATGGTCTATTAGAAATAATGATTCATATTCTCTTTTCTAAACCCTTACACCCTTAAATCATAATCCCCATCTTACACTTCCTTATTTACTAGAATTATTTAATTGTTTGTAATAATAATAATAATAACAACACTAACCCTATTATTCTAATTATTTAATAATTAATATTATAATTACTATGTATCTCATATAATAACAATAGTAAATATAATAATAATAATAACAATGATACTAGTATTCTCCATTCACCCCCTTGTTTCTACACTTTTAGCCACACACCTCTATAATCTCAACTTCACTAATTCTAAGGTATTTAATTTCCAACAACGCACCACACCACATCATGAAATTCATCAATTTAAATAAAATACACTGTATCACCTTATTATTTTAAATAAAATATTTCTAATTAAGTCGGGGTGTTACATCAACAATCATGTTTTCTCTCACATGCACATCGTGCACTTGAATCACATGAGAATGATTCATAATGTATCTCCTCAACTAAGACACATGAAGAACATCATGATGATTTGCAAGCGGCAATGGAAATGCAATCCAATTGTTCACTTTTCTATCCTCTGCAAGATCTAGTATAGACCAATAAAATATGTTGTGAACTTCTAAGACTTCAAAGCTTGACCAACTCATGTTATTGGGAAAACTTGAAAAACACATAATCTCTATTTTGGAACTCAAGTGATCTCCTCTTCTTATTATGGTAACTCTTTCGGCAACTTTGTGAAGCTTTCATCTTCTCTTAGATTATCTTGATCTTCTCAGAGATCTATTGATTCACACCAATATATAAGATTCTTATATGTCCTTCCATACAATGCCTACACCATGGTATTCCTAATACTAGAATGGAAACTCTTCTTTAGGTGAACACAATTAATGACAAATAGCTATCCCAAAAACCTCCTTGTTCTAGCACACAAGTTCTCAACAGGTCTTCCAAGGAATGGATACTCCTCTTAGACTAACCGTTTATCTATGGATGATAAGAAGAACTCAACCACACTTAGTACCATACGCCTCCTGTAAACTATGCCAAAACCTCGATGTAAATCTCATATATTTATCTGATACGATACTCGAAAGAATACCATGCAGATTGACAACCTTTTCGATATATAACTCAGCTAACTTCTGCAAAGGATAACTGGTCTTAATAAAAATTAAATGAACTAAATTAGTCATTCTATCAATAATAACTCAGATAAAATCACATCATTTCATTGTCTTCGACAAATTCGTCACAAAATCTATGGAAATATTGCTCCATTTCAACACAAAAATGCTCAATGGTTGTATCATACCCAATGACTTCTGATGTTCAATCTTCGACTTCTAAAAATCCAGGCAAGCATAAACAACCTCAGTTAGTTTCCTCTTCATTTCTAGCCACCAAAACATCTTCTTTAAATCTTGATACATTTTAGTAGCACCAGGATGAATACTTAGACCACTTCTATGACCTTCCTCCAAAATACTCTTCTTAAGTTTTGATACATCTGGTACTCAAACTATGTCTCTGGATCCCATAACTTCATTCTCATTGATTATGAAATCACCTCATTTATCTTGTTTGATTAACACTAACTGATTGATCAATCCCAAATCCAATTTCCGACTTTCTCTGATATATTCTAGAATCTTTCTAGTCATCTTCAACATACCCAACTTCACGCTACTAGGAGTTCTTTCACACACTAAACTCAAATATATGAATTGTCACTACAAGAAAAACCTTATTTAGCCAGGGGTATTTGTCAGGGGTAAACCCCCTCACTAAATTAAAACGTTGCTTGGGGTTAATCCCCTCGCAACCGAAAAAACAAAAAATATTACCTATGACATTACTTTGTGTGGGATTACTCGTGGCAAATCATAAAGAGAAAATTTTGAATTTCAAAATTAAACATTTGCGAGGGGCAGCCCTTAGCAAATTGTATTTTCTAAATCTGTTAGGTTAAATTGTGTCGGTGTTATTATTGCCTCTCTGCTATATCATTATTACTTCTCCATTTATGAGGGGAAGCCCTTGGCAAATTACTATACTAGTATTTTCTGAATCTTAAAAACACAAAACGTGTTAGCACTATCTCTCAATAACTCTTTCTATTTTTCACTCTTTCTTTCTCTTACTCTCTCATCTTCTCTTTCTCTCACTTCCTATTCTTCTTTCTCATTCTCTCACCTTATCTTTCACTTTCTCTTTCTCTTAAAAACACATAACATTATTTTGGATTTTAATCCAGATCCATTATCTTACCCTTTCATCTCCTATTTCTCTCATTTTCTTCATCCTCATGCTTTCAATAACCCTATAATAAGGTAAATTTTTATGTTTTTCTTTAATTTTATAGTTGTTTTCAATTTACTTTCAACTAAAACAGAAAAAACACTAAATAAAATTGTTAGAATAAAATTGAAATAAATTGTAAAACCTTCAATTTACCTTCATCATTTTCTACTATGTTTTCAAATCATTGCAGAAAAGTAAATACATTTTTCATATTTTCTTTCTTGTTTATTCAATAGGTTCTGAAGATGGATTTCAATTAAAGATGGAGAGAAAAAGAAAACGTTCATGCTATGCTACATGAGCCGCGGCGGCATACTGATAGAGAATTCATGTACGGTGTGAAATTAGGTTATTAAGATTTATCTCAATGTTGTTTTGGGCAAAGCCCATTAATTATTTTAAAGACAACAACAACAAAATTAATTGATTGTATTTATGTTTGTCAAAAATATTGTTTTTTTTAAAATCACTATTATTAAAACAGTATTATGTTTTGAGCTTATAAATTTTATAAACACAAAATTATATAATAATTTATATAAGTTAAATAAATAATTGTGTTGAGTGAAATGTATATATTTATAAGAAAACAATATTATATTTATGTTTAAAATTTTTATAAAATTTATTATATAATAATCTATTTTACAAAAATATGCATTATCTATATTTAAAAACAATATTATATAAAAACAGTATTATAATGTGTAATTAAAAACATTACATTTAAATATATTTATTAATTATATTAGAATAATTTATTATTATTAGTGATTTTTATTCTGTTAATATTAATTTAAAAAAAAATCATTTTGCATTTTGCCACGAGTTTAACCCCAAGCAAATATTTTGACGCGTTGTAGTCCTACTTGAACATCTAGTCTGCGCCTATGTCTGCATGTTGCAGACGGTTGAATTATATATTATATTTGGCGAGGGGATTAGCCCGTGACAAAATACCGACGTGTAAAGCCCCTCGCAAATCAAATTGCAACGACCTATTTTGTTAGGGGACCAGTCCCCTCACAATTTACATATTTATGAGGGGGTTTTGACATTTCTAAGGAGTTTATCCCCTGGCAAATTTTGATTTTTTTTATAGTGTGTCCAATTAACTCCAATTCTCAAAACATAACCATCGGTATGTGTAACGACCTCATGCTCAAAGCATCAACTACGACCATTAACTTTAACAAGATGGAAATTAAAACCAAAATCACAGCCCTTCAAAAATTAAAGCCACTTAAAAATCACAAACTATTGTGATCACTAAACACGTCAAATACGAAACTCAAACATTCCAAGTTTTTTTTAATTACATATTATTTTTTAAAAATTATAAAATTAATTGTTTAAAGTTAGAAATAAACAATTTTTTAATACCCAAACATTCCAAGTCTTTTTTAATTACTTATTGTTTTTAGAAAATTATAAAATTAATTGGTTAAATTTTAAAAATAATTTTTTTAATATCTAAAATACCCATTGGATTAAGATCAAGCCCTTGACTTCAAAATTATGGACGCTCACTCTTTCCATTGGGCCAACCATGCTAAGTTGGTAAATTGTGATAGAAGTAATATTTAACATTGATTTTAGATGCATAATTAATATCAATAACTACACTTTTATACCTCCATCATCATTTTCCACAATAACCTTTTTAACATTTCCTGTAAATCCAACTAAAATCCCTGCAAACTATCTCTTCTGAATCACCAACTTGACATTTTGAAGCTCATTTTCGAAGAGAGGGGTATTATATAAAAGCTTGGCCTAAGAAAAAAAGATTTCATCTTTAAAAACAAAAAATGGAGGTATTTTGAATATAAGAGATGAAGAAGTTATTTTCATGAAGCAACCGACCTGTTTAAAAATAATGCATGCTCCAGAATTGATACAATTAACTAGTAATTTTTTTGAAGTATTTTCTTATGAAGGTCGAGTTTCTTAGTTGTTTCAACTTCATCATTAAGAGATGCAGATTTTGAAGGAACTGGTAGTGGCAGAATAACACAAGCAACCTTTGTTCCAACCTGTAAAAAGAAACGGTTAATACATCAACCCGACTTCAAAAGAAAACATGTACAAAAAATGAAAACAAAGAAAACATGATATTTGACCATAAAGTTCAGTGAATTATATCTACGTCACTAACTATTAGTCGGTCGTCACACCTTTCTTTTAGTCCGTCTTACGGTTTACAGAATGCCACTAGCATAACTAATGATGACTAGTTATTACAAAGAAAACCAAACTTAAAGAAAACAAAGATCACCTACCTTTTCTCATATGCATCCTTTGTCGTTCTTCTGTCCTTCTTCGCGATACGATCCATCAGGATTAACCCAAAAGTGTGGAATTCCTTCACATGGTACTCCTGCCATCTGCAAACAATAATTGTTAGTAACATTATTGGTTTAACTTTAATATTCTCAAAAAAAGAGGAAAATGATAGTTTCCAACAGAACAACAACCTTTAGTATCAACATCTTTTAGTTATCACAAGATCATTTATCATCACGTTTGTGTTTCTGTGGCTTTGTATTTTTTCTCCAAACAACCACCAACGTCCAACCGGGGACTGACATTTATCATCACATTGGTGATTCATAAGAGATAGTTTGCATGGATTTGAGTAGGATTTACAGGAGATATTAAAAAGGTAAACGATAATAGAGGTATAAAAATGTAGTTATTGATATTAATTATGCATTTAAAATCGATGTTAAATATTACTTCTACCACAATTGAACAACTCAACACAATTGGCTTGGTGGAAAGAGTGACCGTCCATAACCTTCAAGTTAGGGATGTCAATTTTTATTTGTTAACGAGGATCCCTTGTGAGGATTATCTTTCGAAGCACTAAAGTTGAGGATTTTTTCTCCGCAGGAATGATGATGGAGGGAAAAGTTCTCTCGATGATACTTTGGGACATAATTGGTAAAGTATTCTCTATCATGTGGATTTCTCGACTTCTACCATATTATTTAACTATTATATTATATTTACTATATAATATATAATTATATAATTTTACATAAAAAATATTAATGTATTAGAAAATGTAGAGTCATTAGTGAATAATATTATTTTAATATATTATTGTATAATGTATTGTTTCACTACCCAAATATCCAACCCTATAAAAATGCAGCAAATACATAAAATGTACACAACTCCTTTTTTTTCTTTTCCCAATTATCTTTGTCTTCCCATCAACATCACACCAACCATTCTCCTTTATTTATTATGTTTTTGGTAATTACTCTTCAAACATATTTTTTATGTAGTTATTCATTCAATTAATGAATTAGTAGTTATGGATTTGTCACAATCACACATAATCAACTATTTGTGCAGGACGACAGTGGTACTATAGTAGTAAATTATTTGTATATGTGTTTTTTTTAAATGAAAAATAATGAAATACTAGTGTCATAATTTTGATTGAAAGTATATAAATTTTCTTAAGATTCGATCTCTGTAGATCTCTGAGGAGATTTGTGGGGATGAAGATAGAAAAATATATCTTGTGACGGGAATTAGGGACGAGGTTGTGGAATAAATTTGGGGATAGAACATGGAGCGGAAAAAGTATCCTCCGAACATTCTTTGCCCTGTTGTCATCCCTATTTGAAATTAGGGTTTCTATCTAGAGCAGGAAAAATGGGCTGGACTAACCGGACCGGCCCGAAAGTCTGTAAAAAAAAATCCAGGTTTGAACAAAAAAATTAGAGCCTGTTTATCATCCGGATTTATAAGTCCGATCCGTTAAAAGTCTAATGTTAACCGAGCTAGTCCGACTCGGTTGCGGGTAGCCCGCTTATTTAACTTTTTTCTATTTTTTATAAAAATTATGATACATTATACAATTAATGTCCATATTATTTTTTAATAAAAATACAAATGTCTATTTTATAATATATTTTACTACTAATGTCCATTTTAATGAAAGAACTATAATACATTATATAATTAATGTTCATTTTATAATACATTATACTACTAATATCTCAACTTGAATCTTTAATTAAAATAATTTATTTTTATGATATTTTATTTTAGATGTTACGAATGTAATTGATTTATATTTTTTAGTGATCAATATTCATATATATTTTAGTTTTTTAGTTTATAGTATTAATTAGTTAATTAATTTATTTAAAAAATTATATTTTTAATAAAAGATTAATATTAAATATTATTCGAGCCGACCCGAATAACCAAAGTCCATGAAGGACCGGACTTGAAGTCCGAATAACCGAAGTCCGTGAAAGATCGGACTTGGACAACCAGATTATAATCTGTTTAAATTTCAGACTTTTAAATCGGTCCGCCAAAAAGATCCAAACCCGTCACAGATCAATCCGCCAAAAAGATCCAAATCCGCGACAGATCAATCCGAAGCGGGTTAGGTAGCCCATTTTGACTGCTCTAGTTGTATCCCCATGGTAGTTAAAAAAATTTAAACAATTAATTTTATAATTTTAAAAAACAAGTATTTATAAAAAGACTTTGAATATTATCTATGCGACAGCAATTTCTTTTCTAGATGGAGACGAGCATGATAGGGTTGGCTTCTTTCCCTTGCCACACAACACCAAACCGTTCTCTTCCAAAGTTTAGGATATTATCTATGCGACAACAATATCCTCTTGCAAGCAAAATCGTTGTTAAAAGTAACGCCCCTTTCTCCCTCACTTCTCTTTAATGTTTATGCAATTTGCAAACTGGTGTAAAAGATTCTTTCATTTTGTTGTTGAATCATTTCATAGTTGTAAACCCTAGGAATAGTGAAAATATTACACTAGGAGTTGAATTGGTGTGTTTCAAATGCAACATTTTTTTGCCTGTTCTGCCCTTCTGCGGTTGTGTAATTGCAAAATTCTTAAAATACCCCCAAGCTAAAAGCTCTAACGTTAAAAGTTTGCTCTTTTTCTTGAAATTTTTGTACTCATCTGAGGTCTGGCGCTATAGCAACCGCGCATCATTTGCTATTATTGTCTTGTTCATCTTATGTATTTTTGTTTTCTGTTTAGATGGATTCTTAATCCTCTGTTCTGCATGAGTCTATGATAATTTTAATTGTTTCTGGTATAATAATGAAAACAAAAGTCATTTTGCAATGTGTATAATTGCAGAATCATTGGGATGACCAATTGGCAATATTGCATTCATCCTCTCTCGGACAATTGTTTTGTGCTGATTACATATTGAATTTTGACATCACGTATCGTTTATGTTACGCACTTATGACTTCTAAATGTATTCACTTCTAATAACACACTTGATGAGTTTTGTTCAAAAGCACTAAGGGAGTGTTTGTTTCCACTTTTTTTTCACTGCCACCGTGCTTCTGGATGCTATTCACCGTGAAAATTATGAAGCTGCTATTTGTAGAGTTAACTAGAAGCACTTTTTTCACCATTTTCACCGTGAAAAACAAAGTTTCCAAACACATACTAAGCATCCATCCAGATATATAAAACAATGTACTTTTCTTATGTATTTATTATTAACATGATGTAAATCACCAAACTGACTGCATTCTATGGAGCCTATAATATCTTTCTTTTACTTACCATGCTTTTATAAAGTTGTACTGCTCTTATTTGAGACAGATTTACCTTATTTTACTGGTGAGAATACTTTGCAAAAGGAATTTTCTAATTTTGGCAAGATAGCTGAAGGTAAATAAGTGCATGACTTTTTCTTCTTCTTCATATTTCATTAAAGTGTAGGAGTTAAATAATGTACATAACTTATTTTAGTATTTTGACTCTTACCTGTCATTTGCAGTTAAAATGGTAAAAGATGCGATCACGGAAAGATCGAAGGGACTTGCTTATATTCAGTACACAAGTCAAGACGATGCCATGCTTGCATTAGAGAACATGGATCAAAAGGTTCATATTTTGTCATTTGATTATCAACTTTGATGACTGAATGACTCTCTTATTAATGTTTTTATCATTCATTGTCTACAGAGATTTCACGGCAGGAAAATCTCTGTAAAACTTGCAAGACTTAATCCTTATGATATGAGTGAACCAAGGGCCTCAGGGCCACCAAAGAAGTGGAATCTACCGGAGCAGGAAGAAGATGTAGTAGATTGCTGGTACTGATCAAATTTCTAATTTATAAAGCTGTAGAAGAAGACAACGATGGAACAAGTATATCAAGTTATATAAGGATTCTATAGTGTGTGTAAAACCACAACGACAGTTTCATCTATGCGAGACACATTTGAATATTTGATTAGCTATGGATGGCCTTTAACGGGGAAGAAGCAAGCACACTCTTAATAATGTTGGGGCAACATTATTGTTCATTCTGATGTTTCATGTCTTTTTGCCTGTCAGTTTAGCATATAATAAAATGTGTTCTTTGTAACCAATTTTTTGGGGAATTCACTTTTATATTTCTATACTGCCTGCAATATTGCATTTCAAGGTACATCCAAGTAATGCTGATTTAGATTTAGCAGTTTTTGAGTGTCTAGTACACATTTTTTAAAAGCAAGGTGGGAATAGAAATTCTTATCTTTTATAGTTATATTTATCTGCATCAAGGCAAACTATTTGTCAATTTAAAATATAAAGACATCATTTATTCACTCTTCTCAACAATATCATCATATAATTAAATAAAAAAATAAAATAAAACCGTCATAATTTTGCTGCAATCTTAGATAAAAATAAAAAATAAATAAATAATTTATAATTATAGATAAAAATATTTTTTTTAATCTTTAATTAAATGGCAATACATGTCTTAATGTCATTATCTCCAAATAAAGGTAAGTGGAAACATAGTCTAACTCGTGTTTAAGGTCTAATTCTCCGGAGGATGAATACTTTAAACATTTCTTCTAATATAAGGACTATCCTAAATACACCTCAAGCGTTCAATGGCGATATGTTTGATTTATGGAAAGTAAGATTTAGAATTTTCATCAAAATATTAACTATGAATTATGAAAAGTCATAATTAATTAATGGTCTGTTTATTATTGGTGTGTTTGTTTCCGCGGTGAAATTTTGTTTCCGCGGTGAAATTATACTAAACGTGCGTTTTTTTTCTTCAAAACTTCCTTTTGTAGCTTTAAATTATCACGGTGGATGCAATGAAAAAGCATTACCAAACACATGCTATGGCTTTAAGCGAGAATAAATTCACGGTGGATGAAATGAAAAAGCATTACCAAACACATGCTATGTCTTTAAGCGAGAAGAAATTCTTTTATGTTTTTAACTCTAATTTTGTCAAGGAATCGTGAGACAATCTTCAAATAATCTATGAAGTCTCTCTAAGTATCGAACAAGATAGAACAAATACACATTCATGAAATTGAAACATCAAATGAATATAAGAGTTATATTAAAAGATGGTGTTTAACCATTAGGAATCTTGAAAAGTGTGAGAACTACCTAACAAGTATCTAAGAGTTAAGAATTGGAATCATAAACTTAATCCAATCCTTAAATCGAGAAATACCCGTGTTAGTAACTTTTATGAAAAATTGCAAGAAAGAAGAAATCTAGAACAATTTAAGAATTCTAGAACAATTGTGATCAATGTCATTGAGAGATTCTCTCAAAGCAAGTAGTAAAATCAACTCCTATGATTTTCTTTGAAAGAATAACTTCAGTAAATGAATGATAAAAATTTTCCGTTGCCGGGACTTGAACCCGGGTCTCTCGGGTGAGAGCCGAGTATCCTAACCAACTAGACTACAACGGAGTGATGCTAAGGCAGATAGGGAATCCTTACTAGTATTAATCCAAAGAATTCTCTGCTGATGAAATTGTATAATGTTGGTCGAGAATCTGAAACCCTAATCAGTATCAATGAGAATCGCAAGCACCTTCTTCATCTGGTTTATCTTCCTTATCAAATTACAGGTGCACAATTTTACTCTCTGAGTTATTTAGTACCATTGCATTACCTAAAGTTGAATATTTTCATGAAATTGCTTATTTTTAGATGCAAAATTTCTTATAACATCTAAATGTCAATATGGTCATGGTGATTGTTGAAACACACAATCAAGAGAAAAGATTAGATATACAAAAAAATCATAATATAATGAATCACATAATTTCTTTTGAGAAAGAAAAATCATATGTAAGTGCTTAATACATATTTATTTTATGAATCTCATTGTATTATTTATCATAACAAAGAGAGACATGCATATTACAAAGTCTAAGCTCTTGCAAGAAAACTCTTGAACCATTCTGCTGACAGCTTTTGATATCTTTTCAAGTTATTGTTGTAATCTACAAAGTTCATTCCAAACCTCACTGTGTACCCTTCTGCCCATTCAAAATTGTCCAATAAAGACCACGCAAAATATCCTTTTACATTTACGCCCATCCTAATTGCTGATTGGAGATATAACAGATGCTCTTGATGATATTTAATTCTCTCAATATCTTTAAGTGCTTCATCTAATGACAGTGTTGGATCATTATTCTCATCTATACCTGCAAATCATGTTAAATGTGAGAGTGTGAGGTCAACTTTCTCCTACATGTATAACACATACATACTAGAATAAAAGACTATTGTACCATTTTCGGTTACGTAAATCAAAGGGTTGTTGTACTTTTCCTTGATGTAGACCAATAGTTGCTTAAATCCCATCGGGTAAATATAAAACCAATCTGAACCACCCTGCAAATATATATAATCATAAATGGAGGTTTCATACTTTTAGTTTTTCAGATAGATAAAACTTACATTTGATATAGTCACATTTGTACATACACATACCTTTGGACCTATGGGTACTCCGTTGCGCTCAACTTCCATCATAAAAAATACAAGATACACCATTGTCAAATTCAACATATATTTATATGCAAGTTAAATATGAATTAAGCGGTGAATAAATAACATGTTTACCAGTAACATTGGCTAGAGAATCGGTGAGATAACATGGTATAGTTTTGTTTGAATGAGGTACATTGGCAGCATATCTAGATGTGTAGTAGTTTAATCCAATAAAATCAAAAGAATCCCTAAGTAGTCTGGCTTGCTCTTCAGAGAATTTTGGCAATCGTTGTCCAACCAAGGATCGCATATGTTGTGGATAGTCTCCTGTTGCCAATGGTGTCATAAACCTACAATTGAGATTTGAATTGAATCATTTTATGTCTCTTATGGTGCTATGTGTGCGTGTCTGCTCACGCTTAGTGTATTTTATCATTGATTCTTGACCATGCATTTTGTGTCTCGTGACAATCATAAACCTCAAAAATCAATGTGCAAAATATATAGGGCGAGTTTGCAATGAGCTACTGACCATCCAAACATGAAGTCGATTGATCGTTCTACAGCTCTTTCATCGGACTTGCTATTTGAAAATGGCACAAACCAGTAGGACTGTAAGGCTATTCCAATATAACCCATTTGATATTTGCTTTGGCTTTTGAGCAACAAAGGTACCTGCATTAATTTAGACCCTAGCAATTTAGTATTCAAGTATATAAATTTTTTATAAGAAATTGTTTAGACTCTGTTAGTAGAGTTTCTATTAAAAAGGTATATGTGAAACATAATGCTAGGATACTTAGTTTGGGCCTTAGTCCAATAATAGTGAATTGCTTAATTGATTAATCCAGCTTATGAACCAATCTATTAGAGGGGGAAAGGGAGTTAGTTATATAAGGTCATGGGTTTGGCATAGAGAGAATCATCTCTTCTCTGAGGAACCTAATTCTAATTCAGTTTCTAATTAGTTGTCTATAAACATGATTTTGGTGCATTTTTGAGCTTCAAGGTTATCATCACTAAAATGAACCTGATATTTTGTCTTGTACACTTGAACAGCTGCTGCATGAGCAAGGAGTAGGTGATGTGCAACTATATACGGCTCTGTCCCTGAATCGCCGCCAATGCAGTTGAGATTTTGCCAATCAGAGCATCGACCAGGTGGAAACATCCCTATAGCATATCCAGCAATTGCGTAAGTTGATGGTTCATTTATAGTGATCCAATGCTTCACTCTATCTCCAAATTCCTTGAAACAAAGCTCCGCGTAATCCCGAAAATCAAATCTAAATGTTCATAATAGAAAAGTATAATCACAGTTTAGTAGCAGTGGTGTGAGTGTGTGACATAAAAAGCTATACTAGTTTTGTGCATTTTAGAAACAGAACATTTAGTACATAATAAGTTGTTACTTACACAATAAGAGGACTTAAGAAACCACCATACTCATCTTCCAAAGCTTGTGGTAGATCCCAATGGAAAAGGGTTACAAATACTTCTATACCTGAAAAACTAATTTTTTTTATCAACTATGATTGCAAAAATGTCTTGAGAAATTAGAAAATGAAAATGAAAATTTCAAGATATACAAAAAAAATAGATAGTTGGATTATGACCATTAGCTAATAGCTCATTGATTAAATTGTTGTAGTATATGATCCCTTCCTGATTTATACCTCCACTTATTCTTCCATCTGTAAATATATTTTTCATTATGAATGCAATAATTAACTTGATATATGCATTGTCTAATTAATTAAAGAATAAGAACTGATCTTAAATCAACTTACTAGATAGTATCCTAGACCATGAAATGGATAATCTGTATGCATCTAAATTCATATTCTTCATGATTCCAACATCTTCCTGTAATATATAAATTAAGTTATTCTACTCCAATCTTTTAAAGTAGTAAAAAAAAAAAACCATTTAACTATTGATTATAATCTATAATAAATTCAATTTCTCAAGTTTAGTTTTAACATTTCCTACTTTGATATGAATCTTACCTTGTACCGATGATATCCATCAACCGAGACTTCTCCGGTGTTTCTGTCGATAATTTTTTCTGTATATATCAATCACCAATGAGTTCACAAGTTTGAATTATAATCAGTTACTTGAATCAAATCATCTTTCGAGATTGTTAGAGTTTAAATCAATTTATAAAAATATTTAATCAAATGCTTTAAATTCAATAATTAGATTAATTGAATTGTTCTGTTCTTATGAATACATTTAAATCAAGGATTGCATAAGCATTACCTGGATATTTTTTAGTGAAGGTATCCCATATACTTGTTCCCTTGTTACCTTCCTTTGCACCACCTTCATACTGTGTTTATATATAAGAATGATTATCAATGAACTCTAATAAAATAAAATTGAATATTTTATGATGAGTGTTCAACTATGACAAGAGTAAAAAATAATGATGTATATACCTGATATGCAGAAGTTGATGTTCCAAATATGAAGTCTCTTGGAAAACTACTTCGATTCAATGAAGTGACATCAAAAACATTGGCAGAAACATTTGGAGAAATATCTTGTGAGAAAGTTTTCAATGCCAATGTAGCTAGAGTAAAGAGCCATAGAAGAGAAGCCATCTCATGTGATGATTTTAATTAATTGATGGCATGAATAGCATTTGTTTGATATGACAGCCTTTTATGCTAGAACAATTGGAAGAGGAGTCATTAATTTGGTGATGTTAATCCTAAGAAGTAAAAAATGACAAAGTTAAGTGTTTAGAGGATGAGTTGAATCTCTCCCAATTTTTAAATAACTTGTAAGTTAAATGATAGCTATAATTCAACAACTATAACTTATTGACACTTAATATCTTTTAAATTTTTTTGTGTTTTTCGATTTTTTCCATTAGAAAAATATTTTAAAAAAATTAAAAAATACATTTTTCTTGATTACTTACCAATTAAACAAAAATAAAAAAGTTACTTTGATTTGATGGCAAGTTCATTGAAAAAATACATATGGCAATAATGCTAATAATATTATTTTATAATTTAACTATGATAAATAATTTTATAAACTACTAGAACTGAACAATTATATATTTTTTATACATAAAAATTAATAATTAATTTATAAATAATTTTTTCTTGTTATGAAACCAAACAAAATACTATATAAAAGAGAAGGTTAAATTATAGTTTTTTTATCTTTCACCAAATCATTATCTCACTTTTATTTTTAAACATGTTTAGTTCCCTTTTTATTTTTGGTCAAAAAAAAGTTTTGATATGTCATTTATTTTTTAATATATTGCTTATATCAGATGGATTTCATTTTTGGTCAAAAACGTTTTGATGTGTCATTTGTTTTTTATAGATGGCTTATATTAGATGATTTCATTTTTTGTCAAAAAAGTTTTATGTATCATTTATTTTTGATAGATGGCTTATATTATATTAGATGATGTCATTTGATTATTTATTTTTCCAAGTCATTTAAAATATTTATTAAATCTATAAGTATTAATAAAACAATTATAAAATTAAAAGAGTTTGATAATAGTGCACTGTCAACATAAAAATATATTACACATTCATGTGATCAAAATATTTTGAAATGATAAATCATACAAATTATTTAAAATTTACAGTCTGATTGACATAATATATGGTTGTCATTGCTTGACAGACAGTGCACCATCCCATTTAGGGGTGGACAACTAGAGACTGTCCGATGCTACTCGACCGAACTGAAACTTGGTTTGGAACACATGTTGGATAACTTCGGTTTACAGGTATGTCTGTGTTAGACTACAACGACTTATCTAG
Source organism: Vicia sativa (assembly GCA_021764765.1). Classification (NCBI taxonomy): domain Eukaryota; kingdom Viridiplantae; phylum Streptophyta; class Magnoliopsida; order Fabales; family Fabaceae; genus Vicia; species Vicia sativa. The sequence continues at coordinate 178,663,093 of CM038795.1, forward strand.
AGGGGGAGGGGGTGAATAGATCCCCAATTAAAAATTATCTTTTAAAATGGTTATTTAAAAATTTATTTGTAAAATAATGTTGAGCGGAAGATTTTTCGTAACACCCCAATTCTATCCCGATAACTATTATGAAAAATCAGAGTTATAAAAATTCTTTTCAACAAACGATTCGAGTATTACAATTCAACTTCAACAATAACATGCTATCACCGATACATAACACAAATACTCGGATAAACTAAAACCACATGAATCAACTTTATTAATACTAAGCAGCGGAACTACATTATTCAACTTGAATGATATAACATCTTTTCAACTTAAAACCATTTTAAAATCAACAAATACTTTTCATGTATCAACATAGTTATTCAACAACAAAACAACTAGCGTTCATCCCCCGAGTGTTACGTATCAGAGCGACAACCCGACTCGAACTAACAACGACTAAATCTTCATCCTTCAATTACATGCACGTTACCCACGTAGAGGTAACATCACAACAGAAGGGGTGAGATATCAATCAATATAAGCAGGTGTATGATAAATAGTATATTAGATCAGAACAATACAAATTTCACCACTTCATAACAACAACTATACAACAACCAACAAATCACTTAGTAACAACAACAAGACACTTATTCAATCAACGTAACAACTCAGTCAACACAACTTAATAACAACAACAACAACTTATAACAACAACACTTATAGCAACGATAACTTATAACAACAACTTATCAATCAACAAACAATTAAATAATAACAACAACTTTAACACGCGACTAAATATGCAACTCAACTATGCAAATGCATGTAGTACCATTTGGAGTAGAACTCCCAACTTAAACATATTTCAGTTTATCGAGGCATTAACAAGGCATAAGCCTTCAACGTGGTGTCATTAAGGCCAAGACATAAGACTTTATATTTATACACTGACATATATGTTGCATCTGTTACTGTATAGCGGCAATTCTTAAATATAAATATAAATATATATATATATATATATATATATATATATATATATATATATATATATATATATATATATATATACAGGCTCCTGTGTCGGACGTGACAATTTTTCTTCAACGCAGTATTTTAAATTCTAGTTTCTGTGTATCAGCTTCGATTCCGATAAATTTTTATTCTTTTACACCAAAACAACACACACTAGAGACAATATTATCAATTGATTCAATCAACACTTATATCAACAGTCAACACAACAACAACAATTCACACAATACCAACAATCAACACAACAACAATTTAATTTCATCAATGCAATCCACACACAACAATTAACCCATGGTAAGAATTCATAAACCTAACCCCGCATACAATTTATCGTAAACCCGATTATAGAGATTGAACCCCGCCCTTACCTTGGATTGACGTTCTCTCCATAATTTCTGGTTGAATTCCGGTTTGGCTTTGCGCTCTGCAATTCCTCTTTCAGCGGCTAATTTCCTCAAAATCCTTGTTCCTCTTTCTTTTCTCCTCGCGTACAACAACTTTTCCCCTACCGCTTCTATTCTTCCTTTCTCTTTATTTTTTAAATCCACTTATAATAATAATAATATTATTATTATTATTATTCTATTGGGTCTATTATTCAAACCTCCAATTTGTTATTTCTCACACCATCACTAAATCCAATTTAATTAAATAATACTCCATTATGATAATATTATTTCTAATATTATTTCTCCGATTAAACCGACTAAATAATCTGACTTTAAACTCAACAGTTTCAATCAACATATTAATCCAATAATGCCTCTTATAATAACACCGATAGATCCCAACTTCGACAATTCCAATAAATAATTCCTTATATAATTTAATTAAATATTTAATTAAATTTTGGGTGTTACATTTTTGGCCTAGGTCAACATAGTTGTCTAAACGAACCTAGTGATAGAAATTCGGATATGCACAGGCCATATGAAATTAAGATAATGATAAAATCAATCAACACAACAATATCTCAATTAATAGTTTAATAACAAACACAACGATTTCCTATTTCTAATGATAACTAGCAAAAGAACAAACTAAACAATTTGTCGAGCACTTGGTGTGCAACTGATTTTTTAGAATTTTCTTTTGAGTTGAACAAGCTAAACAATTTGTCAAACACTTGGTGTGCAGTCAAAGTTTCATAATTTACCTTTGTGTTGTGTTGATATGAAAAAACACTTATAATCAAAAGTGATTATAAGCAATCTCAACGCAGAATTAAAAAAAATTGTTTCAGAAAAATTCCCACGCGTCGATAGATTACTCAATGCTATTTAACAAATTGATATATGAAAATTAAAGCAAGTAAAGCGATAAAAGAAAAAGACACAAGGATTTTTGTACATAGTTCCCCACTTTCGTCTCCGCGTGTGGGTATGTCTGCACCCAATTCCAATATGGAATTAGGATACTTTCTCACTTTGTAAAAGTATGATTACAAGAGATGTGTCCAAGAGAAATCCTACAAACCATAATCGTTTTATGTTGATTCAAACCCTTATCTTCCTTTGATCTTCAAGAAGACTAAGACACAATATCTACCAATTGATTATCTGGATCTTGCTACTCCTTTGTGTACTTTATCTCCAAAGTTTTTGCACACCATCAATTTTGTTCCACCATTCTCTCGCTACTATCTTTACATTCTTTATCTCTAAAGGATCTTTTGTGTTCATTATCTCCAAAGAGCTTCACTTGGCCGCAACCCTCTTTTGAATCTCTTGAACGAAACCCCCAAATCAATTAATGATCTTGGAGGACAAACCCGCAGTTTTTCCAGATGAAGACCTCTGCAAATCTCAACCCTATATTCTCTATTACACAAGAACCTAATCAGACGTTATCAATCCTCGCCTAGATGGCACCCCAAAAAAGAGTCGTTACAATGATTTGCAAGTGTGTATGCATAGATTGGAGGTTGAATATGAAGAGAAAATGCAAGTTAATTTATGGTATCACCAAGGTTGAATAATATATTTATAGTTGGGAACTTTTTAGGCAAAAGAGAGAAGTTTCACAATAAACAAATATGCAAAAATAACCCACAAAATAGTATGAGCCGGTCTGTAAAAGACAGAGGGAAAACTGCTTATTTAAGAAATTACATGCGCCGACTTGAAATGGCCTATGTGCTGGCCTGAAAAAGACAGAGAAAAAACTACTTATTTATGTCGTACATGCGTTGGCCTGAAATGACTTATGAGCCGACTTGAAAAAGACATTTTTGTGCACAAAATGATTTTTAATGATTGTGACCAATTTCAAACTTGTTTAAAATAATTCTTAAGACCTCTAATACAAGGGAGTGTCACATGACATAGAGATACCGTCCAATATAGAGAAATGCTAAGCATTTCAACATAAAAAATCGCATTTGAACCATTACCATAGGAAACGAGGCCATAACATAATTTAGAACCTGAAGTCCCACAACATAATCGACACCTTCACCATACCATCATACAACTACATCATTTATCACACAAGGGCTTAAATCAACATTCATTGATTCGTCAATTAAACACATAACATCAAGTACAACTTATAAATCATATAAACATGAGTCTACTACTATATTCTATCATCATTTAATGTTAAAATACATTAAGAAAAGGTTTAGATGTAATTAAAAATGGATACATGTTTAAAAATAGAGTTTCTGGGCAAATTTTGGGTGTATGTGTCGGCACATACACATTTCAGGTCGACACATGTACAATCATTTTAAAGCTTATAGCGTCTGTTTGCATGTGTTGGCGCATACAATATGTGTCGGCACATACTGTTATATTTTCCAAAAGTCATATTTTATAAATGGTATGTTCGACACCTAGCTCATATAAACCAACACATATTATTTTGTTGGTATAGAAACTCAGTTTCAATCGAAATAAACACCAATTCATATGACAGTAACTTAGTCTACGAAATCACTTAACAATAGATCAATTTTATGCTATTTTAACATCCTAAAATCATCTATCATGCCATAGAATCTTTTACTAACATTACCTCATCGTAATACACCAACAATCATCTCTAATCACCAATTCATCCAATTCACATCAAATCAAAATAGGATTCAAAGAAACACATAAGTAGCAAGCAATCTACAACAACATTATTATCATTGACAACGCAACACAACATAATCATACAACATCAATATCAATGATTTTCACCAATTGCATCAATAATCATTATAATCAACAACAATCAACAACAATCAAAACCCCACATCTATCATTCCCTCGTATCATTCATAATTGATAACCATTACCCACCCTTAAGATTATGACAATGCTATTTTTGAAAGGAAAATGCTTATTAGTAAGAAAAATTAAAAACAAGAAAGGAAAGAGTAAATCTCAACCATTCCTTATCATAATCACCCATGATTCCTATTAAAAAGGAAATTTAATTTATAATAAATTAAAAATTATCCACTAAATTAATGACACATATACATTATCGTCTTTCTTGCTCAAATTCTTTCGTACTAAATAGCATTACTCTTTTTGAAATTTCATACCATTGGATGTGTTTATGATTAAAAAAAATTATTGTATCTTGGTATTTTTCTAGCATGGAGTGCATTCAAATTTAATCTCCGGAAAGTACATAGAGTATTTTTTTGAGTTTTCATAGAGTTTTTGAGAGAACTAGTAAAAGTGCAACGAGTAAAATTGTTAAAAAAATAGTTGAATCGAATCAAATCAAATTAAATCAAACTAAAGTTAAAAAAAATAATTAAAATATTTGGCTAGTAAATTGAACCATGTTACACAAATAGTTTTAAATCAAACAAACTAATTAAAAAAAGGAAATTTCTTCACCCAACAAGTGGGTTTCTTCCCCACCCCTGGTGAAAAACCAAAAATACCCATCAGTTTCGTAAGTTAACTTACGAATTCATAAAATAAGGTCAATTCGTAAGTGCACTTACGAAATAATCCAAGATTTTCAAAAAATAACGTGAATTCGTAAATGCACTTGCGAATTCACCTTACTTTTTAAAAATAAGGTAAATTTGCAAGTTTACTTACGAATTCACCTTATTTTAGGATTTCGTAAGTTAACTTACAAAGTTTGCGTGTTGTTTTAGAAAACACACAGACGCACCCCCAATACCATTCATTTCAAAATACCCCAACTCAACCTCTCTAATCCAAATCTTTGCAATTTCTACCACTTCAAAGTCACTCAATCCAAGTTCAACTCATCATTTCAACTCATTCCTACTCCTCCAAAATCAACTATATCCTCCATTTTGTGTAAGTTTTCTTAATCAATTTCTATTCAAATTTAATAGTATATGATGTTATAGTAGGATAATGTAGTAGGAAAAATAGGTTTTTGGGAGTTTTGGGTCTGAACTTTTGGTTTTGTTGAAATCTGGACGAAAGGGGTTTCACAAGTTAACTTGCGAAGTGAACCAGGAAAGACTTCGTAATTGAACTTGTGAAATTTTGTGTGATTTGTTTTTAAATTAGTATGCTAAAAATTGTAATGGTTTATTTCAGGAAAATGGCCGAGAATGACAACCAGATGACACATTTAAGACATAACTTGATATAGCATCACCTTCCGCACCGTCATGGAGGAGTCGTCTCCATGAGGAGTCTGCCTCTCGTGCACATGAGGAGGAGGTACCGGAGGTAGAGGTGTCGGCAGAGAAGGCCCATGATGTCAAAAATGTCGATGTCCCTGGCGACGATGTTGAGGAACCTGCAGAGGCGGTGGATGCTGGTTATCCAGGAGGGACATATGATAGGTCCCTCCTGATTTATTATGGGGACCATACTTCCCGTTATGTTTGGGGTAGAGAGGTATTATAATTTTTATCGTTACATTTCATATTATTTATTTTCGTTTACTGACTGTTCTTTTTTATTTATTTTCGTATACCGCCCGTTCGTATTATTTATTTATTTTCGTTTAATTTCGTATATTGCCCGTTATTTTTATTTATTTTCGTTTTATTCTTATGTTTCAGAAAAGGAAGGCCTTGAAACATGTGAACCACTTCCGCAAAATCTTTGATCTATATGTTCCAAAGACTCAGTGGTTCCACAGTGTTATCCTTGCATCCGATCTTGTCAGATTATTCAGTACTGGTTACGGTATCATTAGCACCGGTGTGCAGGGTGATTTTGTTGAGAGATGGCATAGGGAGACGTCATATTTTCACTTTCCAGTATGGGAGTTGAAGATCACCCTCGACGATGTTGCATGCTTTCTCTGACTACCTATTAGAGGTAGGTTACTCAACCATTCTAAGATAACCAGGATTAAGGCGGTTGAGTTGATGGTTGAGTATCTAGGAGTTGATCCATACAAAGCTGCTGAGGATTGCGACTCCACAAACAGGGCGCACGTGAGGTTCTCTTACCTGAAGGAGTTATATGGGGAGCACCTCTGTCAAGCAGCTCTTGTAAAAAGAACTGCACAGACAGCTGGGGAGCATGTGGAGGCAGATATATTTATTCAGTTTTATAGTCGTTGTGTCATCCGGTGTTTTCTGATGTACTTGGTAGGCATGTCCGTCTTTGTGGACACAAGTGACCATTACACCGACGTGGCCTACTTGAGATATTTTACGGACCTTTCTACAGTTCGTGACTAGAATCGGGGTGTCGATGTTCTTACATACCTCTATCAAAAGCTAAATGAAGCTTCCAGGTGAGGGATATGGCGTTTATCGGCTCGTGCACACTTCTCACGATACGTTTTTATTTTAACGATAAATTTTAATTAGTTTTAATTGATTTGTACTTACACATTATATTTTTATTGATGATGGGCTGGATTATATTGTACTTTCACCGCATCCATGGTTACTCTGTGGATGCCGACTATCTGGACTTTATGCCTAGGGCTGCAAGGTTTATTCTCAACAGGGGAAACCATAAGGTGGTTCCTTACCAGGTGTTTCTTGATCGCACCAACCATGACGACATCAACTGGACCTTATTTGAGGACTACAAGGAGGTTGTCCCCTTCGATACCATCTCATTATACTCTGGGTGGCTAGTCTGTGGGGCTAACATGATGGTCTGGTATCTTTCTGAGCGGTGTATGCGCCAATTTGGCTTTGTGTAGATGATACCTCGATCTCCTTTCCAGGCTGCTCCCGACACCATGACACTGAGGGCTCTAGATGACGTCTTCCAGGATTGGGAGAATCATGTCGTGCCAGAGGAGTATCGGTTGATGCGGGCATCCCGTATGTAGCACTCTATGGAGGGGTACACGACATGGTTCTTTAGAGTGTTACATCCTTACATAACACTGGAGGCTGAAGGACGTCCGCCGAGGCCAGCACATGAGGAGCTCTTGGAAAACGAGTAGGCCGAGGATGATCATGTCATTGATCTACTGCACATCTGTCAGCGTATCCGCATGATTGGACATGAGACGTTGGATGACGGGAATGTCAATGCGGGCGGATCCGATGTGGTTGTCGTGGTGGAGAGGATGGTGGTTGTGGCAGAGCGTGCGACGCATTACCACAGGCAGATGAGGGTGCGGGGGGTCAGAATTAGGCATACCCAATAGCCTTTATGTTTTTTTAGTTGATTTTTTTTTATCGCATTTTTTTCAGAATAATTTATGTAATTTGATATTTCTCACATTTTTTCTCTTTAATATTTATAACATATTAATATTTACATGGTTTGCGTATATAGATATTGCATATATTAATATTTTCGGACAATTTTTCTCTTTAATTGAATTTCTGAAAATGAAAACATAATCTGAATTATTGTGAAAAACATAGTAGTTTCAAACATGGTTTAACACATTCAAGAAAGGTTTCGTAAGTTAACTTACGAATTCACCTTACCTTGTAAGGGGAATTCGTAAGTTAACTTACGAAACATTTCTTAGATCTGTTAAACCATGTTTAAAATAATAAAACGTACAAAAATAAAGTGAATTCGTAAATGCATTTACGAATTCACCCAGAAAACTTAATTCGTAAGTGAACTTACGAATTCATCCTACAAAATAAATTCGTAAGTTAACTTACGAATGACATTTTTAATTCTTCAGAAGTGTTGGAGAAATTTATTAGGTGGGTAAAGAAATTCCTTTAAAAAAATTGAAGCAAAAATAAAACAAAATAAAACAAAATAAAACTGAAAAAATGCTGAAAATAAGTTTTAAATTTTTTGTTAAAAAAATTTGTAACATTGGAAAAACTATCCTACCAAATCAATAGTTTTAACTTATTTCAAATTTATGTAAATTCAAACTGCTCGATTCAATTCGTATGACATTTTCAAGAAAGGTTAAGGCCTTAGAATTTTCAAACCTAAAAAAATTTCTAACATTGGAAAAACTATCCTACCAAATCAATAGTTTTAACTTATTTCAAATTTATGTAAATTCAAACTGCTCGATTCAATTCGTATGACATTTTCAAGAAAGGTTAAGGCCTTAGAATTTTCAAACCTAAAAAAATTTCTAACATTGGAAAAACTATCCTACCAAATCAATAGTTTTAACTTATTTCAAATTTATGTAAATTCAAACTGCTCGATTCAATTCGTATGACATTTTCAAAGGTTAAGGCCTTAGAATTTTCAAACCTGTCAAAAGGAAAATTGGTTGAGAAAAAATGTTCCGTTGCCGGGACTTGAACCAATTCTAACCTGTCAAAAGGAAAATTGGTTGAGAAAAAATGTTCCGTTGCCAGGGCTTGAACCCGGGTCTCTCGGGTGAGAGCCGAGTATCCTGACCAACTAGACTACAACGGATTTATGATTTCATGGAAACGTAAATGTTATTAGTACGTAATTCAAAGTATACGTTGTTAATGAAATTGTAGTAATGAGGGTCGAGAACCTCAAACCCTAATCAGCATCAAAGAGAATCGCAAGCACCTAAAGTAGTTGCCAGATTATTTTTTGCTCTGAAGAATTCAAATGCATAAACTTTCTTAGAATACTAATCAATCACTTCATAGGTAGTATATATATACAAAACTAGCCTATAAGCCTTATACTATAAGGTCATTATTTTTGCAAGCATAGAAATGCCATGCAAATGCTGCAGCAACGAACTTTGAAAACTAAATATAGAAATACAGTGTCTACTTCTTTGGGGTCTGAACTTCATGCTTATGATGATGAAACAAGCTTCCACATTGTGGATGACTCATAAGTTTGAGAAATTAACCCATCCTTCGACTTACTAATATTTTCAATAGGTTTGAGAGATTAAACTTCCATTTAATATTAGTTGGAAGTAGAATGTGAATGGTAGATAGTCAATATCTACTATTTCTTTAAGCAAAACATGTTTAAACTGCATAGTTACAGAGGGTTTTTGATTGCTTGTTTATGGCATCTTAGTAAAAGCATATTAGTTCGATAGTTAAGGATCTGACTCGTACTCAAAAGACAGTAATTCAACAAGTAAATTTTTATCTGAAAAAATTGTTTGATGAATGCATGAAAAAAATGATTAGTAAAGATATCAAAAATCACGATAACGAAATTAATTGAAGTAGCAAAAAGATTTCACAAGAGATACTTTCTACTTGTTCTACCATTCTCTAAAACGTTTTCAGTTTGAAAGTCAACAAGTAGATGTTCATTCTTTCCACTTGGTTATGATATCAAAGAAGAGAGTGAAATGACACAAGTTGGAAGATGCATCTGTCACTAAAATGGCACAAGTATGTGATATGAGACTCACCTTGATTAATTCATAAACAATTTTAGTGTTTATAAAAGATAACACTGCTTTTCTATATTTCTTCGTGTGCGCAAGTTTGAGAAAGAGAGAATTACAATTGGGTCCAAGCCAAATAATTGTACTCAAAATTTTTGTTTATTAATTTCTAGCTAATAGTATTAATTAAAATTATTAACTATTAATTTATTCTATAAAAATATTAATTAAAAATAATTTTTTATCCATCATTATGCCTTCAAAAATAGAGTGGGACTACAAAAAAAAATCTAAAGGGCATCAAAATTAAGGGAATAGAATTGCGGATTTTATTATAGGGGATCAATTATTAAATCGCTCAAATTAAGATAATCAAAAATACATTAAAAAAATTTATTTTATTTTATCAAATTTCACGTGATGTGGTCACACTTACATACCTTTGACCTATGTGTATTCCGTTACGTTCAACTTCCTTCGCCAAAAATAAAAGATACCGTTGTCAATATATATATATATATATAGGTACCGTTCAAAATGTTAAAAAGCTGACACACTGAGCTATAACATGAAAATGATTGTTGAAATGTTTGATTAATATTCAAGTGTCGATTATATGAATGTTTGTCAAGGTTATGATCGATTGGTGAATCGTTGAGTTATAATAATAAAATATCGATGGTATAATGAAGTAACATGATTGAGTGTATATATTTGTGCAAATGCAAAATTATTCTTCTTGATGTTGGTTTTTGACTATTGTGAATGATGAGTAATACTTTATGTTATGACAAAGTTTGATTATGTTATTATGGAAATGTTGTTACGACGATTTTGCTAAGATGGTGATGTTGATGATATTGTGTTGATGTCTTAATGATGTTGCATGTCCATATATATATATATATATATATATATATATATATATATATATATATATATATATATATATATATATATATATATATATATATATATATATATATGTGTGTGTGTGTGTGTGTGTGTGTGTGTGTGTGTGTGTGTGTGTGTGTATCAAGTAATATAAATATCAAGTAATATAAAAGATTATCACCAATATCAACCTCAGAATCTATCACCGCTTTGTAAAGCTAAGACTAATGAATAATTGATTTAGGGGAAACTAAGAATTTAGATAAGTATAAGAAAAGAGAGGCCGAAATGTGTATTATGTGTACCTCATGGACTCTGTAATCCGTTGGCTTATTTTGATGTTAAAAATGTGTTTAGCAGAAAATATAAATTTAAAGACTAAACCTCACACTCTCGTGGTTTTGAATAAAGCCACATTTCTTAACCATGAGATTTTGCTTTCGCTCGCCCATTTTAATTAAGGGATGTGTTTTGAAAATTGAACAAGTCCTAATCTTATGTACTATATGGTTCGACCCCATGCTCTCGTAGTGCTGGCTCGAACCTTATTTAATTTCTCACTCTTGTGACAAAATCGTGATAAATAATCTCTCACTCTCGTGACAAGGCTATTTAAATTAAGTTTAAAAACAAGACCAAAAATGAATTTCTAAATTAAATATTAAACCAACATTGTTACTGAGTCCCGTCAAAAATGACGGTCCTCACATACTGGACTCTAAATGATTTAGCTAGACATACTATTGATTGAAAACAAATTAGACATATCAATAGCAATTAAAAATAACATGATAATTAAATTTGACAAACAAATCAATAATGATAAATAATAATAATAATAACAATAACAACAACAACAACAACAATAAGAATAAAAATAATAATAAAATCAATAGCAATTAAAAATAACATGATAATTAAATTTGACAAACAAATCAATAATAATAATAATAATAATAATAATAAAAATAATAATAATAAGAATAATAATAAGTACGATAAAGAACCTGTAAAAGATTTGAAATAAATGCAAACTGGAAGTAACTCCTATAATGATGACAAGATTGTTGATCCAACAAAGTTACACAAAAGAGTCCTAGTACTAATGATGTGGTAGTTTCCCGATGTGAGAAACTACCATTTTTACGAAAATAATTTATGCCTAAAACTACGAATAGCGTTTCCGCGCACAAACTTGGATAATCAAAACCAACTTCTAAGGTCCTATTTATAGAGAAAGCTAATAGAAGTTACTTAAAGGTTATGTGATAAGTAGTGGAGAAAATGGGTGGTCGGAGGAAGTGGAGATAATGGATGGTTGGAGAAAGTGGAGATAATGGAGATCATCGAGATCATGTTGAGAAGTTGATAAAATCATGGGTGAATGGTGGTGGGCGCCATGTGTGAGGATGTGACGGGCAACGTGTCTAGAAAATGCTGTGGTGAGGGCCACAACCTTCAAAAGTGTGTTGCGAAGGCCACAGGTCCAATTTGCTATTTTTCTCCGTGTTTGATAATTCCCTCTATTCTTTTGCGTATCTTGCCAGTTTCTTACTCTTTTTCACATGTGAGCTTTGTGATAGGATTTATCTGAAATAGAATAAAAATACTGATATAACAAGACATAAATAAATGAAAAACGATACTAAAATGCATGTGATACTGGGTCCGAGTTGGAATGAAATAGTATGGTGAATTTAGTCCACTTTTGGTACCACATGCATAGAGTCTTGCATTGCATTTGTATGGATTATAACATGTTAGGATGAATTCCCATGTTATAATTTGGTTGTTGTGTGTGATGTATGTTTATGACTTGCGTTGTTGAATGGATGAATAAATCTGATTATACTAAATAGGGTGGAATAATAGCTTATGAAACTCTCTTGTTTTATGAATTTATAATGCATTTTAATTATGATGAAGTCTCACGCTTACTTTGATGATTTCAGATAGAAGCTTTAGCGGCTTAGGAGTTGGTGAGGATGGCTCGTAGAGTTGTGCTTTTTATTTTTATATAGTGTGTCGGTGTCATGCTCTGGTCTTGTAACACTGGGAACGTTTAGTTTAGAGTTATTGTTAAACTTTGTTGTTTTAATTGGCGTTGTTTTTGGATAGTTGTTGTATGGCATTGACCTTATGGATGACATTTTAATGGTTTTGAATTATCCAAGTTTGAATAATTTTCGCTGTGTTAAACATGTACTTCTTTTCATGACATTGTGTTCCCATAATAGCATGGCATTGTGTTTGAAATCTTATTTTTAATTAATTGTGACCCTTTTTAATGCATGTTAACTCAAAAATGTTTTATAAATTGCGGGGTATTTAGAAGGGTGCTTTCTCTCCAGGAGCTTTCTCTACTTGACTTCTTTCACTTCCCCACTGGTAGTGGTTCTGGGTCATACTCTATATGAGTGCATTAGCTGTGACATAGGATTTATCCATAAGCGCGCCACCCGCGACGGCTTATATCGTTAATCTCTTGTTATACAGGAGACCATTGTAGTAGGTATGGATAATTAACCATTCTTCTAACCCATGATGTGGACAAAGCCACAACATATCTTTATATCTTTCCCAAGCGTCGAAAAGAGAGTCGTTGTCTTTTTGTCGAAAATCGCTTATTTGGGCTCTCAGCATAGCTGTCTTACTTGGTGGGAAATATCGTGCAAGGAAGACCTTCTTCAACTCATTTCAAGAGGTAACTGAGTTAGCTAATAGAGATTGGAGCCAAGCTTGGGCTCTGTCACTTAATGAAAAAGGGAAAAGATGAAGTTTTATCTCCTCTTGACTGAACCCATTTGCTTTAACTATATCTGCGTATTGCAGAAACATAGATAGATGTAGATTAGGATTGTCCATTGATCCACTAGAAAATTGATTCTGTTGTACAGCGGACAACAGAGATGGTTTGAGTTCGAAGTTGTTAGCCTCTATGGCTGGAGCAACAATGCTATTGTGTGGTTCTTCCTGCGAAGAAATAGCATAAGATTTGAGCGGACGTGGTTGATCACCCATGGCTGGTTCTCCAACTGGTTCGGCAGAAAATTCAAATTGAGAAGAGAATTGATTGGTACAAGATACTCGTACCTGGCGTCTTCTAATGATAGAGCGCTCGAGTTCGAGAATTGGTAGCACTATGTCTTCGCTTCTAGAGCGAGTACTTGACATACAATTGAGAATGGTGCCTTAGTCTCTACAGTGTAACTTTAAGAGTTATGATATTAACTTGTTAGTCCCCGGTAACGGCGCTAAAAATTTGATCGCAATTTTATACATCTTATAGAATATAGATCAGAAGTATGTATACAATCCTATCGCGTGTAATTTTAAAGATTATTGAATCCCAATGGACTAAATATTGATCTACCGTTATCTTAGGTTACTACGTAAATCTAAGGCTTATAATATAAATAATTTTTGGTTTTAGATTCAAAATGAAAATATCGGTATGTAATGGTTGGGCTTAGGGATTTAACAACTCATTACTTAGGTTGTATTATCAAAATGTGTTTCGGTAGGAAATACTTCTTTAAAAATCCTCTTCTCACACTCTCGTGTTTATTGATTCAGATTCTATAATCAAACCTAAGTGAGTGCTCTCGCTGTTTCAATTAGAGCTTAAAAATAGTTTTTAAAAATAAGTAAAACCTAATCAACTTAAAAGTGAAAGGCAGAATGCAAGGCAGCTATTAAAACAATAGTTGCCCACACTTTTCAATTCCATGGAGACATGAACAAATCACATGAATAACACAACTTCAATAAATGTTTTGGAAATTCAAGTGGGATAGATTGCACAACAATTATCTTGCAAGCACTAGGCACCTTTCCAAACTCCATCGTGACAAATCCAAAAAGTCATTAGAATGTTGACAAATCCAAAAAATCATTAGAATGTTAATAGTGTCACAACAAGAAGTTGGAAGGAATTAGAAGATGAAGATAAGGTAACAAAGGATAAATATGTGAATGACACACTGACACTCTACCTTTTGCATTTTTGGAGTCCTAATTGGACTACATTATGTTACTTTTAATCATCATTGTGGTTTATGATTTTTTTCCGGAAATCACGACACAGTTTGTTAATTTATTCACATTTTTAAGAATATTTCTTACACTTCAAATCTTCAATGCACTGCAAAGAAATCTACATGAACCCAATTTTCATTTAACCTGAATAAAATGTTGTTGAAAACATAAACCCAATTTTGACAATGGTCATATACCTTATCCCTAAATAACAATATGGCTATTAGTTTTTTGGTGATGTCATAATCCATGTTAAACAATCAGATTGCATCCTACCAATCTCTCATTTGTTGGTTCCCTTGGGGAACTTGGGTTTACTAGTTTTGTTCGTGTCTAGTCCATTCATTAAAAGGGAACGATTGTGCTATCAATTGGGTTTTCTCATGCTGTTCTTGAGATTGATTTGGATCAAGTGTTGCCTATTCCTTAAAATCCAAATGAGCAAAAGGTTTGCAATTTATAAGACATGAGCCCTCGCCCGTGAAGTAAAACATCAACTGGCAAAATTAACTGATGATTACCTAATCAAGTTAATTAATTAAATAGAGATATTTAATCTAATGAATTATATATGGTTTAAATACAAAAAATTATTTTCAATCCCACATCTTTATATAAAGATAAGTTTGATCCCAAACAGTGGAATTTGCACATAAAATACACAAGAACAGATCATCCATAATTTGTTTTAAACTTCTAACAAATGTGGAGTTTGAAAAGAGATCAAAAACATAGATATTGGTAAACATAATGCCGTAATCACTCTTACAAAAACAAGGAAACAAAAATTAATTTTCACAGGTGAAAGAGAAATATGCGGCATAGTTACTAGTAAACACCTTGATGTAAAATGAATTTAAAGGCATTTATCAGCGAAACTTCCAACAGTTAGTTTTGGCATCCCATGAATCAGTATAAGAACTTCAAAAAACTTTGAATCTTAACTGGGATTATGAAGGCCAGTGTCTACTAAAATTCACAAAGAAAACCAATAAAACACATCATCAGTAAGGATAGTTCATCTCATCCACAACATTTGTTGTGTAGGAAGGTGTCCTAAGATTTATTCCAAACTCATCACATGATATGCAATCATTTAAACTAGTAAGTTTACAAAGGTAGATTCAGAAACATAAGAATATATATTAGCATCACAAAATCAGATCAAGTGTTGGATTATATATTTTGCTTCATCCTTATCCACCAAAGTTGACAACACATTCTAGATCTATAGAAACAAATCAAAATATATAGATATAATTAAGAAATTTAGTTCCCCGACGTCCAATTTACAGCATCGGAATTGCAGTAGTGGATAGCGAGGGGAACACAATTATAGGCTTCAATTAATCATTACAAACACATTGAAAAGGTGAAAGCATCATAACTTTAAGATCCGAAGCCACAAAAATCAATAATTTAGAATTGAAAATTAAATCGAAAATTGGGAGAATAAATAAGTGGTTAACTCAGCCCCTTAGATGTTCAATAAATCTGCGATCATTCCCGCAAATCATTACAGGTCTGTTAAGAACTCATCATCGTTAAAACCACTCATTCTCCGGATCCAATAACAAAATCACATAACAATTAAAAATTTAGTTGTTTTCACGTTCTCCCAAAACCAAGAAAAGGATTGTAGAAGTGAATATGAAAAAACAACACATATAGCTATTGCTTCAAGGGAACGAGTCTAAAGGGAACTGAAATTATCCCAACGACCAGATAGTGAAGCCTATTTAAATTGCAAAGAAAAAGAATAACAAATGAAGTAAACAAAATTGATAACCTAGTTTGAGAAAAGGGTAAGAGAATAGAAGTGAGAGTGAACGGCGGATGAAGTGTGAGTCCTGTTTGGTTGGTTATATAATAAAAATCTTGAGTGATCTGACGGCTCGCGAAGAACTCATCGGACGGCGTATGCTGTTTAAGACTGGATCAAACACTCAAACCCTAATAGGGGCTTTGGGTCTGAATAAGAGTGGTAAAAGGCCATAAAAAACAAAATTTGTGAATTTAATTTTAATCAAATTGGGCTTTCTTTTGCACCTCTATTATTGCTACAAAGTGTTATATTTTAAAAATATATATCAAATATAATAATAATAATAATAATAATAATAATAATAATAATAATAATAATAATAATAATCAACTATCTAGTTAACTATCTAGTATAAGAAAACTAACTACTACCATTAATTCTTTAATATTCTTCTTAATTTGTTAATTACACTAACAATTGTTTGAATCTTGCCCTACCCAAAATCTTGCCCTGAATCTGAATCCGACCTCGAAAATTCCTAACGCAGAGTCTGGTCGCGCAATAGAAATCCCCAAAAAATTCTACAGCTCCATTTGAATCTCCATGACACAAGTTGAATAACCAGAGTTATCTCTCAGCTTCCGAGAAACAAACTTAGGCCACCGAAATCTTGAAAATGAGGAAGGGGAAGGATAGCTCAAGCTCGTGTAAGATGATGAACGATTCATGAAAGAACACGTCGGAGTTCGTTGGAACCGCTTCTGCCGAATCCGACTGTTATCGCCGATAGGAGATGATGATGGTGTAACATAGAAGATCCTCACAGAGTGATGATGATGGTGTAACATAGAAGATCCTCGCGGAGTGATGATGATGGTGGAACTGAAAGAGAGTGAAAGGTGGTGATAGCAAGCGATGAAGGTTTGTTGCTGGTTGTCAATGGCAGATGGTGAGAGCAACCGTGGAGGAGAGTGAGAAAAGGTGGTGGTCGTGAACAAGGGTGGAGAGAATGAAGAGGTGAATGGCTATGCTCGTTATCAGTGAGATAAGAGAAAGAAGGAGTCAAGAATAGAGTTTTTCTGAATTTTTTCAGGTTTGAGAATTTTGTTAGAGAGGGTGGTTAGAGAGTGAAGGTCGTTCTGATTCTGTTGCCGTGAGAGTTTGTTATGGTCAAGAAGAGGGAGAGAGGTGGTTGGTTTTCTTGGTTGTTATGAGAGAAGAGCGAAGGAAGCATAGAAGTGGTTGAAAGTCGTTCTGGTTGAAGAGAGATTTCTTGTTATGGTCGAATGAGAAGTGGATGAGAGGTGAGTGTCAAAAACCAAGTTAGTTACCATGACCTCAGTTAGTTACAAATTCTGTTACTTTTTTATGAGATCCTCTGCTCTTTACGTTGCATACACCCATATTGCCTTAATGCACATCCAAAATGCAAAAATACGCGATGCCAACTGAATGTACCACTGTGTCCACATGATGCCATTTACGCGTCGATATTTCGAGCTACAAGCCTTTTTTCGATATGATGCAAAGACAAAAATTGGAGAGGACAC
This sequence comes from Vicia sativa, assembly GCA_021764765.1. Classification (NCBI taxonomy): domain Eukaryota; kingdom Viridiplantae; phylum Streptophyta; class Magnoliopsida; order Fabales; family Fabaceae; genus Vicia; species Vicia sativa. Next base: position 178,681,057 of record CM038795.1, read on the forward strand.
ATTGATGAACAACTTTCGTGTTGGGAATTTTTCGATTCGAAGTCCGTAACATGCACGAAAATAGCCTCGAAGTTGAGAGATCACAACTGACTGCATTACCAAGGAATTTTCCTGAGCATTGCCAACCATTTGTTCATGCCAAGTGTACTACTTTACGGACCTATAAATCCCTTGATACTCGACCAAATGACGCAAACTCGGTGCCGTTGGAAAGATGACATGTGATAGAACAACTTCGTATCTCGTTGCCAATTTAAACGGAGCCTTAATCATGGAGAAAAAGTGTTTGAACTTTGCCATGCGACTGTTCGACGAAAGTCCTGGCATGGCTGGGCAAGTCCCAAGCATGACATCTAGCAATTTTTCAACCTCAAACTGACAACTTCGACACTTCATATCTTCCGCTCAGACTTCCGAAACAAAACAATTCCTAAACGGAACTTGTAGAGGACATGACAAACTCCAACATTCGTGTTCAGACTTTTTCCGTGCGGTAACCAAATCGATGATAAAAACGACCTTGAATACACGTACAACAATTGTTTGACAAAATTCTCTCGTATGCATGGCAAAAACGTGTGTGTGTCATCTTGCATTTTGGCAACTTCAACCTACCCACTTCGAGGCTTCATATCTTTTGTTGCGACGTCCGAAACGAAACAATTTCTGAACGAAACTTATAGACGACATGACAAACTCCAACTTTCATGTTCAGAGTTTTCCATGCGGCGATCAAATCGATGATAAAAACAGCCTCGAACATGTGCACAACAACCATTCGAATATTGCAAACATGATGAATTCTTATTTTCCAGGCTTTGTAACTTTCGATCCGAGTCCCGAATGAATTTGATTCCTTCAGCAAAGTTATAGATTGCCGCGAGATGAACAACTTTTCAGTTGAACATCTTTTAATTCGGAGCTGATAACTAAGATAAAATCGAACCCGAAGTCGTCAGTCTAACCATATAAATAAACACTCAAAAATTTCACTATGTCGGACTTTGCACACATGATGAATTCGTAACTTCCGAGCCTCATAAATTTTGATCTGAGTTCCGAATTAATTCGATTTCTTCAGCAAAGTTGTAGGCTACTGAGAAATGAATAACTTTGGTTTTGAACTCAACTCGAATCGACACCTAGAAACACGTGTAAAATACCTCTGAAGTTGTGCACTTGAACACATTGAAAAACACTTAAAATTTCAATAAGTGTAAATTTCAAAAGTTGTAAACATTAAACTTCAGAACCTCATAACTCGAAATCCGGGCATTTCTGGAGAAATCTTCACAAGGACAAATTCGGAGTACGAAATACGCTCTTTTCAACGATTACCAACTCATAAACTTTCGACCACAGACGAGTGAGATAGAGAGTCGACAATAATGGCTCCGTGAACACAAAGTGCTTAAAACCTCGAAAAAATTTCTAAGTCTAAGATTACTTGAAATGCAAAAAACCTCATTTTGGTCCGATTCTTCCGACTTTTCTCAACAAATGATCACATTTTCGCAAATGTCGACTTTTGACAATAATTTTGACCAGAAATTCCACTCGGTCAAACTTTGGCTTTTGTTGACTTTTCAGTACACACACTCAAATATGCTTTTATCTGACTGTTCTTGATTTTCTGATGAATCGCTTGGATCGATAAGCCACATGCAGATAATTCAAGACTCACAGAAGGCCATTAATCAATTCGGCTCAAATATTCAATCACAACACACTGTAGCTCGAAAACCTTAATCAATATCTGCATGATAGGCAATCAGAACATCAAAACCTCAATCCTCAGGATATAACCAGAAACTTTTGGATGCACACATCTTATATATTAAGATGACCCTTGAAATAACGGAACCTCAGATATTCAGCCTCTATGAATCAAACGCTTCTTCTAAATTGTACAGATTCAAACGATTAGAAAATCTCGAACCCATGGCTAATAAATGAATGATATGTATGCAATGCACCTATTGATTAAGTCCTAGCCAATTATTTATTAACAAAATGAAGAGGACGAATTTTGGGGTACAACAAATAATAACATAAAACAATATCAAAAATATTATAATGAAACAGAAAATATAGAAGAAATGAGAGATTAGTGAAGATGAAAAGAAAGAATATAAGAGATAAGAGATTTGAGATAAAGATGCGCGATAAAACAAAATTGAAAGAGGAAACATTTGCATAAAAATGAGAAGGTGAAAAAGAAAGAATATAAGAGAGTAGATATTAGAGAAGAAGGGGCAAGATGTAAGTGGTGAAGATAAAGCGATAATGCTAGAAGAGATTTTAGAAGACTGAAACTGAAATCTTCATAAGTGTAAGGGTGAGAAAATTATTCGTAATCATAAGGCTAACATATAATAAGTTTAGGTTTTGGTTAGATGGCAGTTAAGTAAAACTTAGGTTGTAATATAATGCGGTTTGATTCGGTTTGGTTTAGTTTGCAAAATACAAACCGTAAACCGAACCGAACCATGCAGTTTTGTTAAAATATGACCCAAATGCAATTGGAAGATATTGATCATTTTCATCCCTCCCAACAACTATTAACAAAATACCACCATACTTGTTTTTCAAGTGACACCCATCTAGTCCTATGAATGGTGTACACCCCAATTTTAAATCCTTCTTTGTTCCATCAAAATACATGTAGCATCTTTCAAAACGTGACTGCAATTCAGGTGTTGGTATTACAATATTTAACTTGAATGTGTTGCCCTGAGATGCCCTCCTCAACTTAGCACCATAAGACCACAACAAACTGTACTGCTTGGTTGAGTCACCTTCAATAACTTTCCTAGCCAACATCCTATGATTTATGTAGAAAATATCAATCTTATATCAACTGCCATTTGATTCAACCTCATGCTAGAATTGTTTTTCAACTTGTCAACTATTACACTAGCAACCCAATCAGAATTGGCATTTTTGTTATAAAAATTTCTTCCACAGTTATGTTTATGGAATAAAGTTTTAATCCTAAAAGTTGTAGTTCTCAAAACTCTGCTGCATAAGACAATGTAGCCACATTTCTTGTTCTCCTTACAAATAAACCTACACCTATTCCCATCATTCTTTTCAAACTTTACCTCTTTACCGTTCAACAAATTGTGCTCCAAAATAGCCTTCTTAAACTGGGACAGTGATGAGAATTCCATGTTAAACATAAAATCCTTGGTAAGTCCCTAGTCCTCATTAAACCTAATAACTAGAGGTCTGTCCTCAAAATTTTCCTCTCCTGCCCCAATATCAAGTTCATATGTCATATATTATTCTTCTATTATGTGTTCCTTATACAATTCTGCAATAGTAAACCTTCTAGGTGCTTCACTTGTGGAATTAGCTTCATTACTCTCTCTTTTAGGTTCCTCACTTGTAACATTAGCTACAACATTCTTCCTTCTAGGTATTTTATTTGTAATATCCGCTTCAGCATTCTCCCTTCTGGGTATTTCATTTGTAACATGAACATCAATATTCGCCCATTCATCATTATCCATGCAGTCTTCATCAAAGTCATGCATCCTCTATTCTTCATTATCATCAAATTGTATGTCATTCACTGCTTCTTCATCACTCTCGTCATCATTGTCCTCAACATGTGTTCCTTTTTGTTTCTCCATTAGCCTCTCCATGTATTTCATTTCACCTGTTGAGGGTTTTTGCTCTATGTATATTTCACCATCACACTTTTTCTCCTCAACAACTGTAGCTAACATTACTACACCTTCATCGTTTCTAAATGATTTCAAATCATTTTCAAGGAAATTGTCTTCACTTTTTCACCACATTATCACTTCATCACTTTTAAAGCATTTGTTCATTACCTTAACTAGATCGAGAGCTCCAAAGTACGACCAGTAATCCAAATTTTCCCCCTTCACTACATATACCTCTCCTCCCTCATACATCAAATCTGAATCCTTTACAAAAGGATCAATGCTATAAAATAGAACCTTAAATAACCTGATTTCCCTATAAATTGCAAGACATTCCTAGGGTAAATTTGACATTGCATACTACAAAATCCTAAATTGCAAAAGACATGTGGGACAGATGAAATTAAAAAAAAAATGAGATGAAAGGCATAGAATAATGCTAACCTGGGACCACAACTTTCATTTTCACACCTTGAATCGAGGGACCACCATTGTAAGATTCGAGGGATGGAGAAGAACGCAGTGACCATCTTGGAAGAAGTAGGGTATCATGTTTGGGGCTTTTTGATTTTGAGCTTGGAATAATAAACACTTACGGTTAATACATACATGGAGATAATTGCCACGCAACCTTGAGAAAAAAAATGAAAAAATTTATTATTTTCCACCTGTAACGACAATTCAGCCTCCGTTAGTGATTTTTAACGTTGGGAAACGTGGATGAAAATGTTTACAAGAATCAATCTTTAAAGAAATTTTTTACAGGGATTAAAATTAAAAATAATTATATTTATAAGGATCATAAACATATTTAATCCTTGAATTTAACATATATAATTGATTTATGTTTGTTTGAACACATTTATGCAAAAATAAGTTAAATAATATATCTTATTTAAAAATCACTAAGAGTTAATTCTGAAGATAGACAGTACAAGTTTTAACTTTGATCATAATTAATTTTAAAGACATATTAATTCTACTTTTGATAAAACAAATCGTTCAAAATCAATTCAACATCTCTAAAATTAATTAAAGATTTTCCAAAAGTGAATCCATTTATATTATCAATATTGTCTTAAACTTCCATTGGCCTTTATCATCGTGTTATTTCTGATTTGCATGTGAGATACAATTGTATCCTCTTCTTTCCATCGTTATTTTTGTGCTATATGGCATAAAAGTGATAAAGGAAAACAATATATCTTTGAAATGGAAAAAAAGGTGTTCCTCAATTTTCAAAACACTACATTGCTTGATTTAAAACAACAATTCACTACATGAAATTCATGTCAACCCTAATACAGAAGGAATCTACTATAGTGTATACAAGTTTTATCTGTAAGATTTGAGAATAGCTCCACAAAAAGTACATATAATAGCTTTCCAAGAACTAGAATAGAAAGGAACATAGCAAAATCTTGTTTGTGTAATCATATCAGCCACACTTGCACCTTTGCAACACCGAGAGCAGGTTCCTGCCACCGGCTTGCTCCGTCGAACAAGTATTCTCTGATCAACTAGAAAGCAGAAACAAGTCATGTGTATCACAAATAAGAAAAATATTGTGTCTTAGTTCTTGTTCTTAATTTATATAGATTCTTTGTCTCTGATTTGAAGTACTGACAACTTAGGATAACCAATGTAGATGTGTTGTGAGGGTTTGTTATTCTTCACATAGTGGGAAAATTTATATATCGGTGTTGAAATTTAATCAAATTTATGGTTGGTTGAAAACACACACTACCTTTAAATAGATGAACCACACGTTTCAAAGTTTCAAAGATAAATGGTGGATGGCTGACAAGTGTTATGAAGATCAATGGAGGCCCATTTTAGTTCCATTAATGGTTGTTAAGATCTGATGTGCGTAGTAGTTAAAAAGACGTGACTTTGTTTTTTATATAAATGAGAAATATGAGTAAAAGAAAGTTTTAATACTTTTTTTAATTTCTTTCTAATTTAGGAGTTTATTTTAATCGCTTAACTTTTTAAAAGTTATAAGGATTCTTTAACTCTTTAAGAATATTATGTTTGTTCTTTTCTTCTAATTAATTAGCGACAAAATTAACGATTAATTTTTAATTTTTTATCAGTAATTAAATAAAAAAACACTAATATAATATATTTTGAAAAATTAAAAGATTAATATAAATTTTTTATAAGTTAAAGGAGCAAAATAAATTATGAGATCAACATAAGAAAATATTAAGCCTAAGAGATAATATTTGCTATGAACACTGAATTTTGTAATCCATCTCATAGGGGTGGGGCGCGTCCCATGAAAATCCGATAATGCCCTTCACAAAATTAAAAATTTATTTCTGATTTGCACCACTTTCTGAAATTTTTGAGTGAAATCAGAAATATATCTCCACTTTCTTACCGGAAATATAAATCGGTTATGGACATGACAATTAGCAGAAAAACCTATTTATACATAATTACTTTAGTATTTATATTTATAATTCAAATTAAAGACATGCAATTTTTAAATCGAATTAAAGCTCAAAAATATTATCCAAAATGCATTTCATAATACACTACGCCAAAAAAATCTACGGAAGTGCTTTTTTGGCCTTTAAAAGCGCTTAAAAGCACTGTCGTAGGTGGTGTTGCTATAGGTTTTAGCAGCGTTTTTTGTTTAGGCAAAAGCGCTGCCTAAAGTAGGCCTAAGACAACGCTTTTTCCTATAGAGCGCTTTCTAAAATAGGCCTTTAGCAGCGTTTTTTCCCTAAAAAAACGCTTTATTAGGCCTACTTTATAATGCCTTTTATGCTTTCTGTAGGCATCTTTAGAAAGCGCTTTTTCAGGAAAAGCGCTGCCTTAGACCTACCTATGATAACACTTTTTAAGAAAAAGTGCTGCCTAAGTTATACACAACGCTTTTCTTAAAAAATACTTTTATAGGTAGGCCTAAGGCAACGCTATTCCTGAAAAAGCGCTTTCTTAGGATTTTTAATAAACCTATAATTTATATAGTTCATAAACCTGCATTTTTTGCAGCATTATTTCATAAACCCGTAATTTACAAATGTAATCCCATAAACTTGTAATTTACAATTGTAATCCCATTATTTCAACAAAGAGATTATATACAAAAAAGGCATTATAATACCATTATATACCATTGTTATCCAAAATCTATATACACCATTGTAATTCAATTCACATATTTTTAACACAACTAAAATCAGCCTTACAAAGTCATCCCGAACAATAATACAATCAACCCTAACAAAATCAGCTCTAACGATAACTAAATCAATCATAATGTATGAACAAAACACGACCAATAATGTATTCAAGATCCTGGTCCTGCAAGGTATGAACATAATAACACGGTCAATAATATATTCACACAATAATGTGTTCATAAATATTTTCACACAATAATGTATTCATACCTTATATGATTCTTTGCTCAATAAAATATTGACACAATTCCTCTTTGATTTCTTCCAACTGAAGTTTCGTGTAATATGCATATTTGCGTTCATCGAAGTACTACATAACAAAACATAATATGCATGATTTAGTTAAAAGTAATAAATTATATGAAAATATCTGATAAATAATAAAACAAATCATAAGTTATAAATTCATACCGTGACTGGAATCTGTATTTGATTCATTTGAAGGATTTCTCTCATAAACCTCAAAATAAAGTATCTGCAATCTATATCGTTTTGTTGTTGAGCACATTACATAGAAAAACAAATAAGAATGTATAGCTGTCTTGTTTTATCAAGTAACATCACTGTAACACCCCTTCTAATTTACCCGCAATTTATATATTTTAATCAGAGTTTTAAACACATATCAAGAGGCGTCACAATTTTAATAATTCAAAATATAACCAAAACAGTTATCATGCTTTTCACTGAAGAACTCATTAAATAAAACCAACCAAAAGTTATGTTTATACAGCGGAATTATAACGTAGAATCCGGAATACATCAATCCATAATTGTTCCAGGACATAAACCAAAACATAAACCAAAACCATCATTTAAAATCCATAAAGAATTCCCAATAGAACTTTCCCCAGTGTTACAACTACCAGAGCATGACACTGACACGCGGATTAACTAAGGAACACAACTCTAGAAGTTGTCCTCACCGATTCCAAAGCAGCTAATCACTTCAAATCTGAAATCATTAAAGTAAGGGTGAAATCTCTATCCAATATAAAATGCATTATACGTTTTTTAAAAATACAACAGAACAATTTATTACGTTAGTCCACTATCAATAACATAATTATACTTCAGTTCACAAAAACATTGCACACAATTCATTATGCAAATAAACAATCAATGGAAATTGCAACACTAGAAACCATCCTAGCATGTTACAATCCATATGCAATGCAGACTCTATGCATGTGGTACCAAACGTGAACCAAGTTCACCCACTGTTCCATTACACGCAGAAAACAGCGTCAATCCATGATTCGCCCATAACCACTGGGTCAAGAATCCATGATTCACCCATAACCACTGGGTCAAGAATTCAGCCTCACTACCTCTGTTCCCTGGTAAGTTTATTGGCTCTGCAAGCTCACTTCCGCACAATGGGAATGAACCAATAATAATGCATATGCATGCACCATAAAAGCATGCGACAACAATTCAACGGAATATGATCATAACATAATTCCACATAAATGCCAATACCAATCTATCACATGATAACAACATAATCATGAAATAAATTATCACAAAGCATAAATATGTCAAACGCTTACCCTTCAATTAGTAAGACTATCACCAGTATATACAATAACAACAACACATGATATCAATACAATCATGAATAAACAACAAGGAAAACAACACACAAGCATCAATCCTCGTTCAACCTGTCAGAACAATCTAAACTAATCTATCCACCATTCCTAAAACTAACATAGTTCACAAATCGGAAAAATGGCTCTTTTCAAAATAAAATCCATTAATTATAATTTTCTTCATTTTATAAAATAGAGTATTTAATTTAAGAAACAACGTCCAAAACGGCGACTAAAACAGACTTACGGTTTGAAAGTTATGAGTTTTTAAAGTTTAGTATTTTTCAAAAAGAAATAGTGGAACCCGGTTCCTCCATATGGGAAACCGGTTCTTGCGTTCAAAAATGTCATTTTTACTTACCAATACACTGGGAAACCGGGTTCTCCTACATGGGAACCGGTTCCCACGACCCCCAGTGGCAGAAAACACTAGTTTTGACAGCAGAATGTTTCCAACTTATTCCATAGCATTCCCATACGGATCCAAACATCAAAAACACTAATTTTCATCCAACAAACACCAGTATTATACTACATGGCTCAATTCATTTATTCCCAAACATTCCATAACATCACTACGGTTTCAAATTCCTATAATTCGACACATTTAGGGATAATCCTATAAAACCTAAATTATCCAATTTTTAAGATTTCTAACATACTAATCATCCAATTGCATCCCAAAACCCATAAGGCATTATAATTGAATGAAATCACCCCTTACCTCGCAATGATTCTTCGAATTCCCGGCGTTTGGCTTTTTTCCTCTTTTCTCTTCTCTTCTCCAATTTCACGTATAATGACTTTTCCAAATAATTTTCTTTTTCCTTCTTTTCCTTTTTATCCTCCTTTTTATATTCCTTTTATTATTTGCCAAATAATATAAATAAATTAGTTATTATTTAGTAGAGCATTTTACTCCACACACCTCCAATTAAACCTTACACCCCCAACCTTTCTTTTAATTAAACAATTAATCAATCCATTTAATCCAAAAATATTATTAATTAAGCCTTTAATTAAATTAATAATTAAATTCCTAACTATTTAATATTTGAATTAATTTGGGGTGTCACAATCACTATTATAAGCAAAAGTGTGAAAATTAATGTACCTGCACTTTGATCCATTTAATGTTGTTGGATTTAGATCGTTGTACTCGAGCTTCTCTTTGACTTCGGAATACTTGTATTGATCTAACAAAATAAAAACATATATTTAGAACAATCTCACAGAAATAATTAAATATATAAATATACATAAATATTTAGAACAATCTCACTTACATATCAATCATTAACTTCATATCCAGATAATTAGTCCAATTACTATCTACCGAATTCAAATAATAGACCACTTCTTTTATAGGATCCATAGCAACCAACAACCAATTATGTCTATAAATTAAAACAAATGTTTATATAGAAATTTTCTACGCAAAAGAAACAAAGATTAGAATAAACTTAGAATGAAAATCTAACCCTGGAGGAATAGTATTATATGCTCAAAGATACAAGTTTTCTGTACTGCCAATGGCCATGAATCTCTCGACTAAGTGATCTCTTACTGACTTCGGTTCCCTAACAATTGTCGCTCCGCTGACACGGGAGTAAGACACGAAATGGAATTTGTTTGACAATTGATTCCCGCCCATTAATTTGTCATATAACAACCTTAAATAAAAACATAATAAACAATGTGGTCTCAGCAACAAAAGATCCTATTGCATCTCGTAGCAATGTGGTCTCAGCAACAATGTCAGGTACCGGTAGCAACACATCCAGATCTAAAGCAACATCAACCGATATTTTCATGTGTCCATCCGGAAGCGGTCTATGGTGAAGTAAATTAAAGTGTTATTCATTTTTACCTTGCCAACTAAGCGATAAGTCGGTGACGACAAGTATAGATGACAAGATGAAATGCCCTAAACCAATAATAAATATTTTACTATTAATGTGTGTATATGTCAATTAACATAAATGTGTTATTTTAATTTCACAATAACATATATAATTACCTCGGGAAATTTATTTTGACAGTTGATACTAGCTTTGTCACTAGTTTCTTTCAACTGTGAACTTCTCTTTTCCGCTATATATCTCTCTTATTCTTTTGCAATTCACGGACTTATGCTTGTAATTCCTGCAATGTTTGCATCACTTTTGCATTGCTAGGATTTATTTTCCTTGGATGCTTATACAAGAAGGTTAGAGTCATACCATAACCTTTACCCCTCACCCGATCGGGATACTCAACAATATTTAGTGCTCGACTAAGTACGCTCCTGATATCCTGGTCCTCGCCTGTGGATACCGATTGCGATAGGGTCTCCTGTAATTCATTTACAATGAAAATTATTAGTGGAGATAAAAAATTAATTATATATTAATGAGCATTTGATTTAATTAAATACACAATGTTATACTTACACATTCATCATAAATATGTTGAACATCAGGATTAACAACTCAATCCTTGCTCACACGAGCTTCCTTCCACAACACATGTGCTGGTAGTGATGTTTCGTCACTTTTCGTCTCTTCTAACTACACATTGACACAAATAATAAGATCATTAATTATAACATATTGAGAGAATTAATAAGATCGTAGAGTTTATATTTACTTACAAATTTTTCTTGTAAACGTGCATATCCCAAACGCTCTTTTTTGCATGGATACGTGGATTTTGACGCTCTCTCGTGATTTATGGTACCCACTTTCTTAAAATTCTCGTCTCTTCTTTGGTCAACAAAAGCAACCCATTCTTCAGGTGTAATGAAGTTTTCATATTTCTTTGGATGTTTCGGATCCTCTTCAACAAAATTTCCTTCCTCATCCTTAAAATACTTGTTTGCAAAAAAAGTTATCCATCTTCTGTGTCTTTTTCTGGCCAAACCAAGTATATACTTTTTACGGGTATCTTTAATGTTAAAATACCTCTACAAAAAAACATACGTATACGAGTGGTGATCAGAATGTGCATACGAACAAGTGTACCAATGTAGCTTGTCAACTTTACAGCATTAGACTCAATTAGTTGGTCCTCATCATTCCAATCTACATTATATGTTACTCCTCTATCTCTATCACGGATGATTCCCTTCATAATAGTTATGCCTCGTGTAATATCTTTTTCTGAAGTATCATCTGGAGCATTTGCATCTTGTGAGTTTTCTTGATTACTAGCCATTTAACCTGTAATAAAGAAAAAAAAATAAAAAATGAAATGACAAATATAAAAATCTATAATAAATAATCCATATATATATTGAATATATATAAAATGACATATATTTAAATTTTGTTGAATGATATAGGCTATAATTATACTATTACCTTTTTCACTAACGTCTCTTTCTTTTCTTGGTAGGAATATGTTCTACTCGTCTTTTAACAACGCGGGCGGTTGGATTGATCCAAATACCCTCATTATGATAATTTCTAATACATGATTCATTCTTATTTTGATCATCTATGGTAAAAGATCCAATGTCAACACCAATATCACCTTGATCTCCAATGTTTTCATCAATTACTTTGTTAGATAAAAGCACTATAGACCATTTCGTACTTGTCGGATCAGTGACATAGAACACTTATTTAGCTTGAGAGGCTAGAATGAAAGGCTCATATTTGTACCCCCACCCTATTAAGATCCACTTTCAAAAATCCTGACTTATCCATTTGTATGCCATTATTATTTTCAACTCACTTGCAACCAAATATAGGAATCTGAAACTTCTCGTAATCAAACACCCAAATGCGATTGATAACCCCAAAATATGATATATTTGCAAATTTCGGGTTTAAATCCTTCACACTTGATATGTGCATTGCTTCAGCTACCAAGGTGACACCACTATTTTGCATAGTACTTTTATCATCCTGTTCTTTGGTATAAAATGTGTATCCATTAATTGTGTATGTGCTATAAGAAAACACAACCAAACTTGGACCATATGCTAAACATCTCAACCTTTCTGTTACTGAAGCAGGATTTGAACGATACTTTGAATAAATATGTTCCTTAAACCATGGTATGAAACTTCGACTGTGCTCTCGTACAATCCAATTCTCATTTCTATTCGGATTTAAACCTCGAAGAACACCCTTGTGCATTTCAACGTACGGCTCAACCTCAATCTCATTATGCAGAACATACAAATGCACTTGATCTCGTTCGACCCTTGATACTGTCACAACTTTATTTCCAATTAGCTTCTTATCTTCTTTTTTTCTCAATAATATGAGATTTGGGGAGTCCAATTGATTGAACATTTAACAAATATTCGGTACAAAACTCAACCGCTTCTTCAACAATGTATCGTTCGACAATACAACCCTCTTGTCAACTTTGGTTTTTCACATACCCTTTTAATATTTTCATATAACATTCAGAAGGGTACATCCATCTCATATAAGATGGTCCGCACAATTATGTTTCTTTCACAAAATGAACGACAAGATAAACCATTATGTCAAAAAAGTGAGGGAGGAAAATACATTTCAAGATCACACAAAGTAACAACTATTTATTTTTGCAATGTTGGTAAGATCTCAGGATCGATCACGTTACTGCAAATTGACTTGAAGAAAAAACACAATTTAGTTATTGCGCTTCTTACTTTTTTTGGCATAATAAAACGTATACCTATCGGTAGAAAATGTTCCATTATAATAAGGCAATCATGCGTCTTTAAAATCTTTAACTTGAGGTCTTTCATAGAAACAAGTCTTCTAATATCTGACGAGTACCCTTTTGGAACTTTAACTTCACTTAGGAACTTACACAATATTTTTTTCCCTTTCTAGATAGAGTGTAAATAGCAGGTGTTAGATATGTTCGTCTTCCTTTCTTCACGGGTCCCAATTCAGTTCTAATTCCCATCTCTACCATGTTTTCCCTTACTTTAAGGTCATCCTTAGACTTCCTTTTTATATTGAGTAACGTACCAATAACACTGTCAAATACATTTTTTTAATATGCATAACATCAAGAAAATGTCTTACGTACAAAGTTTTTCAATATGGCAATTAAAAAAATGACCTCTTCTTCCACCCACCTGTGACAACTTTATGTGCAAAAGGCTTGCCAAACTAAATACTCACATCTTTCACCTTTTCAAAAATTTGATCATCTGTCAATCCAGGCAGAGCTCTATGTTATTTGGTATCTTCGTTGAATGCTTTTCTCCATCCACAATATTGATGTTTAGAATTTAAGAATCTACGATGACCGAGAAATACATTCTTCTAACAAAGTTTCAATCGCGTCGTATCGGTTCCATCTTCATAGACAGGACACATTTTTTCACCTTTAGTGCTATCCCTGATAGATTTCTGTACGCTGGAAAATCATTAATTGTTCCAAACAACATCTCCCTCAAGTTGAAACTTTCTTTCCTATACCCATCATAAACCTCCACACCGTTCTCCCAAAAAATATTCAAATATTTGATTAAAGGTTCCAAGTATACGTCTATGTCATTTCCTGGTTACTTAGGCCCATAAATTAACATAGACAACATCATGTACTTACGCTTCATACATAGCCACGAAGGTAGGTTATAAATCATAAGAATCACAGGCCATGTGTTATGCGAGATACTTTGAATACTGTGTGGGTTTATTCCATCAGTAGACAATGCTAAGTGAAGGTTTCTTGCTTCTTTTCCAAATTCAGGATAATCATTATCAATTTTCATCCACTATGGTGAATTTGCCGGATGTCGAAACTTTCCATCAACAATTCTTTCATCTGCATGCCAAGTCAAGTGTCTTGAATCAGTTTCACTATGATACATTCGTCTAAATCTCGGAATTATAGGAAAATACCATAAGACTTTTGTCGGAGACAACTTTTTCTTATATCGAGGGGCACCGTATTTAGGATACTCATTTAACGATGCATACTCGTTTTGAAACAAAACACAATCTTCTGGACAAGCATGTATCTTATCATAGCTCATGCCAATAGAGTAAAACACCTTTTTGGCCTCATACGTTTGATTGGGAAGAACATTATCCTCTGGTAGCATATCTTTCATAAGGGCTAATAACTCTGTGAAACTTTTATCCGACCATCCATTGCCCGCCTTTAAGTTGTACAACTTTAATACCGCAAACAATCTTGTGAATTTTGTACAACCATTATACAATGGTTTCTCTACATCGCTTACCAACCTCTCGAACATTTTTGGACAATCATTAAGATCTTCTTCAAGCGCTTCTGCAATCTCTTCGCCTCAATCATAATTGTATGTATCTGTGCAATTGTCGTTTGAAGCATAGGTCATATTATCCCCCGATTCAACATTCCCGTTACTTTCTCACCATGCATATTTTAACATGTATAACTTCTATCAATTCCATACCATACTAAATGCGATGCCAACTGAACTGCGTCAACCCGACTCCCATAGCAACAACCCAAATAAGGACATGTCATTCGACTGGGGTCTTTGGCGTGCGCAACAGCAAACTTAACAAATTCTGATACCCCATTCTCGTACTCTTTCGACAATCGATTGGAATACATCCATGTCTTATCCATGGTTTTACTAATTAAGCTAAGCAAAAACGACTAATTAGGACACAAAACAGTATAATGCATTTCTGTAAAAATGCAAAGTATACACAATATGGATACGGAGTAAGAAAACACAACATATTCATGTAATTTCAAACAAATTCATCACAATACCAATAATTTGAGGAAGAAATTTACCTCGGATTTACCGAACAGCAACGTCGAGAAGTTGAAACAAGAAGGTTAAACTCACAGAAACACAGGGAATGAGTGTTGTACATATAAAACAACATCATAGATAAGTCATAACATATAAAACAATTCAAGAAACTTATATGATGCACATGAATAATTCAAGAACCAAGTAATCGATCATTCAAAAAAATCAATTCATAAATGAAACTAAAACCAAAGAAACTCAAGTTATTATTCAATTCACATTCAAAACAAGAAAACACAAGTTAGTATTCAATGTACATGTAAAAAATCAGCATGACGTACATTGTACTAAACACACTTAAACTCAAGTAACCGCAGCGGTAAACATGATTATCGCTTCACAAACAAAACCGAGAATCCAAAAATGCATGCTATTTGTTCAATTCAACTTCAAAACATGACAAATCAAGTTCACAACAAGCCATAATCAAACAAACAAACCTCCATACAGTCACAAGTAAGAATAAAATAACGACCCGAAATTCAACTCAAATCAATCAAACATCTATCGGAAATACAATGGTATCACAAACCGATATTCCCATTTAAGTCCAATCCCAAACAATAATCATTATCTCTAACATTTACACTCAAACCAACATCCTCTAATCTTCAATAATGAACTCATAGTATCAAAGCCGAATTACAAACAAGCTCAACAACGATATCACAAAACCAAATGTATAAACTAAAACAATTAACATTACCGGTATCAACATTACCTTCATCGAAACTAGAAAAATTAACATTAACTCACAATTCCAATTGAAATTAAAATGTGAATAACACAATAACGTAAATTCAATATCCACATTTCAACAGATTAACACCGATTTGCTATAACGACACAATTAACGCAATGAAGCAGGGTTTTCACATGTTTTCACATAACTTAAATAATTTCAACAACATTCAATGTGACACTAATGTTAGCATTCACAAATCAGAATTGATTAAACTTGGTGTTTAACTTTAACACAAATCGTACTCGATCCAATAAATTCATAAAGCCAAATCAAAAACCTATTCTTATTCAGTCTTAGTTGCAAATCAGAATCAATTCCAAATAATAACACCAAACTACCTTCACTGAAATTGTTTCAATATGTCAATTTATCATATGATATTCAACATTAATAGATTAAACCAAAGATAAGCATGACAACGTCAAAAATTTACCACAAATTGACACAAACATTTTAAATTAAAAATGATAACAGAAGCAAGACATTGCTAACACAACTTCATATTTGAAACAACCGAGATAGAATCGAAAAAGAAAAATTACCAAACTGTTTGTAACGTCGGGTTGGACTGTGTTGAACTGCTACAAATAAACGAGTTCACTGAGTTATTATTCAGTGTGAGACAGAGAGTATATAGCTAGACGCAAAACTGGACTCGGCGGAGGATATCGTGGCTTGTCGTTGCGTAGAGGTTCTGACATTCACGGGGAGACAAGGAGTTGCGATAACTAAACCCTATCAAAAAACTGGAGAACAAAGCGAGCAAAGGAGAGATAAGAACCTAATAAACCCTAAACGGAGAAGAACCATAGAAGTAAATGCAAAATAAGAGAAGATCGTAGTTTGTTAACTTGAGAACAACGACGGGAAGCATTTTGTTGATGATGGTGAATGGAGTTTTGGAGGGTGATCGAGTAAGATGAAGAGGAAGAAGGAGGGTGAACGATATTTTGTTATGAGAATGGGTTCTGAGAATGCGTTCTGAGATGGTGAAGATGAACATAAATAGTGTTTTGTTATTTCAAGGTTTCTCAATTTTAATTATAACATGGCATACGATAGCGCTTTTTAAAAGCGCTTTTTAAAAGCGCTTTCTTATGGCCAGATATAGCAGCGCTTTTTCCTAAGAAAGTGTAACACCCCTTCTATTTACCCGCGTTTTTATAAATATTAATCAGAGTTTTTAATCACAAATCAAGAGGCGTCACAATTTAAATAATTCAAATTAACCAAAAACAGTTGTCATGCTTTCACTGAAGGAAATCATTAAATGTAACAGACTTAAGATTATGTTTAACAGCGGAAATGAAACATAACAACTCCTGAATACATCATTCGTAACTATTCCAGGATTTAAATCGAAACATAGACCAAAACCATTACTTAATATTCATAAAGAATTTCAACATTCAAACATTTCCCCAGTGTTACATCTACCAGAGCACGAGACTGACACGCGGATTAACTAATGACTCGACTCTAGAAGCTATCCTCACTGATTCCAAGCAGCTAATCACTTCAAATCTGAAATCATTAAAGTAAGGGTGAGATTTCTATCCAATATAAAATGCATTATACGTTTTTAGATACAACGGAATAATTCAATACGTTAGTCCATTATCCAAACACATAGTCATGATCAATTCACAAATGCATCTCACACAATGAACATGTAAATATAACAAACAATGGAAATTGCAACACTGGAAACCATCCTAGCATGTTACAATTCCATATGCAATGCAGACTCTATGCATGTGGTACCAAAACGTGAACCGAGTTCACCCACTGCTCCGTTTACATGTGGAAAGACAGCGGAAATCCATGATTCGCCCATAACCACTGGGCCAAGAATCTAGCCTCACTACCTCTAAATCCTGGTAAGTTTATTGGCTCTGTCAGCTCACTTCCGCACAATGGGAATGAACCAATTAACAAATGTTTATGCATGCATGATAAAAGCATGCAACATCAATTCACAGATTATGATATCAACATAATTCACATAATTCCAATCACCAATGTATTACATTCAATTGCAATGAATAATCAACACAACATTGTAAGCATTAGTTCTCATCCGATAACTCAGACCATTCATAATAATTTCCCATTATCCTTAACTATCCACACTTTTCAAAATCGGAAGCTCGACTCTTTTTAAAATAATTTTAGCAAAATAATATTTTTTCCTTTCTAAAAGATAGCATTTTAAATTTAAGAAATAATGCCGAAAACGGCACTCGAATCGGAGTTACGGTTTAGAAAATATGAATTTTTGAAGTTTAAGTATTTTTGAACTCAATACAGTGGAACCCGATTCCTACCACAGGACAACCCGGTTCCCACTTTTGAAAAATAAATTTTTGACGGAACCGGTTCCTACCCCTCTGGGAACCGGTTCCTACGTACAAAATTTCCAGTTTTTGAAAGTTTACACTGGGAACTCGGTTCCTCCCCACTGGGAACCGGTTCCCACGACCTGCAAAATCAAAATATGCTATTTTGACAGCATTTACCCATTCCAAATCAATTCCAAACATTCATGTACGAATTGCAACATGAGGAACACTAAAATACATCCATTTTACACCATTATAACATCAGACAACATTATTTCATCATTCCTATTAGTTATCTGACACATTAATGCTTTCCGACCTACAATCCGACACAAATAGGGTTTAATCCTACAAACCTATATTAATCCAAAATCGAATTTCCTAACGTACCCAATCATCCATTTTATTCCCAAAACCCATAAGGAATTAAAACCGAATGAAATCACCCATTACCTCGCGATGATCTCTGATTTCCTCGGCGTTGGCTTTTTCCTCTATTCTCTTCTCTTCTCCAATTCTACGTGAAATGATTTTCCAAAAAGACCTTCCTTTCCTTCTTTTCCTTTTTATAATCCTTTTATTTATTCCAATAAAATAAATAATTAGTAACTAGTAAAGTAGAGTACTTTACTCCTCACACCCTCTAATTACTCTTCTTTTTAATTAAATAGTCCAATTAAATCCAAAAATATAAATAATCAAGCCTTTAATTAATTAAATAATTAAATTCCTAATTATTTAATATTTAAATTAAATCGGGGTGTCACAGAAAGCACTTTCTTTACCTATGCCTTTAACAGCGCTTTTAAAAGCGCTTTCTTAGGTTATCCTTTAGCAGCGCTTTTAGAAAGCGCTTTCTAAGGGCAACATATAGCAGCGCTTTTGAAAATTACTTTCTTAAGCTAGCCTTTAAGAGCGTTTTTTTGAAGCGATTTTTTTTATAACTTATGGCAGCGCTTTCTCATAAAAGTGCTTTTTGATAATAGTATTCAAAATATAGATTTGGTACAATACGAAATAAAAAAAACTAAGTCAAAATACCATCAAACTAAACTACTGCGTATGGAGGAGGAGGCTTGTCATCCTTAAGGCGTCCCTCCGCTGCCTCATGTAGACTAGGGCACCCTGAGCCTCCGCCATGATGGCTTCCAAAACGCCTCTAACATTGGATCCGTCAAGAAACAGCCCTTTGGCGATGCCATCCCTAACAAGCTCCATGATACAGCAGCACCTAGGCAGCACGTCTTGGGCATGATCCCTCCTCGCCTCCTCCTCCTCCAGGATCTCCTGATGAGTCGGCCTGGGTGGGTCCCCTGGAACCTCCCGTTTCATGTATGGATGGGAAATCCTGAATAACCATAACATGTAATCGTACATGTAACTTCAGTCGTTTAAAGCCATGGTACTCCTGGCCTCCTCAGGTACGAGATGATTCTCAAGATCATCAAAAATCTCATCCATCTCCCTCCTATTCACTTTTGGAGGAGCAGATAAAGAAGGATGTTGAGGAATCATCTAATTATACCCGAACTGACGCATCACTCGCTTAGGCATATAAGCAGTAGTCTTCCGAGTACCGCAGGCAAACCAACCTGTAAATATAGAAATCTCCTCAAAAGCTATCATCTCGCGGTGGTCGACATAGGCACTGAAGTGGATGTCCTCATGCACTATCTGGTCCAAGTAAACCCGATATGACAGTGTCGCTTGGTTGCCTCTGAGCGGCTCATATGCATATGCACAAGGCATCTACTCAGTATAACCCTCAATAAATGACTATCCAGAGATGCAGGGGAAGTGCTCCAGAATCCATCCCGGAAAAATCAAAATTAAACCAGTTAGTTTCAAAATCAAAATAATTAAAAAAGGAAGCTAAGAGAAATATTTTATACCGCCATAAGAGGCATGCTGCCGATGACCAACCTCGTCTTCCACCTATTCACCTCCATCAACTTGGTATACAATTAAATCAAGCAGACAACCCTTAGTTCCACCAACCGACCTACTCTAAATCAACAAAGAACCTAAGGTACATGATGTCAGTGTAGGTGGCACTCGTTCGTGTCCACAAAGATCTGGGACCCAACAAGATACAAGAGGTATGCTCTCATGGCATACCCCCTATGAAGGGTAACCTTCTCAGGATTACCATCAGCCGCTCGTGCACGCGCAACCTCCACATCAAAAACCCTTTTCAACAAACTATATTTCACGTGGCAACCACGTGTCTTATCAACCTCCTTCAGGGCCTCCTCTACGGTAACTCCAAGCCTCTCAACCAACAGCTCAATCACCTTGTCTTTCTCCAACTTCTGGTGATCCAAAAACCGCCTTTTGATCGGAAGGTGAAGCAGACAAGCGTCGTCGTCCAGTGTAATCATCATTTCTCCATGTGGTAGATGAAATGAAGACGTCTCCTCGTGCCACCTCTCTATAAAAGTGTTGGTCATCCCCTAATTGACCACACTATATCCACAGAACGTTAAGTCTCTCAACCCTGTAATATGTAGTAGATCATCAAACCATGGCTCGAGAGGGAAAGTTAGCTTGTTGATCTTCCTCTCATGGCTGATGACCTTCAATCTATCGCGATCCTATACAAAAAAATTCACTGTTAGAATCCATAATATTATTCATAATATAACATAATTAATAAATGAAACATAAATATAAATTTCGTACCTCTCCATACCATAAATGTCTAGCCACATGGGTGGGATAAAGAGCGAGCACAAATAAGTCAGAAGGTCCCCCTCCAAAGACCTGAGGGACTTGGGTGTTGTCGGTGCCTCTGTTGGCACTGATGGTGCCTTTGGTGCCACTAGTACATCAGGTGTCACTAGTACCTCGGACGTTACTGGTACCTCAGGTATTGAGGGTGTAGGATCACGTCTCACCTCAGATGGCCCCTCCTGTGAAGTAGATGAGGATCCCGTCTAAAAAATCAGCAGTTGTGAGGATGGTGAGGATGTGTGTCCGTGGTAGGATGAAGGTGGGGATGGATGAATTAAAGACTCTTGTCTGCTACGCGAGAAATGAGTAGAAGGTGTAGAATCAAAATCAACAAAATGTGCCTCAAACATAGCTTGTCCGGATGTCGAAGGAACCTGTTTGGCCAACCACCTATCTCTCCGCACAGAAGCATGTTGTGAAACCCGACCATGCCTAAACGTGGCGGTCTCTCATACATATCTCGTGTAGAAGTAAGAACGGAACGTTATCATATGGCTTACAGAGGAACAAATGAAAAAAAAACAATGCAGAAAGAAACCGAAAATTAATCTCCGGTTCTGTTACAAAGCAAAATTGAAAAAAATAATGCTGACAAAAATTGGAAATTAACCTCCGGTTTTGTTTATGCCATGAACCCGAAAATAAACTTCTCGTTTCCTCTGCGAAACAAAGTTCGTATCATCCCCACCCTAACATCCCAAATGTGTCAAAAAAACACGAATTGATCATCAAAATAACTATACAAACACTTAAATAATGACTCCTAAGGATATATATTGCAAAAAACAACACATTTAAAATCCTATTTCACTAATTTCAATAGAAATCACATAAACTCTAAAAATGTGTTAAATCACCTACTTGATTGATTGAATATGGTTGTTGCTTGCTTGATTCCGTTACTTGTTGCATTTAAGCAATGCTTGGTGACTTGTGTTGATTATTTGAGAAAAAAATTGATTTTGGTGAGAAGGGTTGAAAGAGAGAGTTTGATAGTTTGTTTTTGAAAAGCTTGCTATTATGGGGAGGGGAAAGGTTCTGGCGCCCTTTAAGTGCATCCAGGAACCAGAAATATACTTCTGATTGCAAACCGTAAGTAAATTTCCGGTTTGCACCCAACCCTTTTCAACCTGATTTGTATGGTATAGGGTGCGAACCGAAAGTTCATTTCCAGTTTCCAGGGCAGTAGTGGAATTTCACGTGGTGCACAAGAAGACTATGAGACGGGTTAAGAAATTCACATTATAATTGAGTATATAATTTACAAACCCTTTAAATAGATGATTAGAAGTTTAATATTTGTGTGGGGAAATTTTTTGATTGGCGAGGAGACTCTATCTCATGTGTTCAACATATTTTATATGGAAGATTAATCATCCATGATAGATAAAACTTTGTATTTAAAATGGAATTTATTTCGTATCGGAACATAAAATAAGTGGTAGATAACCATGACAATGAGGTCATTGGTATAGTGGTGATAGTTATTTGATGATTAGGGATACATGTGTCAGTACTTCAATATTTAAGTTATTAATGTTTGAGAGATGTTGAACTTTGTAAATACGAGTCAATAAATCACAAATGAATTGTTCATATTAAAAATAGAATATTTGGTTCTGTTAGATGATAGGTTACGATCTAGAGAGTGGTGAATAGCTTGCAAATGAAACATTCATATTAAAAATTCTATTTAAAAAAGTTTAACTATGGCACACTAAAATAATCATGAATCGACAATCGTCTATCTAAACAGTTATCGAAAAGATCATATATGAGTCAAACCGATAAAACAAATACATAAGAAGAAAAAACAATCAATATATTTTGAGAAACTACGTTTTAATAAAGCCACACAATAATAATATATTTCCAATAAAATATCAAACAAAAATTGACTAAAGCAATTTGTCGAACACTTTATTTGCAATTGATTCAAAACAAATTTTTCTATGATTTTGTTGATATGTAAATCCATTACAATCACATAGATTGTCATCAACTCAACAAAACAGTTTGAATTCTTAAAAAACGAGATGAACTCAATGTATTGATTGTACAATCAACATTTTCACAATTTACAAGTAAAAGTAAAAGAAAGAGTGATAGAGAGAGACATAGGGATTTGTTTAGGAAGTTCCCTAATCGTTCTCGCTATAGGTACGTCTGCCCCCATATCCAATGGAATTAAGATAATAAAAATTAAACTTTTAAAATGTAGTTTACGAGATAAAAAGTAGTATCCCAATCCTCCCAACCCATATGGTTGATGTTGGCCCTAACTTATTCTCTCCCTTTAATATTAAGCTCAATCAAGTAACCCAATACTTCCAATTAGATCCTTCGATTATCACTACTCCTTTGACAAAACCCAATTCTTCAAAGTTTTCTCTAGTTTGAATCCAAATTGAGAGTGTATTGTGACCCAAGATTACAGAAGTGATCCTTCGGTTACCATTTCTCCTTTGACAAAACCCCCGTTCTCCTAAGCTTTCACTCGGTTGAATCCAAATTGCATAATCTTGTGATCAAAATCCCAAATCAATCTTTTATCTTGGAAGAAAATCCCAAATGAATTTATCTTGAAACCCCAAAGGAATCTTCAACCTAATTTTATTACATCAAACCTAAATTGGACCTTATCAACCTAATTCTCCCAACAAAAATTATTTTATGTAATTGTTGTGTTTATGCATAGAGATATGTTGATGATGATGAACAACGCTTTGTATATTTATGGTTTTAATAATGATAAATGATGCATGAATGGTATTTATATGATGTGTGATTTAAGTAAGAAACAAAACAAAAAAAATAGATTAGGGATAATATGGACGATCATTGCTTTACATTTTTCTTGGTTTTCTTCAATCTCTTGTTTGGTAAAATAAACACATAAGAATATGCCAACCCTTCACCCCTAAAGTGAATTTCTTCGATTAGATATGCATATTATATTGTCAAACTATCTTGAACACCTATTGAAGGTGTTGGACATGTAGTTCCTTTTGGCCAGACTTTATGACCATATTATCCATTTAAACTTCAAACGCCACTCCTATATATTATTGGAAGGTCTTATTCATCATTCTCTGGTAGGTTACACCGACATTCTTTAATCTAAAAGGCGTGACAATATATTGATAATTGGCATGATCGTCCATAAAGGTTGTCTTTATCCAGTCATGTGTATACGTAGGTACCTAATTATACCCCGAATAGACGTCCATAAATGAAAGTAATTTATATCTTGCATAATTATCTTCTATTTTATCAATGTTTCAGAGTGGGTAAGAATCTTTTGGGTAAGCCTTATTAAGATACATATAATTAATAAACATCCTTCATTTCCTAGAGGCCTTATTTACCAACACCACATTAGATAATCACTTTTTATACCTGGCATTGGAAATGAATTGGGTGTCTGATAAGCCCTTAATTATGCTAGTAGTGGCTTTATTTTTTCTAGAGATTGTCTTTTGTGACGTTAAGAGACATAAAAGATACTAGCGTTCATATTCAGTTGGTGGAATGCTTCACTAGGATCAATGTCGTTCATCTCATGCAGGGTTATAGTGAAAAGGTTGGTGTTATCCTGGAGGCATTCAATGAATGTTGCTATTACTTATAAAGGAAGTTTGACACCTACTTTAACTTACCTAGCTGGGTCTCCCCGAGTTGGATGGACTCGAAATCACCATCTGGAATCGTCCAAACCCCCTCTTAATGAACATCTAGGTCGAATGCACCAAGACCCCTTAACTTTGCTCTTACTTCTGCTTCTGAGGCCGTGTTCGACTCTAAATGATTCTTTTGGATGCTTTCTTTAATCTGTTTTGCTTCATCTACATCCACGGTTATTGTGACTCCCCTTCTTTTTGCATCGACGTAAGTCATCTTCAAAAGAACCAAAGATACCACTGCATCTAGTCTCTCTATGAAGGATTTCCCTAGGATACCTCTAAAGGCGCTCCAACACGGTACTATAAAAATGGAGGATTACTTTTACTTCATGAGCTCATTCTCCTTCAGACTTTGTGAGATCTATATCAACTTAAGGACGCAATATCAAATTGTTGAATGTTAATAGAATTCTCCACCACATTGATTCAAACTAGTTTGTTGGATACCTTTCAGATCCATCATGTCTGAGTAGAAGATATTACATGAACTTCCTTCATCCACGAGGAATCCAGTTAGATTGTGACCAACTATGGTAACTGCAAGAATCAAAGGTAGATCAACGATTAGAATTTCATTGATCGTATCACGACCTAGAAATCCTAATTTTGATTGATTTTATTCGTCGAATGTTTATATCAGTTACGAGTATAAAGCGATTTGATGAAGGATAGATGCTAGATTATGCAATATTACGAAATTCACCAATCACTTAATCTTAGTGAACATTTGATTCAAGGGATATATGGAAAACTTTAGACATGGCTACTAGAGTTACTATCTCTGATTCTCGTGTTACGGTTACAGATCTATTTTCAAATCAAAATTGACTTGAAGATGGAAATTAGCAGGAATCATATGTTGTTTTACATAGACTGCATCACTGTTCTGTTCGAGGACCATAAATGGATGAAGTTGGAAAACTTATGATCTTGAATGGTGACTCTGATATTCTTTACAGTGGCGCATGATAGGCATGTATGATTATCACTCAAACACCCAAATCAATTCAAGATTCAAAATGAATATCGTAAAAAATAGAGATCAAATATTGTACTTTACTCTTCGCGTATGAACTAATTTTTATATTTTGGATCAAGTAAAGTGGATTTGAAATGGATTAAGCCTTGATCATCTGGA
Organism: Vicia sativa; assembly: GCA_021764765.1. Lineage (NCBI taxonomy): Eukaryota > Viridiplantae > Streptophyta > Magnoliopsida > Fabales > Fabaceae > Vicia > Vicia sativa. The sequence goes on from CM038795.1 coordinate 178,706,918, forward strand.
TCTTTAGTTGATCTACCACGGGCCCTTTATTGTTTACTTTTCTAGATGATTTAGTACGTGTGTTGTTTACCTTGCTTAGTAAGATGAAAGAAGATGCCTCAGACTTAAATATGAAATATTCAATCACCATTGATTTTATTTCTTCAATACATTAATGTAATTTTTAGAGATGTATAAAAAAATTATGTTGAAGTCAACACACATTTGTTCTTTTTCATGATCAGATAACTATCTAGGTATGGACGAAAATGAGTGTAAGTTATGTAAGTATGGTATCTATAATATAAGAAGATTCATTTTTACCCTTTTCTAAAAATCCAACAATCTACTTTTGGGAATTTCTTTCCCGCCTAGTGAGGTTCTTCTCCACCATCGATGGAAACCCAAAAATACCACTAGGTTTCATAAGTGCACTTACGAATTCACCTCGGAGGTGGACTTCACAAGTGCACTTGCGAATTAACCCATAATTTGTTAAAAATAGGATGAATTTGTAACTGCACTTGCAAATTCACCTGATTTTGGGTAATTCGTAAGTATACTTGCGAAGTTTATGTTTTATTTTAACAAAACATGCAAATTATCCCATAACCCATTTTATTTCGAAACACCAACTATCAAATTCACACATTCAAAACCTAACATTTTTACTATTATAAACTCACTCCATTCAAGTTCATCTTGGCATTTCAACTCATTCCAACTCATTTGAAGTCCGTCAAAATCATCTCCAAATTCAAATTTGTGTAAGTTTTCTTCAAACGTTTTTTATTCAAAATGTAAACTTTTATAAGATTATTAGGTTAGGTTGTAGAAATTAAATTGTATATGAAGTTATAATAGGTAAATATAGTTGTATTGGAGAAAAAAGGAATTTTGGGTGTTTAGGGAATGATTTTTCTGGATTTACAAATTTTTGGACGAAGGGGTTTCGCAACTGTATCTACAAAGTGACCCTAGAGGGACTTCGTAAGTGCACTTACGAATTTTTGCCTGACTTGCTTTAAATTAGAAACCTAACAATTATAATGGTTTATTTCAGGAAAATGGCAGAGAACCAGGATTAAATGGTGCATTTGAGACAAGACAGGCCAAGCCAGATTACCTCGACTCGTCGAGAGCGACAACAACAATAGATTAACCGGCCTAGTGGACGGGGTCGGGTACAAAGGGAGCAACTAGAAATAACTTCTTCTTCTTCTTCAGTGTCACGGAGGAGTCATTTGCATGAGGTATCTTCCTCTGGTGCAAATGAGGAGATAATTGACGAGTAGGTACCAAAGGTAGAGGTATCAGAGGAGGCCAAGGATATTCAGGCGGAGGATGCCGAAAATGTTAAGGTACCAGACGATAATGCTTAGGAACCTACAGAGACAGAGCACGACTATCCAGGAGGTCCATATCACACATCCCTCCTGATTTATTATCAGGATCATGCTGCTCGTTATGTCTGGGATGGGTAGGTACTTTTTGGTTCCACTTTTTCATATTATAATTTTTATTCAAAAATACGGTTCCTCTTGAGTTATTTTTGTCGAATTCTTTTGTTTCAAGAAAGGAAGGCTTTAATGCATATTAACCATTCCCGTAAGATTTTTGATCGTTTTATTCCAAAGGCTCAGTGATTCCATAGTGCTGTGATCGGATCCAGTCTTTCCATATTATGCGATACGAGTTATAATACCATAAGCACCCACATGCAGGGTGCTTTTGCTGAGAGGTGGCATAAGGTGATGTCATCTTTCCACTTTCTTGTTGGGGAGTTGACCATCACCCCTGATGATGTTTCCTGCTTGCTCTAACTACCTTTCAGAGGTAGGTTGCTGAACCATATCAAGATATCCAGAGCTGAGGCGGTTGACTGGATGAATGAGTATATCAGAGCTGATCCGGACAGGGCTGCATCAGACTGCGACTCCACAAACGGGATGCACGTGAGGTTCTCATAGCTAAAGGATCTATATGAGTAGCACCTCGTTGCAGCAGCAACTACAAAATTAACTGCACGTGCAGCTGGTGAGCCTGTGGACGAGGATGTTTTTGTCCAGTTTCACTGTGGTTGTGTTGTCCAGTGTTTTTTGATATACTTGGTAGACATGTCTGTCTTTGTGGGCACGAGTGGCCACTACACCGATGTGACCTATCTGAGGTATTTTATGGACCTGACTATAGTTCGTGAGTGGAACAAGGGTGCTGTTGTTTTGACCTACCTCTACCAAAAGTTGAATGAAGCTTCCAGATGGAGGGCGAGGGCGCTCACTGGCTCGTGCACACTCCTCACGGTACCTTTTTATTTTAACTATTAATTTTAATTGTTTTTAGTTTTTTTGTACTTACACATTATGTTTTTGTTGACGCATAGCTGGATAATATCATACTTTCACCGCATTCATGGTTACACAGAAGATCCCGATTATGAGGCCAAAATACCAAGGGCTTCCAAGTTTATTCTCAACAGAGGCAACCAAAATGTGCTTCCTTACCGGGTATTTCTTGACATTACTGCTCATGACGATATTAACAGGATGCCGTTCGGGGACTACAGGAAGGCTGTGGCATTTGATCCCATCTCATTATACTCTGAGTGGCTTGCTTATGGGTTGAATATGATGGTCAGGTATTTGCCCGAGTGGTGTATCCGCCAGTTTGGCTATGTGCAGATGATACCTAGATCTCCTTTTTAGGCTCCTCGCGATACCATGACACGACGAGATCTCGATGATGTCTTCCAGAATTGGGAGAATCATATGGTGCTGTTGGATGAAGATTTTGATATATATGATTCGAAATGGAATCATTGAGCTCGAAACGAAATGATGTCAGTGTTCGTGGGAACAAAGTGAATGTCACAATTCGGAATGAAAGAATTGGCTCTTCGCATGGACGTACTGAAACTTGGAGCTTCGAATGACAATTATGATGATACATATAAAGGAAGCTTTGAAGTGGTAGTAGGATTATATCTGAGAAGTGAGTTCGAAACGAAGTGGCCAAAGCATTTGAAATTCAAACGCGAGCGGGATAATTGGGAGTTAGAAATGTGCGCTGGAGACGGTTCGAAGACGCGTGGAAGCAAGAGAAACGTAGTGTTCTGCATGTTCTGAACGTGGCAAGATCTCATAAGTCAGACCGTTATGGTCGAAGTAGTATAAATAGAAGTCTTAGTGTTAGGATTTCGTGTGTCATATCTATTGTACAAAAATTCAGTAAACATTCAAAATACCACATGGCTAGGGAAACGAATGCTCGAATGATGTACGTATGATTGCACCGAAACTTTTATTATTCAGTAAACATCTTTATCTTTCCAGTTTATCCTTTATCTTTGCATCAATGTCTTTTAAATTCTTTACATTCAAAGTCATTTAACTTTTCCTTGCATTTAAATGTTTCTTTTATTTCAAAGTCTTTTACATTTCAGAAACTCTTTACATTAACGTTCTTACTTTCCAGAGAATCTTTTACATTCTTGTCTTTTACATTTCATGCTTTTACATTAAAAGTCTTTTACCTTTAAAAACCATTTACGTTTTCCTGCATTTATACATTTCTTTGCAAATCGAACCTTTATGCGTTTACTTGTTCAAATCAGTTTTATGTTATTTTACTTGATCATGTCATTAAGTTATTTAACATTGTGATCGAAATACATTGGACATATATAAAACACTTTAAATACAAGTCTTAAACATGAACACTTATTTTGTTATTAATTCTATCCAAACGACCAATACCCCATAGGATCAATCTAGTCGATCCTGCAAGTTACCAGAGGAATTGAATAACAATCATAAAGCTTATTCGATAGTTTGGAGGACTAGCGGTTGTTTCACCAGAAATCACTGTGAACAAATTGGCACACCCGGTGGGACGATCATTGGTCGTTACAAATTAAAATAAAATAAGGATTATAAGACATAATTATTATAAAAGTTCTCTCTGAGTAAACAAAGTTCGTTGGTATATGAACTTTAGGAGTGGTAGAATAACTAATAGTAACCAACCCTTACCCAGAAGAAAACGAAATAATAGGATGTCTAATCCAAACAATCAACAAGGGGAACAAAACGCCCCACATGGAACAGGCACTAATGCGTCTGTTTCGACGGGAACGTCCAACGCGATCCCTTCGAATGCACAGTCAGTTGCATCTTCGACTAGTAATATGGCCACGAACGGAACAAGTGGCATGTCAACAAACAATTCGATCCTAGGCAATACAGGAACCACTGGGTATCTTGGGGGATTTGTCCCACCATCAGGGGCACAAACCCACTTCGCTACCCCTCCACCAACTAGACCACCCAGTTTCGATAGTAATAGACCCAGAAATCCCCCTTATGGGATGCCGACATCTTTTATGGCAGGTTTACAAACTTCGACTTCGAATACGTCACCACAATTAGGGTCTGGTTCTGGGGCTAATCAATTCATGACAAATAACCAAGGGTCAATAGGTTATAGTGCATTGCCTATCCTAACCACAGAAAATCAGATAGCTTTTAGGCAGTTAATGGATGATAGTAACCATAACATGATATGAGTCTTAGCGCAAACTATGCAAGAAATCTTTGCCCCAATAGTACAAAATGTAATTGTGACAAACAGAGAAAACGCAAATAACATGAGTCGAATAGCAGATTTCTTCGCTCCGCCAGAGAGGCGTAGGCAGAACCAGGCACTGGTTTGAGCAAACATACCTATCATCGAACAAGTTGCTGATGACCCACCTTATAGGCCAGTCAGAGAGGGGTTAATTTGGGGGCAAGGGCACAAAGGGTAGATGCCCCGATGATTCGAGAAGAACCACAAAGGGGATTGATAGAACCACTAGCAAGGGTCGAAAGATTAGATGCCCCAGTGATTCGAGAGGAACCACAAAGGGGATGATGGAACCAGGGGCAAGGGTCGAAAGATTAGAAGCCCCAGTGTTTCGAGAAGAACAACCTAGAGGAGTTGTCATGGTGGGTCGAAACCAAGATGCTGATGCAGTTGTCCATAGAATTCGAAATGACAATATCTTGGCAGAAAATAACCTAACCACCATGATAGAGAGGATTATGGCCCAAAACGGTATTAATACAGGGATTAGAAGGCCAAATTATGCCTCTCCTATAGCAGATTATGTAATGCATACTGATTTACCAAGGGGATACAAGATCCCTAAGTTTACAAAGTTTGCTGGAGATACCATTGAATCAACGGTCGAACATATAGCCAGATATTTGACCGAAGCAGGAGACATAGCAAATAATGAGAACCTTAGGATTAAATATTTCCCAAGTTCCCTCACTAAAAATGCTTTCACATGGTTCACCACTTTGCCTCCTGGATCAATAGACACCTGGACCCTCTTGGAGAGGTTATTCCATGAACAATTCTATACGGGACAATTGTAACACCCCATCTAAATACCCCGAATAATATTAATTAAATTAATATCTACCTCAGCTTTAATCAGAGTTAACACGGAAAATGAGGGATGTCACAATTAATAAATAAAATCAAACTTCAATTAAACAGTAGCCATGCTACACTGAGGATCAAGATTTTCAGATAATTCAGTCAAACTAAGACCATGTCTTACACAGCGGAAATATCATAACCAAAAACGGAATAATCCAATCATTATTATTCCCAACAAAGTTTAAAGAAAACAACTAAACAATTATCTAATTCCTCAACTAACGTTCCCCAGTGTTACAAACTAATCAGAGCATGACACTGACACGCGGACATAAATGATAAGCTCTAGAGCCTTCCTCACCAACTCCTGAGCTGCTAAATTTAATCTGAAATGGTAAGTAAGGGTGAGACTTCTCATAATTAAAGCATATTATAAACTTCTCATTTAACAATATATTACAAGCATATTATTCCACCCACTTAACACAATTCAGATTCAACACACAATCATATTCATACAAGTCATCATGCATAATTCAATAGACACCAGAAGAATTGCAACACTGGAAGACATCCTAACATGTTACAATTCCATGCAAACACAAATGCAGACTCAATGCATGCGGTACCGACACGTGACCAAGTCACCCAACACTGATCCATCATCAACCGGATACAATAACCATCGATTCATCCATAAACACCCGGACACGAATCCAGCCTAACCACCCATCCTTACTCGGGTATCGGTTATCGGCAATCCAAGTCAAATTCCGCACAATGGGAATTAACTTCACCAAAACAATGCACATGCACGCACATCTCTAGCATGCAACATTAATCAGTCTATGTAATACATCCACTTAACATAACTGAATCAAACCAATCAACATGATATTTCAACAAATCATGCATACAATTAACAGCAACATAAACATGCTTTACATCCACACAATACCAATACATTCATCACACAGGATCTCTGCTACACACACCTCAATATGCGTCAATCAAAAGTCACTTATTTCGGAACTTGACTCATTTTCAAAATAATTTCAAGTTTTGGAAAATATTTTCATTTCATAAAATAGAGCATTAAATTTAAGAAATAACGTCCAAAACGGCGCTCAAAACGGACTTACGGTTTGAAAGTTATGACTTTTCAAAGTTTGACATTTTTCAAAAAAATAAAGCAGAACCCGGTTCCTACACAGACAGAAACTGGTTCCTGCAGAGGTTCAAAAACACGCCTCTGGAAAATTGTATGGGAACCCGGTTCCTACCCATACAGGAACCGGTTCCTGAGTGCATTTTTCCAGGTTTTCACAGTTTTTCAATGTGGAACCCGGTTCCTTCCCACTGGGAACCGGTTCCCACGTGTTATAAAGTCATTTCCTGCACTTTTGACAGCATTCTTTCATTCCCAATCAAACTCAAACTTAACCATACGAATTCTAACATGGGAAACACTAAAATGCATCCAATTCGCATCATTATCACACCAAACAACATATTTCCATCATTTCTTTTCATCTACTGACACCCTAATTATTTCAATCCATAATCTGACACAATCTGACACAATTAGTATACATCCATGGAAACTTAGAGATTCCTAAACCAAGATTTCCTAACATGCTATGACCTATAGTATCAAAATCAAAACCTATAATATGAAATAATCAATCGAAATCACCCCTTACCTTGTGGGTTCTTCGAATTCTGACACTTCTAGGTCTTTTTCCTTCTTTCTCCTCTTCTCAACTTCACGTATCCTTGTTTCTCCAAAAATAACTCCTTTTTCTCCTTTCCTTATTTTAATTCCTTTTATTCCTTTTAACATAAATAAAATAAATTCATTAATGTAAGTAGAGTCTTTTACTCCTCACACCCCACTTTACTCAACACACCTCCAATATTTCCATAATTAATCTCAATAATCCAATATATTAATAAATTATGTTCTCAATTAATTTAATAATTAAAAATCATAATTATTTAATTATCGAATTATTTTGGGGTGTCACAACAATCCAAGATAAGTCTAAAGGAACTAGCAAGTGTTAAGAGGAAGTTTACTGAACCCATAGATGAGTACTTAAATAGGTTTAGACTCTTGAAATCTAGATGTTTCACAGTAGTTCCTGAACATGAGTTAGTCGAAATGGCCGCTGGTGGCCTGGATTATTCTATTCGAAAGAAATTAGATACACAATACTTGAGGGATATGGCTCAGTTAGCAGATAGGGTTCGACAAGTCGAAAGACTAAAGGCCGAAAAAGCCAGGGCTTTCAAAAGTAATAAGAAAGAAAGAATTTCCTATGTCGAAACTGAGGAAGTCGAAGACTATCCTGAATTCGAAGAGGTCGAAATAGATCTCGCTGAATTAAAACAGGCTCCACCTTACTCTTGTAAACTATTAGTTCCCACAAAAGGGAAAGAAATTGTTGAAAATGAGAAAAGTGATAAATTCCCAAAGAAGGTATATACCTTCGATGTGACAAAGTGTGATGAGATTTTCGATTTGCTTGTCAAAGATGGCCAATTAATTGTGCCATCAAATGTCAAAATACCTCCTTTAGATCAAAGAAAGAAAAGAGGATTTTGTAAATATCATAGTTTTCTAGGCCATAAAACCTCACAGTGTTTTCTTTTCAGGGATTTGATTCAAAACGCAATTAAGGATGGTAGATTGAAATTTGCTGACAAACAAAAAATGAAAGTAGATGAAGACCCTCTAGATGTGGCAGACACCAACTACTCCGAGCCTTCGTGCATGGGAGAAATCAATATGGTGAAGCAAGTCAAAAGGCCACTCCATTGGGAGAAGAAAACACTGAAAGCGAAAGCTGGGTGTTAGTCGAAGTCAACAATGGAGTCACTGAGGACGTCCACAAACAACTAGAGGCTTCGACCGAAACAATGCCATCTGGGTGTTTCGAAAGAGATCCAGGCTACTGAGGGCCAGGAAGACCAGAAGCAAAATTTGACACAGGCCACTGAAGGCCTAAGGCTAAAATTGGAGAGAGTAAAGATCACGAAACCAACATCCCCTCAAAAAGAAATCTGGGATACCTTGGGAGAACCCAGTGGGAAGTTTGATTATCTGGTAAAATATTCTGCTCCAGAGAGTTCGAAAATCCCAATCGAAGATGTCAAGCCCACAGGATAGGAAGATGATGATATAAAAAGGGAAGATGGAGATGGTAGCATTCCTCAGAAGAAAGTCTGGGATACCTTAGGGGAACCCAGTGGAAAATTTGATTACTTGGTAAAATACTCTGCCCCAGAGAGTTCGAAGATTCGAATCGAAGATGTCAAACCATCAGGATGGGGAGATGATGACGAAAAAGGGGAAGATGTAGATGTCAATATGGTGGATATGAAGAGACCCTATTCTGAGATGCAGGAAATGGAAAGATACCTTGAAAAAGAAAAATACAAAACGGACGATGGCTATGCTGCAGATACCAGCCTTAAAGATTATCTCATGTTGTGCCACAAGGGAAATGCTGAAATGATGCTATGTCCCAGATGCAGCATCATCTGCAACCAGAGGATTGCTGCAAATTTCGAGAGGAAACAAAGGGCTCGAACCGGAGTCAATTGGCGCCAAGACAACCAATTATTCAGATGCTACCCTAGAGCTGGGGAGAGTTTGTTGGAGTTCGTAGTTCGCTATCACAAAGGGGTAACCAAGTGCCTGATTTGCCCAAGGTGCTCAGCAGCATATGACCAGAACATGGCTGGAGCGTTCGAAACTATTCCCTTCGCCCCATGCTGGAATCACAAGGAGGTTGGTCAGATGAGTCAACACTTCGAGGGTAATCATACTCAACGAAAGCCTGATAGCCCCTATCCAAAAGGTGCTCGAAGGGTGACGTTCAAAATCCCTGCTGAAGTACCAACAAACAAGTGGCTGCAAGTCAAAACCAATAGGGGGAAGGATAAATGGAAAGGCAACGAGCGAAATGCACGTCACGCTGTGGTGTATAGGAGGCAATTTAACACTGCGAAGAGGGAAGAAATGAGACTAGAGAATTACAAAGGAAAAAACCCCATGTCTAGATCACAATGGCGAAGGCAACAGCGAATTCGAAAAGCTGAAAGGGAAGCTTTGGCAGACAAAAGAGAAGCTTCGGCCAGCAATAAAGAAGTGTCAAGTACCAACAAACCAACAATAAACAACCAACCTGAAAACAAGCCTCCAGTTAGTCGGAGACTCTTCTCCGAAACACAACCAGATGAATCGAAAGAATATACTCCAAGTCCAGAAGAAGACGAGGATATGCTGACAGATAACTTCGAATCAGAGAGGGAGTCCTCACTCAACTTAAACTGCAACGTGGTATCTGTACTACCATCTGAGTTTGGCCAAGAGACCGAAATCGAAGAGCACGAGGAAGAGGATACCATAGATTTGATGAAGCACAGACCAATTTGCTACTATGTAATGGATAACGGCGCGGTCGAAGAGCAGAACACGTTCTTCGAGCACCCAGAGCCAGCAATGAAGAATCATTTGAAGCCATTGTTCATTCGAGCAAAGGCTGGAGCCCATGGGGTGAACAAGGTCTTAGTGGGTGGAGGCGCTGCAGTTAATCTAATGCCTCAATTCATGCTAAAAAAGTTAGGAATACAAGAAGGTGATGTCAAACCACACAACATGGTCCTATCCAATTATGAAGGGAAAGTAGGTCAAACATTGGGAGTGGTGCAAGTGGATTTAACCGTTGGATCGAGCTGCAGGCCCACCATGTTCATGGTGATCGAAGCGAAGGCCAATTATAACTTGCTGCTAGGAAGAGAGTGGATCCATGGCGTAGGGGCAGTTCCTTCGTCAATGCACCAGAGGTTAGTTTTGTGGAGAGAAGATGGTATAGTGGAGAATATCGAAGCGGACCAGAGTTACTTTATGACAACAGTCAATTTGGTCAACAAAAGGAATTATGACAAGTACCTGGCAAGAATAGCCCCTTGTACCCCAAGTGACGAAATGAACGAAACGAGGGATGCACACTACTATATGACCCTTTTCCATGACGGCATGTACTGGGATAGGAAGATAATTAAAGGAGATGAAGGAGACGAAGGCATTTCGCAAAGACGGCCAGCAGGCTGGGAGTTCGATAACCTTGCTCATGACTGAGTCTTCCTTCTTCGAAAGGATTTCGGCCTATATGGCTGAGAATGAATGGAAAGCGGCTTCAGAGGCTGAAATACATAATATAGTTGAAGTAAATGAAATAAAAGGGAATGGTTCGAAAGATTCACCCTGTGAAGAAAACGAAATAGATCAAAGGCTTGATGCCATCTATGACAAAGAACCCTTGGGCTTCGAGAAGGATCCTACAAACTCAGGCGCCAAAATGTTAGCGCAGGATCCGCTCGAAGAGGTAAATTTGGGGGATACCAACATAAAAAGAATAACCTACATAAGCGCAAAACTCAGCACAAGCTTCAAGCAAGAGGTGATCGAAGTCCTCAAGAGAAACAAAGATTGCTTTGCATGGGACTATGACGAAATGCCTGGGTTGAAGAGAGAGTTAGTGGAGCATAGACTTCCAATTAAGGATGGAAAGAAGCCCATCAAGCAAACTCCCAGAAGATTCGCGCCAGCAGTGCTCACAAAGATCAAAGCTGAGGTCGAAAGGTTGCTGCGTTGCAAATTCATCAGAACCACAAGGTATGCTGAATGGTTAGCAAATATAGTACCTGTTATTAAGAAAAATGATTCTCTGAGAATATGCATAGACTTTAGGGATTTAAATACTGCAACCCCCAAAGATCAATACTCTATGCCTGTGGCAAAATGTTAATAGACTCTGCTGCAGGATTCGAATACCTAAGTATGCTAGATGGATATTCTGGTTATAATCAGATTTTTATTGCTGAAGAAGATGTTGCTAAGACAACATTTCGTTGCCCAGGAGCCTTAGGCACCTATGAATGGGTAGTGATGCCTTTTGGTTTAAAAAATGCTGGGGCAACTTACCAAAGAGCAATGAATTCTATTTTTCATGATTTTATTGAGACATTTATGCAGGTGTATATTGACGATATAGTCATCAAATCTATATCTGCAGAAACCCATTTGCATCATTTGAGCCAATCATTCGAAAGAATGAGAAAACATGGCTTAAAAATGAACCCCCTTAAATGTGCATTTTTTGTACAGGCTGGAGATTTCCTGGGCTTTGTGGTTCATAAAAAAGGAATCGAAATCAACCAGAATAAGACCAAAGCCATCATGGAGACTAAAGCACCCACATCGAAAAGGGAGTTGCAATCTCTGCTGGGGAAGATTAATTTTCTCAGAAGGTTTATTTCGAATCTAAGTGGGAAAACTCAAGCTTTCTCTCCACTACTTCGTTTAAAGCAAGGCCAAACCTTCGAGTGAAACGAAGCACATCAGGAGGCCTTTGACAAGATTAAAAGATATCTCTCTCAGCCTCCTATCTTGTCTCCACCTTCATGGGAAAAGCCCATGAGACTGTACATATCTGCTTCTGAATTTACTATAGGTAGTATGTTAGCACAAGAAGATAGTGATGGCATCGAAAGAGCCATATATTATTTAAGTAGGGTGTTGAATGATGCAGAAACTAGATATAGCAATATAGAAAAGCTATGTCTTTGTTTATACTTTTCTTGTATGAAACTTAAGTATTATATAAATCCAGTTGATGTTTATGTTTCATCTCATTTCGATGTTATCAAACACATGCTTTCAAAACCAATAATGCATAGCAGAGTTGGCAAATGGGCTTTAGCCTTGACAGAATATTCTTTGACTTTCATGCCTTTAAGAGCTGTGAAAGGTCAAGTAATTTTTGATTTCATTGTGGACCATTCATTGGTCGAAAAGCCTGTCATGGGTTACGTCAAAATGCAGCCTTGGAAATTATACTTTGATGGTTCGACCCACAAGGAGGGTAGTGGTGTTGGAGTTCTCATAATTTCTCCTGAAGGAATTCCAACAAAGTTCAAGTATACGTTGGATGGTCCTCATTGCTCGAACAACGAAGCTGAATACGAAGCGCTCATTGTTGAACTTGAAGCTTTGTTGGAATTGGGGGCAACTAGAGTCGAAATTAAAGGTGATTCAGAGTTAGTAGTCAAGCAGATAACAAAGGAATATAAATGCATAAAGGAAAATCTGATAACATACTTTGTCATAGTTAATAGGCTACTCAAGAAATTCGAATACATGGATATTCAACATATACCCAGAATAGAAAATCAAGAAGCAAATGATTTAGCACAATTGGCTTCAGGGTATAAAGTTTCTGCCATAAACTTTGAGGATTTGGTCGAAATAAGAGGCAGGGTTATGGCTACTAGACTCATACCATCAGATTTGGAAAATATTAAATTAGGTTGTGGTGATAAAGACGGATTCGAAGTATTAGCCATAAATACCTTATCAGACACAGACTGGCGAAGTCCATTAGTAGCATATTTAGAAAATCCAACATTAAATGTTGACAGGAAAATAAAATATAGAGCATTATCATACGTCCTTATGGGAAATGAATTGTTCAAAAAGACCCAAGAAGGCGTATTACTCAAATGCCTAGGAGAAAGTGAGGCATATCTAGCATTATCAGAGGTCCACAATGGGGCATGTGGGGCACATCAAGCAGGCCATAAAATGAAATGGTTGCTATTTCGATATGGTATGTACTGGCCCAGTATGCTCAAAGATTGTATAGATTTTGCTCAAGGGTGTGAAGAATGCCAGAAACATGCAGGGATTCAACATGCTCCTGCAAGTGAGTTGCATTCGATCATTAAACCATGGCCCTTCAGAGGATGGGCATTAGATTTAATAGGAGAAACCAATCCTGCTTCATCTAAAGGTTAGAAATATATCTTGGTAGGAATAGACTATTTTACCAAGTGGATCGAAGCAATACCATTAATAGCTGTAGATCAAGAGGCTATTATTGAGTTCATACAGAAACAAATTATTTATAGGTTCGGATTGCCAGAGAGCATCACCACAGACCAAGGTTCTGTGTTTACCGGTAAAAAGATGCAAGAATTTGCCCAAGATATGGGATTTAAATTGCTAACATCAACACCATACTATGCTCAAGCAAATGGTCAGGTCGAAGCAGCCAATAAAGTAATAATAGGTTTGATAAAGAAACATGTTGGTAAAAAACCAAGAAATTGGCATAAGACTTTAGACCAAATACTATGGGCTTGTAGAACATCTCCTAAAGAAGCTACTAACACCACACATTTCCAACTAACATTTGGTCATGATGCAGTCTTACCAGTATAAATTCATCTACAATCAGTTCGAATTCAAAGGAAAAATGAAATCCCATCTTCTTTATATTGGAAAATGATGATGAATGAGTTAGTTGAGTTGGATGAAGTTAGATTGCATGCATTGGAAATGCTGATGAGGCAAAAGGAAAGAGTAGCCAGGGCATATAACAAAAGGGTGAAAGGTAAAACATTCAACATTAATAACTTAGTGTGAAAAGTTATATTGCCCATGGACAAGAAGAATAAAGCATTAGGTAAATGGTCACCTCATTGGGAAGGACCTTTTCGAATAGTAAAAACATTTTCAAACAATGCATATGAGATTGAAGAAGTAAATGATAATAAACGAATCTTAAGGGTTAATGGGAAATATTTAAAGAAATATAAGCCACGCCTGCAGGAGATTCAAATAATAATAGCGTAATCGAAACATAGTGAAGATATGCCAAAATGGTAAGTTAAAATTGCCAAAATGGCATTGTTTGGGTATTACAGATTAAAGTCAAATTAATATTTCAAGCAAAATAAACAGACAATCTTTAGAAATGAGTATTGTTCCTTAATCGATCGAAAATACTCCGAAAAGACTCAAGCTTTTGTTGAGTGAAGCGCTTGGTTCTTCTAGGATAGCGACTTCACCCTTAAATTGCTCACCGCTGCCTCGCAAGTCCTTTATTAAGGAGCTCTTCAATCGATTGCCAAAAGTGTTGGTTTCATATGCCATCCGCTGTTGGGCCTCCTTAATTTTATGTTGAAGTTCTTGAACTGCTTTCTCCCGAGAAGAATGGATTGAGCTCAAGCTCATAATCAGCTTTAGCTTGCTTGATATGCATGGCGTGCTCTTCAACTTGTTTAGAAAGCTTCGAAGCATGCTCATAAGCAGCGTCCATTGCAGCTCGCTTCTCTCGAACCTTATTGGTAGCAGATTCATCTTGGAGGAAACACCCAGTCACATTGTCTATCAAAGATTGAAGTTTGAATAGAATGGTGCTAACTTCCAGGGAACAGTTGGTGAGATCGACTTGATTAAGAAGTCCCTTCATAATAAAGCAGGTTGTACTATCTTTCTTGAGTACTTCGAATAGATCCACATCAAGGCTTGTCTTCCTAATCTTGTGAAGAAGTACAACCCTATCATCAGAAGGCGTTGAATCAGTAGTCGAACCAGACCAACTTTAGGAAGAGGGTATCTCTCGAGCCGCCTTAGCCTTCATATACCCAATAGGTCATTTCGTTTTAAGAGGGCTAACTCTTCTTCAGCTGTTTGACGTTGAGAGGACTTAGGAAGTTCCATACGCAATGGAGTAACATCCATTTCGACTTCCATTGGCTCATTGGTAGGAACACCATCACCTTCATTATTTTCTTCCTCATCATCTTCTTCATCACCAACCAGGTCCACTACTTTGATGTCATCGCTTTCATTACGTGAGCATCGACTGCTCCTTCACTCGAACCACCTTGAGCCTCTTCTACTTTTTCGTCCTCGATCCTTCCTCACTAGAATCTTCGCCTCTTGAGAAGGGCAAGCCTTTTCCTCTTCAACATGGGTGACTTTTTCACTTTCGAGGAATCTTGAGAGGAGATTTTGATGAGAAGTCTCCGGAGGCACTTCGCAGATCTTCAAGTGTTGTTTTGATTATATCCTTGAGAGGAGGTGAGGTGCCTTGATCATCCGTTGCACGGAGCCCAATGGAACCGCCATATTGAGGATCCTTTGTTCGCACAGACACTTGAATCCCCATGAGAAGAATGGATTGGAGTAGCTGCTTTGGATGAAGGAGTCTAAGTGGTAGGGACTAGAGTTGAATCATCCCACACAAATAAAGAAAGATTAGAAACTTGCATTAAGGTACGAATAACTATCTTTGTTAAAAATTCGAATTCAATTCACCTGTGGATTGTCTGAAGGAATATTGCTGTCTATATGTTCCAACATTACGTTGGAGGTCGAAGGTGGATTTTGGATTTTGGTAGGAGCAACATCCTCGAATCGAGTCCGAGACAAGTATCCTTTGAAACATCTTTCTTTGCTTCTTCTTCGTCACAGAACGCTCCTCACCTTAAGAGTCTTCCCACTGGCACTAGGCTTTCGCTTCTTTGGAGTGGTTGGTGGGAGTTTACTAGTCTGAAATGGTGCAAACATAAGTTAGACTTCAATTATAAATTCAAGTCCATTCGAAACACCAGAATAAACTGATTACCTTTGGAGTCGGAGCAACTGTTGAAGTTGGAGCAATTGTTGGAGTTGGAGCGATGGTGGTTGTTGTTGTTGTTGTTGCAGGAGTAATTTTTGAAATTGCTTGGGGCACATTGTCATCAGCTTCGATAGTTTGCTGGGAACTACTTCCTTCCTTGGTCTTCGACGCAACAGTCTTTATTCCGATGGCTGAAAATCGAGACAATTAAGACGAAATGTTAAAATAAAGAAAGTAAGAATTATTTGGGGATTTCCCAAGCATTCGCACCTGCGCCTTCATTCGAAAGAATCGACATGGCAGAAAGGTCATAGCGAAGATGCCCTAGGAAATTATGGAGCCAGTGTCGAGCCCATGTCACAGTCTCAGATGGCTTTAGTTTCTTTTGAGATTGATACTTGAACATCTCTTTGCAAGTTAACCACCAAGGGTATAGGGGAAACCAAGCCAGAGCCAGTTCTGAGGTAGGTAGTTTGGGAAACTTAGGTGGATGCATTTCGAGTGCCAACCTATACCTATCCTCAGGTGACAACCCTGAAGGAAGTCTGAACTTAGAGACTTTTTCTTTGAATTTTTCCTTCAAGGTTTGGGACGCTCGATATACAGTGGTTTGCAAGCGCGTGGGATCATAAGTAGTTTCGAAGTAATTCTGAAAAGCCTTAATCTCTTGAGCATGAGTGAACATACCTTTCTTTTTGTGTACCTGCACATCGAATGCAACCGTTAGTTTCTTTTGGATAGTGAGAGTATCAAACATATAAGACTGGTAGAATTTAGTCCACCAATCCAGAAAACCCTTTGATGAAAAATGGGTTGGTTCAAAAGAAATTAATTCGAACTGGGCAAAATCTTGATATTGTTCCTGCTGCAGTTTAGCTTCTATGGCCTTGAAAGTTCGACCGGAGGTAATGGTACTCTGGGTTTGAAAGAGGGGTTCAGGAATTAATTGACATAAACCGAATTGTCTTGAAACAAAATTGGGTTGGTAGGCAAACAGAAGGATTTGGTTCTTGGTCGGGGTGATTCTTGAGGAAATTAGTCTTGGGAGCAAGAAGGCTTTCCAGATATCTTGGATCTCTTTACTCTTAGCAGGCCTCCGAAAGGGACATGGTGAACCATGACGGTCCATGAGTCCTCGAAGCAAAAGGTGCCATAGTCTCCTCAAATTTATGTCTTTTAGAAAAGATCATGATGTACTGTGAAAATAGAACTTGAAAATCAGCCTTATCATCATTTGGAGTCAGTCTTCTCAGCCTTGTGCCTTCAACATTTCGATCCGCTACCTCTCTGGATCTTGCTCAACAATGGTATCAACGGTGGATAAGGAGGATTCAAACATGGCATTAAGCCATAGTTGGAGTAACCAGAAAGGACCAACTAGCAAAATGTTCTTAGGAGTGTGAGATTTCAGACTTGAAACAGCTGATCTCAAACTTTCATAGAGATCAACTAGTAAGAGCTTACTCAAACAAATTCTCCTATTTTCATGTAGATCTCTAGCTAGAGGAATAAACCTACTGGCTACTTATAGTGACCTACTGCAGAACACATATCTCGATAACCAAAGGGTGAGAAAGGCAATATGCTCTACATCCGATACACTATCACTTTCAGTGTGATAATGACTGATAAATTTTGAGAAGCTGGCTAACTTGACGTCGAAGTCAATAATACTTGAATGTTCTTCAGAATCAGGAATATATGTCTCTCCTACTGGTGATAATCCTGTGATAGCTGTTATATCGAAGAAGGTGGGTGTGATCATCCCTCCAGGAAGGTGAAAGGTATTATAAGTACTGTCCCAAAAATACAAAGATGCGAATAACAAGGGATGGCTATAGGTAAAGCCTGGTTTCGACAACTTGATTAGATTGTAGATTCCTAGCTCCTCCCACTGATGGGATTTCTTAGCCTCTACCTTAGTAAACCATTTTTGGTAAGCTGCGCCAGGGGTAGGACAGGATCGAAACGGCTTAAAATTACTTTTAACATAATCCAGGATAAAAGGGTCTTTTGGGGGAGTATCAGAAGTTTCTATGTCTTTCGAAGAAGAGGATTCCTTCACATTCTCAGTTCCTAACCTAGGGGTTTCCATCTTATTAAACAATAGTTTAAAATCATAGCAAACAGGGAATATTGTTCTAGTATCTTTCAGGATTTCAAAAACTGTAAGAGGGCCCATTAGGGCAAACCTCTTTCCAGCAGCATTGGTTGGGATTAATACCTGGGAAGAGTATAGGAGTTCTTGTTCTTTGGAGATTCCTTGGGGTATAAGCACAGATTGACCTTCGTGAATACCAACTTTGCTTTCCATGATCGTTCCAGCGTTCTTGTTTTTCTTCTTGGAAATCTTTTTCATCTGGGATGTTGTTGAAGACATTGTTGGAAATTGTTAAGAGCTTTTAGGGTTTTTTAACGAGAAGAGAAGAAGAAAAGAGTTCAGAGTGTGGAAAAAGAGTAAAAAACTAAAGCTGTTTAGTTTTATAGTAAGGAAGTTGAAGCACTCATCAACTAAAGCCCAGATACGTGGAGGTCGTTGGTTGGATACGGAATGAGGTGGCGTAAAGTGAACATTGGTAACAAGCGTGATTAAAGATAATCATTGTCTTTAATAACCGCACCATGCTGTGGCAATTGTTTTGAAGCGGTTCGGAAACCCAAGAGACGTCACGACTGATGTAGTGGAAATCATACACAGTATCATGATTACTCAAAGTCACATCAAAATCTTGTGAATATGTTTAAAATAAGTATTTCTCAGAAAGAGGTTCGAAATACATATTTTAAAGGGGCATTTTGTTGGATGAAGATTTTGATATATATGATTCGAAATGGAATCATTGAGCTCGAAACGAAATGATGTCAGTGTTCGTGGGAACAAAGTGAATGTCACAATTCGGAATGAAAGAATTGGCTCTTCGCATGGACGTACTGAAACTTGGAGCTTCGAATGACAATTATGATGATACATATAAAGGAAGCTTCGA
Source organism: Vicia sativa (assembly GCA_021764765.1). NCBI lineage: Eukaryota > Viridiplantae > Streptophyta > Magnoliopsida > Fabales > Fabaceae > Vicia > Vicia sativa. Next base: position 178,725,792 of record CM038795.1, read on the forward strand.
AGTGGTAGTAGGATTGTATCTGAGAAGTGAGTTCGAAACGAAGTGGCCAAAGCATTTGAAATTCAAACGCGAGCGGGATAATTGGGAGTTAGAAAATGTGCGCTGGAGACGGTTCGAAGACGCGTGGAAGCAAGAGAAGCGTAGTGTTCTGCATGTTCTGAACGTGGCAAGATCTCATAAGTCAGACCGTTATGGTCAAAGTAGTATAAATAGAAGTCTTAGTGTTAGGATTTCGTGTGTCATATCTATTGTACAAAAATTCAGTAAACATTCAAAATACCACATGGTTAGGGAAACGAGTGCTCGAATGATGTACGTATGATTGCACCGAAACTTTTATTATTTAGTAAACATCTTTATCTTTCCAGTTTATCCTTTATCTTTGCATCAATGTCTTTTAAATTCTTTACATTCAAAGTCATTTAACTTTTCCTTGCATTTAAATGTTTCTTTTATTTCAAAGTCTTTTACATTTCAGAAACTCTTTACATTAACGTTCTTACTTTCCAGAGAATCTTTTACATTCTTGTCTTTTACATTTCATGCTTTTATATTCATGCTTTTACATTAAAAGTCTTTTACCTTTAAAAACCATTTACATTTTCCTGCATTTATACATTTCTTTGCAAATCGAACTTTTATGCGTTTACTTGTTCAAATCAGTTTTATGTTATTTTACTTGATCATGTCATTAAGTTATTTAACATTGTGATCGAAATACATTGGACATATATAAAACACTTTAAATACAAGTCTTAAACATGAACACTTATTTTGTTATTAATTCTATCCAAACGACCAATACCCCATAGGATCAATCTAGTCGATCCTGCAAGTTACCAGAGGAATTGAATAACAATCATAAAGCTTATTCGATAGTTTGGAGGACTAGCGGTTGTTTCACCAGAAATCACTGTGAACAGGTGCCAAAGGAGTATCGGATGATGCAGGCATCCCAGATGTGGCACTATGTAGAGGGTTACATGACATGGTTGTTTAGCGTGTCACACCCTTTCATGACACCAAATGGTCCTGGACATCCACCGAGTCCAGCACATGAGGAGCTCTTGGAGAACAAGCAGGTCCAAGATGACCATGCGATTGAACTAGTACCCATCTGTCAGTGCATCTTCCAACTTGCATGAGAGGCGTTGGATGCAAGGATTATCAATGCGGGCGGTCCCCAGGCGGTTGCCGTGATGGAGAGGATCTCCATTGAGGCAGACAGTGCAACAGAGTACCACATGAAGAAGAGGGCGTGGAGTTTAGGATTAGACATACACAATAGTCTTATGTTTTGTTCTTTGATTTTGTAATAATTTGATCGTACTTACTTTTAGAACAATTTATGTAATTTGATATTTATGACTATTTTTTCCATCATATCGTAATATATTTGTTGGTTTGTGAAAATAGAATGCGACTTATTTGAGTTTTTGAAAAGAAAAATACAAGGTGACTTATATGTGAAAAACTATGTAGTTTTAAACATCTTTTAACACATTAAGAGGAAGTTTCGTAAGTGCACTTACGAATTCACCTTTCAGGGTATTTCGTAAGTGTACTTACGAAGTCACCTTTTTTTTTAACACATTCAGAGGAAGTTTCGTAAGTGCACTTACGAATTCACCGTTCAGGGTGTTTCGCGAAGTAACTTTTTTGTTCAAATTCAACGTTTAAAAGAATAAAACGTACAAAATAATGTGAATTCGTAAGTGCACTTACGAAACACCCTGAATGGTGAATTGGTAAGTGCACTTACGAAAGACATTTTTGGTTTTTCAAGGATGTGGGAGAAAACCACTAGGTGAAGAAAGAAATTCCCTCTATATTTTGGGGTTAAATCTTGTCTTGAAAGTGTTTTTCCTAACTTATTGTCTGGTTGGTCCAAATATAGCTATCATTTTCGTTTAAAATATCTATGTGGTTTCAAAATTAGCTTTGCTTTTCCGAAAAACAATTTAATTTAAACTAATTATCAACTACATTTTTTTTTACGCGAAAGCAATTTCCATTAAACAAACGAAGCAACAAAGGAAACAATGGACGATTCTACCTCAGAGAAAGAGTCCAACCATGTTCTAGAGCCATAACGCTTGTCCAAACCAACAAGATTTTGGGCAGCACTATTAAATTCTCTACTAATAAAAACAAAAGAGACAAACAAGAAATCATTACACAGAAGTCTACAATCTTCAACAATGTAATCAATAGACGCAGAATGACGAATGTCGTTGATGCTATCAATCACATTCTTGCAGTCAGAATGGATAATTATCTTCTGGACTTTGAGATCCCCAGCACAAGACAAACACCATTTTATGGCAACCAGCTCCGCCAATTCAGCATCCACCATGATATCCACTCTCTTCCGGACTGCCAAAACAATCGTGCCATAGTTCTTCTTGAGGAAACAGCCGAAGATGACGGAACCTTCCTCAAACACTCTTGCATCAGAAAATGCCACCAGGACATCGTGGTTCAATCCATCCCGAACAGGCGGAACAATTGCTCTAGGCTAACTATTCCCTCCTAAAACTACATTGAGTTTCCAAAGCTAACTATTCCCTCCACACTTCCAAAAATCTAACGTCACTTATATTGTTGTCTCCTAAAACCATCATACTATTCTCTCTCTCTCTCGTCAAATCTCTCTCTCTCTCTCTCTCTAGGGTTTGTTATTATGTTCTAAATTTGGATTTATGGTGATAGTTGTTTTTGTAAAATGGTAAGATATTGTTGTTATTCCTTCTTTCCTGTAGATCGATTATGGATTGTATTTTGATTTCAAGTGTAGATGAATATGAAAATCTGCTTATGAGCTGTGGTATTGATTTCAAGAAAATAAGAAGACACAATTTTTGTTGGTTAAGGATAGTTAAGTTCGTATTTTGATTAATTGATTTGATTTTTCCGTAGAAGATGAAAAGCTATGGGACTTGACTGGTATCGTTTGTTTATGTAGAGAATTTGTGACTTTGTGATTGTTATTTGCTTTGTTAAATTGCTAATAGTTTTTGTTGTTTTGTCAGATTTATGATACCATGGCTGTGGAAATATCTGGAATTGCTAATGATGTTACAGAAGTCAGTTTTTGTTCCTTCATGCCCATGTTTTGTATTATTGTTTGTGTTCTTTAGTAAATAACATATTCTTCTTGTCCAATGTTTGTTCGGTGTAGTTGACGACTTAGGGTTTTAGGGTTTATATGTTTTGTTGAGTGGGGGTTTTCTTAAGTTGTTTTGTCGATTGATGGTTTTCTTTGCTTTAGTTTCCCTCATACATGGTATCCGCATGCCAAGAGGATTTTTCTGCATGTTTGTCCTACTAATAGTGGGATAACACATCAAGTTTTGAAGCAACTTCAATCAAGTGTGAGTACATCCTTAGTTTCTTACAGATTTTGACTATCTCATTGCCACTCCTTCAATATGATTACAAAACAGTTACACGGTCTTCATTGTATCATAGGTTATGGGTGTAAGCTCCGGAGAAGCCAAATATGAGTTATCTGATGTTGATATGGTGGTATTTTTTGGCGATCATTAATGAGTTTGGTGATCTGACTAGAGGTGCATCGAGCTCTGGTAAAGTGTTTAATCCGCCCAACAAGGAAAACACTACAGAGGTTTGTGCTTCATGTACCTTCTAGAATTAAACGACTTCTGTTCTACAGTAAAAAATTGCTTGTTGACTGGGATAAATGTACTTATAACACTAAAAATGGATAGGGTGTTAAATTATTTTTTGGAATTAGAAAGTTTATGGATGCATCTTGATGTCTATCTAATATAGTTATTTGAGGATTTCTGTCTTGAGGCTATAAGGCTTGTACATGGTTCACAAATAAACTGAACAGATCCGATCCACGAACTGTTAGCTGCTATCCATTAATATGATGATATCAATTACTAGGTGCCAGTTATGAGGATCACTGGCAATCGTAACACACAAACTCTAAACATGACTTAGTTAACGCAATTGGTAAGCGGTCCTCATAGATAGCGCATTAGCAATTGATATCATCATATTAACTTCATGCAGCTAGCATTTTATGTACCAGATCAGTTCACAATCGCATTCGCAGTTCACTTAATTTAAAAGCAATTTAGTTTCGTTCTTAAAAAATAAAAACAGTTGATTAGCACCCCTGTCGGAGTTCAGTTTTGTTTTTTCTTTTAACTGAACCATGACCAACCCTATTATTGAACATGAACTATAAAAGGCTTATTCTGACTAAATTTGGTAGTTTCCATGGATCAGACAAAAGCATAATGTGTATTTGATGCATGACATGCCTTTATAATATATACTAGTAAGAAACCCGTACTATCGCACGGGTCCCGTCTGAATTGTCACTTCGCCAAGAGTTGTTGGTACAGGAAAGACAGGGGATCGATAAACATTGATGAAGGAGCAAACATTGCTTGCCAAGATTTGGATGATTCTAAAGGTGGTCGAATCACATGACTGGTCAAAAAGTGTGGTTGACAATTTTTGACGAGTCGAAGAAGAGAAAGGTAAAATTTGTTGAAAATAGTTTGTTGCAAGTAGAAGGTACTGGAAACATAGTTTTTCAAATGAGTAATGGAGGGAAAACTATGATTAAATATGTGTTATATGTATCTGAAATGAAGTGCAACCTACCAGGTGTAAGAACACTGGTCAAAAAAAGGTTTCTCAGTTGTTATGAAAGAGGGAGCATTTTTCAATTTATTAACATTCACATAATTACAAAGAAATATTTAAAAGATGGACAGTAAAATAAACAGTCTACCGTTCTTATCTAACCATGGATCTATACCTGCAAAGACTTTCATTACGATTAACAATCTACAACTGTTAAATTGAAAAATAAAAAAGATAGACGTTAAAATGAACAATACAACTGATACTAGTATCTCATAGATACATTCATATTTATCCGTGGACATAGATACGTTCACATTTACATGTGGATCTATGTCATAAAACTCTTAAATTAATATAAGTTCTTGACCAAAAAAATATTAAGTCTTTAATGTTAATCGAATTTTGTTAAAAATATTTCACAAATTAATCAAAAATAAATAAATTTTATAACAAATTAATATAAAACAACAGAAAAAAAATCAAAAAACAGACATTAAAATAAACTGCTCTCATTTATATAACTCTCATTCTCATCACTTCTATTCAAAGTCTATATGCTAGTAGATGAAAATTAAATTCACCCAAAATAAATTCTCAATATGTTGACAATAAATTTTGTAAAAAAATAAATAATTATATCATTAATTTATTTATTTGACGTGTTTTGACAAACTGATATACTTTTAATAATATTTAAATATGTGAACTATTAAATTCTATTAATTTAAAATAGAGAAAGTGAGTGATACATTAACAGTATTTTTTTTTTAAACTATCAGTCAATTACGATCATGGATTCAACCAAGTCAAATTATAATTTTTAAATTTTTTATATAATATAATTGAACGATATGTTTCTATTGTATGAAATTTTTTACAATGTCGGTCTACTTTAAACTCTTTAAAATAAATTTAATTTAATAAGTTATAATCTATAATAATAAATATTATTATTTTTACCTATTAGGAAATAAGTAAGATTAGTTATATTATATACCTTCGAAATAAAATAAAAATGAATATTTTCAAATATTTATAAAAGTATTAAGACTTAAATGTATTTATGGTCCCCTATATTAATTTATTTAACATTTTAGTTCCTCTATAAAAAAAATCAACTATTAGGTCCCCAATATCACATTTCATGTTTTTTAGTGGTCTCCATGATAAAATAGTCTAATTTACATAGATGACATTGAAATTATGAAATGACATTTTTTTAATTGATGTCACGTCATTATAAATATTTAAAAATTTATTTATTTATTTATAAGTTTTCTTTATAATAATTAAACGTTTTTAATTATTTTAGTTATTTTTGTTTATAAATATTTATTTATAAATTATATATTATAAATTTTAATTCTAAAATATATATTTTTGGGTCTATTTTTAATGACGTGACAACAATTAAAAAATGTCATCTCATAATAATTTCAATGTCACATATGTAAATTGTGAGAGACCTCATAAAAAAACATGAAATATGATATTGGGGACCTAATAGTTGATTTTTTATAGAGGAATTAAAATATTTAAAAAATTAATATAAGGGGACTAAAAGTGCATTTAAGTCAAATATTAATAAAACAATAATAGAATATGTAAGTTAACATTTTTATTTAATACATTTAAATTAATAAATCAATGTAAGATATTATTTGTTCCTTTATCTTCCGTAACCCATTATTTAACATTAATTTATGAAAATGCCAAATATATTTTTCATCTTGTGCTCTAAAACCAAATTTTCTAATTATATTTATTTGAAGATGTGCTACTAAACAATAAATCTTATATTCATCAATTTTTTTGTCTCATTTGATTGAAAAAACAAAACTTTACAACAGTAGTATCAAAATTTGAATAATTTCTTTACACAAGTTGGATACTCCTTTTACAACTGTATATAAAATTCCAACATATTTATTCCTTTATCGATAAGACCATTCGTCCTTATTTCTATATTTGAAAGTTTTTTTCCAACAAATTAAAAGCATTAGTAACATCTTTTAATTGACCTAACACCTAACACTATGGGTACCATAAATTAAAAGTAATAATTTCGAATGAACACAAATTTTATACACTTAAAATTGAAACCTAAGTTTTTATACGCTTGTACATAGACAACATAAAATGTCGCAATCCAAAATTGAGGAATGCCATATAAACTGCCAAGTTGAAAGCATTCAAAATGGAGGCAGAAATGTTGTCCAAAATAGTGGAAGACCTGACAGAAATAATAAAAGAGTACAACATACTCCTATCAGTTTTGATGAGAAAACAATAACTTTAAATTAACGATATATCTTTTATGGCTTATGCATTCATATTTGGATAAACAACTTAATTAAGTGATTATCCACAAGTTTTTCCAAACAGTCTAGCAGTTGCTTATTGCAGTAAATAATCTCAAATAGAACGAATCAACAGATCCTAAATCAAGGAAACTCTGTTGCAAATGTCAGGTAATGAATATGACATCAAGGTACTTCCAGTGTTATCTATGGTAGACCATGGCAGACCAAAACTCCGGTATATGACACTGTCATATCTGCATATAGATATGGCGCCACAGCACCACCATCCTTCACAAAAAATATGCTTCTGGTATCTGCCAGATGTAGCTGCAGACTTGTGCAAACATTTGACATAGTTAAAGATGGAGTTTTGATGTCCAGGATAAAAGATTGGTTTGGCAAAGGTTTTGTGGTGTTCTGATTTATCAATTTTATGGCAGCCATATAATCTTAACTATGAAAAGTATTTACAAAAGCCCCATCTTTATCTTGATTTTTCGAAGCGGCACAATAATCCGTATCAGGTTGGGTCCCATTCAAAATTTGTTCATCCGGCAGATCTCCAACTGCATCAAAACACCATATAACAAAAACATAAAATCACTCATACAAAAACAATTTATAACAGAGAAATTTTTTTTTAAATAACCAAATAAAAAAAAAAAATTACAAAAATGTCCCTAAAAAAAAAATTATTCCAAAAATGTCCAAAAAATTTGAAAATATACACATAGGCGCCACTTGATGTGGCGCCCCCACTGTTCCATTTTTTTTTTTTTAAATTTTTTTTTTCAAAATTTTTTAAATGATTTTTAATTGATTTTAATTATAAATAAATTATTTTAAATACAAAAAAATTATTTTAAGGTGAAATAAAATATTTAAGAAATTATGAAAATTGTTTTTATAATTTTTCAAATTTTTGTAAGTGATATTTAATTGTTTTTAATTGTATTTAATTGTTTTTAATTATAAATAAATTATTTTAATTACAACAACCTTATTTTAATTAGAAAGAAAACATTTAATAATTTATTTATTTGTTTTTATAATTTTTAATATTTTGTAAGTAATTGTTTTTAATTGTTTTTATTTATAAATTACTTTTTTAGATAATTATTTAATTGTTATATAATTAACTTAAAAATTAATTATTTAATTTATATATATTAAATCTTATTAAAAAATTACTTTTATAATTTATATATAAATAATTATTTCATTATTTAATTTTATTATTTAGCATATATATAATTAAGAAATTAACATTTAAAATTAAGTTAATTATATATTAATTATATAAATTATTATTTAAAATAAGAATTATATAATTTATTTAATATATAATTATATGTTATATGTTAATTATTTATTTGTTGCTATTTGTTTTAATTGTTAAATTATATATAAATAATTAATTCATTATTTAATTTTCTTATTTGGAATAAAAGAACTCTTTATTGATAAATAAAATTGTTACATAGAGTTATAAAATTGAAAACTATGTTGTGGAACTTGATCCACGATTTGGACATTTGTTTTTGTTATGTCCTATTTGTTGACATATGCCACATTTTCTCTCGTTCTCTACGACGTCCATTTCATAATGCCCTGTTTGGGCCCACTTTTATTCCGCCAGACGATTCTGCCAAACAATTTCCTTCATACTCGCCAATATGCCTCTAATGCTACCACCGAAAAGGGATTGTCATATACATTCAACAATGTTGCAACTTTGTAGATGGGAGACACTAACGACAACGCATCGGGGTGTGAGCACGCTGCAATCACATGGGAACAGGCATACGATAGGCTTGAAATTGACCACGCCGCATTCAACGATCTTGTATTAGGACCCTATACTCTTGTCCGGCAGCCCCGGTTATGGTCAATTGTTTCCTTGACGCTAAAAGTGTGGCCATGGCGGTCGAATCAGAACCCTATGGTCGTTGGCTTTGGTAGATTCCTCATAAACTTCATGCGCATCACTATACACTTGATTCGCTTTGTAACATCGTGTTCCATTGCCTCTAGTTACGAAATGTTGCCATTCGAAAATAAGTCGCACTCACCAAAGCTGTTATCGGGAGGTTACGTATGCCCTTAAAGACCCCGTTCATTGACTCCACGAGATTTGTTGTCATGTGCCCCCACCTCACCCCATCGTCGTAGGACCTAGTCCACTTTGCTCTGTCGATATTATCGATCCACCTCCCAGCATCAGAATTTGCCAACACTATTTCCCGGTAGTATTGGAATCCAGGTTGGTTTAACGAATACCCCGCGTTTATCAAATTTTGCTTCAAGAATTTGTCTTTGAACTCCCGCACAAAATTTTGGGCAATATGTCTGATACAGTATACATGCGTTGACGGGGGGTCATGCCAACCATTTGCTGGATTGTTGTATGCACTGTTTATGGAAGCGTGCCTGTCGGAAATAACACAGATGTCGGCTTGTGGAGTCACGTGCATTCGGAGGTTCTTAAGAAAGAAACTCCAAGCAAGCCGTTTCTCCTTCTACCAATGCAAATGCCACTGGGAAAATATTGGAATTTCCATCTTGTGCGACCGCCATCAGTAACGATCCCTTGTATTTCCCATACAGCCATGTTCCATCTACTTGAATGAGCGGCTTACAAAAGGTGAAACCTATAATGCAGGGACGAAATGCCCAGAAAAGCCTATGGAAAATCCCATTACCTTCTAGACAATTTCCATTAGGGTCTTCAGCCAATGTCTCCATTATTGAAACCGCCCCGGAGAATACAAATGTAGCGGCTAAGTATCGTGGAAGTTGCTTGTACGACTCCTCCCAATTACCGTAAACCAGTTCAATTGCCTTGGTTTCGCTAACCGTGCCTTCGATACGACGGTGTATATTTGAATACAAAGAACACATGGGAGATAATTGTCTTCACCTTCTGATGGGTCGGCCTCAACAAGAGGTAAATGGAATGGCGGATCATATCGTGACTAAGTTTACGGCGATCTTGTGCCAAGTTTGTGTTGACGCACGTGTGGTTGTGAAATTGACCCTATCACCCACGCATTATATTTCTTCTTATACGATGACATCAACCTGTACTCCACACTGGTTTTACATGAAATGACGACGTTCGGTTGGATTTGTTGACATCAGAACACGCTTTTCATGTGCCGCTTTTTATTGCTAGCAGCACGCTTCTTTGGTCCGAAATTGGTCACCTTTCTTTAACTCCTCGTCGGACCGCATGTACGGGTTGAAGAACATATCTTCTGAGGGCTCATCCTCTCCCAAGTTAAGGGTTATGAAGTGCCCAGGCGGTGAGTAGCGTTGCGCTTCCGTATTTGTACTTGTTCATCGCCCCTAATCCGGTTCACCAAGTCATCAACCACGTCTTCTGCGTCATCAACTCCATCGTCTTCTACGGGATGTTCAGCATCTACTAACCATGGGCCAAGAACACAGAGGCACTAGGGCGAACATTGCCTCATTCGTAAGTTTTACTTGAACACGCCTCTTTTGTATGTTTATAATTTAATTTTTAAAACTCCATTCTAATGCTTGTTTATATTGTATGTCTTTAAAGGATGTAAAGAAATTTCGTCAACGTTCACACCCGATGCCTTATCCGCACCCATGGTGCATACCTTACATACAAGTGGGTTTGGTAATGTTATGAATGTGGTTAATGCCACAATTGATGTCAAGTTTATACTTGCTTTGTGTGAACGTTGGAGACCGAGACCCACACTTTTCACTTACTAACCGGTGAATGTACCGTCACACTCGAGGACGGTACATGCTGGGTCTTCGCATTGATGGGAAGCCTGATCGAACGCATACAGCCCAACGAAATATGTGTTCGAATGTTCGAGATCTAGTCGAAGGTGAGGGAAATGCAAAAGCAAGGGCCGGTATTAAACTTTCGAGCTCCATGCATATCATGATAGTATTGTTTTAACGAGGAATCCGCCAAGAAGAAAAATAATTAAAACAAGATTTTATATCATGTTATTATTTGACACTTGCTATTTCCAAGGAACAGAAATAGCATAAACTTTATGTACTTGAGTTTGCTCGAGGACATAGATTTAATAAGCACATATAGTTGGGGTTCTCAGATTGGCTTACTGTATAGCTCGTTGTGTAAAATGCACAAAAGGACCACCGTACTTTTCTCGGATGTGCTTTTTGCTTCAAACATGGGGTGGTGGAGATTGCCAAGGCTAGCACCGTAAAACCCTAACGCCTACTCCTTCCCCACGCAACTAGGTAAATTTTTGATGTCATTTCCTTTTGTATATTTATTCTATAAATATTTGTAAATAATATTGTTGTTCTTTTTTTTGTTTAGGTTCATTGCAACTGCCTAGATTACACTAACCCCAAAAATAAAATAATATTTTATCGTCAACTATTGGATCGCCTCCGAGCGTAAGACGATACTACTAAATCATTCCTCATCTAACTAATTTATTAATATCAAACATTCTCGTGACTAAAGTATTTATTTTTCTTTGTAGTTTATCCGAGACCGTATTTGGGATTGGAACACCAACCTAATCCTCAAGACGCAATTGCCGACAGAACAACTTCTATCATTCGGTTCACCACGTGGAGATGCACCAAAGTGACCGTGTCAAACTACAATTTGGCATGCATCAGAAATCCTGTGCCCCCATTGTCCTTGGAACCTTGGCATCTTAAAAAGTCACCACCGGTGGTATGAACGAAAGGAAGGCTTTTGCAAAGGAGTTCAAAATGAAAAGAGCGTGCCCACTACGTCCTACACCCCCGTGGCCCAATGAAATGAAGCCCACAGGAATATGTGGATTGGTATAGAGCAAATACCAATCCGTAAATGATTGTGTCGACCCTTTTACTTGACGACCCTCGGCAACAACCCTATTTCCATCAACAATACCACCACAACCAATATATTACCAACAACAACAACAACCAACATATTACCAACAACAACAACAACAACCACCACAACCACCATTTTACCAACCACAACCACCACAACAATCTCAACAATATATACCCCAAACTCAACCTCAACACCATGAAGATTACCAACACGCACCTCAACATTCCCGCCACCATCAACACATGTCCACCCCATAAATCAAAACTATACCCCCATCAACACCAATCTCAACACTTCCATCACGACGATGTCCCTGCTCTTCTAGTCCTCCACTTAGTCCCGACATGCATACAAGAGGATTATCAACCCGACTACTACACACCACAACAAACATACATCTATGGCCAACCCGATTCAACCCAAAACTACCATTACCGCATTTCGAGGGCGCACCAAGTAGAGAGTCATTGTCCCACCAAGGCAACGCTGAGGGCGTAGAGGGCACCCGCCTTTCCTATGGCAATCAAGGGACTTCAACGCAACCACAAAGGCAAAGGCCAAGGGACGCGGACGAGGCGGAATAGGAAGCACCACCACCACGTGAACCATCTAGAGAGTTGTTAGACCCCTGCGGATCATACAAGGGACCGCATTAAAAATATGTAACCTTTATTATTTGTATTATTTTCAATATAAATATATTGTCTTTATTATTATAGTTTAGTATATTTAAATTAATATTATTTAATAACTTATAAATAATATTATTTAATTATTTATTAAGTTAATATATAAATAATGAGATTATATATATATATATATATATATATATATATATATATATATATATATATATATATATATATATATATATATATATATATATATATATATATCAACTTAATAAATAATGCAATTACAAAACAATTGCTTAAAAATTTAAAATTATAAAAAAATTAAATAAATTTCAAAATATTTTTAAGAATAATTAAAATACATTTTTGTATTTAAAATAATTTTTATAATTAACAACAACAAAAACAAATAAATATATAATTGAGAAATATATAATTTATAAATAAAAACAATTAAAAACAATTGCTTAGAAAATATTACAAATTATAAAAACAAATAAATAAATTCTTAAATATTTTCTTTCTAATTAAAATAATTTATTTATAATTAAAACAATTAAATACAATTAAAAACAATTAAATATCACTTACAAAAATTTGAAAAATTATAAAAACAATTTTCATAATTTCTTAAATATTTTATTTCACCTTAAAATAATTTTTTTGTATTTAAAATAATTTATTTATAATTAAAATCAATTAAAAATCATTTAAAAAATTTTGAAAAAAAAAATTTAAAAAAAAAAATGGAAGGCGCCACATCAAGTGGCGCCTATGTGTATATTTTCAAATTTTTTGGACATTTTTGGAATAATTTTTTTTTTAGGGACATTTTTGTAATTTTTTTTTTTTTTTTGGTTATTTAAAAAAAATTTTCTATAACAGACACCCACTCATTCACAATAATCAGTCATGTTCTATAGCTTTAATAGATTGAATGTGACATTGACATATATTTTGGTATTGTAACAAATCAAATGCAGAGAGATAAAACTCTAAGTACAGAAGAAGTGGGCAAGCGGTAGGAACCATTGAGAGTGATATGCGGTTGTAAGAGAAGAAGAATAATTTCTGTAAACTCAATTTGGGACGACAATGAAAATTAATGTTACGAAGACATTCAAGTCCAAGAGAGAGAAAACAATTTGTCTTACTTAAAGGATTTGTTTTAAATTAAAGGGGGTGCAGTTTAATGTTTTAGTTATGTTATGTTTTATTGGGTATTTTCGTGTATGGGCCTTGGCCCAGTTTGTGTTAAACCCTAGTACTATTTATATGTTACTGTAGTAGCTTGATTGCTCAATGAATGAAAAGTTGTTTTATCTTATTATCTTCTTATGCCACTTTAGATCTTACTTTAGCCTAGCTTAAATCTATCATTGGTGCTTTCAATTTGTTGAACTCATGGCTCCACCAAACAAAAACAATACCTCTTCTAAAGAGATTGTTGAGGAAGCTGTCCACCTTGTCCAGCTTCATCTGAACAATATTTTTCAAGAAAATCAGCATCAGCTTGATGAAAGATTTGATGGTGTTGTTATTGATTTTGCACAGTAAGTGGGGGAAATGCGCACACGCTTCGAGAATGAGAAACAAATTACTAATTCTCGTCATAAATCTCTCATGTCTATCATACATTGGATCTCACTACAGCAAGAAAAACAATAAGTTGTCCAACAGCAATCTCACGCTAGTTCTTCAGGTACTACCAGTTTACATCCTTCTTCTCCAATGGTTACTGCCACGACATCCTTGCTTACCACACCCATTTATACACCCCTTCGTACCACAACGGCGCACCAACACACTATGCCACCACCTTTTTTCTCCACCGCACCCCCCATTTCCTCCATACCCCCATTGTTTCATACAGTGAGCCCTCCATTTTAAACCCATACCACACCACAAATCCCATATCAACAACTACACTAAATTCCCCCTTTACCCACGTTCAGATCCCCCAAGTTGGAACTAGCTTTATTTGATGGAAATAATCCTTTAGAGTGGTTATTTCAAGTTGAACTATTTTTTGGCTTTTACAATATGCCACCAGAAAATCGTTTATCCTTGGTTTCTTTTTATATGAAAGGAGATGCTTTATGTTGGTTCAAATGGCTACATCAGAATCATTTATTAACTGATTGGTTTTCTTTTACTAAGTCATTGGAACTGCGTTTTGGTCCTTCTATATATGAAAATCATTAGGCAAAATTATTTAAATTAAACCAGAGTGGATCTGTTGTTGATTATCATACACAATTTGAGAAGCTTGGAAACCAGGTTGTTGGTCTGCCTCCTGATGCTATTTTAAATTGTTTTATTTCTGGGCTTAATTCAGAGATTCAAAACGAAATGGAAATTCTGCATCCTACCACAATTTCATAAGCCATAGGTTTAGCCAAATTAATTGAAGAAAAACTAGCGGATAAACCTAAGCAGCCCAAATTTCCCCAAACAAACTACCAAAAAGTCACCGTACCACAACCACCTTTACCCAAACCCAACCCGAATTCCAATGCCCATGGTGCTGTTTCCACGAAAACCCAACACCCCTATGTTCCCAAAGTCCTTGTCCGCAGATTATCTCAAGCCCCACTCCAAGAAAGACGAGCTCAAGGGTTGTGTTTCAATTGTGATGAAAAATATGTACCTGGACCCCGTTGTTCTACTAGCAAGTTTCTATTGTTAGTTTCAGCTAATGAGTTTATTGAGGATGCCCAACAAATTGAGGAAAATAATAAACAGGATATTGAGGACCCGATGATACCTATTTTCAACTTTCTCCACAAGCATTAACTGGTCAATTTCCACCCCCATAATCTAAAATTCAAAGGCTTGATAGGTGCTCTACCGGTGATGGTTTTGGTGGACACTGGAAGCACGCACAACATTATGCAGCCACGCATCGCCCAACACCTTAATCTTAAAGCTACGCCCATTCCTCAATTTTCAGTAATGGTGGGAGATGGATTCCATTTACAATGTGCTGGTATTTGTAATAATGTTCCCCTTAACTTACAAAACAACCATTTTACCCTACCCTTTTATCTTTTACCAATTGAGGGCGCTGATGTTGTTCTTGGAATGGCCTATCCAGGTTGATTTTTCCACTGTAGGAACAAGAGGGTCCACAACTGTCGTGGAAGCTCTGGAAACCCGTCGACAAGGTGCATGAAACCCCGTCACGGCCTGCTCAGCCATCCGTTTCTGGTGAGGAAGGCTTGGGCAAAAATGAATTTTCATACAAAATAGGGGGTGCCAAGTACAAGTGAGGGGGTGGCATGAAAAATTCTCATTATTGTACTTTTGAAATTAAAAGTACTGGGCTTAGATTATTTTTAGTGAATGTTTGAGAATTTCTTTGTACACTTCTTATGTGGGGGGAAAGACTCCTGAAAACTCGAAAATACTTTTCGGAGATTTATTTCTGGATGCATTCCAAATCAAGGTGTTTCGGAGATGCATTTTCGAAAATAATCTATTTGGACTTACACGTTATATTTAAACATGCAGTGATATTTTCGGAGATGCATCGCCGAAATACTCTGGTTTGGTTCTTTCGAAGATGTATCTCTGAAACACCCTGGTTTGATTCTTTCAAAGATGTATCTCCGAAACTCTGGACAGTGATATTTTTTAAAAAATCATCAATGTGTATATAAATAATTAGATCAAAATGATAATAATTAAAAACGCAAATGAAAAATGATAATACATAAAAAAAAACAATAATACAATAATATGATAATACAATAAAAACGCAAATGAATAACGATAATACAATAAATTGTTTAAAATAAAAATAATAATCTAATAATTGTTCATAAAATGTTATGGCTTAAAAAAACATAACCTAGTGCGTATGACTGATCCTCACTCCCTGGCCTCTCATTTACCTACTGTATCCCGCTGCACTCTCTGCCTCTCCAACCACCCCCTCTACAATCGCCACCGCCTCAAAACCGTCTCGATCAATGATATCTATGTTCAAAACCTTCGTCCAATCATCTGTATTCACTGTCAGATCGACAAGAGATTAATGATATGGTCATCCTTAACTTATTGGTAACTTGTTGGTTCTTTAAGATCTTGTTATGAACTAATTAAGATGGACATCCAAGTACATCCGGTGTCAACCTATGAAATTTTTGTATATGGTTAATCAATTGTTCAACCTATGCATAAAAAAAGAATAATGTATGGATAAAAATAAATAAACAAATCAAAGTGTTACTGCCTACTAGAAGGGGAGGATATTCTCATGTCTTTACATTGTCTTACCTACTTATCCAATAATTTCACCCATAAGACAACATTTCTTCAACTATAGATAAGGTGGTCCATTCTCTATATTTAAACCCTAAAACGCAAAAACTAAGTTTAACGTTTTGAGACTATTAGTATTAAGTTGAACTTGAATATAAAAAGCCAAACCATATTCAATCCTTCAAAATACACGCAACTTCATCGTGTCGCCGCACGCCAATTATTCCATTCTCGTCACTCTTCTGCTTTCCTTTTCAAAACCAGCATAGCATGATTCATCATAAGCCAGTGACGATATTCTCAAAGAAAAAAAAATGAATTTCTATTTTATTTTTATTGTTTTCCTAATGTTGACTATTAAAATGTATAGATATTAAATAGATTTTGTTATTGTCTACGCTTGCAACGCCATCATATCCCCCACATTCTATGTCATCTACCGCGGAAAACATTGTAGAAAATTGAATTGATTAAATGTGTTCTATATGTAGAAAAGGACTATGAGTTACAATTTTGATTTATATACCGAATATAATCTAGTTTTATCCGTTTATTCTTTGACATGTTCTACTTGGCAACAATTGGTGTCAGATTTTATTATTTCATATAGTATGACTAGTATCATGTATGCTTTCAATTCAAGTTTTTTTTATGGATAACTTCGGATACAAATCGGAGGGATAGTATTATATATTGATGTAATTAAACATAAAAGAAATTACGAACTAAATCATATTAAAAATGAATAATAATATTTTTAATACAATAACATTATCATGAAAATTGACTATCATTAATTTCTTAAAAAATTACATTATTGTTAATTGTTTCAAGAACATCTTTTGCTATAAAAGTTATAAAAGATTGTCATGTCATTTAACAACTGATCATTCATTTTGTTACATAGTTGATTCTTCACAAACTTCATAATTGAAAAACATATTTCACGCTTGCAGTTGCTATCGGCAGGACTAAAAGTCAATTCATGAAACTTATAAACTATATCAAATATATTGCACTTATTTGTTTCCACAAACATTGCACAAAGATCTAAAAGTCTTTTTAACTTTGCAAATATTTCTAACATAATTTTGAAGATGATGTCATAGCATCACTTCTAGCACACCTACAAAATCATTTGGATAAAATTTAACAATTTTTAATAAAAATTTTCACATCAAAAACTGCAAATGACGTTGAATATTCTAAAAATTCAATATTCTTTTTATCAAATCTAACATTAAACTCATGCAATTGCAAATCTATAACATTAAACAAACAATCATTCTTATATTGAGAGGGAGAGAGAGAAATGAATTAGTGTTGATAGTAATTTTTTATTTATTAATTAACTTAATAATACTACAACTAAATGCATATAGAAAATGCTAAATGTAGTGAAAAGTAATTTGTGATTTCATTACGAACGAGTTGCGAAATATTGCAAAATGAAATATGTTGTATGGTCACATGATTGTTAACTATGTCTCTCTTTATGAATGACATGAAAATTAAATCTTGAGCCTATATCATATTTTAATAAAAGTAGCATATATTTTAAATTATAAAAAAATATATTCTCTATACTTCAGACAAACAACGAGGTGATTATAAAAGTGACATTGATGTTGCAACAGTAACCTAATCTTGTAAAAAAAATTGAATTGATGTGAAGTGGTTATTACATATATAAATAGTATATGTGTAGTGTAGATAAGTCATAAGCAACAGGCATATTAATAATTCATATGTGGTAAAACAGATAAAAACATTTGTGAATATTTCTCGCTACATATATTTGAGAAATCTGATGTGGCTATATCTACATCCGACCTTCAAATCAGTCTGCCCCTGAACACAAGACAAATTAAAATGTAATTAAATAGGGTTAGAATAAAATTAGAGTGAATAGATATTTTATTCAATTGATCTATATCTATTACAATGGGAAGAGATGAAAGAGGTATTTAAAAAAGTTTCGGCTAGGTGATATAAAGTGTGTAAGTTCAAGAGTTTGAAGGTCTAAGTGTTAAAAGATCTTTAGTCGGTTAATCTAACCCTTCTATTCAAGTGGAGATGCAGACTCCTGACGGGTTCCTCGGGTCTTTTGTCTAAAATTCTTTATGTTTGTTATGGTGCTGCTATTGTCTCCGCCTGGTGTGAGATAAGTATTTAGGAAACTATTCCTTCTCCGCTTGGTGGAGAGGAGTTTTGATACTCGGAACAAAGAAAGATGATCCTTTGAACTGTTTTGAGTTGTCTATGTCCAAAAAAGTTGGGTCCAGTAGTACAACCTCATATGGAAATAACTTTGGATGTGTATAAATTCCCTCAAGAGTAGATCTTTGAGACTTCTCTCTATTTCTGAAATTGAATACGCGGTCGTGTGTGAGGTAGAGAGATGTGATTAGGGCACAATTACTTAAGACATTTGATGGAGATAATATTTTTTCGTTCATGAAGAGTCGATGGTTGTTGAATTCTTCTCGGCTCTGTCGCATATGCTTATCAAACCATTTATATTTGTGGTCCTATTCATGTTGACTATGTAGAAAATGTGTTCCCATCTCTCTTAGTGATTTGGGAGAGTTAGACCCCTTCTAAAGTGGTGGTTTTCTCTTGGCATCTTCTACGTGATAAATTTTCTTCTAAGGAAAATCTATAAGCGGAAGGTCAATATCGATCATGAAGGGACCTTTAGTAATTTATATAGGGATCTCGTAGAGTTTTCCACTCATTTGTTTGTGACTTGTAGCTTGGTTTTCACTATCTGGTATAAGAGTTTTAGGTGGTTATGGGTGTATTCGGTTCTTCATTGTGATCTTAAAAAAAATTTGTTTGAGTTTTTCCTTTCTTTAGGTCATAAGAATAAATTTAGAGGTAGAGTTATTATGATTTGGCATGTTGTGGTGTGAATAATCTGGTTTGCTCGTAATGATAAGTTTTTCACTTAATCGTCGAAAAATGTGAAAGAGTGGAGCATAAGAGTATCTTCTTGGCGTGGATTTGGTTTTTTCATAAAACTCAATTGAGCTCTCTATTGTTCAGTGATTGGCTTCATAATTATATCATATGTATGAGTTAATAGCAGATCAAAATCGCATGGCCCATTGTTGCACCCCAAATTTTACCCTGCTATTTTTCTACTCACATTATATTTAAAATAAAAAACAGTCATTCACTCACTGCATATGCATCACGTCGTCGTATTCGAATTAACCAAAAGTTAGTTTAAATCGATGTTTGCAATATTTTAATTATAAAATACCTGTTATCTTACTTCATATATTTTTACCTCTCTGCCTGTTTATTGCATTATTTTAAATTATTTATATGTCGGTGATATCGATATTTCGATTTTATAAACAGACTGTTAAAAGCAATTCGATACTGTGCGAAAATTAGCGGAGAAAATATTTCAAGTTTTCATTTTTTACTCACTGCTTTATGAATCTACGTGTCGCGTAGATCATGAAAATGTGCTATCCGTAATTTTTCGATAAAGTTTGAAGATTCGTTTTTCACTGTAAGTTTTAAAAGTCGGGTATTATTTATTATCATTTCATTTCGATTTTAACCATTTCAATATTTTTTCTTTAATTTATAAGACCCGTAATTTATTTTAATGTACTCAGTTATTTTTTTTTGGATAATTTATTGTCCGAACTTTTATCATTTTTAACAATTTTAAGTGTAAATTTTTATCTCAAAAAATCCAACAAAAATACTGTGGGCTTATTAATTTTTACATGACCCATTTTTATAGCCCATTTTATGAAAAGGGTATTTTAGGCATTATTGAAATTTTGCTAAACCTAATTGTTTTGTATATATATGTTTGTTACGTTGCTGTTAGGGAGGGAGCCAAAATTGAAAACAGAACATTGGAGAGGCGGATTTGAAAAAGAAAACAGAAACCAAAAAAAAAATTTATAAACAAAAATCCTGTCTTTTTTCTGTTTTCCTTCATCACCGTCACTGTGACCCCCTTTGCCTTACCCATCGCTGCTCTTCCATTACTTCTTTCATCTCCTTCGCCGTTTCCCAAACAGCCTCCGCCGCTCTCATCCACGAACCGATTCGGTTCTCTCTAACAACACCGTCATCTCCCATCTCCTTCAACACCACTTCAATCTTCAAAGCACAGTCCACTCATCCCAGCTTCACCGCTCCATTCTCATCTTCCAGCTCATCGTTCTCCTTCCGTGTCTCCAGCCGTGTCCTTCTTCCTCCCTGCCGTATCCACACCTCCATCCGCGACACCCCCTGTTTCCTCTTTCTCTCCGTCGTAACCCTTACATCAGAACCCCCTGTTCACATCTTCAACCGTAACCATTTGTTTATAACTGTTTTCAACCTTCTGTAACCTATCCACTCGCTGCTACTCCCTGTGCCGACCATCGTCTTCTCTGTTGCCATCTCCTCATAGCCATCGTTACCATTAACAGCTCCTTTCACTCCGTTCCCGCTTGCCATTGTTCCGCCGTTCCACAGTGACCTCGCCGTCATCTTCACCTCGACACCAATCGCAATCACTTACCTCCTCTGTTTCCTCTGTTTCGACCCTTCAACCGTGTTGTAGCCCGCTGCTCCCTGCTACTTCCAGCCACAGCAACAACTTCAACGCTTCTGTTCCGGAAACTTGGC
This sequence comes from Vicia sativa, assembly GCA_021764765.1. Taxonomy (NCBI): domain Eukaryota; kingdom Viridiplantae; phylum Streptophyta; class Magnoliopsida; order Fabales; family Fabaceae; genus Vicia; species Vicia sativa. Next base: position 178,747,133 of record CM038795.1, read on the forward strand.
GTCTCGGTAACTCTCAAGTACTTTTGATTTAATCATTTGCCTTAATGTCATAATTTTGTTGATATGAGATGCTTGTATAACTGTTTTGTTCAAATCTGTGACGAATTTCTCTTAGTTCAAAAGATTGTTGCTGCCTGTGGTTCAATTTATTTATAAATTGTTTAGTGATGTCAAATGGATGATAGAACGTGAGTTAGTATTCTGGAAATTTTGGTAACAGTATGAGGAACTCTGTGTTAGTTCATGAAAATATTTGGTTGATATCATTAGTCTATTGTGATTCACTAGTTTATAAGTATTATGCTGCCTCAGTTTGACAGATTCGGGTTCGGTGGATTTATTTTAGTTCGATTTGAATTTGTGATAAGGTTTCCATGATTAGTTTCGATGAGGGTTCAACATTAACACATTTATTCGTGGGTGATGTGAACGAGAAATTATTGGGGCCAGCACCGTGTTATTCTCTTCTTTTTTTTTATTGAAGTTTATAAAGGTTGTATAGTTTCGATGAAGGCAATTCTATTTCCGTATTTTTGTATGCGTAGAAATTGGCCAAGAAACTGTCGCGGGCAGCTACTTTATTTTGTTTCTTTACTGAATGTTGTGACACTTTTGTTTCGATGATGGCTTGCTATCGATGTCGCGTTATCCGCGTACGATTTAGCCGAGAAACCATTAAGATATTGTATTTTTCTCATTTTTAGTTTTCAATTGAAGTATAGATCGGTTGATATTCGGGTTTAGTTTTAATGAAGGTTTAAAATTGGCCGCATTACTCGCGTGTACATCTAACCGAGGAACTTTGAGGGCAACGTATTTGTTTATTTTGAGCAAATTCGAGTAAGAAAGTCATTTTTATTTCAAGTATATTTGAGTGTATATGGCTGTCCGGATTTTGCTTCAATTAATTAATGTTGAATCCGAATTCAAGCTTTATTCCATGTGCATAAGTGCTGCCCGGTTTTGATTCATGTGGTTTAAATGTGTTTAGAGCTCGATTTTCCATACTTTGGATTAAATAATAACTTGTGCACGATTTCTTTGGTTCCAATTATAATCGATTGTTTGTTTCTTCATTTGTTCATATACATTTATACCAATTTCATTTCGATTTTTATACCTTGTTACTAACGCATATTCTAATTTATCGCAATTTTATTTATACCACTATGCTACTAACGAGTTTATTGTTTGTGTAGACATTCGAGGATTATTCGAAACAATGACTTTCAATTAGCACTTATTCTTGTTCATTAGCATATTCATGTTACTATTATATTTAATATTTAGTATTGTATAGATATACTTATTATTTTTATGTTTTATTTTTATACTGTAAATATAATTATAAATATTATTTTTATTTCTTATATTTATTATTGTAAATATACATATTATATTTATTTCTTATATTTAGTATTATATATACTATATACATTTTTTTTATTGCTTTATCCATTCACCGGTAAATAAATTCGAATTATGCTGTAATATAGTAGTTGCATGTCTTAGATTTAATTTCATAAATTAATCTAATAAAATACAATAGTTAATTAATATTTAAGTTTTACCGCATTTAGTTTCTATCTGTATGTTTTTATCAATTTACCGTTTTCCTTTTAATTTTAATTTATCCCCATTCGAATAATGTACCCCAATCCCCTTGATGCATTGTAAATAATTTATCGCTTTTCATTTTATTTTACAGTTTAATCCCCATTTATAGTTCATGTATCCCTCTCCCAAAAAACAATTCTTGTAATAATTTAGTGCACATTTATTTTATTTAATTTAACTGTCACTTACACAAAACCAAAAAAATATTTTTAAACTAATAATTGTAAATCATTTTTAACCCGTAAGTCGACAAAGCTACGAAGCGTCGCGATGACCTCACATGCACACATGTACGCTTGATCCTGGGCCTTCTTACAGTGAGCCTATTTCGATCAATTGTCTCAATTGGTCGTCTTAGTAGACTAGCCCACTTTGCTAGTACACATGTAATTTAATTATTTACAATTATCTCGATCCTATTCTTTCTCCATTCACCAAATAAATTAAAACACTTTCAATAAAACTCGATCCAACGTCGAGTCTTCTTCTCAAACCTCGATCCAACGTCGAGTTATTTTCAAAAATGAGTTTCTACAAAAAAAAAAAGAACACTTGGATAAGATTTGTTTTAATGGTTAGAGGTTAGCCCAACGATTAAAACAAATCGAAGTTTCTAATTGATTAGAGGGTAACCCAATAAATTGAGAAACTTCAAATCCATGTTCTAAAATAAAAAACATGGTGCTATGGTATTTGATTAAATTGTTAGAGGATATCCCGACGATTTAATTAAAATGTAAAGTATTTGGGCCATTAGAGGGTAACCCAATGACTTAAATACTTTATTCCATACACTTAATAAAAGTGAACTTTGTTTCACCTCACTCTTTTCATAATAAAGATTTTGGATGAGAGATGATCGGTTGACCTCAATCACCAATCTCGAGTATTGAATCGTTAGAGGATATCCCAACGTTTTGGTACTTGTCATCCACAATTTAAAATCAATTCCAACACATTCAATATCTTTTGTGCGCTTCAAGCACCATTTACCTTTAAACCCTTTTCAAGATTAGACATGATTCATTTATAATTGAGATGCTTCTTCCTCTATTCCCAAGGTTTTCGACTTCTCCACTTGAGTACTAGAGGTGTTCTCAAACCCTCCCTCATGTTGGTGCGTAGTCCTTTATTCTTTATCACACCTTGTGGACGTTAGCGAATCTTCTCCTTTAAAATGACGACTTGTCTTTTCATTTAAAATCAATCAACAAACAATCATTTTCTAGAGGAACTACGGAGTTTTGACTTTCCCATTGCACGAGGGAATACGTAGGCACACGGTTCTGAAATCGTGCCAAACTCAAAATAATAAAAACATTTCTTCTCCCTTTCTTTCTCATTTTAAACTTAGAAGATCGTAAAATTTTCACACTAACACACAACTACACTTTGAACTAAATGGGTACCATCGAGTACGATGGATGTGAGGGGTGCTAATACCTTCCCCTTGCATAACCAACTCCCGAACCTACAACTCTTAATTTCGTAGACCGTCTTATCCTTATCTCTCGTGGGTTTTATCTATATTTTCCGCTCTTTTAGAACAAATAAAATTAGGTGGCGATTTCACCGTTGTTTTGAAAAATTTAAATGATTTTTTTGGAAAAAATCGAGTTGCTTCAGTTGGCGACTTCACTGGGGATATTTTCTCAAGCGAGTTAACCCTAGTTTAGTTCTTTGTGTGGTTGTGTGTTTATCGTTTTATTTTACTTTCTTCTTTGTACTTTATCTTATGTTTATGTTTCAATTATTTATTTTTCTATGCTTCATTTATTATCTTGTTTATATATCCATTGTGTGGGAATTCTTGATGGGATTATTGATACATAGATAAGCCCACTACCCAGGCTTCTAGGTCACCTTTTTAGGAATAGAGGGGTTGCGTAGCCTAGGTCCACCTGACTCCATTGTCTTGTTGGCCCGAAGCGAAGACTCCGGCTTAGAGTTGGTTGTTTTAAGGAGGTTGTTGGCCCGCGATAGCGCATGACATCAATCTTTGGACAAATGACCTATAACTCTAAGTTTGTTCATGTTGTCCTAACCGAGACCGAAAGCTCAAATTTTGGATTTTGAGTATCCCGTTAAGAGCCGTTTCTTGGGGTATACTTTTCCAAATACTCTTACCACGTAGGCCTCTCGCGTGATGATAGTGTTTGTTAAAAGGGGATCTGAGACTCCAAGAAATATTTAGCAAAAACCTTAAAACCATCCTCTGGGTAATTATTGGGTAGAAAGCTTAGAGCCATCCTATCGTAGGGTCCCACCTAAATAAGTTGTTTATTTACCTGTATCATCCCTATTTCACGTCTCTGTGAACCTGTTACTATCATTATGTTGCATTCCATTTTATACATGTAACATTGCATTTCATCACATCTTTTTCATTGATGACATTACATTTCATTGCATCCATCTGCATATTTCATTCATACACTCAAGTTGTCAAAAACACTCATTTCGTCTGTCTCCATTCTCAGTTGGTCGTCTACCGTCAAACTGATTCCTCAACACCTTGGATTTGAAGCATGATTCAGAAAACTATGGAGGAACTTCAACGAGACCAAGAGCTATTAAGAGAGGAAGTTAACCAGCTGAAGGGTCAGATGAGCCAAGTCTTGGAAATCCTGCAAGTCTTGTTGAAAAGAGAAGGCATCTTTTCACCAATTGCTACAACACAAGTGGATACTCCGCTAGCCTTTGCCACTCCAGCTCAAGATCCAGATCATTTAGTGAGTACTCATGTACCGATGTACGGTCCGTCCCCGAAGGATCTTCCTCTACCAGCGTTTCCAAAGGTGGTTAGTGGTAATTGTGAAACAATTCAAGAGAATCCAGTGTTCACTGCAAGTTTGGGCAAGAGAAGAGTTGATCAATCAGTGATCAAATCTCCATACAGAAGAAGGATTCCAAGTAGGCGGCGATCGATATGTCTCCAAGGCTATACTTAAGCAACCACCGCTTGTTTCTCCCGAGACAACATGAAACAAAATCAGAATCGTAATGCAAGAAGTAGGGGTCAATTTGACCCTATCCCAATAACTTACACTGCATTGTACCCTCATTTGGTTGAACTAGATCTAATCACAACTAGGCCTCTAACTCCTCTAGATCCTCTCCCAGCCGGATTCAGGTCTGATCTTCATTGCGAGTTCCATCAAGGAGCTGCCGGACATGATTTGGAAAATTGTTATGCACTAAAGGCTAGAGTTCGAGATCTAATCAGAAGACAAGAGATAAATTTCGGAGATCCTCCGCCGAATGTTACCAATAATCCGTTGCCAGGAAAAAGTGGCTGAAGAATGGGTCATAATGTCTCAAGTTACTTCCTAAAGCCAGTGTTTCAGACAGGACAGCTCATCCTTGTAACTGATTAGTCACTAGGCCATGTTTCTTTCTATTTGCATTTTCCTTTGTTTATGTTAAACTGTTGCTTTCAAATCTTTGTTTGTAATTCCATGTTAATTTTAATGAAATGAGCATTCCACTGTTTTTGATTCAAATAATTTTTATTTACTGCTTTCTTTTCAAAAAAATATTTTTCCTGTTTAATTTCTTTACCGACCTATTGCTTTTGCAAAGATTGGAGGGAGGATGATAAAAACAAAATACCCATAATTGATGTTGGTATGCTTTCGAATAAAACTTTGCTGATGATATACAGGCATTGTTTCAATTCCCAAACACCGGAGAAATAAGGAAGTTAAACCTTTGTCAACCCCTTCGAGCCTAGAAGTTGGAATTTCTTTCTATACAAAAACCCGCATTTTAACGGGGTAATTTCGATTAATTCGGATGTGCATTCATTCAAGACGCCTTTAAACAAAGGTTATATTAAATCAAGCTTCCTTCGCACACATCAAGAAGTGTTGGAGATGTCATACAAGTCAAAAAGTGATGATGATGGTTCTCCGTAATCATAAAAGTCAAGCAGTCACTGTCTTTCCAAGAAATATATCAAAAAGAAAAAGCCGCTAAGTTAAAATTAAAAAGGCAACTTAGGCAAAAAAATATGGGGCATCCTGTTGACCGTAATCTTAAATGGAACGGTTTAAGCAAAAGTTAGGGATGACAAAATTCAAAAAAAGAGTTGACCAAAGTCCTCAAACAGCACAATGTTGCAAAAAAGAAGTGACTACTATCTCAAGAATATATCAGCTTCTGAGCCATCATCATTCCTATAAGTGTACAATCCAAAATCTATTGAAATCTTTAATGCACAGTTTGAATTAACTGAGCGTAGGACTGAAGAACATCACGAAGATTGGTTTGGGTACAAATAAATTTTGAGCCTTTATCCTTTGTTTCTTAAACCGTGAACCAGACCACGCTACAACCCTCAAAAGACCTAATTGAAGCCAGGTTTCTTTTGAAAGCATACTACAACAAGGTTGCGTAATATGACTCCTAAGGTCTTTTGCAAATCAACTGTCTTGGTATATCCATACCGTTGTTTTCTCTTTCACTTTTAAATTTTCAAACCACTGTGTTTTAACCAGTGATCCATTTTCTATACAGCAATTACATCATTCCAAAATGATTTTTATTTCAAAACTTGTGCATGAACTTGATTTAAATTTACCATGTTTGAATAAACAGTTTTTGCTTGCCAACAAGCTTTCATCATCAAGGAAGTCCAAACTGTTAGGAAACTTGGTCAGTGATCCTAATCAGGGGCAAGTATCATTCAGATCTTGTTGTGAATCAGTTCAAGATTTGTTGCTCAGTGCAAATCATGCTCAGAATTATTTTAATCAGAAGATCTTTTTCAAGACTTATACCGGGGCACTCCTTTCCCCTCAGTCATTTCAAGAGTTGAAGCCATGATCGGTTTATCCTCAACAACCAGCTAATCTGGGGCAATCCTTAAGCAGCGTTGCAGTCCTCCCTTCAAGGATCATCATTTCAATGCAATTCACAAGTGTGTGTTTCTCAAGACATTTTCTCTCCAAGCAGAGTTGGTAGTGTTCTCCGTGTTGAGGAATCAGAGTTCCCATCTTACCTCCATAAAAGAGCCAATTTCCGTTGTCATAAACGTCTGCATTACATACTACATGCATAGATCATTCATATATCATGCATCACAAAATTCATATATCATGCATAGCAAGAGTGTTTTATCCTCATTTGCATTCCCCGAGGTCTTGCTGCAGTCAATATCTTACCTTGTGGTCAAAATCCAACTTACTTGGTACCTACCAGTTTATCTCTCGGAGGTAGCTTCAGATCTGTTTAAAATCTGATTGTCTTTTCCAGTTTATCTCCCTGATGTAACTTCAGATCTGTTTAAAATCTGATTGTCTTTTCCAGTTTATCTCCCTGATGTAGCTTCAGATCTGTTTAAAATCTGATTGTCTTTTCAGTTTATCTCCCTGAGGTAGCTTCAGATCTGTTTAAAATCTGATTGTCTTTTCTAGTTTATTTCTCTGATGTAGCTTCGCATCTTTTAAAATCGATTGTCTTTTCAGTTTGTTTCTCGATGTAGCTTCGCATCCGTTTAAAATCGATTGTCTTTTCCGTTTATTTCCACGATGTAGCTCGGATCTGCTTAAAATCGATTGTCTTTTCCGCTTATTTCGATGTAGCTTCGATCCGCTTAAAATCGATTGTCTTTTCCGCTTTTCTCCCCGATGTAGCTTCAAATTTGTTTAAAATCGATTGTCTTTTCTTTATTTCTCGATGTAGCTTCATCTTTAAAATCGATTGTCTTTTCGCTTATTTCTCTCGATGTAGCATCCGCTTAAAATATGATTGTCTTTTCCTTTATCTCCGATGTAGCTTCGGATCCGCTTAAAATCGATTGTCTTTTCCGCTTATCTCCCGATGTAGCTTCGCATCCGCTTAAAATCGATTGTCTTTTCGCTTATCTCCCGAGGTAGCTTGATCGTTTAAAATCGATTGTCTTTTCCGCTTTTTTTCTCGATGTAGCTTCGGATCTGCTTAAAATCGATTGTCTTTTCCGCTTATTTCCGATGTAGCTTGATCTGTTTAAAATCGATTGTCTTTTCAGTTTATTTCCGATGTAGCTTCGCATCCGCTTAAAATCGATTGTCTTTCCAGTTTATCTCCACGATGTAGCTTCGCATCTGCTTAAAATCGATTGTCTTTTCCGCTTATTTCTCGATGTAGCTTCGATCTTTAAAATCTGATTGTCTACCACAAATTTCTAGTTTCAAAGTCTCCCAATAATTACCACAAATTACCATAGAGTTTGTCTCATATCATACATCATTCAAAAAATATGTCAAAAAAATTGCATTCAACACTTTTCTCATTATATTTTATTCACAACATACCCATTGCATCTCAGGGCAAAATTTTGGGTTTTTGATATTTAATTATCTCCCACTGCGATAATATGAAGCTTGATCATCTTCATATCATCTGGTTGAAGATATTTAAATAGGGGCAACTGTTGCACCCCAAATTTTACCCTGCTATTTTTCTACTCGCATTATATTTAAAATAAAAAAACAGTCATTCACTCACTGCATATGCATCACGTCGTCGTATTCGAATTAACCAAAAGTTAGTTTAAATCGATGTTTGCAATATTTTAATTATAAAATACCTGTTATCTTACTTCATATATTTTTACCTCTCTGCCTGTTTATTGCATTATTTTAAATTATTTATATGTCGGTGATATCGATATTTCGATTTTATAAACAGACTGTTAAAAGCAATTCGATACTGTGCGAAAATTAGCGGAGAAAATATTTCAAGTTTTCATTTTTTACTCACTGCTTTATGAATCTACGTGTCGCGTAGATCATGAAAATGTGCTATCCGTAATTTTTCGATAAAGTTTGAAGATTCGTTTTTCACTGTAAGTTTTAAAAGTCGGGTATTATTTATTATCATTTCATTTCGATTTTAACCATTTCAATATTTTTTCTTTAATTTATAAGACCCGTAATTTATTTTAATGTACTCAGTTATTTTTTTTTGGATAATTTATTGTCCGAACTTTTATCATTTTTAACAATTTTAAGTGTAAATTTTTATCTCAAAAAATCCAACAAAAATACTGTGGGCTTATTAATTTTTACATGACCCATTTTTATAGCCCATTTTATGAAAAGGGTATTTTAGGCATTATTGTAATTTTGCTAAACCTAATTGTTTTGTATATATATGTTTGTTACGTTGCTGTTAGGGAGGGAGCCAAAATTGAAAACAGAACATTGGAGAGGCGGATTTGAAAAAGAAAACAGAAACCAAAAAAAAAATTTATAAACAAAAATCCTGTCTTTTTTCTGTTTTCCTTCATCACCGTCACTGTGACCCCCTTTGCCTTACCCATCGCTGCTCTTCCATTACTTCTTTCATCTCCTTCGCCGTTTCCCAAACAGCCTCCGCCGCTCTCATCCACGAACCGATTCGGTTCTCTCTAACAACACCGTCATCTCCCATCTCCTTCAACACCACTTCAATCTTCAAAGCACAGTCCACTCATCCCAGCTTCACCGCTCCATTCTCATCTTCCAGCTCATCGTTCTCCTTCCGTGTCTCCAGCCGTGTCCTTCTTCCTCCCTGCCGTATCCACACCTCCATCCGCGACACCCCCTGTTTCCTCTTTCTCTCCGTCGTAACCCTTACATCAGAACCCCCTGTTCACATCTTCAACCGTAACCATTTGTTTATAACTGTTTTCAACCTTCTGTAACCTATCCACTCGCTGCTACTCCTTGTGCCGACCATCGTCTTCTCTGTTGCCATCTCCTCATAGCCATCGTTACCATTAACAGCTCCTTTCACTCCGTTCCCGCTTGCCATTGTTCCGCCGTTCCACAGTGACCTCGCCGTCATCTTCACCTCGACACCAATCGCAATCACTTACCTCCTCTGTTTCCTCTGTTTCGACCCTTCAACCGTGTTGTAGCCCGCTGCTCCCTGCTACTTCCAGCCACAGCAACAACTTCAACGCTTCTGTTCCGGAAACTTGGCGTCTCGGTAACTCTCAAGTACTTTTGATTTAATCATTTGCCTTAATGTCATAATTTTGTTGATCTGAGATGCTTGTATAACTGTTTTGTTCAAATCTGTGACGAATTTCTCTTAGTTCAAAAGATTGTTGCTGCCTGTGGTTCAATTTATTTATAAATTGTTTAGTGATGTCAAATGGATGATAGAACGTGAGTTAGTATTCTGGAAATTTTGGTAACAGTATGAGGAACTCTGTGTTAGTTCATGAAAATATTTGGTTGATATCATTAGTCTATTGTGATTCACTAGTTTATAAGTATTATGCTGCCTCAGTTTGACAGATTCGGGTTCGGTGGATTTATTTTAGTTCGATTTGAATTTGTGATAAGGTTTCCATGATTAGTTTCGATGAGGGTTCAACATTAACACATTTATTCGTGGGTGATGTGAACGAGAAATTATTGGGGCCAGCACCGTGTTATTGCGTTATTCTCTTTCTTTTTTTTTTATTGAAGTTTATAAAGGTTGTATAGTTTCGATGAAGGCAATTCTATTTCCGTATTTTTGTATGCGTAGAAATTGGCCAAGAAACTGTCGCGGGCAGCTACTTTATTTTGTTTCTTTACTGAATGTTGTGACACTTTTGTTTCGATGATGGCTTGCTATCGATGTCGCGTTATCCGCGTACGATTTAGCCGAGAAACCATTAAGATATTGTATTTTTCTCATTTTTAGTTTTCAATTGAAGTATAGATCGGTTGATATTCGGGTTTAGTTTTAATGAAGGTTTAAAATTGGCCGCATTACTCGCGTGTACATCTAACCGAGGAACTTTGAGGGCAACGTATTTGTTTATTTTGAGCAAATTCGAGTAAGAAAGTCATTTTTATTTCAAGTATATTTGAGTGTATATGGCTGTCCGGATTTTGCTTCAATTAATTAATGTTGAATCCGAATTCAAGCTTTATTCCATGTGCATAAGTGCTGCCCGGTTTTGATTCATGTGGTTTAAATGTGTTTAGAGCTCGATTTTCCATACTTTGGATTAAATAATAACTTGTGCACGATTTCTTTGGTTCCAATTATAATCGATTGTTTGTTTCTTCATTTGTTCATATACATTTATACCAATTTCATTTCGATTTTTATACCTTGTTACTAACGCATATTCTAATTTATCGCAATTTTATTTATACCACTATGCTACTAACGAGTTTATTGTTTGTGTAGACATTCGAGGATTATTCGAAACAATGACTTTCAATTAGCACTTATTCTTGTTCATTAGCATATTCATGTTACTATTATATTTAATATTTAGTATTGTATAGATATACTTATTATTTTTATGTTTTATTTTTATACTGTAAATATAATTATAAATATTATTTTTATTTCTTATATTTATTATTGTAAATATACATATTATATTTATTTCTTATATTTAGTATTATATATACTATATACATTTTTTTTATTGCTTTATCCATTCACCGGTAAATAAATTCGAATTATGCTGTAATATAGTAGTTGCATGTCTTAGATTTAATTTCATAAATTAATCTAATAAAATACAATAGTTAATTAATATTTAAGTTTTACCGCATTTAGTTTCTATCTGTATGTTTTTATCAATTTACCGTTTTCCTTTTAATTTTAATTTATCCCCATTCGAATAATGTACCCCAATCCCCTTGATGCATTGTAAATAATTTATCGCTTTTCATTTTATTTTACAGTTTAATCCCCATTTATAGTTCATGTATCCCTCTCCCAAAAAACAATTCTTGTAATAATTTAGTGCACATTTATTTTATTTAATTTAACTGTCACTTACACAAAACCAAAAAAATATTTTTAAACTAATAATTGTAAATCATTTTTAACCCGTAAGTCGACAAAGCTACGAAGCGTCGCGATGACCTCACATGCACACATGTACGCTTGATCCCGGCCTTCTTACGGTGAGCCTATTTCGATCAATTGTCTCAATTGGTCGTCTTAGTAGACTAGCCCACTTTGCTAGTACACATGTAATTTAATTATTTACAATTATCTCGATCCTATTCTTTCTCCATTCACCAAATAAATTAAAACACTTTCAATAAAACTCGATCTAACGTCGAGTCTTCTTCTCAAACCTCGATCCAACGTCGAGTTATTTTCAAAAATGAGTTTCTACAAAAAAAAAGAACACTTGGATAAGATTTGTTTTAATGGTTAGAGGTTAGCCCAACGATTAAAACAAATCGAAGTTTCTAATTGATTAGAGGGTAACCCAATAAATTGAGAAACTTCAAATCCATGTTCTAAAATAAAAACATGGTGCTATGGTATTTGATTAAATTGTTAGAGGATATCCGACGATTTAATTAAAATGTAAAGTATTTGGGCCATTAGAGGGTAACCCAATGACTTAAATACTTTATTCCATACACTTAATAAAAGTGAACTTTGTTTCACCTCACTCTTTTCATAATAAAGATTTTGGATGAGAGATGATCGGTTGACCTCAATCACCAATCTCGAGTATTGAATCGTTAGAGGATATCCCAACGTTTTGGTACTTGTCATCCACAATTTAAAATCAATTCCAACACATTCAATATCTTTTGTGCGCTTCAAGCACCATTTACCTTTAAACCCTTTTCAAGATTAGACATGATTCATTTATAATTGAGATGCTTCTTCCTCTATTCCCAAGGTTTTCGACTTCTCCACTTGAGTACTAGAGGTGTTCTCAAACCCTCCCTCATGTTGGTGCGTAGTCCTTTATTCTTTATCACACCTTGTGGACGTTAGACGAATCTTCTCCTTTAAAAATGACGACTTGTCTTTTCATTTAAAATCAATCAACAAACAATCATTTTCTAGAGGAACTACGGAGTTTTGACTTTCCCATTGCACGAGGGAATACGTAGGCACACGGTTCTGAAATCGTGCCAAACTCAAAATAATAAAAACATTTCTTCTCCCTTTCTTTCTCATTTTTAAACTTAGAAGATCGTAAAATTTTCACACTAACACACAACTACACTTTGAACTAAATGGGTACCATCGAGTACGATGGATGTGAGGGGTGCTAATACCTTCCCCTTGCATAACCAACTCCCGAACCTACAACTCTTAATTTCGTAGACCGTCTTATCCTTATCTCTCGTGGGTTTTATCTATATTTTCCCGTTCTTTTTAGAACAAATAAAATTAGGTGGCGATTTCACTGTTGTTTTTGAAAAAATTTAAATGATTTTTTTTGAAAAAATCGAGTTGCTTCACCCATAGTACTCAATGGTTTGTTAATGTTTCTTTGAGACTCTTATATATTTTTGGAGGCCATGATATTTGAGATCTAGCCTAGTTCTATTTAAGTGGTGTCTTGTGGTGTGACTTGGTGTGAATCAATGTTATTTTTTTCCCCCAATTTTGTAACCAATGATCTAACAAGCTACAATGTATGTTCTCAAGAGCTATATACGCAGTAGGACAATTAATGAGTAGTTTTTCTTTTAGGTATACCCTCTTGTATCACTAAATTTTTTATAATATATAAAATTATGAAGTAAAATAAATTAATAGTATTACAAATTATAAATTATGCTAATGAGTTCACTTTAATTTTGGAGAGATGTGGGACAGATACCAACACCCATCTCTTAGTTAGACTTTAAATATCAAGAAGAATTCAAATTATAATTTATATCTTATCATATCAATTTTTTTTCATAAAGGTTGAAGTTAATTCAGTCAAATATATTATATTCTAAACAACTGTTTAATTAAATTCCATGAAATATTGTGTATTGGGTGTTTGTGTGTGCGGCTGCGTATATGTGAAAAATTCTAACACATTTAAGTAATAATATAAAATCAATGCTACTTTGTAGTTGTATACGTAGGTATACTTAATCAAATAGTGCAAACAAGAATCATTTTCACTGTGTTTTTCTTATGTTACTAATTGCTATTCTAACATATTTTTATGTTAATTTCTTTAAAACTAGTAGTTATTTCAAACCATTTTTTTAAAAATTAAAAAAAAAAATTGGCATGCACGAACTAAAATATTAATTATAAAAAACTTTAATAGAATAAAAATCATATAATTTTTCAAAAAAAAAAATTATGAAAAATTGTTCAAATAACTTCAAACTTTAATCATTTTTAATATTTAAATATAAAAAAACATAAGAAAAAATAAAATACTTTTTAATAATAAAATATTAAAGTTAATTTGTTTTGAAAAAAAATATGTAATCCAAGATATAGTATGCAAGGTATCATTTTTAAATATAATATTCTCCACTCATCTTACTCCGTTGTCACATCTAATATTATCCAGGTATCATTTATAAACCTAGTTTTTAATTTGGGTTCTCTTCGATTTTTTCTCTAATGCTTTTTGTTCCGTAGCAATTATACCCCGTAGATTATATTATACGTTTATCTATATTTTATATCATTATTTTTTTCTTGCTTATCAGCCATTAGATTAGAAGTTGATGTGAAAAAACAGGAAATGATCCTTTCTCATCTATAATACTTGTAGAGTTTTTTTAAAGGATCTTTTTTTATTAAAAAGAGTGCAAAGAAGTGTCTTTATAAATCTTTTTAAAATAATAGACATGAATCAGAATAATAAAAGAATTCTAACTATTTCGTGACTCCAAATGTTTATGTGTCCAACAAAATATTTAAATACTACCATCACCTTAATTATAAGAAGAAAAAAATAACTTTTAAATACTAGCGGGACCTTAATTATAAGAAGAAAAAAATAACTTCACACTTATTAAAACAATTTTCTAAGATAATTGTGACATATGTCTATCTCTGCTTGGTGTTTTATAGGATATTCTAACGATATCTCATCTAACAATGAGAATAAGGATGAAACTCAAAGAGCTCCATGACTTATCAATGGTTTCGGAACCGGTGCAGGCTTATTAGATATCCACATGGAAGGTTATCCATTTACTTGGTTCAAAAGTCTTGCTACTGAATGTGTGGTGGAGGAAAAGTTAGATAGAGCTTTAGTTTCTCAAATTTGGTTTCAAAAATTTCTCAAACTAAGGTAAGGGTGAGATATCACATTTCAATGATGATTGATATGGGATAGACTAGAGGGATGAATTTAAAATTGTTAGGGTTTGTTCTTATCTTGTTACTTTGATTGAAATATCATGGTTGTTCTTAAATGATGATTAAGTACGAGAATTGATGTTGTTGTTGTAACACCCTAATTCTACCCCAAGTAATTATTCAATAAAATCAGAGTATAAAATTTTCCAACATAATCAGGATGTCACATTTTTCAACTTAAACACATAAATCTGTCATTTTTATTCAAAACAGATACATAACACTTTAAAGAGGCGGAACTAACACAACGCATAATTTTTAGTCTTCAAACATAAACGACTTAATTAATCACGCAGCGGAATCATAATAGTTTTTCACATAAGAAATGACATCTTTTGAGTCATAAACAACATCAACATAATAAAATCCTCAATCAACGACAAAAGATTCAACATTAAAAACAACAAAATAAGACAAGTGTTCATTTTCTCCCGAGTGCTACGTATCAGAGCAATGACACCGAATTTGGACTAAACACGGTAACGACTACTCCTCCTTATTACTTGCACGTTACCAATATAAAGGCAATGGCGAAACAAATGAAAGGGTGAGATATCAAACTATATAATTGAGATCATGATAAATAATATATAGTTAGAATTATATAAAATCACTATTTTGCCATCTCACAACCAATCAACTACAAACACAATTTAACCACACAACAGCATCATTATGCGCTAGAGTATGCAACTTGGACAAATGCAGATGCATGTGTTACCATCGGAGTAAAACTTCCAACTTAAAGATATGCCAGTTTACCGAGGCATCAACAAGGCATAAGCCTTAAACTTTCAACATTTTGCCAATCCAGACCAACATGGGTGAGCATCGCTCCAACTTAATAAAATGCAATGTACGCGACTATCATGTATGACATACAACAACAACAACAACATACACAACAAGACAACTTAGAACGACAACAACTTAGGGCAACAAACAACTTAGAACAACGAACAACTTTCAACATTGGCTTTTAAGCCTCCAACAAAATTTATCCATATTTAGGACAACAACCAACTTTATACTTGCAATTCATGACATTCAACATAAATTTGGCAAAACAAACATACTACGCTAGCTTACTAGGGTATATAAACCATTCTTTCAATTCCTCCAAATTTTTGGTTAATCCGCTATACCGCTTACAATTACCGACATACTAATTCAGAACTATTTCTAATCAATTCCTATATCATTCCTTATTAATTACTAGCATTATTTTACTCATGAAAGCCTACTCAAAGTTTTCTAAATCAAGTACTTAAATTGGGCAGAATTCAAAAATCAAAAAATGAATCCAAAACTACTCAGTACGCGCTGCGAACCCACCTTCGTGCAACGACTTTAGCAGGGACTCAATTCGCCCCACGTCAACTCGTTGGCGCCACGAATTGAACGTAACAAATTGGGTTTTTCAGCGCTGCCAGCATCTTCCACATGCCATTTTTCCAAATTTTTGGCATTCAACACACCCACAAACCAAAATGAACCAGCCTAAGGTACTAGCAACATGGGGAATCCAACAAGGACAACATTTACCAATTCATTCAACAAATTTCATGGATTATCAAGCATCAATTTGGAATTCCTCCAACAACAACAAGACACAAAACTAGCAAGATTATAAACCCTGACTACCTATCATCCATCATGTTCCCAATTAGAAAGCAAGAACCCCACTCTTACCTTGTGAATCGAAGGTTGATTTGCTTAGAGATGGAGATTTTTCCTTAGCCTCAAGCTTGCAACTTCTACTCTTCTCTTCTTTTTCCCCAAACCCTTTCTCCTCTACTCATAAACCAACACTTTCTATTTTCCTATTCTACTTCTCTTAAAATAATAACACTATTATTATTACTCTTATTGGGCTTACTAGACTATACTCTTACTTTGCTACAACCAACATAATAACTTAGCCCACTTAATAGCAATTTCTACAATTCTAATATTATTAGTATTATTAATATTATTCCTACAACTTATTTTAATTATTCACCTTATAATCATATAATGACTTAAATTGACATTCTACAATATTACCAATTATTCAGAAAAATATGTGAAAATATTAAATTAAATAAATAATTAAATAATTTGGGTGTTACAGTTGTTATTTCAATTGGATGATTTACATGATTAATTTGTATAATTATTGTTGTTTAATCTATATGAATGGATGTCATCCATTGGAAATTCATGGTGGATGCTTGGTGATGTTGACATAGGGCTTTAAGGGGTTCGGAGGGGATGGAATTCGTGAAAAAGGTTTTAAAATTGAACTTTTGTAAAAAGTATTAGGTTTCAACCTATTGGTCCTGTTATGCAAATCAAATGGTTCATGTGCTTGTTTGGAAAAAAATTATGAAAAATGTTTTGTCCATAACTTTTGATCCGTTTGTCCAAATAACGCTCGTTCAAAGTGTTAGAAAATTAATAATCAGGGCTATAACATGGTAGTAGTTAGTGAGAGGCTTGTATATTATCCATTTACCTATTGTACCATAATTGTATTTTATTGTCCATATGTTGTTTTTAACTTTGACATGCTTTGACGTTTTACCTCATAACTTTTTTACTGTATATTTAAATAAGGAACCATTTGAAGTGTTAGGAAGCTAACAAACAGAGCTATAAATTGAATGAGATAGGTGAATTGTTTTAATATTATTTTTATGCCTATTGTATTGATGAATTTGTTGGTTTATATGTTCAGTTAATTAATCATTGCATTGTGGTGATATTGTCGTGTGATGATAATGTTGTTATGGTATTGATGTTGATGATATTGTTGTGTTGGTATTGCTAAGATGTTGATTTTGTTGATGTTGGTGATGTTTCTATGGTGTTGATATTGACGATGAGTATGTTATTGATGACACACTTGACTAGCCGAGGTGGAACATATGTGTGTTGTTGTTGTTGCATGTTGTGAATCATGCATCCGTGTTATAGAAGTTATGTTCTAAATTATGTTGTGGTCTCATTTCCTATGGTGATGGTTTGAGTGCGAATAGCTAAATCCTTTGTCTGGGGATTTAGTGAAGCGTTACCTATGGTGTGCTCCAGTTCTAAGAGGGAATCGATCCTATGGTGGGATCATAAAGTGAAATAAACCTAAATGTTCATATTTTAGTACCACATGCATGATGAGTCATTTGTCGAGTCCGTTGCATTGTGTTTCATTGTACGTTTATAAATGATATGTTGTTTAATGATTCATGGAATGTTGTTATGTGAGATAATTGATGATGAATACAAGTGTGAGAACATGTTATGATGTGATGTAGGACTATGTACATGTCATGACTCATCTTATATCTTATATCATATATTTTATTGTTGGATGTGATTTCTCAGGCCTTCTGTTTGAATATTGCCTCTATGTGGATAACATGCAGATTCTTAGGAGTAGCATTATTGAAGTATGTGGAAGGATAGCTCTTGAACTGTCTTCCATTTATTGTAGTTTATTTTAGAAGGGTCTTACTTTGATCATGTAACATTGGGATGGAAATCGTTTTTGCATTATTTACTTTGTTTATACTTTGTTGAGCCTATGTTTTATGCTGCTGAGAGTGGAAAATTTATAACTCTCTTATTTATGCTGATTTAAGTTGAAAAAGGTGTTATGAGACCAATGACGTGTTTTCTTATATGTTGGATTATATGCTTTAATTGTATGTGATGTTATTCATAATGTTTGGATGTCGTGTAACATTCCATGTGATTTATCATATGTGTTTGGATGTCGTGTAACATCCCAGTTGAGTTATCAGATGTGTTTGAATCTCATGTAACATCCCAGGTATAAAAATGTGTAATTTTTTTTATGGAAACCCGTGTTACGAAGCAGGGTAATCATGTCTTTATAAAGTGTGACACTCTTGTGTTAGTGAATATTTATTTAACACACCCTATAGATTACTACCACACCCTCATGAAAATGTAATAATACCCTTATATTCTATAGATGTATCTCTAGACACACCCAAACTTAATACATTCTTGAATCAGACCCTAAGACAATGGAAACAATTATGGAAATGCATCTTTGTGTAACTTACAAAGATGTATCTCTGGATGTTGTTAGATTAAAAATATGGTAGAACCCTTTATCTTTCCTCGCGTTAAAAAACACTCTATAAACCTCTCAACTCTATCAAACTCTCTCAACCCACATTCTCTCAAAGTCATTAAACCAACTTCAAAGATTCTCTCATCAACATCAAGTCCATCAAAGAGCCCACTCAACACCGAAGTAAAATCACAATTTGTAAATGTTGTATAAATTTGTAGAAATTGATGATTAGGTTATGAAATAGGTAGTTTATCAATAATGTTATGTAAATGAGAAACATTTTTTATAAGTATTTTTATTGGTCAGTGCATAATTTTTGAAGTTTTGAGGGACTGCACTTTCGCCATTGACACTAATATGAGCTACAAAAAAAAATCGGAGATGCATCTCTGGGATGTTTAAATATTTTGATTACTAGAAACCCAAGATGCATCTTTGGATTTATTCGGTGCATTTTTTTGACATTTTTGGGTTGAAATCACTGTGTTTCATATGTATAAGTATAATGCTTGTATGGTTTATTTACATACATTATGACTCATAGGAAAGATCAATCGAGGCACAACAGGATTGCACAATATACACCAGTTCAGAGGGAAAAGAGTTAACCATCACATGTTCTAGTTATTTCTAGCCCGATTGATGTAGGGGCATCAACTTATAGGATTCATGTATCAATATCTTCTTCTTCCTACAAGGCACATGTGTCACCTACCCATGCATTTCTTCATACATCTTCCTATAGGAGACAAGTTTCACCTATTCAGGCATATGAGGCACCAAATATACTAGAGACACCCCATGAACAAGAGGCACTGCCGGAACCTGAGAGGTATATAGGAGGTCTGTTAGACTTGTCACTATTGTCACTTTACCTATACCATATTTCAAGACATGTTTGGCATGGAGATGTAAAATTTAATTGAATTCATTATTTGTAAATTGTGTTTGTTATAATATTAAATGTTTCTGACGATGATTTATTTTTCTCCAGGACCGTGATGTTCTAAAATTAACCAACAATGACCGAAAGATTATCGGTCTGCAATAACCTAATGAGCAACAATTTCATGATATCTTACAGCTACCTGGGATGACAGACTTGTGCAAGACCATTTATATTACGGTTAACCATTATATGATGTATGTGTTTGTAAAGAGATGTAACATCCTTATTTTATCTTCCACGCGGTGATATATCTATTACTTTGGATGATGTCTCGTGCTTGCTACATCTTCCAATTAGGGGGAAACTTTCAAATCACAAGAAGATTGACAGAGATGATGCATTATAGATGATGTTAGACTATCTGTGAGTTAACCTAGATGTTATCATTAAGGAGTTAGAAGCCACTCGAGGGTGTCATGCTAGGTTTAAATTTCTAGAGAGTATGTATACACATAAGCTTTGTAGAGCAGAGCAGGCTGCAGGGGATGACGACTATGTTGTGCAACATATAACATACGATATGCGAGCATATGTGTTGTATTTTAATGTTACTGTCATTTTTATAAACGAGAGTTCCACTAATGTGTATGTCATTTAACTGTGATACTTTGACGATTTCGAGTGGACATGAGTACTGAAGGTTTAGAAAACACTTAGAAGGGGGGTGAATAAGTTTTTCCTTATTTTTCTTGTGTAATAACAATATAAAACACATGTATTTTTATCCTGGTTCATTTGAAACTCAAACTAATCCAGTCCACCCGCCAAGGTGATTTTGCCTATCTCAACGAGGACTTAATCCACTATAATCAAACTGATTACAAGTGCACAACTAACTTTTGTGACTAACAATACAATGCACAAGCCAAATGCAAGTGACTAACACCTCTAAGACTCTCTAGTCCTAGCCCTCTCGAGAAATATGACCCAACTGGTCCCTCAAGGAACAATTACAAGATAACTTCTAACAATAGTGTATCAGTTTGCTTCTAATAAGCTTTATCACAACTGTGATTTTTCACTAAGTTTTAAGCTCAATACAAATGGAAAACTCAATACTCAATTGTTCTTGCTTGCATGAATTTAGCGTGAGTTCACTGGTGGGATAGCGCACATTTTTTAAATAATTGATCTTCTATATATAGCTTTAGGAATTTGTCTGTTGCTATCTTGAACAATGAGAACATATTTAATGTTGCTTATCTGCTTGTACTTTGTGTTTCCAATGAATCTCAAACTTTGTTCCACTTGAGTGCTTCAGTCGTTTTAGCTTTAAATGTCTAACAGTACTGTAGGAGACTTGTCTCAGAACTTGAAGTCTTGACTCTTCATTTCACTTTATCTTCTGTTAGACTTTGTTAGCTTTTCTTCTATCAAAGTTTGCATTCAGCGTGCTTCTATCAGATTTTGTTTTCAATGTGCGTATTCAGAAGTTGCTTTTCATCTTTAGAACTTCTAATTCTTTATATGCTCAGCGTAAGTTAATATTTCACTTTCTAGAGTGCTTGAGTCAGAATATCATATTTATTATACAAAATTTATTTCATTTGTTATCATCAAAACTCTAAGATGTGATTAGAACCAAACTATGTTCTAACAATCTCCCCTTTTTGATGATGACAAAAACATTCAGATTTTGATTATGAAATTTTGTATATATATGAAAATCTCCCCCTGAGATAAATAATCAGAAGAAAATAAATACACAGTAGAACTTCCCTGAGTTTGTTCTTCCAGAGCTTAGGAAATATTTCTTTCAGAGCTTCCTTTTCAGATTTTTTCCGTTGCAGAGTTTCCTTTCAGAGCTTAGATATCCCTGCATACTTTAGAAGCAAATACACTTGTATTTTTGTTAGAAATGTTTGAGACTTAGTCCCAATAACAGTTATATTAAATCAGATCAAAATCTCAAGTTTCTCCCCTTTTTTGTCATGATAAAAAAAAACATAAAAAAAATTTAAGGACAAGTTAAAACGATCCAAACTGTTAATAGAAGAGGTCAAAACACACAGTTACAGAGGTTTCAAAAAAAAATACAAATAGAGGCATAGAAGTTTTAAAAAATAGATACTAAGATTGATGAGAGACTAGAGAAAGTAGAAGATTCTTGATCTCAGCAGAAGATTCTTCTCGCTTCACCATCCATGTTCTGATCTCCTTGTTGGTCTCATCTTGCTTGTCTATACGTTCGCGAACAACTTCATTTTCTTTCTTCAACTCTTTCAGAGTTTCCAGCACAAGAGAAGTTCTGGAGACTTATTCACAGCAAAAATATTGGTGGATGTAATAATGAAGAAAGGAGGTTATGTGTTTAGAGGCACATTGATTCCTGGTAATCTCCAAGATCCGTCATACCATTCTGAAGATTTTGGTGACAAAGGTCTGATGGGGGTTGTTGGAAATGGAGTTTTTGAAGAAACATTTGGATTAGTTTTATGGGGAGCAGGAACAGGGATTTCTTGTTGAGAACTTGGTGGTGTGATGAGTGGTGATTGTAGTGTTTGAGTTATTTGTGGTGGAACTTCTGTATTGGATACATCAAAATTATCTATATTAGATAATACTTGAGCAATTTCTGTGTTAATTTCGTGAAGGCCTGATGAAACGGTGAGGTTAATGTCTATTTCTACGTTTCCTAGAGTTTGTTGTTCAGGAGGAATAGAAGTTTGAGTGGGGAGTTTATAAGATGTTACTATATTTACAGAATCTACAACAGAGATTGTGTCAGAAGATTTACCTGAGGTCTTTTTCTGCTTCTTCTTCTGAGATTTATGAGGTCTTGTAGAAGTACCCTCTCCTACTGCTCTTCTTTTCTTTGTCTTCTTGTTGTATACGTATGGACATGGTTCATTTCTGCCTTGAAACCATGCTGGATCAATTGGAGTGCCATCCTTTTTGCATGCTTCAATGAAATGCAGAATAATTACATGATGATCACCAGAGTTGAACAAATGAAAATCTTGTAGAGGGATTTTCCTTATAGTGACAGATGTTAAGACGTAAGGAGTGGGTTCAACCAGAAGTTTGTCAATGATCTTCCTTTTCAACAGGTTTTTACCAGTCAGAGCTTTACCGCGGATGGGGTTCAATTTTCCCAGTAAATTGGCGTCCTCTAAATGAGCTATCAGACCATTCTCCGTCAGAATATATGATATCAATCTTGCCAGAGGTATCCAATTCCTTTTGGACTTATGGTGTTTGGTTCTTTCTTCTTCCCTGGTTATCTTAACATGCGTCCACAAATGATTAAAGAGAAGGTAAGGCAAATTAATTTTGACATTTTTTCCAAGACAGAACATCATATATTGTTGATCTACATTGATGTAGTCAGGAGAATTGGTTTCTTTCCTGTGATGAATACAACTATGAATAATCTTTTCCCAGATCTTGTATCAATTCTTCAAATCTTTAATCTTGTTTGAGGCTTTTCCAGAAGTAAAGATTTCAGCATATACGCTGGACATATCAAGTCTTCCTTCAGTAACACCTGTAACTCCTTGTCCTTCAAAACCTATCAATCTTTTGATGAGGTTTTCAATAATAGATTATTATTTTCCCATAACAAATGATATAATTACTTTAGGGGTAGCAATGGCGTGAATCCAAAATTCCTTAACAAGGTGTGGGAACACAGGCCCAATCAGACGGTCAAAGACTTTTTCCCATCCTTGAAACTTCACAACTGGAAACAAATCAAACCCATTGTCTCTTAGGTTTTCCAAATCAACCATTAGTTCACACACAACTTCCAAGCTATCAACGTCGTTCTTTTTGGAGTTATGTACTTCTCAGATTGTAAAGCGTTGTTTGTTGTAACAATGATATGTTGACGAGAAGATGAAGATGAGGATGTAGCCATCTTTGAATGTTTAGGGTTATTGAAGAGAGAGAAGAGAACTCAGAAATGCATAAATGTTTGGAATGGATGAGAGTGAAAAGTGAAAAAGAAATTTTGAAGATGTATTTATAGAGAAAGTGTATGGGATTGAAAGCATAATTTTGAAATAAAAAAGAATTTTTGAAAAACTAATCATCACAAGAATTTAATAGAGTCTGACGTTGAGGGATTGCGTGGGATTTTGAAAAGATTTGAACAGTTACCTAGGAACAACGTCTC
Source organism: Vicia sativa (assembly GCA_021764765.1). NCBI lineage: Eukaryota > Viridiplantae > Streptophyta > Magnoliopsida > Fabales > Fabaceae > Vicia > Vicia sativa. The sequence continues at coordinate 178,770,968 of CM038795.1, forward strand.
AATAGCTTTCACGCATGCGTGACCTTTCAGAATTTTTGAACGCGTGTTCAACTTCTAGGGTTAACACATTATAGCTGTTTTATGTAATGAACTTCTGAACCATATTTGTAGTGAAACATTAGAAAACATTTAAGAACTTTATATATGGTTTCTGATTCAACTTCTCTTCTAACTTCTGAAGAGCTGTTAACCAGAACATTCATTTAAGAACAGAACTTATGACAATACTAATTAAAAATAGTTTCATTTAGGACAAAATTCCATACTGATATTCTTCAAAATGAATTTGAATTTATCTTCAGAAAGAGGTTTAGTGAATATGTCAGCCCATTGATGGTTTGTGTCTACTAAACTTAAGATACCTTTCTGAATATAGTCCTTTATGAAATGATGTTTAATTTCTATTTGTTTTTGCCTTAGAATGTAAGATATGATTTTTTGAAAGACAAATAGCAAAATTATTATCACCGAAGATAGGAATATTACGCTCATAGAGGTGATAATCTTCTAGCTGAATTTTCATCCAGAGCATCTGAGTGCTACAACCTGCAGCAGCTACATATTCTACTTCTGTTGTTGATAGTGCAATTGTGGCTTGCTTCTCGCTGTACCATGAGATTAGGTTTTCACTCAAAAATTGACAGCTTCCAGAGGTACTTTTACTTTCTATTCTATCTCCAACAAAATCATCATCACAATAACCTACTAAGTTAAAATATTTGGATCTTCTGTAAAACAATCCAACATTAGTAGTACCTTTCATATATCTTAGAATTCGCTTAACAAAAGGTAAGTGAGATTATCTAGGATTTGATTGGAATCTTGCACATAAATAAATATTGAATAATATATTTGGTCTAGATGCAAATAGGTAAAGAAGAGATCCAATCATACCTCTGTATAGTTTCTGATCTACTTTCTTACCTACCTCATCTTTTCCTAGAATGCATGTAGGATGCATTGGTGTCTGTTAAGGACCAAATTGTAGTTATTTTGTACATGATTTTGTGGTCCTTAACAATATCTTTTTAATTAATTAGTATTATTTATTCTAATATTTTGGTTTAAGTAAGTTTTTATTTAGTTTTTGTTCATAATATATTATTTAACTTAGTTTACTCTTAATTATAGGTTGTTATTGATTAATTCTCCCAAGCTTGGATTCAAGGACTTTTGAAGAGCTTTTGGGATGATTCTTTTGAAGATATTTTGGATGAAGGAAGCATGTTACAGGTCGCTCAGCAGTTCCAGATGATGCCAACAGACTTAACCAAGCTTAGCGGTCTCATGAAAATCGTAAAAAGGATGACCCATGCTTTCACCTTTGGCCACCAACCCATCACTTCCAGCTGACTTTTTGGCTTGTAAAAGAGTGAAACAACACTTCATCATCATTATATTTCATCTTTGTAAATTTAGGGCAAGAAATTGTAAAGAAAAACGATAGCTTTTCTTCTTGATTTCTTGATGTTCATCATTTCTACCAACAATCTTGAGAGCAAAGCAACCATGGAAATGAGTGGCTAAGCTCTTTTTGTGTCAAGATTAGAGGTAGTTGATCTATATAGTATGTATTTATTTTGATTCATTTGTGTATGAACATGGTTGATGATTAATATAGTTGAATATCTTTGTTCTTCATCTTTATGCTTTGAGTTTTGCTTGGAAAAGAATACTTAAAAGTAGACCTAGGATATTCATCCACTAATGAACAAATGCTAGGGATAGATTTGTGTGTTAGTGTTTACAAAATATTGAACTTAATGCTTAACATGTCAATAGTTGTAGTGAGGGATCATGCAAAGATTAAACATGATAACATTCACAATCTTGGTGGGAAATCTACAAGATTGAGAGGATATGTATTTATAGAAATCATCTACTATGTTCATCACTTGATTAATTGAATATGTATGAAACTAGATCAATGAAACTAATCTTGACATGCATCCATATTTGAAAACAAACTCCAACTCTCTTGAATCCAAACCATAACTCTCTTTTGAAAACATTGATTTAGTTATTTGTTTGGAAACTCATGGTACTAGTAGAGTAGATAACAAACCCTTTGGTTACATAATCTTAAAATACACTTTCCTATTGAAAGACTACAATATACACCAATCCCTGTGGAATCGATAATTAAAAATACTTGTTTGCGGAGAAAACCTACAACAAAATGGCGCCGTTGCTGGGGATTGGCGTTTGATGTTGTTAGTATAGCAATAGTTGTGTGTTTTAAGACATTTTCTACTAATCTCTCTTTGTTTTTTTTGTGTGTCTAGACTTTTTCAGGAATTAGTTTATACGGGGAAGTATTCCGGCCGACCAACTCCTTTTCGATCCCGAAATTGAAAGGACGGCTAGAAGACTTAATAGTAGTGCTAGAAGAAGAAAAAGACAAGCTAGGCAAAGGCAAGAAAGAGGAGAAATAGGAGAAACATCTACTTCTTCAACACCACCCATGTTAGGAGAAGTCACCACTATGGCGGAGAATCAACCACAACCACCACCACCACCGCGGGGGCCGTGTGTCAATAGCCCTCGTCACAACGTCCAATTTGCTCGACAAGAAAATGCAAGGGTCGCAGAGATGAAGACGGGCTTGCTTCAACTTCTCTATGCAAGTCCATTTCATGGTCATGACCATGAAGATCCCTACACCCACCTTACTAAGTTCTATGAGATCGCGGGAGCGGCCGGGGCTCCGGAAGACCAAGAAGAACAATACTTTCAAAGGCTCTTCCCTCATTCTCTAGTGGGGAAGGCAAAAGATTGGTATCTAGACCAATTGCAAGAAACCAAGACAAATTGGAATGTTTTGTAGGAAAAATTCCTTGAAAGATTTTTCCCTCAATCACTTTTCATGGAGGCAAAGACCGCAATCTCGGTATTTTCACAAGGAGTAAACGAGCCTTTGAATCGGGCGTGGGAAAGGTACAAGTCTATGCTTAGGAAGTGTCCTAGCCATGGTTTTGACGAGCTTACCCAAATTTATATTTTCCGAAATGGTCTCCAACCTCAACACAAATTGTTGTTGGATGCCACGGCGGGAGGTTCATTGATGGCAAAAACACCATATGAAGCAATCCAAATAATTGAGAAGATGGGGAGGAATGATCATCAAACTCAACATGATCAAGGAGGTGTACAAGTGAAAACGGGAGTTCTAGAAATTGGTTCGAGTCACGAAGCACTTGTGGCGCAAAACAAATTGTTTGCAAAACAAGTTGAAGAATTGACAAAACAAATGGCTAGACTCCCTCAACAAATCATGGAGTTACAAGGAACATCGAGTAAGCGAGCTCACCAAATAGCTTATTGTGAATTGTGTAAAGGAGATCATAAAACCGGATTTTGTCCTCCGGAGAATGAGGAAGCTAACTATATGGCCAACCAAGGGCAAGGATACCAACAACGAGCTCCTTACCCTTATCAAAATCAAGGCCAAGGTTACCAACAAAGGGGTAACCGAGGTTATCAAGGCGGGTGGAGACAAGACAACAACAATCAAGGAAGGCAAAATCCATATCAAACTCAAAATCAAAATCAAGCTCAACCACAAAATCAACCTCAAAATCAAGTGAAATCTTCCAACATTCAAGACACTCTAGCTCAATTTATGCAAGCTTCTATGGCTAATCAAAAGAGCACGGAGGCATCTATCAAGAATTTGGAAACTCAAGTGGGGCAACTAGCTAAGCAACTTTCCGAACAAAGTGCTTCGACATCATTTCCCCAACTACGCAAGCAAATCCTAAGGAGCATTGCAAGGCTATTACAACTAGAAGTGGTAGAGTTTGTGATGAGAAAAGGAAAATGGTTGAAAGGAAAAAGAAAGTAGTGGAGAAGGATGAAGAAGAAGTAGTGGATGAAGAGGTAGTTGAAAAAGATGATGAGGTTGTAGTTGAAAAAAATGATGGTGTTGATATGGAGGATGATTTAGTTGAAAATGAGGTGTTAGTTGAAAATGAAAAAGAGAATGGTGTAGTTGAAAAGGAGAAAGTAGAGGAAAAGAAGAAGAAAATGAAAAAGGGAAAAGAGAATGAAGTAACTTATCCGTTAAGAAGCTTACCATATCCTCACCTTCCTTCTAAAAAGGATGATGCAAAGCACTATGCTCGGTTTATGGATATTTTTAAGCAATTGCAAATAAATATTCCATTCACCGAGGCATTAGAGCAAATGCCCAAATATGCAAAATTCATGAAGGATATATTGACAAAAAAGAAGCGGTACACAGATCAAGAAACCATAATGGTGGATGCAAGTTGTAGTGCGATAATTCAACGCACTATTCCGAAAAAAGAAAGTGATCCGGGGCGTGTAACTTTGCCCGTTACCATTGGGGATGTATATGTCGGCAAGGGATTAATTGACTTGGGATCAAGTATCAATTTGATTCCATTATCCATTGTGAAGAGGTTGGGGGGATTGAATTAAAGTCTACAAAAATGACATTGCAATTGGCGGACAAGTCTATTACTCGCCCTCACGGTGTAGCTTTAGACTTGTTGGTAAAAGTGGACAAATTCTTTTTCCCGGTTGACTTTGTTGTGATAGATATGGAGGAAGATGTGGATGCACCTCTAATTCTTGGAAGACCATTCATGAAGACGGCTAGAATGATGATTGACATTGATGATGGCTTAATGAAGGTGAGAGTTCAAGATGAAGAGATTTGCTTTAATCTTTTTGAAGCAATGAAGCATCCAATTGATAAGAAAGATTGTTTCAAAATTGATGTTATTGAGGAGGCAACTCAAGAAGTAAATGATGATGATGATAGTCGAGAAATTGAGGAGTGTTTGGAAGGAATGGAGATTTCCAAGGAAATGCACCCATGGGAGGAAGAAGAGGAAATTTTGAAAAAAGATCCAAAAGATGAAGAGCCAAAACTTGAGTTGAAAGATTTACCGTCTCATTTGAAGTATATGTTTCTTGATGAGGGAGGTAAAAAGCCCGTAATCATTAGTAATACATTGTCGGAGAAGGAGGAGGAAAGCTTAATTCAAGTTTTGAAATCTAACAAAAATGCGATTGGTTGGGTTTTAGCCGATTTGAAAGGCATAAGCCGACTTATTGTATGCACAACATTATGATGGAGGAAGAGTACAAGCCGGTAGCCCAACCTCAAAGGCGTTTGAATCCGGTGATGAAGGAAGTAGTTTGAAAAGAAGTAATGAAGATGTTAGAAGCAGGAATGATTTATCCGATTTCGGATAGTACTTGGGTGAGCCCGGTGCATGTGGTTCCGAAGAAAGGAGGTTTGACGGTTGTGTCTGTAATACGGTGAACTGACTTTGTAGGATTTTTGTATCCAAATGTGCGGATAGCAAGAGTCGCCACCGACTTTTATTTTTATCCAATTAAGGGAAGGTAAAAGTACAGAAAAAAACCTTCGTTAGATTCTGAGTTCGGGAGAATGGTTATGAAAAGGGAAGGTATTAGCACCCCTTTCCATCCGCAGTTTATTCTACGGGCTCTTAGTTGCTCTAGATCACTTTTTAAAATTGCTTTCTGTGTGTTTGACAAAAAATGTTTTGAAAAAGGCATTTCGCTTTGACTTTGTAATGATTCATGTAGGAATGTATACAAAGTGTTCGGAAATGTTTCGTTTTGAAAAGAATTTGAATTTTGAAAAAGAGTGTGTGGTGTGAAAAGCATTTGATAGAGCGAGCAACTAAAAGTCTTGTTTACCCACTCAGAATCGGTCGTTTTTGTACTTCTACGTTCCTTTAGAATAGCGTTATCCGTACCATTAGTTAGTAAGTAGCTCCATTCGTAGGATGTAAGCGGGACATTCGAAGGGACATCGGATGGTCATCGAAGGCAACTTGTAGGAGGTATCCTAGCATATTCGAAGGGACTATCATCATTTTTCGTAGGCGACAATCGAGGGTCAAGATCATGTATTCGGAGGCGACATCGTGGGTCTATGATCTTTGTATCGAAGGGACTATGATGATTTATTTGGAAGGCAATGGTGCTAGAATACCTCTACGTTCGAGGGACATGACCGTTTTTGAATTCGCAAGGCAACGAGAGCGAATTACCCTAAGGGGTGCGTGTGTGAATGTGATACGGTGAACTGACTTTGTAGGATTTTTGTATCCAAATGTGCGGATAGCAAGAGTCGCCACCGACTTTTATTTTTATCCAATTAAGGGAAGGTAAAAGTAATAGAAAAAGACCTTCGTTAGATTCTGAGTTCGGGAGAATGGTTATGAAAAGGGAAGGTATTAGCACCCCTTTCCATCCATAGTTATCTACGGGCTCTTAGTTGCTCTAGATCACTTTAAAATTGCTTTCTGTGTGTTTGACAAAGATGTTTTGAAAAAGGGGCATTTCGCTTTGACTTTGTAATGACTCATGTAGGAGTGTATACAAAGTGTTCGAAATGTTTGTTTTGGAAAGAAATTGAACTTTGAAAAGAGTGTAGTGTGAAAAGCATTTGATAGAGCAAGCAACTAAGAGACTTATTTACCCACCGTAATTGGTCGCTTTATTGTACTTCTACATTCCTTTAGAATAGCGCTAGCCATACCATTAGTTAGTAGGTAGCTCCATTCGCTGGATGTAAGCGGACATTCGAAGGACATCGGATGGTCATAGAAGGCAACTTGTAGGAAGTATCCTAGCACATTCGGGACTATCATCATTTTCGAGGCGACAATCGAGGGTCAAGATCATGTGTTCGTAGGCGACATCGTGGGTCTATGATCTTGTATCGGGACTATGATGATTTGTTTGAAGGCAACGCTAGAATACCTCTACGCTCGAGGGACATGACCATTCTGAAATCGAAAGGCATCGAGAGAGAATTACCCTAAGGGGTGCGTGTGTGAAAGAAGTGTGTTGAATTCAGATATTTTATCTTGAAAATTAGTGTGAGCTATGTTCAATTATTATCTTGCCATACACGCCTAATTACTAGCAATTGGTAAGGGTGCGGAAAGTAAAAGTGCGGAATGTAAAGTGCGGAAAGGTAAACCTACGCTATTACATGGCTTTGGGGCAGATACATAATCAGAAAATGCGGAAAATAAAAGCCTAATTAACTATTACAACCCATGAGCAATTACATTATTGGAAAAATAGAATGATAAGAGAAAAAACGTCCGAATCGGAGCAACCTGTGAAAGAATAAGAAAATCGGGAAACATGATGAAATTGAAATAAGAGAAAATGTTAGAAAAAATGCAATTTTTAATATGAGAAAATTTATGCATGCTGGAAATAAGATAAATAAGTTAAAATAATTTTTTGGGATTTTTTGGAAAAGATTTAATAATAAAAATGCAATTAAAAGTGAATTAAATGCAAAAATATAAATAAAATTAAATATGCATGCAAAAATTATATTTTTTAATTTATTAAATTAAATAAAGGTTTTTAGAAAAATAATGTGAAAAGAAAATTATATTTTTGTAATTTTTTAATGCGGAAATAAAATTATGAAAAGAATTAAAATGATGCAAAAAATATTAAGATAATGAAAAAATATGAGAAAATAAGAAAATATATGGAAAAAAGGTGAGTTTTGGAAAAAAGAAGCAAACTGGACTCGGTGGATCGAACAGAGGACCATGAGGTGAAAACTTGAGTTCACTTGTCATTACCACTACGCCACGCTGCATTGGATGTTATGGAACGAAAACGTGCAACCATGAGCTACACGCGTCGTCATCTGGTGGAGTCAAAGCACAATCAGCATGGTGGGGTCCCTTGACTTATGAACGAGCGAATCGGAACGCATCTTCCTGCCACGCCAGCCTTCCTCGCCAACAATTAACGACGCCGAGCCCTAGCCGGCCGCCTTCTCCGATGAGGAGATTTTGAAAACCGCAAAACACGCGAAATAAAAGAGAAAGAAGGACCTTGTCCCCTAAACCGACTCTCCGAATTCAATGGTGATATCGCCCTAAAATGTCCCTACAAGCTAGTTCAAGCTTATGAGTTCGAAACCCTAAGTATGGCGAACGCGATTCTAACGTCCAACCTCTCAAACGACTACCAGATCGATCCAAAGGAACCTCATGAACACAATAAAAGCATTAGATTCAATGGAAACACGCAGAATAATAAAATGCAAAAATCAAAAGTTTGAGATATGTATGATCATGTATGCATCGATCCGCTTGTTTTAAACCATGGAACGAGTGTACTTACTCAAACTTACCTCCGAGCACGATGGAATGATGTTTGGAGGTCGAAACTCACTGAAATTGAAATTCAATTTCAAAGATTCTTGGAAAATTTTGACAAAATAAGGGTTTGGCTTGAGCTAGGTTTTTTTTCTTGTGTATTGTCGGCAATTTATAGAAGAAATTTGATGGCAAAAGGAGTGAAAAAAGATTGCTTCTTGAATGTGCAAATATTTCCATTTAAAATAAAATCAAATATTGAAAAATATATGATTTTCTCATGAATGCAAGGCTATCACGAATTTGGTAAGGGTCATGGGCCTTCTTGGACATTTAGAAAGATATAAAATCATTCCTTTTGAGAAAATGTTTAATTTTCATATTTTATATAATTTATTTTTGAATTAAATGTTATAAAATTCAAATATAAATCATAAAAATAGAAAATAACCAAGGCCAAGCATTTATGGGTCAAGAATAGCATCATGAACAAGTTTGGATCAAAAGATTATAGGCCCATTTGGAAAATTTTGCAATTTGACCAATATGTCCTTTTGTGCAATCGTCCAAAATTCCCAACTTCGAATAGTGTATCTTGCTCAATTTTCCACATTTTGAGTGTTCTTGGACTTTTTGGAAAGCTCTAAGAGTCCTCTAACCAATGTCTTTGGTCTCATCTCAATTGGAGTTACCATGCTCAAAATATCTTCAAAACAAAAAGTTGACTTTTTGTTGACTTTGAAAATGACCTGTAATGTTTTGAGCTATACCTCTCAAATGAAGCATTTTTTGGACATTCTTGTGAGACATGAAGTTGTAGAGAATTGAATTTCCTTCAAAACAAGAGGTGGTGGAAAATTTCGAGAAAGTATGAGAAAGTTATGATCACCAAAGTTCAGCTTGACTTTTCATCTAAACCCTAATTTAGAAAGTTTGACTTTGGGCAAATCTTGAGTTTTCTTGATGAATCATGATCAACCCTTGATCAAATGATGAATGTAACTTCAAAATGAGGATGTTGACCAAAAATCGAAGTTTTGACTGTATGTTGACCACAGTTGACTTTTGTCCAATACACCCGATTTTCAACCATCCGAACAATTGTTCGAGGAAACTTGACTTGAGGCTTGAAAATTGACATGGAGAATCTTTGAAGCATATGAGGAGGCATGAAGGACATTGGAGATGTTGGAAATCCATCTTGACTTGAGAGATACCAAACCCTAGTTTGGGTTGATTGTCTAGAGAGAGTTTGTCCGATCAACTCTCGAGGAATCCTCGAGTATGGATGTATGAAATCTCTTGAGTAGATGGAGGGCAAATTTTGGGTATGACAGCTGCCCTGCTCAATCTTCTTGTACTGGAAGGGTTAGATTGACACGCTTGTCTTCGTGACCGGAGGTAGAAGATGATTGAACCGAGTACACCGAAAATTTGCACCGCTGGTGGATGATGCGGAATGGGCTTACGATGCCATTTGGAGAAGTTGGAGACTTCAGGGAACGAGTCGACGCTAGACTCGAGGTTGTTAATAGGAGAGCTGACGAGATGGGCTTAAGATGCCATCTAGAAAGGTCGATGTCGGAGGGTGAGTCGACGTTAGACTAGATGTTCCCGGAATGGAGAGGAGATGGGCTTAAGATGCCATCCAAAGGGAGTCGTACGTTAGACTTCGTGTTCACTTTGAATGAAGTTATTGGTCTGTATTGATTTTTAACCATATATGCAACATTCTGATAGTGAAGAGATGTTGACAAATAGTCGGAGATGGTCTTAAGATGCCATCCAAGGCAACTGAGTCGTACGCTAGACTCTGTAGTTGCTGTTGATAATCAGAATAAATCTTCGTGTTGATTACTCTGAGGGAATTTGTAGTTGGCAAGAATGTGGATAGCTTCCCTGTTGTGCATCGGGTGTTGATCCATTGCCTGTTATCGGAGGATAACCAGAGGTGGTCTTTCGGATAGTTTTCCCCGGTTCGGGCTTAACTCGACCTGTCGTCGGAGGCGGTCTTTCGATAGTTTTCCGCCGGCTCGGGCTTAATCTCGACCTGCTTTGGCCGAAATGATCATACCTATTTTGAGAAAACAAGAGAAACTTTGATAGAATATTTGTTAGTCTTATGCAAAGTATGATGCATGACAGTGTATATGAATGACATATGCATGAATTATGACTTTATGAGAAATGTATGAATGATGAATGTTGTGATATTTCAAAACATATCCATCTTGAAGAAGATGCGGATATTCTGCTTGAAGATTTCTAACTCCGCCTGGGAATGAGTAGGTGAGAACCCTTTGAAGGAGAAGAAAGATATCTTGGATTCCTCGGATGCACTATCTGACCAAGTCTTGGGCCTAGACGTTGTTGAGGAAGGTAGAGATTTGAGAGGCTCGTTGTCGGAGATCTTCATATATAGACCCTGCTGAGGAGAGTCTGGGAGGTGATCTGTTGAGGACCTTGTATGTGGATCCTGCTGAGGAAATTTAAGAGACGCTCTACTGGGGATTCCGAGTGTAGATCTCGCTGGAGAGCATTTGATGGTTGCCGAGAGACCCGGCTTGAAGAGTCTAGAGTCCGTTGTAGTCTCTGGCTGGGGAATAAAAGGTGTATGTTTCCTCCGATGCACTATCTGACCAAGTCTTGAGTCTGGATACCGCTGCCGGGGAGAAGGGGGAGGATTGAGAAATATCCGCTGGGGATGAAGTGTTACTGCTTGGAGACTGATGTAACGTTGCTCGATTGAGTGGATTTGCTGCTCGTGGATTCCCTTATACTCCGCTGGGGAAGGTGTGTTGTGGGTGACACCTTTATGCTCGGGAATTGTATGGGTGACTTCACGTCCCAAATCCTAGAGCCCCGTAAGTACTTTTGCATGTTCACTTTTCGTATGTTTGCAGAGAGATTTTTACTGTCAAATGCGTATAGTCATTCAAAGCAAACGTTGGACTTATTGCAAATAACAACAACAGAAATTGTAAAGAGAAAGAAGCTGTATTTATTTGATGTATGATGGCCAAGTAGTTTGTACACAAGGAAGGTAAAAGCTATGCGGAAACAATCTCGTTAAGTTCCAACTATGCTAGTACTCATATATTTCAACTATCTCATCTCCTTGCTGTCAGTAGAAAGTGAGTAGATGTGATACGGTGAACTGACTTTGTAGGATTTTTGTATCCAAATGTGCGGATAGCAAGAGTCGCCACCGACTTTTATTTTTATCCAATTAAGGGAAGGTAAAAGTAATGTAAAAAGACCTTCGTTAGATTCTCGAGGGAGAATGGTTATGAAAAGGGAAGGTATTAGCACCCTTTCCATCCGTAGTTATCTACGGGCTCTTAGTTGCTCTAGATCACTTTTTAAAATTGCTTTCGTGTGTTTGACAAAAATGTTTTGAAAGAGGTATTTCGCTTTGACTTTGTAATGACTCATGTAGGAGTGTATACAAAGTGTTCGAAATGTTTTGTTTTTGAAAGAGAATTTGAACTTTGAAAAAAGAGTGTGGTGTGAAAAGCATTTGGTAGAGCGAGCAACTAAATGACTTATTTACCCACTCGTAATTGGTCGCTTTTGTACTTCTATTCCTTTAGAATAGCGCCAGCCGCACCATTAGTTAGTAGGTAGCTCCATTCGCTGGATGTAAGCGGACATTCGAAGGGACATCGGATGGTCATAGAAGGCAACTTAGGAAGTATCCTAGCACATTCAAGGACTATCATCATTTTTCGAGGCGACAATCGAGGGTCAAGATCATGTATTCGGAGGCGACATCGTGGGTCTTATGATCTTTGTATCGAAGGGACTATGATGATTTGTTTGGAAGGCAACGGTGCTAGAATACCTCTACGCTCGAGGGACATGACCATTTTGAAATCGAAAGGCATCGAGAGAGAATTACCCTAAGGGGTGCGTGTGTGAAAGAAGTGTGTTGAATTCAGATATTTTATCTTGAAAATTAGTGTGAGCTATGTTCAATTATTATCTTGCCATACACGCCTAATTACTAGCAATTGATAAGGGTGCGGAAAGTAAAATGCGGAATGTAAAGGTGCGGAAAGGTAAATCCTACGCTATTACATGGCTTTGGGGCAGATACATAATTAGGAGTGCGGAAAGTAAAAGTCCTAAATTTAACTATTACAACCCATGAGCAATTACATTATTGGAAAAAATAGAATGATAAGAGAAAAACGTCCGAATCGGAGCAACCTGTGAAAGAATAAGAAAAATCGGGAAATATGATGAAATTGAAATAAGAGAAAATGTTAGAAAAAATGCAATTTTTAATATGAGAAAATTTATGCATGCTGGAAATAAGATAAATAAGTTAAAATAATTTTTTGGGATTTTTTGGAAAAGATTTAATAATTAAAATGCAATTTACAATGATTTAAATACAAAAATAAAAATAAAATAAATATGCATGCAAAAATTATATTTTTAAATTTATTAATTTAAATAAAGATTTTTAGAATATAAATGCAAAAGAAAATATTTTTTTGGTGATTTTTAAATGCAGAATAAAATACAGAAAATAATTAAAATAATGCAAAATATTGAAATAATGAAAATAATAAGAAAATATGAGTTTTGGAAAAGAGAAAACAAAACCAACGTTGGGAAGGATCGAACTCGTGACCCTTGAGGGTATCTGGCAACAGGGAACAACTTAACCACCACGCCAGCTTGCATGTTGTGTTATAAATGGAAAACGTGGGGTCATGGATGAACACGCCGTCTGAGTCAATGCACGATCAATGGTGGGGTCCGCCGGATGGATGAACGAATCGAGAGCTTGAAAAGGCCACGCACGCCCATGCCGAGTCACCAAACAACGCCGAGTCTAGCTCCTATTGCCTTCTCCCGACGATGATCTTAAACCGCAAAATACGAAATTTAAAAGAGAAAGAAGGACCTTGTCCCCCTAAACCGAACCTCCTGAATCCATTGGTGACCTTAGTTTGTCCTAAAAGTTCCTCTAAATGCCGTCAAGCTCGACAGCTCAAACCCTAAACATGGCATCATGAGTTTCGACGTCAAGCTTAAGCGATTGCCCGATCAACTATATAGAGCCTCATGAACACATTAGAACGGTTAGAATCGATTAAAACAGTAATAATCAAATGCAAAATCAAGAAATATTGAATATGTATGTATGTATATGCATCGATCCGCTTGTTTTAAACCATGGCACGAGTGTATACTTACTCAAACTTACCTCCCGAGCACGATGGAATGATGTTTGAGGTCGAAACTCATTGAAATTGAAATTGAATTTCAAAGATTCTTGGAAAATTTTGACAAAATAAGGGTTTGGCTTGAGCTAGGTTCCGTCCTCGTGCTTGTGTGTATTGGCAATTTATAGAAGAAATTTGATGGCAAAAGGAGTGAAAAAGATTGCTTCTTGAATGTGTAAATATTTATTCAAAATAAAATCAAATATTGAAAATATATGATTTTCTCATGAATGCAAGGCTATCACGAATTTGGTAAGGGTCATGGGCCTTCTTGGACATTTAGAAAGATATAAAATCATTCCTTTTGAGAAAATGTTTAATTTTCATATTTTATATAATTTATTTTTGAATTAAATGTTATAAAATTCAAATATAAATCATAAAATAGAAAATAACCAAGGCCAAGCATTTATGGGTCAAGAATAGCATCATGAACAAGTTTGGATCAAAAGATTATAGGCCCATTTGGAAAATTTTGCAATTTGACCAATATGTCCTTTTGTGCAATCATCCAAAATTCCCAACTTCTAATAGTGTATCCTGCTCAATTTTCCACATTTTTGAGTGTTCTTGGACTTTTTGGAAAGCTCTAAGAGTCCTCTAACCAATGTCTTTGGTCTCATCTCAATTGGAGTCACCATGCTCAAAATATCTTCAAAACAAAAAGTTGACTTTTGTTGACTTTGAAAAATGTAATGTTTTGAGCTATTCCTCTCAAATGAAGCATTTTTTGGACATTCTTGTGAGACATGAAGTTGTAGAGAATTGAATTTCCTTCAAAACAAGAGGTGGTGGAAAAATTTCTGAGAAAGCATGAGAAAGTTATGATCAGTCAAAGTTCAGTTGACTTTTCATCTAGAAACCCTAATTTAGAAAGTTTGACTTTTGGGCAAATCTTGAGTTTTCTTGATGAATCATGATCAAATGATGAATGTAACTTCAAAATGAGGATGTTGACCAAAAATCAGAAGTTTTGACTGTATGTTGACCATAGTTGACTTTTTGTCCAATACACCCGATTTTCAACCATCTGAGCAATTGTCTGAGGAAACTTGACTTGTGAGGCTTGAAACTTGATATGGAGAATCTTTGAAGCATATGAGGAGGCATGAAGGTCATTGGAGATGTTGGAAATCCATCTTGACTTGAGAGATACCAAACCCTAGTTTGGGTTGATTGTCTAGGAGAGAGTTTGTCTGATCAACTCTTGAGGAATCCTCGAGTATGGATGTATGAAATCTCTTGAGTAGATGGAGGGCAAATTTTGGGGTATGACCCTGCTCAATCTTCTTCTTGAAGGGTTAGATTGACATGCTTGTCTTCGTGACCGGAGGTAGATGATTGAACACCGAGTACACCGAAAATTTGCACTCGCTGGTGGATGATGCGGAATGGGCTACAGATGCCATTTGGAGAAGTTGGAGACTTACTGGGGAACGAGTCGACGCTAGACTCGAGGTTGTTAATAGGAGAGCTGTGAGATGGGCTTAAGATGCCATCTAGAAAGGTCGATGCGAGGGTGAGTCGACGTTAGACTCAGAGATGTTCTTGAATGGAGAGGAGATGGGCTTAAGATGCCATCCGAAGTCGACGTTAGACTTCGTGATCACTTTGAATGAAGTTATTGGTCCGTATTGATTTTTAACCATATATGCAGATTCGATAGTGAAGAGATGTTGACAAATAGTCGGAGATGGGCTTAAGATGCCATCCAAGGCAACCGAGTCGACGCTAGACTCAGAGTTCTGCTGATAATCGAATAAATCTTCGTGTTGATTACTCGAGGGAAATTGTAGTTGGCCGAATGTGGATAGCTTCCCAGCATCGGTGTTGATCCATTGCCTGTTATCGAGGATAACCGTAGGTGGTCTTTCTGATAGTTTTCCGCCGGTTCGGGCTTAACTCGACCGTCGGAGGCGGTCTTTCGATAGTTTTCCGCCGGCTCGGGCTTAATCATGGACCTGTTTAAGGCGGTCTTTCGATAGTTTTCCCGGCTCGGGCTTAACTCGACCTGTTTGCCGTAGGTGGTCACACTGCTTTGGGAAAACAAGAAAACTTTGATAGAATATTTGTTAGTCTTATGCAAAGTATGATGCATGACAGTGTATATGAATGACATATGCATGAATTATGACTTTACGAGAAATGAATGAATGATGAATGTCGTGATATTTCAAAACATATCCATCTTGAAGAAGATGCGGATATTCTGTTTGAAGATTTCTAACTTCTGCCTGGGGAATTGAGTAGGTGAGAACCCTGCTTTTGAAGGAGAAGAAAGATATCTTGGATTCCTCCGATGCACTATCTGACCAAGTCTTGGGCCTAGACGTTGCTGAGGAAGGTAAAGATTCGAGAGGCTCGTTGTCGGAGATCTCATATATAGACCCTACTAAGAAGAGTCTGGGAGGCAATCTGTTGAGGACCTTGTATGTAGATCCTGCTGAGAAAATTTAAGAGACGCTTTACTGGGGATTCCGAGTGTAGATCTCGCTGGAGAGCATTTGATGGTTGCTGAGAGACCGGGCTTGAAGAGTCTAGAGTCCGTTGTAATCTCCGGCCGGGAATAAAAGGTGTATGTTTCTCCGATGCGCTATCCGACCAAGTTTCGAGTCCGATACCGGGAGAGGGGAGGATTGAGAAATATCCGCTGGGGATGAAGTGTTACTGCTTGGAGACTGATGTAACGTTGCTTGGTTGAGTGAAATTGCTCGTGGATTCCTTATACTCACTGGGAAGGTGCATTAGTGCTGGTATGATCGCACCTTTATGCTCGGGAACTATTTGTTGACTTTTCGTCATCCCAATTCCCGAACCGTAAGTACTTTTGTATGTTCACTTTTCGCATGTTTGTGATCGATTCTTATTGTCAAATGCGATAGTCATTCAAAGCAAACGTTGGACTTATTGCAAATAACAACAATGTAAATTGTAAAGAGAAAGAAGTCAGATTTATTTGAAAGGTGGCGATGGCCAAGTAGTTTGTACACAAGAAAGGTAAAAGCTATGGAAACAATCTCGTTAGGTTCCAACTATGCTAGTACTATATTTCAACTATCTCATCTCCTTGTCCGAGAAAGTGAGTAGATCGATCTTCGCCATTTGAATCTTGAATGCTGATAGTAGTCCGAAGCGTATGATCCGAAGAGACATAGTCGACGCTTAAATCCCTAACTTTTGCCTAGACCGCCTTTCGGTTTTCACCACCGATACCTTTTTGCCCAAGCCGCTTTTCGTGTTTTCGACTGCCGGTGTACATGTTTTGTATATATCCTTAACTTTTGCCCGAACCTTTGGTTCGCCAGATGCCCTTATTTTTGCCTAGGTTCCGACCTAGCGGGTCTATTTTATGCGTAGTATTTTTGACTATGTCCGCGCTCACTGTGGTGTGGGAAGTCCTCGCCATCCATGGTGCTAAGTATCATAGTCTACCGAAAACATCGCTTGACTACAAATGGTCCCTCATGTGGGAGTCCATTTGCCCTCGATCACCTTGTGGAAGAATGATGCGCTTGACTACTAGATCACCGACTTGGTAGACTTTGCTTGACCTTCTTGTTAAATGCTCGATCATTCGCTTCGATAACTGTCCATGGCGTATGGATGCGAGTCGCTTCTCATCAATCAAATTGATCCGGTCAAGGCGAGTCCGACCCAATCGCTTCGCCTAACTCGCTCGGAGGAATCGTTGAGGGTATCAACCTCAATGGGTAAGACGGCTTCCATACCGTGATACAAGAGAGAAGGGTTGCCCTGTTGATGTCCGCTAGAAAAGCGATAACTATGAAGAGCAAATGGTAACATCTCATGCCAATCTTTGTAAGTAATCGCATCTTCAGATAATCTTCTTAATGTTCTTATTGGCGGCTTCCATCGCGCCATTCATCTTAGGCCGATATGGAGAAGAGTTGTGATGTTTGATCTTGAACTGCGTAGTTCGTGATCATCTTGTTGTTGAGATTGGAACCGTTATCCGTGATAATCCTTTCGTGGAGTGCCATACCGATGATAAGATTATGTTTGATGAATCGAGCCACAACATTCTTGGTAACAGATGCATACGGTCGCTTCTACCCACTTGGTAAAGTAATCAATTGCCACAAGGATGAAACGATGTCCATTGGAAGTCGTGGGCTTAATCTCTCCAATCATGTCAATGCCCCACATTGCAAAGGCCACGGAGAAGTTAAAACATTCAGAGGTACCGAGGTACGCACTTTGTCGGCATAACCGCATTTGTGACAAGATCGAGCATAGGTGACAATCGCTTCCATGGTGGACCAATAGTAACTGTTCTCAAAATCTTCTTAGCTATAGTGTGTCCACCGGAGTGGGTACCAAATTCGCCTGTAACTCTTCCATGATATGCATGTTTGGTCTACACAATGAGTAAGCACAAGTCGGTTGCGCTTGTATAAGATGTCGCTGTCGAGAAAGAATTTGAAGCAAATCTTCTCATGAACTTTATCACTAATGATGCCCTCTGGATATTCCCGGTCTCAAGATACCTCTTCACGCCATAGTACCAAGGTTTCTCTTCGATCAAGCTCATAACAATATGTTCGTCAAACTTCTCAATGATGATCCGGGAGCCTCGTTGTCCCATCCGACTTTGAACATAGACGACATAGTAGCCAATGCGTCGCCAACCGATTCTCTTCTGGAATGTGATCAAACGTAATCTCTTCAAGTAAGGAATCAAACTCGTAACATGCTCGATATGGAATGAGATTCGATGCTTCGTATCCCACTCGCCTTAATCTGATCGATCACTAAAGCCGAGTCTCCATACTTGTAAGAACTTGATTCTTAAGTCAATAGCAGCTTTGATACCCATGATGCACGCCAGATCGCCATGTTGTTAGTGCAATCGAAACATAATCGGTGAAAGGAGTATGTCCGTCAGGGATATAATGATGGCGCCAATGCCATTGCCAAGCGCTTGAGGCTCCATCAAAGACCATAGTCCATCGATCCTTGTTCGTGTCCTTCGTCTGGGCCGGTTCTTCGCAATCAGAATTAGTAAAACATCTTCGTCCGAAATTAACCGCATAGATCGATAGTCATCTACGGCTTGATGAGCCAAATGATCGGCTACACTTCCTTTGATCGCTCGAGAAGTGTACCGATGTCATATTCGGTCAAGATCATTTGCCATCTTGCTATTCTTCCGAGAGAGTGGTTTCTCAAAGATGTATTTTATCGGATCCATCTTGGAAATCAACAAGGTAGTGTGAGTCAACATATATCGCCTTAGTCGGCGAGCCGCCAAGCCAAAGTTGCAAGTTTTCAAGTCATGAGTATCTTGTTTCACCGGTAAACTTTTGCTAAGGTAGTATATTGCATGCTCTTTTCGACTGCACTCGCCATGTTGCCCCAACACACACCCCATTGAATTCTCTAACACCGCCAAGTACATGATAAGAGGTCTTCTTCGCAGCGGCATAAGGATAGGAGGATTCAGAGGTACTCCTTGATTTTGTCAAAAGCGATCCGCAATCGCTATTCCACTCCACTACTTGATCCTTCTTTAGTAACTTGAAGATCTCACAGTAGCGTGTGCAATGAATCGCAATGTAGTTTAATCGCCCAAGAAACCTCCGACTTCCTTCTCTCGTAGGGAGTCGGCATCTCTTGAATGGCTTTAACCTTGGTGGTCAACCTCAATACCTCTTCCACCGACTACAAACCCTAGGAGTTTTCCTGATCCGACTCCAAAGGTGCACTTGTTGGATTAAGTCTCAACCGCATTTCTTCAACTCCAAATAGTTTCGCAAATGATCAAGATGTTCTTCTTCACCGTGATCGAGCTATCATGTCGCCGACGAGACCTCTATCTCGTGATGAATCATGTCATGAAATAATGTCACCATAGCACCGATAAGTGGCGCCTGCTCAACCGAATGGCATAACCTTGTAGCGTAAAGTGCCCCACGTAACGAAAGTAGTCTTCCATGTCTTCGTGGAGCCATTTTGATCCGATTGTAACCGAGAAACCATCCATGAAGGAGAAAACCTTATGCCGAGCGTATTGTCAACCGTAACATCAATATGAGGAAGGGAAAATCGCTTCACTCGCTTTGTTCGATCTCTAATCCACACACATTCGCATTCTTACCATCCTTCTTAGGCACGGTACCACATTTGCAACCCATCGGGATAGGTGATGCTAAGAAACCGCGTTGAATCGCTTCATAACTTCGGCTTTGATTTTTCTCGACATCTCGTGACGCATACGACGAACCTTCGTTTCACCGAGAAAACCTTCTTTGTTGGCAATCGTGTACCACAATATCAATGTCTAAACCCGCATGTCTTCGTATGACCAAGCAAAACCTCAATGTAGTCTCGTAGCATCCGAATCAACCTTTCTTTAACACTGCTCAAGACCCGCTCCTACTTGATCTCTTTTCTGCCTTCACAAGACTCCAAATTCACAACCTCAACTCGCTTCTTGTGTCAGATAACTCGCTTCTTGCAGTAGCCCCGCAAGTTCTCCGGCACTTCACAATCTTCCTCACCTTCGCCTTCGGCTTGGTAGATCGGATTATCAAGTCATATTTAGCACTAGCATAGTTATTAACTAGATTCGGAGTGATTCTCGTTGTATCACGGGTGTGTGTAAGAACACATAGCTTTTGAAGGGGTGATAAAGTAAAAGAAAGAAACAAACAATTGAATGCAAAAGTCCAACGAATTTATTGAATGAAAATACAAACAACAGATAATAACCTCGAACGAGCCATGACGCCGCAAGGCACTGGCTTTCAAAGTTTATTGTTCAAACATAAAGAAATACGAAAAGCAAAACAAAACAAAAGCAATTACTCCGGCTAAAGGAGATTGGTATGACGCCTTCGCCTTCCAATTGCCGAGCCCATGATCCGAGTCGAAGATCCACTTGCCGATGTCGGCCGTTGTCGTTGTCTTCTATAGCATGGATTCCACTGGCCGATGCGAAGGGTTGGCCGCACGCTCGCGCGATCATCTTCCGACCTGATGGTGAAGCCTAAACCGCCTTGTCAAATTTGAAAGGAAGATTAGGAGTCGACCCAAATAGCACTACCTCCTTGTTCAACAAGAGCTTGAGCATCTTTCACGAGGCCATCCTTGGGAGCAACTTCAGAGGACAGGAGAGTCAACAGCATGACTGGTATCGCTTCAAAAGCTTGACAGGAGTCTCAAGAATTCACCCTCCATCTCGAGATAGCGGAATGATCAGATGACCGACCATATTCTTCTTCACCACATACCGTAACAACCTTCCTTTCACCGGTATTTTCTCGATGCAAGGTAGAGGTAATACCGCCCCATGTATCCAAGGGCCCAAGTAGGTAAGAATAAGTCGGACGGATGTCCATGACAAAGAAAGTGGAATCAAAAGTCCGGGAACCGACTTTAACAGTGAGTGAGCTCTCTAGCATCGTGCGCTTAGAACCATCAAAAGCCTCACAATAATGTCACCGGGTCTCGTAACCAACCCTTCGACATCAAGTCGATCAAGGCCTTCTAGGATATTCAGAGCGTAACCGTATCCACCGTAACATGAGATAATGTAGTGCCTTTGCATTCAATGGAGATGTGCAAGGCCTTGTTATGTTTCTTTCCTAAGGAGTCAAATCAAGATCGAGAAGCCTAGGCCGTTGTTGGCAGCCGTGCTAGCAATACAAACTTCGAATCGATCTGGTAGGTTCTCACGACATGAGCATTCTTCAAACTTCACCAAGGCATTAGTATGAGCCTCGAGCACAAAAGCAAAGCGAGCATGGATATCTTGGACGGAGTCTCGCCCTAACTGCTCCACAACATTGTAGTCACTCTTCTTGATAATTTTCGAATTTCTCCATTTCTTGTTTGAGGTGTCTTCAAGAATTCCTTTGGTACTTCTAATGAAAGGTGATGAGTTATCGGTTCTTTCCTCTAGGGATATTGATTGAGTAGTGGAATGCGAGGAGTCGCAGTGTCTTTGGAGGAGAGATATCCGGAGAGAATACCCTTCCGCTCGGTCACCCATCGATCCTGATGTTGTCGATGTCGAATAGAAACTTCAAAGAAGAAGATCTTCAATTGTCGAGGATCTTGCTTGACACCATGATAGTAAACATCACCCATAATTCCAAGGGATAGCCTTGTCGAGGAATATGGAACCGGCCTTGAGAAGTGATAATGAGAGGTGCCACCTAGGCACGGAATCGCAGAGGAAACCTTATAGTGTTAACATCAAGATAGTCTTCGGGAAATCGTCACCCCATCCGTCGCTTTAACATCTTCAATAGGAATCTTGTAACTATCGTGACAAGTGTACTTCACCATGTAATCATACTTTCCACTTGGCTGCCCCTGTATCCCACACGATGGCACGCTGCTTGCATTGTCGATCCTCAACTTAGACATTTCTTCACACGCTCGCATGTGTGGTTTCGTAAATAGTATCTCACGGTTATCCATCATGCACCGAACACGCCTTCTCAATCAAGCACAACCATCGTGCGATGGGCACCAACGACAATTTCGGGCATCCCGGATTGACACCGGCTTGCAACAAATTCTTCTTAATACCATCGAGGAATGGTCAAGTCATCTATGTTGAAAACATAAGTATCGCCACCAACAGATTGGAACTCTTGTCATGGTTAGGCATAGGCGCATTGATCACATTCGAGTCTCGACAGAGGGTCAAACTCAACTGCTTAGATTCAATCATATCTTGAATTTGTTCTTCGTGAGCCCAACAATTGTCGTCGCCCTCGGGTCGTTGGAATGGTAAGCACACTTAGCATTAGGATTGTACTTGAGAGGAAGTGTTGACATTCGAGGAGGATCCTCAAGGTTATCACCGCTCAACATGTGTTGCAAGGCTTGACAAAGGCATGTTGATCTTTGTAAACCGCCTCGCTGCTCGCCACGCTGCTGTCTCACCGAGGTTGGCCGATGTAGGATCGAGATCACAACCGCCTCACGATTGAGCACGATCGGTCTTGGCTCGGCTTTTCCGACCATACACGATTAGCTTCTTTCTTAGCACCAAAGGATCTTCGCAAGATTCAAGATGCCTCTACAAGAATCTTCCCACTTGATACCCCAATGCGCCGTCTAATATCAACTCGGTGAATCCGGATGAAGAATTTCCAATCGATGATTGAAGAATGGGCCCGTTGTTCCCATGAACATATCAACCAACTCCCTATTGGACAAGGGTGGTTGAACTCACCGCTAGATCTCTCCACTTCGAGCATACCCTTGAACTTCTCACACGACCCATAGACATGCTTTGTAGTTGCATGCGAGTGGGTGTCAATTCAGATTGTACTCATATCGTTCGAGAAAGCATCACCAAGTCACCCAAGTACGGATACGGCCATTCTCTAGCCGATAGTACCATTCTAACCGAGTTCCGGACAAACTCTCTTGAAAATAGGCATCCACAACTTTCATCGGTGGGATTGATCCTCCGACGTAGGACTTCAAATGCACTTAGGCAAGACATGCCATCATATTTGGAAAAGTAGGAACTTTGAACTGGGAGGAATCACACACCGTAAACAAGACTCGATCATCAAAGTTCACCGACATCTTCGTGTTTTCCACAAGATTCGACGATCTTCAAGTTGCTTGTACTTGTCATCTTCATCGTGAGTGTTGGCTATAATCGACCGTCCTCCTCCTTTCTTGGCTCACCGATCACCTTCATCACCCTTGGTACTCCCCCATGGACACTTCCTTCAGAGAGCTCAATACGGCCGACCACCTTAGGACCCCCTTGAAACGCTCACCCATGTTGAGGAGACCAACAACTTCTTCTTCTTGTTGATGAGCTTCTTCGATCTTCTTGGCCTTGGACCAAGTCGGTAAACATCCAATAAACCGAGCATTCGAGCTCGAGATCTTTGATACTGCTCAAGAGCCATTTCGCTAAAATAAATAGCGAGCAAATGAGAAAACCAATCTCCAATGTACCGTGATGCAATGTTATGCTATGATATGCAATGTTTATGCGAATGCAATGCAATGTTTTCAAGGACCTAAGAGATTTAAATTTGTTAAACAAGCAATGAACAAACATTTATTAGTACTTCTCATTATTATTCTTTTTCTTTTAAGTACAAGAGATAGTTCAAAGCAATAAAAGAAAACAATAAATCCTAAAGCTCTAAGTCTCCCATGGGCGCTCTCGTGCCGATGTTGATGTTTCGCCTCGTGAAGTAGCTTGGTCAACTCTAGAACTTTCTTCTCGCTTGCATAGCATCGAGCTTCAAAGGTATCCCTTTCTTCTTAAGTCGAATCCGTGATCTCTTCAAGTCTTCAAAATCAGGCATGTCAGATGGAGAAGATAGGTACGCCACCTATAGCAACAGTTCCATAATTACCGTAAAACAAAGTGAATGGCATCATGAGGTTTTGAGCTCGAGCTCGCACCCATTTAAGGTAAGGTTCCCAAGGAATGGAGTTCGGTGCCCCAAAGTCTTGGTATCGGTCTTCTTTACCATGCCCCAAGCATGTATAAACCTTCGCTTAACTCGAGATCGTGATTGTAGTCGAACACAACATCTTGGAGAAGCATATCATGTGGACCATCCTTTCGAGCAAAACCAAACCGAGAGCTAGAGAAGGGTGTAAGTAATACCTCCCTTATACCAAGTAGTGGTACATTAGGAATTCTCCACAACGCCAATGAAGGTGAAGTCCTTTTGAGAGAAAAGGCTCCAACGGATATCCGAAGAGAGTGACATCATCCTTGAGACCATCTCAACCTTTGTTCATTCTTCAAATCGATGGAGGAAGGTGTAAATAAACCACCTTGAAAGTAACGGTACACAACACATGAGAGTTCCTTGTCGCTTAGTAGTACGAGTGTGGAGAGAATGTAGAATGTCTCCAAGTAAGGTAGGCACGGATTGGGTAAGAAACAACTTGATGGCATTGACATCTATGAATTGATCCGAGTTAGGAATAGAACCAAACCATAAATTAGCAAGGCAACAATGTTCTCAAATGCATGGAAACTCATAACTTTGAGGAATTCTCGCTTTCTTGATTAAGAACTTGAAAGTAAACCCTTAACTCCACTTCTAGTTTCCCAATTGGCTTCAATGTCCGAGCGCTTAAGATGTAAATGATGCAATGTCTTCAACTTAGGACCTTTTCTAAACCGTGAATGGCATTTGGTCAAGAATAGGTACCCCAAGTAGCTTAGAGAATTCTTCTAAAGTAGGAACCAACCGATAACTGAAATGTAAAGCAATGGTGTTTCGGATCAAAGAACCGAATAGGACATGCATCATATCTTCTTCAAACCGAGATAACCAAATCAAGTAGATAACCATGTCTTTGATGAACCGAGCATGGTCGGGAATTTCAAGCCAATTTTTGAGTTGAGAAGGGATACCCATGAAGTTGATTCGATAGTCTTTCTAAGCCATAATCCCTACAAAATAGAGCAAAGATAAATCCCTAGGTCCTTGAAATAGTTAGAAATGATATGCAATGCGAATGATGTCATGATGTCATGTTTAGCACACACAAACAATTCACACAATGAGCCTAGGGTTAAGGCTTGCATGAGGTATAGGTGATTACCCCACCAAAAGTTTGAGTTGGTTCATCCTGTCCTATAATAGTAACCGGTTCTAGGAATCTCATATCATAGATCTTTCTCGAGGCGCTTATTTCAATACGACGCCAAGTGGTCGATCGAAATGTCCCAAAAGTCTAATCTCAATGAGCGTAGCATCGAGTATCAACCAACCTCGGCTCACACTCAAAGTCGGCCATCTCACTACCTTCTAATGGCCAAGATGGGTCAAAATGATCAACTGCTTTGAGAAAACAAGAGAAACTTTGATAGAATATTTGTTAGTCTTATGCAAAGTATGATGCATGATGGTATATGAATGACATATGCATGAATTATGACTTTATGAGAAATGTATGAATGATGAATGTTGTGATATTTCAAAACATATCCATCTTGAAGAAGATGCGATATTCTGCTTGAAGATTTCTAACTTCCTGGGAATCGAGTAGGTGAGAACCCCGCTGAAGGAGAAGAAAGATATCTTGATTCCTCCGATGCACTATCTCGACCAAGTCTTGGGCCTAGACGCTGTTGAGGAAGGTAGAGATTTGAGAGGCCTGTTCGGAGATCTTCATATAGACCCGCCGAGGAGAGTCCGGGAGGTGATCCGCTGAGGACCTGTGTGGATCCCGAGGAAATTTAAGAGACGCCCACGGGATTCCGAGTGTAGATCTCGCCGGAGAGCATTTGATGGTTGCGAGAGACCGGATTGAAGAGTCTAGAGTCCGCTGTAGTCTCCGGGAAATAAAGGTGTATGTTTCTCCGATGCACTATCCACCAAGTCTTGAGTCCGATACCGCCGGGAGAAGGGGAGGATTGAGAAATATCCACGGGATGAAGTGTTACCGCTGAGACCGATGTAACGCTGCTCGATTGAGTGGATTTGCTGCTCGGATTCCCTTATACTGGGAAGGTGTGTCAGGTGACACCTTATGCCTGGGGAATTGTATGGGTGACTTTCGTCCCAAATCCTAGAGCCCGTAGTAAGTACTTTGCATGTTCACTTTTCGTATGTTTGCAGAGATTTTTACCCAAATGCGATAGTCATTCAAAGCAACGTTGACTTATTGCAAATAACAACAATGTAAATTGTAAAGAGAAAGAAGTCAGATTTATTTGACAGTGGCGATGGCCAAGTAGTTTGTACACAAGGAAGGTAAAAAGCTATGAAACAATCTCGTTAAGTTCCAACTATGCTAGTACTATATATTTCAACTATCTCATCTCCTTGTGAGAAAGTGAGTAGATGTGATACGTGAACCGACTTTGTAGGATTTTTGTATCCAAATGTGCGGATAGCAAGAGTCGCCACCGACTTTTATTTTTATCCAATTAAGGGAAGGTAAAAGTAATGTAAAAAGACCTTCGTTAGATTCTCGAGTTCGGAGAATGGTTATGAAAAGGGAAGGTATTAGCACCCTTTCCATCCGTAGTTATCTACGGCTCTTAGTTGCTCTAGATCACTTTTAAAAATTGCTTTCGGTGTTTGACAAAAATGTTTTGAAAGAGGCATTTCGCTTTGACTTTGTAATGACTCATGTAGGAGTGTATACAAAGTGTTCGAAATGTTTTGTTTTTGAAAGAGAATTTGAACTTTGAAAAAAGAGTGTGTGTGAAAAGCATTTGTAGAGCAAGCAACTAAAAGACTTATTTACCCACTTTAATTGGTCGCTTTTGTACTTCATTCCTTTAGAATAGCCTAGCGCATACCATTAGTTAGTAGGTAGCTCCATTCGCTGGATGTAAGCGGACATTCGAGGACATCGGATGGTCATAGAAGGCAACTTGTAGGAAGTATCCTAGCACATCAAGGACTATCATCATTTTCGAGGCTTACAATCGAGGGTCAAGATCATGTATTCGGAGGCGACATCGTGGGTCTTATGATCTTTGTATCAAGGGACTATGATGATTTGTTTGAAGGCAACGGTGCTAGAATACCTCTACGCTCGAGGGACATGACCATTTTGAAATCGAAGGCATCGAGAGAATTACCCTAAGGCGTGTGTGAAAGAAGTGTGTGAATTCAGATATTTTATCTTGAAATTAGTGTGAGCTATGTTCAATTATTATCTTGCCATACACGCCTAATTACTAGCAATTGATAAGGTGCGGAAAGTAAAATGCGGAATGTAAAGGTGCGGAAAGGTAAATCCTACGCTATTACATGGCTTTGGGGCAGATACATAATTAGGAGTGCGGAAAGTAAAAGTCCTAAATTTAACTATTACAACCCATGAGCAATTACATTATTGGAAAAAATAGAATGATAAGAGAAAAACGTCCGAATCGGAGCAACCTGTGAAAGAATAAGAAAAATCGGGAAATATGATGAAATTGAAATAAGAGAAAATGTTAGAAAAAATGCAATTTTTAATATGAGAAAATTTATGCATGCTGGAAATAAGATAAATAAGTTAAAATAATTTTTTTGGAAAAGATTTAATAATTAAAATGCAATTTACAATGATTTAAATACAAAAATAAAAATAAAATAAATATGCATGCAAAAATTATATTTTAAATTTATTAAATTAAATAAAGATTTTAGAAAATAAATGCAAAAGAAAATATTTTTTTGGTGATTTTTAAATGCAGAATAAAATATAGAAAATAATTAAAATAATGCAAAATATTGAAATAATGAAAATAATAAGAAAATATGAGTTTTGGAAAAGAGAAAACAAAACCAACGCTGGGAAGGATCGAACTCGTGACCCTTGAGGTATCCGCAACAGGAACAACTTAACCACCACGCCAACAGCATGTCAGGTTATAAATGGAAAAGGGGTCATGGATGAACACGCCGTCTCGATGAGTCAATGCACGATCGCATGGTGGGGTCCTCGCCGGATGGATGAACGAATCGAGAGCTTGAAAAGGCCACGCACGCCACGCCGGAGTCACCAAACAACGCCGAGCCCTAGCTCCTATTGCCTTCCCACGACGATGATCTTAAAACCTGCAAAATACAAAATTTAAAAGAGAAAGAAGGACCTTGTCCCCCTAAACCGAACCTCCTGAATCCATTGGTGACCTTAGTTTGTCCTAAAAGTTCCTCTAAATGCCAGTTCGAAGCTCGACAGTTCTGAAACCCTAAACATGGCATCATGAGTTTCTGACGTTCAAGCTTACAAGCGATTGCCCAGATCAACTATATAGAGCCTCATGAACACATTAGAACGGTTAGAATCGATTAAAACAGGCAGAACAATCAAATGCAAAAATCAAGAAATATTGAATATGTATGTATGTATATGCATCGATCCGGCTTGTTTTAAACCATGGCATGAGTGTATACTTACTCAAACTTACCTCCTGAGCACGATGGAATGATGTTTGAGGTCGAAACTTCGGAAATTGAAATTGAATTTCAAAGATTCTTGGAAAATTTTGACAAAATAAGGGTTTGGCTTGAGCTAGGGTTTCGTCCTCAGTGTGTGTATTGGCAATTTATAGAAGAAATTGGATGGCAAAAGGAGTGAAAAAGATTGCTTCTTGAATGTGCAAATATTTATTCAAAATAAAATCAAATATTGAAAATATATGATTTTCTCATGAATGCAAGGCTATCACGAATTTGGTAAGGGTCATGGGCCTTCTTGGACATTTAGAAAGATATAAAATCATTCCTTTTGAGAAAATGTTTAATTTTCATATTTTATATAATTTATTTTTGAATTAAATGTTATAAAATTCAAATATAAATCATAAAAATAGAAAATAACCAAGGCCAAGCATTTATGGGTCAAGAATAGCATCATGAACAAGTTTGGATCAAAAGATTATAGGCCCATTTGGAAAATTTTGCATTTGACCAATATGTCCTTTTGTGCAATTGTCCAAAATTCCCAACTTCCGAATAGTGTATCTTGCTCAATTTTCCACATTTTTGAGTGTTCTTGGACTTTTGAAAGCTCTAAGAGTCCTCTAACCAATGTCTTTGGTCTCATCTCAATTGAGTTACCATGCTCAAAATATCTTCAAAACAAAAAGTTGACTTTTGTTGACTTTGAAAATGACCAGAATGTTTTGAGCTATACCTCTCAAATGAAGCATTTTTGGACATTCTTGTGAGACATGAAGTTGTAGAGAATTGAATTTCCTTCAAAACAAGAGGTGGTGGAAAATTTCTGAGAAAGTATGAGAAAGTTATGATCAACAAAGTTCGCTTGACTTTTCATCTAGAAACCCTAATTTAGAAAGTTTGACTTTTGGGCAAATCTTGAGTTTTCTTGATGAATCATGATCAAATGATGAATGTAACTTCAAAATGAGGATGTTGACCAAAAATCAGAAGTTTTGACTGTATGTTGACCATAGTTGACTTTTTGTCCAATACACCCGATTTTCAACCATCTGAGCAATTGTCTGAGGAAACTTGACTCATGAGGCTTGAAACTTGATATGGAGAATCTTTGAAGCATATGAGGAGGCATGAAGGTCATTGGAGATGTTGGAAATCCATCTTGACTTGAGAGATACCAAACCCTAGTTTGGGTTGATTGTCTAGGAGAGAGTTTGTCTGATCAACTCTTGAGGAATCCTTGAGTATGGATGTATGAAATCTCTTGAGTAGATGGAGGGCAAATTTTGGGGTATGATCCCCTGCTCAATCTTCTTGTACGAAGGGTTAGATTGACATGCTTGTCTTTCGTGACCGGAGGTAGAAGATGATTGAACACCGAGTACACCGAAAATTTGCACCGCTGGTGGATGATGCGAATGGGCTTACAGATGCCATTGGAGAAGTTGGAGACTTCACTGGGAACGAGTCGCACGCTAGACTCGAGGTTGTTAATAGGAGAGTGACGAGATGGGCTTAAGATGCCATCTAGAAAGGTCGATGCGGAGGGTGAGTCGACGTTAGATCAGATGTTCTTGAATGGAGAGGAGACGGGCTTAAGATGCCATCCGGGAGTCGACGTTAGACTTCGTGATCACTTTGAATGAAGTTATTGGTCCGTATTGATTTTTAACCATATATGCAGATTCGATAGTGAAGAGATGTTGACAAATAGGAGATGGGCTTAAGATGCCATCCAAGGCAACCGAGTCGACGCTAGACTCAGAGTTGCTGCTGATAATCGTAATAAATCTTCGTGTTGATTACTCCGAGGGAAATTGTAGTTGGCCGAATGTGGATAGCTTCCCGTTGGCATCGGTGTTGATCCATTGCTCGTTATCGAGGATAACCGAGGTGGTCTTTCGGATAGTTTTCCGCCGGTTCGGGCTTAATCTCGACCACCGTCGAGGCGGTCTTTCAGATAGTTTTCCGCTTCTCGGCTTAATCATGGACCTGCTTTAAGGCGGTCTTTCGATAGTTTTCCCGCGGCTCGGGCTTAACTCGACCTGCTTATACGAGGTGGTCACACTGCTTTGGGAAAACAAGAAAACTTTGATAGAATATTTGTTAGTCTTATGCAAAGTATGATGCATGATGGTATATGAATGACATATGCATGAATTATGACTTTATGAGAAATGAATGAATGATGAATGTCGTGATATTTCAAAACATATCCATCTTGAAGAAGATGCGGATATTCTGTTTGAAGATTTCTAACTTCTGCTTGGGGAATTGAGTAGGTGAGAACCCTGCTTTTGAAGGAGAAGAAAGATATCTTGGATTCCTCCGATGCACTATCTGACCAAGTCTTGGGCCTAGACGTTGCTGAGGAAGGTAAAGATTCGAGAGGCTCGTTGTCGGAGATCTCATATATAGACCCTACTAAGAAGAG
Source organism: Vicia sativa (assembly GCA_021764765.1). NCBI lineage: Eukaryota > Viridiplantae > Streptophyta > Magnoliopsida > Fabales > Fabaceae > Vicia > Vicia sativa. The sequence continues at coordinate 178,801,671 of CM038795.1, forward strand.
TCTGGGAGGCAATCTGTTGAGGACCTTGTATGTAGATCCTGCTGAGAAAATTTAAGAGACGCCATCGGGATTCCGAGTGTAGATCTCACGAGAGCATTTGATGGTTGCCGAGACCGGCTTGAAGAGTCTAGAGTCCGTTGTAATCTCCGGGCCGGGGAATAAAAGGTGTATGTTTCCTCCGATGCGCTATCTGACCAAGTTTCGAGTCTGGATACCGCTGCTGGGGAGAGGGGGAGGATTGAGAAATATCCGCTGGGGATGAAGTGTTACCGCTGAGACCGATGTAACGTTGTTTGGTTGAGTGAAATTGTCGCCGTGGATTCCTTATACCACTGGGAAGTGCATTAGTGTGGTGACACCTTTATGCTCGTGGGGAACTATTTGTTGACTTTCGTCATCCCACCCCGAACCCGTAAGTACTTTTGTATGTTCACTTTTCGTATGTTTGTGATCGATTCTTATTGTCAAATGCGATAGTCATTCAAAGCAAACGTTGGACTTATTGCAAATAACAACAATGTAAATTGTAAAGAGAAAGAAGTCAGATTTATTTGAAAGGTATGATGGCCAAGTAGTTTGTACACAAGAAAGGTAAAAGCTATGGAAACAATCTCGTTAAGTTCCAACTATGCTAGTACTCATATATTTCAACTATCTCATCTCCTTGTCACAAGAGAAAGTGAGTAGACCGATCTTCGCCATTTGAATCTTGAATGCTGATAGTAGTCCGAAGTATGATCCGAAGAGACATAGTCGACGCTTAAATCCCTAACTTTGCCTAGACCGCCTTTCGGTTTTCACCACCGATACCTTTTTGCCCAAGCCGCTTTTCGTGTTTTCGACTTGCGGTGTACATGTTTTGTATATATCCTTAACTTTTGCCCGAACCTTTGGTTCGCCAGATGCCCTTATTTTTGCCTAGGTTCGCCGACCTAGCGGGTCTATTTTATGCGTAGTATTTTTGACTATGTCCGCTGCTGTGGTGTGGAAGTCCTCACCATCCATGGTGCTAAGTATCATAGCTCCGCCGAACATCGCCTTGACTACAAATGGTCCCTCATGTGGGAGTCCATTTGCCCTCGATCACCTTGTGGAAGAATGATGCGCTGACTACTAGATCACCGACTTGGTAGACTCGGTGCTTGACCTTCTTGTTAAATGCTCGATCATTCGCTTCGATAAACTGTCCATGGCGTATGGACGCGAGTCGCTTCTCATCAATCAAATTGATCTGGTCAAGGCGAGTCTCGACCCAATCGCTTCGCCTAACTCGCCTGGAGGACTCGTTGAGGGTATCCAACCTCGATGGGTAAGACGGCTTCCATACCGTATACAAGAGAAAGGGTTGCCCTCGTTGATGTCCGTCAGAAAGCGATAACCATGAAGAGCAAATGGTAACATCTCATGCCAATCTTTGTAAGTCACCGCCATCTTCTCAGATAATCTTCTTAATGTTCTTATTGGCGGCTTCCATCGCGCCATTCATCTTAGGCCGATATGGAGAAGAGTTGTGATGTTTGATCTTGAACCGCGCGAGTTCGGTGATCATCTTGTTGTTGAGATTGGAACCGTTATCCGTGATAATCCTTTCGTGAGTGCCATACCGATGATAAGATTATGTTTGATGAATCGAGCCACAACATTCTTGGTAATGATGCATACGAGGTCGCTTCTACCCACTTGGTAAAGTAATCAATTGCCACAAGGATGAAACGATGTCCATTGGAAGTCAGGCTTAATCTCTCCAATCATGTCAATGCCCCACATTGCAAAAGGCCACGGAGAAGTTAAAACATTCAGAGGTACCGAGGTACGTGCACTTTGTCGGCATAACCGCATTTGTGACAAGATCGAGCATAGCGGTGACAATCGCCCATGGTGGACCAATAGTAACCTGCTCTCAAAATCTTCTTAGCCATAGTGTGTCCACCGGAGTGGGTACCAAATTACCGTAACTCTTCCATGATACGATTGTTTTCCGTCTACACAATGAGTAAGCACAAGTCGTGGTTGGCTTGTATAAGATGTCGCTACGAGAAAGAATTTGAAGCAAATCTTCTCATGAACTTCTTTATCATTAATGATGCCCTCGGATATTCCTGTCTCAAGATACCTCTTCACGCCATAGTACCAAGGTTTCTCTCTCGATCAAGCTCATAACAATACGCCGGTTCGTCAAACTTCTCAATGATGATCCGGGAGCCTCGTTGTCCCATCTAACTTTGAACATAGACGACATAGTAGCCAATGCGCTCCGCTAACCGATTCTCTTCTCGTGGAATGTGATCAAAGTAATCTCTTCAAGTAAGGAATCAAACTCGTAACATGCTCGATATGGAATGAGATTCGGATGCTTCGATCCCACTCGCCTTAATCTCGATCGATCACCAAAGTCGAGTCTCCATACACTTGTAAGAACTTGATTCTTAAGTCAATAGCAGCTTTGATACCCATGATGCACGCCAGACTCGCCATGTTGTTAGTGCAATCAAACATAATCTGCGGTGAAAGGAGTATGTCCATAGGGGGATAATGATGGCGCCAATGCCATTGCTAAGCGTTGAGGCTCCATCAAAGACCATAGTCCATCGATCCTTGTTCGTGTCCTTCGTCTGGCCTCGGTTCTTCGCATCAGAACTAGTAAAACATCTTCGTCTGAAATTAACCGCATAGATCGATAGTCATCTACGGCTTGATGAGCCAAATGATCGCTACCACTTCCTTTGATCGCTCGAGAAGTGTATCGATGTCATATTCGGTCAAGATCATTTGCCATCTTGCTATTCTTCCCGAGAGAGTGGTTTCTCAAAGATGTATTTTATCGGATCCATCTTGGAAATCAACAAGGTGAGTCAACATATATCGCCTTAGTCGGCGAGCAGCCCAAGCCAAAGCGTTGCAAGTTTTCTCAAGCTGAGTATCTTGTTTCACATGGTAAACTTTTGCTAAGGTAGTATATTGCATGCTCTTTTCGACTGCACTCGCCATGTTGCCCCAACACACACCCCATTGAATTTCTAACCGCAAGTACATGATAAGAGGTCTTCTTCGCAAAGGCATAAGGATAGGAGGATTCAGGTACCCTTGATTTTGTCAAAAGCGATCCGGCAATCGCCATTCCATTCCACTACTTGATCTTTCTTTAGTAACTTGAAGATCGCTCACGTAGCGCTAGTGTGCAATGAATCGCAATGTAGTTTAATCGCCCAAGAAACCTCTCGACTTCCTTCTCTCGTATGGAGTCGGCATCTTGAATGGCTTTAACCTTGGTGGTCAACCTCAATACCTCTTCCATCGACTACAAACCCTAGGAGTTTTCCTGATCCGACTCAAAGGTGCACTTGTTGGGATTCGTCTCAACCGCATTTCTTCAATCAAATAGTTTCGCAAATGATCAAGATGTTCTTCTTCACCGTGATCGAGCTATCATGTCGCCGACGAGACCTCTATCTCGTGATGAATCATGTCATGAAATAATGTCACCATAGCACGATAAGTGGCGCCTGCTCTTCAACCAATGGCATAACCTTGTAGCGTAAAGTGCCCCACCGTAACGAAGTAGTCTTTCCATGTCTTCGTGAGCCATTTTGATCCGATTGTAACGGAGAAACCATCCATGAAGGAGAAAACCTTATGCCGAGGTGTTGTCAACCGTAACATCAATACGAGGAAGGGAAATCGCCTTTCGACTCGCTTTGTTCGATCTCGAATCCACACACATTCGCACTTTACCATCCTTCTTAGGCACGGTACCACATTTGCAACCCATCGATAGGAGGTGACAACTAAGAAACCCGTTGAACTCGCTTCATAACTTCGCTTTGATTTTCTCTCGACATCTCAGACGATACGACGAACCTTCTGCTTCACCGAGAAAACCTTCTTTGTTGGCAATCGTGTACCACAATATCAATGTCTAAACCGCATGTCTTCGTATGACCAAGCAAAACCTCAATATAGTCTCGTAGCATCCGAATCAACCTTCTTTAACACTGCTCAAGACCCGCTCCTACTTGATCTCTTTTCTGCCTTCGTCAAGACTCAAATTCACAACCTCAACTCGCTTCGGTGGTCAGATAACTCGCTTCTTGCTGTAGCAGGCCCGCAAGTTCTCCGGCACTTCACAATCTTCCTCACCTTCTTCTTCGCTTGGTAGATCGGATTATCAAGTCATATTTAGCACTAGCATAGTTATTAACTAGATTCGAGTGATTCGCAGTGTATCACGGGGTGTGTAAGAACACATAGCTTTTGAAGGTGATAAAGTAAAAGAAAGAAACAAACAATTGAATGCAAAAGTCCAACGAATTTATTGAATGAAAATACAAACAATGATAATAACCTCGAACGAGCCATGACGCCGCAAGGCACTGGCTTTCAAAGTTTATTGTTCAAACATAAAGAAATACGAAAAGCAAAACAAAACAAAAGCAATTACTCCCGCTAAAGGAGATTGGTATGACGCCTTCGCCTTCCAATTGCCGAGCCCATGATCCGAGTTGGAAGATCCACTTGCCGATGTCGGGCCGTCGTCTTCTATAGCATGGATTCCACTGGCCGATGCGGAAAGGAAGTTGGCCAAGACGCTCATGGCGATCATCTTCTCGACTGATGGTGAAGCCTAAACCGCCTTGTCAAATTTGAAAGGAAGATTAGGAGTGACCCAAATAGCACTACCTCCTTGTTCAACAAAGAGCTTGAGCATCTTTCAATGAGGCCATCCTGGCGGAGCTTCAGAATCTCAGAGGACAGAGAAATGCATGACTGGTATTGTTTCAAAAGCTTGACAGGAGTCTCAAGAATTCACCTCCATCTCGAGATAGCGGAATGACCGTAGATGACCGACCATATATTCTTCTTCACCACATACCGTAACAACCTTCCTTTCACCGGTATTTCACTGATGCAAGGTGAGGTACCGCCCATGTATCCAAGGGCGCCCAAGTAGGTAAGAATAAGTCGGACGGATGTCCATGACAAAGAAAGTGGAATCAAAAGTCCGGGAACCGACTTTAACAGTGAGTGAGCTCTAAGCATCGGCGCTAGAACCATCAAAAGCCCTCACAATAATGTCACCGGGTCTCGTAACCAACCCTTCGACATCAAGTCGATCAAGCGCCTTCGTAGGATATTCAGAGCGTAACCGTATCCACCAAAACATGAGATAATGTAGTGCCTTGCATTCAATGGATGTGCAAGGCCTTGTTATGTTTCTTTCCTAAGGAGTCAAATCAAGATCGAGAAGCCTAGGCCGTTTGCCAGTTAGCAATACAAACTTCGAATCGATCGGGTAGGTCTTGCGGCACATGAGCATTCTTCGTAAACTTCACCAAGGCATTAGCATGAGCCTCGAGCACAAGAGCAAAGCGAGCATGGATATCTTGGACGGAGTCTCGTCCTAACTGCTCCACAACATTGTAGTCACTCTTCTTGATAATTTTCGAATTTCTCCATTTCTTGTTGAGGTGTCTTCAAGAACTTCCTTTGGTACTTCTAATGAGCGGTGATGAGTTAATGTTCTTTCCTCTAGCCGGGATATTGATTGAGTAGCCGAATGCGAGCTGGAGTCGCAGTTGTCTTTGGAGGAGAGATATCTCGAGAGAATACCCTTCCTGCTCGGGTCACCCATCGATCCGGTGATGTGTCGATGTCGTGAATAGAAACTTCAAAGAAGATCTTCAATTGTCGAGGATCTTGCTTGACACCATGATAGTAAACATCACCCATAATTCCAAGGGATAGCCTTGTCGAGGAATATGGAACCGGCCTTGAGAAGTGATAATGAGAGGTGCCACTTAGGCACGAATCGCAGAGGAAACTTATAGTGTTAACATCAAGATAGTCTTTCGGGAAATCGTCACCCCATCCGTCGCTTTAACATCTTCAATAGGAATCTTGTAACTATCGTGACAAGGTACTTCACCATGTAATCATTTTCCACTTGGCTGCCCCTGTATCCCACATGATGGCATGTTTGCATTGTCGATCTTCAACTTAGACATTTCTTCACACGCCTCGCAGTGGTTTCGTAAATAGTATCTCACTTGTTATCCATCATGCACCGAACACGCCTTCTCAACCAAGCACAACCATCGTGCGATGGGCACCAACGACAATTCTCGGGCATCCCGGATTGACACCGCTTGCAACAAATTCTTCTTAATACCATCGAGGAATGGTCAAGTCATCTATGTTGAAAACATAAGTATCGCCACCAACAAAGATTGGAACTCTTGTCATGGTTAGGCATAGGCATTGATCACATTCGAGTCTCACTGAGGGTCAAACTCAATGTGCTTAGCTTCAATCATATCTTGAATCTTGTTCTTCGAGCCCAACAATTGTCGTCGTGTCTCGGCTGTTGGAATGGTAAGCACACTTAGCATTAGGATTGTACTTTGAGAGGAAGTGTTGACATTTCGAGGAGGATCCTCAAGGTTATCACCGCGCTCAACATGTGTTGCAAGGCTCATGGCAAAGGCATGTTGATCTTTGTAAACCGCCTTCGTGGCGCTCGCTACGCGCTGTCTCACCGAGGTGTGCCGATGTAGGATCGAGATCACAACCGCCCCACGATTGAGCACGTCGGTCTTGGCTCGCTCGACCATACACAAGATTAGCTTTTTCTTAGCACCAAAGGATCTCTTCGCAAAGATTCAAGATGTCTCTACATGAATCTTCCCACTTGATACCGCCCAATGCGCCGTCACAATATCAACTCGTGAATCCGGATGAAGAATTTCCAATCGATGATCAAGAATGGGCCCTGTTGTTCCCATGAACATATCAACCAACTCCCTATTGGACAAGGGTGGTTGAACTCGCCGCTAGATCTCTCCACTCGAGCATACCCTTGAACTTCGTCACGACCCATAGACATGCTTTGTAGTTGCATGCGAGTGGGTGTCAATTCAAGATTGTACTATATTGCTCAGAAAGCATCACCAAGTCACCCAAGTACGGATACGGTCATTCTCTAGCCGATAGTACCATTCCAACCGAGTTCCGACAAACTCTCTTGAAAATAGTGCATCCACAACTTTCATCAAGGGGATTGATCCTCCGACATAGGACTTCAAATGCGCTAGGGCAAGACATGCCATCATATTTGGAAAAAGTAGGAACTTTGAACTGGGAGGAATCACCACACCGTGAACAAGACTCGATCATCAAAGTTCAGCCCTGACATCTTCAGTTTTCCACAAGATTCGACGATCTTCAAGTTGCTTGTACTTGTCATCTTCATCGAGTGTGGCTATAATCGATCGTCCTCTCCTCCTTTCTTGGCTCACGATCACCTTCATCACCCTTGGTACTCCCCGGATGGACACTTCCTTCAGAGCTCAATACGGCCGACCACCTTAGGACCCCTTTGAAACGCTCACCCATGTCGAGGAGACCAACAACCTTCTTCTTCTTGTTGATGAGCTTCTTCAGATCTTCTTGGCCTGGACCAAGCCGGTAAACATCTCACAAACCGAGCATTCGAGCCCGAGATCTTTGACAACTGCTCAAGAGCCATTTCGCTAAAATAAATAGCGAGCAAATGAGAAAACCAATCTCCAATGTACCGTGATGCAATGTTATGCTATGATATGCAATGTTTATGCGAATGCAATGCAATGTTTTCAAGGACCTAAGAGATTTAAATTTGTTAAACAAGCAATGAACAAACATTTATTAGTACTTCATTATTATTTTTCTTTTTAAGTACAAGAGATAGTTCAAAGCAATAAAAGAAAACAATAAATCCTAAAGCTCTAAGTCTCCCATGGGCCTCTGGTGCCGATGTAAGTGCTGATGTTTCGCCTCCTCGTGAAGTAGCTTGGTCAACTCTAGAACTTTCTTCTCGCTTGCATAGCATCGAGCTTCAAAGGTATCCCTTTCTTCTTTAAGTCGAATCCGTGATCTCTTCAAGTCTTCAAAATCGAGAGGCATGTCGATGGAGAACAAGATAGGTACGCCACCTATAGCAACAGTTCCATAATTACTGTAAAACAAAGTGAATGGCATCATGAGGTTTTGAGCTCGAGCTCGCACCCATTTGAGGTAAGGTTCCCAAGGAATGGAGTTCGGTGCCCCAAAGTCTTGGTATCGTCTTCTTTACCATGCCCCAAGCATGTATAAACCTTCGCTTGCACTCGAGATCGTGATTGTAGTCGAACACAACATCTTGGAGAAGCATATCATGTGGACCATCCTTTCGAGCAAAACCAAACCGACGAGAGCTAGAGAAGGGTTAAGTAATACCTCCCTTATACCAAGTAGTGGTACATTAGGGAATTCTCCACAACGCCAATGAATGTGAAGTCCTTTGAGAGAAAAGGCTCCAACGGATATCCGAATGAGAGAGTGACATCATCCTTGAGACCATCTCAACCTTTGTTCATTCTTCAAAACTCGATGGAGGAAGGTGCGAATAAACCACCTTGAAAGTAACGGTACACAACACATGAGAGTTCCTTGTCGCTTAGTAGTACGAGTGTGGAGAGAATGTAGAATGTCTCCAAGTAAGGTAGGCAATGGATTGCGGTAAGAAACAACTTGATGGCATTGACATCTATGAATTGATCCGAAGTTAGGAATAGAACCAAACCATAAATTAGCAAGGCAACAATGTTCTCAAATGCATGGAAACTCATAACTTTGAGGAATTCTCGGCTTTGATTAAGAACTTGGAAAGTAAACCCTTAACTCCACTTCTAGTTTCCCAATTGGCTTCAATGTCCGAGCGCTTAAGATGTAAAGCGGATGCAATGTCTTCGAACTTAGGGACCTTTTCTAAACCGTGAATGGCATTTGGTCAAGAATAGGTACCCCAAGTAGCTTAGAGAATTTTCAAAGTAGGAACCAACCGATAACTGAAATGTAAAGCAATGGTGTTTCGGATCAAAGAACCGAATAGACATGCATCATATCTTCTTCAAAACCGAGATAACCAAATCAAGTAGATAACCATGTCTTTTGATGAACCGAGCATGGTCGGAATTTCAAACCAATTTTTGAGTCGAGAAGGATACCATGAAGTTGATTCGGATAGTCTTTCTAGAAGCCATAATCCCTACAAAATAGAGCAAAGATAAACCTAGGTCCTTGAAATAGTTAGAAATGATATGCAATGAATGATGTCATGATGTCATGTTTAGCACACACAAACAATTCACACAATGAGCCTAGGGTTAAGGCTTGTATGAGGTATAGGTGATTACCCCACCAAAAGTTTGAGTTGGTTCATCCCGCCCTATAATAGTAACCGGTTCTAGGAATCTCATATCATAGATCTTCTCGTAGGCGCTTATTTCACGACGCCAAGTGGTCGATCGAAATGTCCCAAAAGTCTAATCTCAATGAGCGAGCATCGAGTATCAACCAACCCTGGTCTACACTCAAAGTCGGCCATCTCACTACCTTCTAATGGCCAAGATGGGTCAAAATGATCAACTGCTTTGAGAAAACAAGAGAAACTTTGATAGAATATTTGTTAGTCTTATGCAAAGTATGATGCATGACGTATATGAATGACATATGCATGAATTATGAGAAATGTATGAATGATGAATGTCAGATATTTCAAAACATATCCATCTTGAAGATGCGGATATTCTGCTTGAAGATTTCTAACTTCACAAAGTAGGTGAGAACCCCGCTGAAGGAGAAGAAAGATATCTGGATTCCTCCGATGCACTATCGACCAAGTCTTGGGCCTAGACGCTGTGAGATTAGAGGCTGTTGTCGAGATCTTCATAACGAGGAGAGTCCGGGAGGTGATCTGAGGACCTTGTATGTGGATCCCGAGGAAATTTAAGAGACGCCCACTGGGATTCCAGTGTAGATCTCACCGAGAGCATTTGATGGTTCGAGAGAGTCTAGAGTCCGCTAGTCTCCGGCCGGGAATAAAAGGTGTATTTCCCGATGCACTATCACCAAGTCTTGAGTCCGATATACTAAGGGGAGGATTGAGAAATATCCGCCGGGATGAAGTGTTACCGCTGAGAGATGTAACGCTGTTCGATTGGATTCGTCGTGATTTCTTATATCTACAAGGGTGACACCTTTATGCTCAGGAATTGTATGGGTGACATTCCAAATCCTAGAGCCCGAGTAAGTACTTTGCATGTTCACTTTTCGTATGTTTGCAGAGAGATTTCACAAATGCGATAGTCATTCAAAGCAAACGTGGACTTATTGCAAATAACAACTAAATTGTAAAGAGAAAGAAGTCAGATTTTTGATGATCAAGTAGTTTGTACACAAGGAAGGTAAAAGCTATGGAAACAATCTCTAAGTTCCAACTATGCTAGTACTCATATATTTCAACTATCTCATCTCCTCTCAAGAGAAAGTGAGTAGATGTGATATGAACTGACTTTGTAGGATTTTTGTATCCAAATGTGCGGATAGCAAGAGTCGCCACCGACTTTTATTTTTATCCAATTAAGGAAGGTAAAAGTAATGTAAAAGACCTTCGTTAGATTCTCGAGTTCGAGAATGGTTATGAAAAGGGAAGGTATTAGCACCTTTCCATCCGTAGTTATCTACGGCCTTAGTTGCTCTAGATCACTTTTAAAATTGCTTTCGTGTGTTTGACAAAAATGTTTTGAAAGAGGCATTTCGCTTGACTTTGTAATGACTCATGTAGAGTGTATACAAAGTGTTCGGAAATGTTTTGTTTTTGAAAGAGAATTTGAACTTTGAAAAAAAGAGTGTGTGGTGAAAAGCATTTGTAGAGCGAGCAACTAAAAGACTTATTTACCCACCTGTAATTGGTCGCTTTTGTACTTCTATCCCTTTAGAATAGCGCCAGCCGCACCATTAGTTAGTAGGTAGCTCCATTCGCTGGATGTAAGCGGACATTCGAAGGGACATCGGATGGTCATAGAAGGCAACTCAGGAAGTATCCTAGCACATTCAAGGGACTATCATCATTTTAGGCTTACAATCGAGGGTCAAGATCATGTATTCGGAGGCTACATCGTGGGTCTTATGATCTTTGTATCGAAGGGACTATGATGATTTGTTTGAAGGCAACGGTGCTAGAATACCTCACGCTCGAGGGACATGACCATTTTGAAATCGAAAGGCATCGAGAGAATTACCCTAAGGTGCGTGTGAAAGAAGTGTGTTGAATTCAGATATTTTATCTTGAAAATTAGTGTGAGCTATGTTCAATTATTATCTTGCCATACACGCCTAATTACTAGCAATTGATAAGGGTGCGGAAAGTAAAATGCGGAATGTAAAGGTGCGGAAAGGTAAATCCTACGCTATTACATGGCTTTGGGGCGTATACATAATTAGAGCGGAAAGTAAAAGTCCTAAATTTAACTATTACAACCCATGAGCAATTACATTATTGGAAAAAATAGAATGATAAGAGAAAAACGTCCGAATCGGAGCAACCTGTGAAAGAATAAGAAAAATCGGGAAATATGATGAAATTGAAATAAGAGAAAATGTTAGAAAAAATGCAATTTTTAATATGAGAAAATTTATGCATGCTGGAAATAAGATAAATAAGTTAAAATAATTTTTTTGGAAAAGATTTAATAATTAAAATGCAATTTACAATGATTTAAATACAAAAATAAAAATAAAATAAATATGCATGCAAAAATTATATTTTTAAATTTATTAATTTAAATAAAGATTTTTAGAATATAAATGCAAAAGAAAATATTTTTTTGGTGATTTTTAAATGCAGAATAAAATATAGAAAATAATTAAAATAATGCAAAATATTGAAATAATGAAAATAATAAGAAAATATGAGTTTTGGAAAAGAGAAAACAAAACCAACGCTGGGAAGGATCGAACTCGTGACCCTTGAGGGTATCTGGCAACAGGGAACAACTTAACCACCACGCCAGCTTGCATGTTGTGTTATAAATGGAAAACGTGGGGTCATGGATGAACACGCGTCGCTGTCTGGATGAGTCAATGCACGATCAGCATGGTGGGGTCCTCGCTGGATGGATGAACGAATCAGAGAGCTTGAAAAGGCCACGCACGCCCATGCCGAGTCACCAAACAACGACGCCGAGCCCTAGCTCCTACCGCCTTCTCCGCGACGATGATCTAAAACCCGCAAAATACAAAATTTAAAAGAGAAAGAAGGACCTTGTCCCCTAAACCAACCTCCTCGAATCCATTGGTGACCTTAGTTTGTCCTAAAAGTTCCTCTAAATCAAGCTCGACAGCCTCAAACCCCAAACATGGCATCATGAGTTTCGACGCTCTTACAAGCGATTGCCCGATCAACTATATAGAGCCTCATGAACACATTAGAACATTAGAATCGATTAAAACAGTAACAATCAAATGCAAAAATCAAGAAATATTGAATATGTATGTATGTATATGCATCGATCCGCTTGTTTTAAACCATGGCACGAGTGTATACTTACTCAAACTTACCTCCCGAGCACGATGGAATGATGTTTGGAGGTCAAACCGGAAATTGAAATTGAATTTCAAAGATTCTTGGAAAATTTTGACAAAATAAGGGTTTGGCTTGAGCTAGGTTCCGTCTCGTCTTGTGTATTATCGGCAATTTATAGAAGAAATTGGATGGCAAAAGGAGTGAAAAAGATTGCTTTCGAATGTGTAAATATTTCCATTCAAAATAAAATCAAATATTGAAAAATATATGATTTTCTCATGAATGCAAGGCTATCACGAATTTGGTAAGGGTCATGGGCCTTCTTGGACATTTAGAAAGATATAAAATCATTCCTTTGAGAAAATGTTTAATTTTCATATTTTATATAATTTATTTTTGAATTAAATGTTATAAAATTCAAATATAAATCATAAAAATAGAAAATAACCAAGGCCAAGCATTTATGGGTCAAGAATAGCATCATGAACAAGTTTGGATCAAAAGATTATAGGCCCATTTGGAAAATTTTGCATTTGACCAATATGTCCTTTTGTGCAATCGTCCAAAATTCCCAACTCGAATAGTGTATCCTGCTCAATTTTCCACATTTTTGAGTGTTCTTGGACTTTTGGAAAGCTCTAAGAGTCCTCTAACCAATGTCTTTGGTCTCATCTCAATTGGAGTCACCATGCTCAAAATATCTTCAAAACAAAAGTTGACTTTTGTTGACTTTGAAAATGACTCGAATGTTTTGAGCTATTCCTCTCAAATGAAGCATTTTTGGACATTCTTGTGAGACATGAAGTTGTAGAGAATTGAATTTCCTTCAAAACAAGAGGTGGTGGAAAATTTCGAGAAAGCATGAGAAAGTTATGATCAACAAAGTTCAGCTTGACTTTTCATCTAGAAACCCTAATTTAGAAAGTTCGACTTTGGGCAAATCTTGAGTTTTCTTGATGAATCATGATCAACCCTTGATCAAATGATGAATGTAACTTCAAAATGAGGATGTTGACCAAAATCGAAGTTTTGACCGATGTTGACCACGCTGACTTTTGTCCAATACACCCGATTTTCAACCATCCGAGCAATTGTCCTGAGGAAACTTGACTCGTGAGGCTTGAAACTTGACATGGAGAATCTTGAAGCATATGAGGAGGCATGAAGGTCATTGGAGATGTTGAAACCATCTTGACTTGAGAGATACCAAACCCTAGTTTGGGTCGATTGTCTAGAGAGAGTTTGTCCGATCAACTCTCGAGGAACTTCGAGTATGGATGTATGAAATCTCGAGTAGATGGAGGGCAAATTTTGGGTATGACAAGAGATCGATCTTCGCCATTTGAATCTTGACTCGTTGATAGTAGTCCCAAGGTGATGATCCGGAAGAGACAGTCGACGCTAAATCCCTAACTTTTGCCTAGACCGCCTTTCTTTTCGCCCAATGATACCTTGCCCAAGCCGCCTTTTCGTGTTTTCGACTTGCCGGTGTACATGTTTTGTATATATCCTTAACTTTGCCCGAACCTTTTGGTTCGCCAGATGCCCTTATTTTGCCTAGGTTCGCCGACCCAGCTAGTCTATTTTATGCGTAGTATTTTTGACTATGTCCGCTCACAGTGGTGGGAAGTCCTCGCCATCCATGGTGCTAAGTATCATAGCTCCACCGAAAACACTGCCTTGACTACAAACGGTCCTCATAAGTGGAGTCCATTTGCCCTCGGATCACCTTGTGGAAGAATGATGCGCGACTACTAGATCACCAACTTGGTAGACTCCTGCTTGACCTTCTTGTTAAATGCTCGATCATTCGTCGATAATCTGTCCATGGCAGATGGACGCGAGTCGCTTCTCATCAATCAAATTGATCCGTCAAGGCGAGTCTGGACCCAATCGCCTTCGCCAACTCGCCTCGAGGACTCGTCGAGGGTATCCGAACCTCAATGGTAAGACGGCCCATACCGTATACAAGCCATACCGTATGCAAAAGTCCAACGAATTTATTGAATGAAAATACGCAAACGATGATAAAAACCTCGAACGAGCCATGACGCCCGCAAGGCACCAAGCTTTCAAAGTTTATTGTTCAAACATAAAGAAATACGAAAAGCAAAACAAAACAAGAGCAATTACTCTCGACTAAAGGAGATTGGTATGACGCCTTCGCCTTCCAATTGTCGAGCCCATGATCCGAGTCGAAGATCCACTTGTCGATGTCGAAGCCGCTGTCGCCGCCTTCATAGCATGGATCCCACTGGCCGATGCGAAAGGAAGTTGGCCGGCACGCTCACGGCGCATCATCATCTTCGACCTCGATGGTGAAGCCTAAACCGCCTTGTCGATTTGAAAGGAAGATCGGAGCTGTCCCAAATAGCACTACCTCCTTGTTCAACAGCTTGAGCATCTTTCAATGAGGCCATCCTAGGCGGAACTTGTGACTTTAGAGATGACTGGAGTCAACTGCATGACTGGTATTGTTTCAAAAGCTTGACAGGAGTCTCAAGAATTCACCCTCCATCTCAGGTAGCGAATGGTAGATGACCGACCATATACTCTTCTTCACCACACACCGTAACAACTTTCCTTTCACCGGTACTTCAGCCGATGCAAAGTAGAGGTAACACCGCCCATGTATCCAAGGGGCCCAAGTAGGCAAGAATAAGTCGGACGGATGTCCATGACAAAGAAAGTGGAGTCAAAAGTCCGGGAACCGACTTAACAGTGCAGAGTGAGTCTCCAAGCACTGCGCTAGAACCATCAAAAGCTCACGATAATGTCACTGGTCTCGTAACCAATCCTTCGACATCAAGTCGATCAAAAGCTTCGTAGGATATTCGTAGCGTAACCGTATCCACCAAAACATGAGATAAGTAGGCTTTGCATTCAACGGAGATGCAAGGCCTGTTATGTTTCTTTCCTAAGGAGTCAAATCAAGATCGAGAAGCCTAGGCTGTTGGCGCCAGTGCTAGCAATACAAACTTCGAATCGATCGGTAGTGTCTTGCACACATGAGCATTCTTCGTAAACTTCACCAAGGCATTAGTACGAGCCTCGAGCATAAGAGCAAAGCGAGCATGGAAATCTTGGAGTCTGTCCAACTGCTCCACAACATTGTAGTCACTCTTCTTGATAATTTTCGTAATTTCCTCCATTTCTTGTTTGAGGTGTCTTCAAGAACTTCCTTGGTACTCCGTCGAAAGTGATGAGCCACCGTTCTTTCCTCTAGGGATATTGGTTTAGGAATGCGAATGAGTCGCAGTCTTTGGAGGAGAGATCTCGAGAGAATACCCTTCCTGCTCGTCACCTTACTAGATCCGTGATGTTGTCAATGTCGAATGGTAGCTTCAATTGTAAGATCTTCAATGTCGAGGGTCTTGCTTGACGCCATGATAGTAAACATCACCCATAATTCCAAGGGATAGCCTTGTCGAGGAATATGGAACCGGCCTTGGAGAAGTGATAATGAGAGGTGCCACTAGGCACTGGATCACAGAGGAAATCCTTATGTTAACATCAAGATAGTCTTCTGGAAATCACACCCCATCCGGTCGCCTTAACATCTTCAATAGGAATCTTGTAACTATCGTGATGTGTACTTCACCATGTAATCATACTTTCCACTTCGCCCCTGTATCCCACACATGATGGCATGTCGCTTGCATTGATCTTCAACTTAGACATTTCTTCACACAACTCGCAGTGGTTTCGTAAATAGTATCTCACGGCTATCCATCATGCATCGAACACGCCTTCTCAACCAAGCACAACCATCAGTGCGTATGGGCACCAACGACACCGGGCATCCCGGATTGACACCGCTTGCAACAAATTCTTCTTAATACCATCGAGGAATGGTCAAGTCATCTATGTTGAAAACATAAGTATCGCCACCAACAAAGATTGGAACTCTTGTCATGGTTAGGCATAGGCGCATTGATCACATTCGAGTCTCGGAGGTCAAACTCAACTGCTTAGCTTCAATCATATCTTGAATCTTGTTCTTCAGCCCAACAATTGTCGTCGTGCCCTGGCTGTTGGAATGGTAAGCACACTTAGCATTAGGATTGTACTTTGAGAGGAAGTGTTGACATTCGAGGAGGATCCTCAAGGTTATCACCTGCTCAACATGTGTTGCAAGGCTCATGACAATGGCATGTTGATCTTTGAACCGCCTCGTGGCGCTGCTCGCCACGCTTGTCTCACCGAGGTCCGATGTAGGATCGAGATCACAACCGCTCTACGATTGAGCACGGTCGGTCTTGGCTCGCTTTTCGACACACAAGATTAGCTTTTCTTAGCACCAAAGGATCTCTTCGCAGATTCAAGATGCCTCTACATGAATCTTCCCACTTGATACCATTTCAACGCGTCAATATCAACTCGGTGAATCCGGATGAAGAATTTCCAATCGATGATGAAGAATGGGCCCGGTTCCCATGAACATATCAACCAACTCCCTATCGACAAGGGTGGTGAACTCCTCGCTAGATCTCTCCACTTCGAGCATACTCCTTGAACTTCGTCACGACCCATAGACATGCTTTGTAGTTGCATGCGAGTGGGTGTCAATTCAAAGATTGTACTCATATTGTCAGAGAAAGCATCACCAAGTCACCCAAGTACGGATACGGCCATTCTCTAGTCGATAGTACCATTCCAACTGGTTCCGACAAACTCTCTTGAAAATAGTGCATCCACAACTTTCTCATCAGGGGGATTGATCTGACATAGGACTTCAAATGCAGCTTAGGGCAAGACATGCCATCATATTTGGAAAAAGTTGAACTTTGAATTGGGAGGAATCACAACACCGTGAACAAGACTCGATCATCAAAATTCATCCGACATCTTCGTATTTTCCACAAGATTCGACGGTCTTCAAGTTGCTTGTACTTGTCATCTTTATCGAGTGTTGGCTATAATCGATCGTCCTCCTCCTTCTTTGGCCTGATCACCTTCATCACCCTTGGTACTCCCCCGCATGGACACTTCCTTCAGAGAGCTCAATACGGCCGACCACCTTAGGACCCCTTTGAAACGCTCACCCATGTCGAGGAGACCAACAACCTTCTTCTTCTTGTTGATGAGCTTCCATCTTCTTGGCCTTGGACCAAGTTGGTGAACATCCAAACCGAGCATTCCGAGCCCGGAGATCTTCTGCTCAAGAGCCATTTCGCTAAAATAAATAGCGAGCAAATGAGAAAACCAATCTCCAATGTACCGTGATGCAATGTTATGCTATGATATGCAATGTTTATGCGAATGCAATGCAATGTTTTCAAGGACCTAAGAGATTTAAATTTGTTAAACAAGCAATGAACAAACATTTATTAGTACTTCTCATTATTATTCTTTTTCTTTTAAGTACAAGAGATAGTTCAAAGCAATAAAAGAAAACAATAAATCCTAAAGCTCTAAGTCTCCCATGGGCGCCTCTTGGTGCCGATGTAGCGTTGATGTTTCGCCTCGTGAAGTAGCTTGGTCAACTCTAGAACTTTCTTCTCACTTGCATAACATCGAGCTTCAAAGGTATCCCTTTCTTCTTTAAGTCGAATCCGTGATCTCTTCAAGTCTTCAAAATCGAGGCATGTCGATGGAGAATAAAGATAGGTACGCCACCTATAGCAACAGTTCCATAATTACCGTAGAACAGCGTGAATGGCATCATGAGGTTTTGAGCTCGAGCTCGCACCCATTTGAGGTAAGGTTCCCAAGGAATGGAGTTCGGTGCCCCAAAGTCTTGGTATCGCCTTCTTTACCATGCCCCAAGCATGTATAAACCTTCGCTTGCATTCGAGATCGTGGTTGTAGTCGAACACAATATCTTGGAGAAGCATATCATGTGGACCATCTCTTCGAGCAAAACCAAACCGACGAGAGCTAGAGAAGGGTTGTGTAATACCTCCCTTATACCAAGTAGTGGTACATTAGGGAATTCTCCACAACGCTCAATGAATGTGAAGTCCTTTTGAGAGAAAAGATTCCAACGGATATCCGAATGAGAGAGTGACATCAATCTTTGAGACCATCTCAACCTTTGTTCATTCTTCAAAACTCGATGGAGGAAGGTGCTAAATAAACCACCTTGAAAGTAACGGACACAACACATGAGAGTTCCTTGTCGCTAGTAGTACGAGTGTGGAGAGAATGTAGAATGTCTCCAAGTAAGGTAGGCATCGGATCATGGGTAAGAAACAACTTGATGGCATTGACATCTATGAATTGATCCGAGTTAGGAATAGAACCAAACCATAAATTAGCAAGGCCACAATGTTCTCAAATGCATGGAAACTCATAACTTTGAGGAATTCTCGCTTTTTAATTAAGAACTTGGAAAGTAAACCCTTAACTCCACTTCTAGTTTCCCAATTGGCTTCAATATCCGAGCGCTTAAGATGGCGGATGCAATGTCTTCGAACTTAGGAACCTTTTCTAAACCGTGAATGGCATTTGGTCAAGAATAGGTATCCCAAGTAGCTTAGAGAATTCTTCCAAGGTAGGAACCAACCGATAACTGAAATGTAAAGCAATGGTGTTTCGGATCAAAGAACCGAATAGACATGCATCATATCTTCTTCAAACCGAGATAACCAAATCAAGTAGATAACCATGTCTTTTGATGAACCGAGCATGGTCGGGAATTTCAAACCAATTCTTTGAGTTGAGAAGGATACCCATGAAGTTGATTCGGATAGTCTTTCTAGAAGCCATAATCCCTACAAAACAGAGCAAAGATAAATCCCTAGGTCCTTGAAATAGTTAGAAATGATATGCAATGCGAATGATGTCATGATGTCATGTTTAGCACACACAATTCACACAATGAGCCTAGGGTTAAGGCTTGCATGAGGTATAGGTGATTACCCCACCAAAAGTTTGAGTTGGTTCATCCCTCCTATAATAGTAACCGGTTCTAGGAATCTCATATCACGATCTTTCTCAGAGGCGCTTATTTCAATACGACGCCAAGTGGTCGATCGAAAATGTCCCAAAAGTCTAATCTCAATGAGCGTAGCATCGAGTATCAACCAACCTCGGCTACACCAAAGCCGCCATCTCACTACCTTCTAATGGCCAAGATGGGTCAATTAAGGTTCTAAAAGTTTAGTTAGCTGATGACACCACGCAGAAGCCAAATACTTTCTTCAACTTGGGAATGAAGAGTATCGGGCAACCAAAGTGTCACGCTAACGTAGCCATCATGTTGACCGCGTAGTTATACGCCCAGCGGTCGCGATGATCTAATGCTACTTACCTAAAAGGAAACCCGGATCCGGTGTAGGATCCCAACAATATAATACCCAAGCAACCCTTAAAGATAAAGCATACAAGTCAAACAAAAGCAATAAAAGTTATCTAGAAATCCCTAAGGCAATTCTCTTTGGGTGTTCCTCACAGAGTCGCCAGCCTGATACTTGAACTCGACTTTGTAGGATTTTTGTATCCAAATGCGGATAGCAAGAGTCGCCACCGACTTTTATTTTTATCCAATTAAGGGAAGGTAAAAGTAATGTAAAAGACCTTCGTTAGATTCTCGAGTTCGGGAGAATGGTTATGAAAAGGGAAGGTATTAGCACCCTTTCCATCCGTAGTTATCTACGGCTCTTAGTTGCTCTAGATCACTTTAAAATTGCTTTCGTGTGTTTGACAAAGATGTTTTGAAAAGGCATTTCGCTTTGACTTTGTAATGACTCATGTAGGAGTGTATACAAAGTGTTCGAAATGTTTGTTTTGAAAAGAAATTGAACTTTGAAAAAGAGTGTGGTGAAAAGCATTTGATAGAGCAAGCAACTAAGAGACTTATTTACCCACTTAATTGGTCGTTTGTTGTACTTCTACATTCCTTTAGAATAGCGCTAGCCATACCATTAGTTAGTAGGTAGCTCCATTCTGGATGTAAGCGGACATTCAAGGGACATCGGATGGTCATAAGGCAACTCAGGAAGTATCCTAGCACATTCAAGGGACTATCATCATTTTCGTAGGCGACAATCGAGGGTCAAGATCATGTATTCGGAGGCGACATCGTGGGTCTATGATCTTGTATCAAGGGACTATGATGATTTGTTTGAAGGCAACGGTGCTAGAATACCTCTACGCTCGAGGGATACGACCATTTGAAATCGAAAGGCATCGAGAGAGAATTACCCTAAGGGTGCATGTGTGAAAGAAGTGTGTTGAATTCAGATATTTTATCTTGAAAATTAGTGTGAGCTATGTTCAATTATTATCTTGCCATACACGCCTAATTACTAGCAATTGATAAGCGGAAAGTAAAGTGCGGAATGTAAAGTGCGAAAGGTAAACCCACGCTATTACATGGCTTTGGGGCGTATACATAATTAAAATGCGGAAAATAAAAGCCTAATTAAACTATTACAACCCATGAGCAATTACATTATTGGAAAAATAGAATGATAAGAAAACGTCCGAATCTGAGCAACCTCGTGAAAGAATAAGAAAATCGGAAATATGATGAAATTGAAATAAGAGAAAATGTTAGAAAAATGCAATTTTAATATGAGAAAATTTATGCATGCTGGAAATAAGATAAATAAGTTAAAATAATTTTTGGGATTTTTGAAAAGATTTAATAATTAAAATGCAATTAAAATGATTTAAATGCAAAAATATAAATAAAATAAATATGCATGCAAAATTATATTTTTAATTTATTAAATTAAATAAAGGTTTTTAGAAAATAATGTGAAAAGAAAAATTATTTTTGTAATTTTTAATGCGGAAATAAAATTATGAAAAGAATTAAAATGATGCAAAAATATTAAATAATGAAAAATATGAGAAAATAAGAAAATATATGGAAAAAGGTGAGTTTTGGAAAAAGAAGCAAACTGGACTCCGGTGGATCGAACAGAGACCATGAGGTGAAAACTTGAGTTCACTTGTCATTACCACTACGCCACCGCATTGATGTTATGGAACCGAAACGCAACCACGAAGCTACACGCTGTCATCCGTGGAGTCAAAGCACAAGCATGGTGGGGTCCTTGACTTATGAACGAATCGAACGCATCTTCCCGCCACGCCAGCCTCGGTCAACAATTAACGACGCCGAGCCCTAGCTCCGGCCGCCTCTCCGATGAGATTTTGAAAACCCGCAAAACACGCCAAATAAAAGAGAAAGAAGGACCTTGTCCCCTAAACCGACCTCCCGAATTCAATGGTGATATCGCTTGTCTTAAAATGTCCCTACAAGCCGTCAAGCTTATGAGTTCGAAACCCTAAGTATGGTAACGCGATTCTAACGTCCAACCTCTCAAACGACTACCCAGACGATCCAAGGAACCTCATGAACACAATAAAAGCATTAGATTCAATGGAAACACGCAGAATAATAAAATGCAAAATCAAAAGTTTGAGATATGTATGATCATGTATGCATCGATCCGCTTGTTTTAAACCATGGAACGAGTGTGTACTTACTCAAACTTACCTCCCGAGCACGATGGAATGATGTTGGAGGTCAAATCATTGAAATTGAAATTGAATTTCAAAGATTCTGGAAAATTTTGACAAAATAAGGGTTTGGCTTGAGCTAGGTTTTTTTTTTTTCAGTCAGTGTATTGTTGGCAATTTAGAAGAAATTGGATGGCAAAAGGAGTGAAAAAGATTGCTTTTGAATGTGCAAATATTTATTTAAAATAAAATCAAATATTGAAAATATATGATTTTCTCATGAATGCAAGGCTATCACGAATTTGGTAAGGGTCATGGGCCTTCTTGGACATTTAGAAAGATATAAAATCATTCCTTTTGAGAAAATGTTTAATTTTCATATTTTATATAATTTATTTTGAATTAAATGTTATAAAATTCAAATATAAATCATAAAAATAGAAAATAACCAAGGCCAAGCATTTATGGGTCAAGAATAGCATCATGAACAAGTTTGGATCAAAAGATTATAGGCCCATTTGGAAAATTTTGCAATTTGACCAATATGTCCTTTTGTGCAATCGTCAAAATTCCCAACTTCAATAGTGTATCTTGCTCAATTTTCCACATTTTTGAGTGTTCTTGGACTTTTTGGAAAGCTCTAAGAGTCCTCTAACCAATGTCTTTGGTCTCATCTCAATTGGAGTTACCATGCTCAAAATATCTTCAAAACAAAAAGTTGACTTTTTGTTGACTTTGAAAATGACCTGTAATGTTTCGAGCTATACCTCTCAAATGAAGCATTTTTTGGACATTCTTGTGAGACATGAAGTTGTAGAGAATTGAATTTCCTTCAAAACAAGAGGTGGTGGAAAAATTTCTGAGAAAGTATGAGAAAGTTATGATCAACAAAGTTCATTGACTTTTCATCTGAAACCCTAATTTAGAAAGTTTGACTTTGAGCAAATCTTGAGTTTTCTTGATGAATCATGATCAACCCTTGATCAAATGATGAATGTAACTTCAAAATGAGGATGTTGACCAAAAATATGAAGTTTGACAGTATGTTGACCACAGCTGACTTTTGTCCAATACAACCGATTTTCAACCATCCGAGCAATTGTTCGAGGAAACTTGACTTGTGAAGCTTGAAACTTGACATGGAGAATCTTTGAAGCATATGAGGAGGCATGAAGGCCATTGGAGATGTTGGAAGTTCATCTTGACTTGAGAGATACCAAACCCTAGTTTGGGTTGATTGTCTAGAGAGAGTTTGTCCGATCAACTCGAGGAATCCGAGTAGGATGTATGAAATCTCTTGTAGATGGAGGGCAAATTTGGGGTATGACACTGACCTGCTCAATCTTCTTGTATCGAAGGTTAGATTGACACGCTTGTCTTTCGTGACCGGAGGTAGAAGATGATCAACACCGAGTACACTTGAAAATTTGCACTCGCCGGTGGATGACGCGGAACGGGCCACAGATGCCATTGGATACTACCAAGGATGAGTCGACGCTAGACTAGAATGTTGATAGGAGAATTGACGGAGATGGGCTTAAGATGCCATCCGAAAGATCGGCCGGGAGTGAGCCGACGCCAGCTCGTAGTCGCTCCTCGGAAGGAGCATGGAGACGGGCTTAAGATGCCATACGGAGGAGTCACGTTAGACTTCGTGTTCATTTTGAATGAAGTTATTGGTTTGTATTGATTTTAACCATATATGCAGATTCAAAGTGAAGCATCGTTGATAAGTAGCCCGAGATGGGCTTAAGATGCCATCCGAGGCAACCGAGTCGACGCTAGACTCAGTAGTCAAGCTGATAATAAGGGATCGTAATAAATCTTCGTGTTGATTACTCCGAGGAGGTCAGTAGTTGGCAAAATGTGGATAGCTTGTCAGTGCATCGGTGTTGATCATTGCCCGTTATCGGAGGATAACCGAGGTGGTCTTTCTGATAGTTTTCCGCCCGGGGCTTAACTCGACCACGTTGAGGACAACCGGCGATCTTTCGATAGTTTTCCGTCGATTCGGGTCTTAATCATGGACCCGCTTATGCCGAAGGATCACACTGCTTTTGGAGAAAACAAGAGAAACTTCGATAGAATATTTGTTAGTCCTATGCAAGGAATGATGCATGACAATGTGTATGAATGATACATGCGTAAACTATGACTTTATGAGAAATGTATGAATGATAATGTTGTGATATTTCAAAACATATCCATCTTGAAGAAGATGCGGATGTTCTGCTTTGAAGATTTCATCGCTTGGGAACCGAGTCGGTGAGAACCCCGCTTTGAAGGAGAAGAAAGATATCCCGGATTCCTCCGATGCACTATCTAACCAAGTCTTGGGCCTAGATATTGTTGAGGAAGGTAGAGATTGAGAGGCTCGTTGTTGGAGATCTATATAGACCCCGCCGAGGAGAACTGGGAGGCGATCTTGGGGACCTTGTATGTAGATCCCGCCGAGGAAATTTAGGAGGCGCCATCGGGATTCGAGTGTAGATCTCACCGGAGAGCGCTGATAGTTACCGGAGACCGGTGGAAGAGTCGGGAACCCATTGTAATCTTTTGGGGGATGAAGATGAAGTTTCCTCCGATGCACTATCTCGACCAAGTTTCGAGTCCGGATACCGCCACCGGGGAAAAGGGAAAGGATCGAAATGTCCGCCGGGATAAACACCTGACGGGGTGTTACCGGAGCCTTGATGTAACATCGGTCGAGCGGAATCACCGCCGGGGACTAACGATATTCCACTGGGAAGGTGTGTGAGTGACACCTTGTGGGGATCATGCTTGTGGGACTATTTGGTGACTTTCGTCATCTCAATTCCTCGAACTCGTAGTAAGTACTTTGCATGTTCACTTTTCGTGACGTCATGATTAGATTCTTATTGTCAAATGCGATAATCATTCAAAGCAAACGTTGGACTTTATGCAAACAACAGTGAATATTGTAAGGAGAAAGAACTCGATTTATTTGAAATGTATGGCCAAGTAGTTTTGTACACAAGAAAAGTAAAAGCTATGCGAAACAATCTCGTTAAGTTCCAACTATGCTAGTACTCATATATTTCAACTATCTCATCTCCTGCGTCAGAGAAAGTGAGTGAATTGATCTTCGCCATTTGAATCTTGAATGTCGATAGTAGTAGGTGATCCGAAGAAACATAAGACGCTTGAATCCCTAACTTTGCCTAGACCGCCTTTCTCGGTTTTCGCCCACCGATACCCTTTTTGCCCAAGCCGCCTTTTCGTGTTTTCGACTTGCCGTGTACATGTTTTGTATATATCCTTACTTTTGCCCGAACCTTTTGGTTCGCCAGATGCCCTTATTTTTGCCTAGGCCACCGACCTAGCGGGTCTCTTTATGCGTAGTATTTTTGACTATGTCTGCTCACTGTGGTGGGAAGTCTTCACCATCCATGGTGCTAAGTATCATAGCTCCGCCGAAAATATCGCCTTGACTACGAATGGTCCCTCATAGGTGGAGTCCATTTGCCCTAGGATCACCCAGGAGAATGATGCGCTGACTACTAGATCACCGACCGTAGACTTGCTTGACCTTCTTGTTAAATACCGATCATTCGCTCGATAAACTGTCCATGGCGATGGACGCGAGTCGCATCAATCAAGTTAATCTGGTCGAGGCGAGTCTCGACCCAATCGCCTTCGCCTAACTCGCCTCCTGAGGACCCCGTCGAGGGTATCTCGAACTCGATGGGTAAGACGGCTTCCATACCGTGATACGAGAGAGAAGGGGTTGCTCGTGGATGTTCGTGTGAAAAGCGATAACCATGAAGAGAAAATGGTAACATCTCATGCCAATCCTTGTAGGTCATGTCATCTTCTCGATAATCTTCTTAATGTTCTTGTTTGGCTTCCATCGCGCCATTCATCTTAGGTCGGTAAGGAGATGAGTTGGTTTTCAAAGATGTATTTTATCGGATCCATCTTGGAAATCAACAAGGTAGTGTGAGTCAACATATACCGCCTTAGCCAAAAGCCCAAGCCAAAGCGTTGCAAGTTTTCTCGAGTGTGAGTATCTCGTTTCACGCTTGGTAAACTTTTTGCTAAGGTAGTATATTGCGTGCTCTTTTCGACTGCACTCGCCCCTGCCCCAACACACACCCCATTGAGTTCTCTAACACCCAAGTACATGATAAGAGGTCTTCCTTCCGGCATCAGATAGGAGGATTCTGTAGGTACTCCTTGATTTTGTCAAAAGCGATCCGCAATCGCTGCTCCATTCTACTACTTGATCTTTCTTAAGTAACTTGAAGATTGGCTCACAAGTAGCGCTATGTGCAATGAATCTGCAATGTAGTTCAATCGCCCAAGAAACCTCGACCTCCTTCCGTATGGAGTCGCATCTCTTGAATAGCTTTAACCTTGGCGGGTCGACCTCAATACCTTTTCCACCGACAACAAACCCTAAGAGTTTTCCTGATCTAACTCCAAAGGTGCACTTGTTAGGATTAAGTCTCAACCGCATTTCTTCAATCAAACAGCTCAAATGATCAAGATGTTCTTCTTCACCGTGATCGAGCTATCATGTCGCCGATGTAGACCTCTATCTCGTGATGAATCATGTCATGAAATAATGTCACCATAGCATCGCCGATAGTGGCGCGTTTTAGTCCGAACGGCATAACCTTGTAGCGTAAAGTGCCCCACCGTAACAAAAGTAGTCTTCCATGTCTTTAGGAGCCATTTTGATTTGATTGTAACCGAGAAACCATCCATGAAGGAGAAAACCTGTGCCGAAAGGTGTTGTCAACCGTAACATCAATACGAGGAAGTGGGAAATCGTCTGACTTGCTCGCTCGTATCTCTCGTAATCCACACACATTCGCATTTTGTCATCCTTTGGGGTACCACATTAGCAACCCACCGTGGATAAGAAGTAACGGCTAAGAAACCGTTGAACCGCTTCATAACTTCGGCTTTGATTTTTCTCGACATCTCAGACGCATACGATTTAACCTTCGCTTTCATCGAGAAAACCTTCTTTTGTCGGCAATCGATGTACCACAATATCAATGTCCAACCCTCGCATGTCTTTGTATGACCAAGCAAAACCTCAATGTAGTCTCGTAGCATCCGAATCAACCTTTCTTTAACACCTGCTCAAGACCCGCCTCCTATCTTGATCTCTTTTCTCGCTTCATCAAGCACTCAAATTCACAACCCCAACTGCTCTTCGTGGTCAGATAACTCGCTTCTTGTCAGTAGCCCCGCAAGTTCTCCCGGCACTTCACAATCTTCCTCACTTTCGCCTTCGGCTTGGTAGATCGGATTATCAAGTCATATTTAGCACTAGCATACGTTATTAACTAGATTCGGAGTGATTCGCAGTGTATCACGGTGTGTGTAAGAAACACATAGCTTTTGAAGGGGTGATAAAGTAAAAGAAAGAAAACAAACAATTGAATGCAAAAGTTCAACGATTTATTGAATGAAAATACGCGAACGATGATAATAACACTCGAACGAGCCATGATGCCCCGCAAGGCACTAGGCTTTCAAAGTTTATTGTTCAAACATAAAGAAATACGAAAAGCAAAACAAAACAAGAGCAATTACTCCCGACTAAAGGAGATTGGTATGACGCCTTCGCCTTCCAATTGTCGAGCCCATGATCCGGAGTGGAAGATCCACTTGTCGATGTCAAGTCGTTATCGTTGTCTTCATAGCATGGATTCCACTGGCCGATGCGGAAAGGAAGTTGGTCGGCACGTCATGGGCGATCATCTTCTCGACCCGATGGTGAAGCCTAAACCGCCTTGTCGATTTGAAGGGAAGATCGTGAGCTGTCCCCAAATAGCACTACCTCCTTTTTCAACAGCATTGAGCATCTTTCAATGAGGCCATCCTAGGCGGAGCTTGTAATCTCAGAGGACAGGAGAGTCACAGCATGACTGAATTGTTTCAAAAGCTTGACAAGGAGTCTCAAAGAATTCACCTTCCATCTCAAGATAACGAACGATCGCAGATGACCGACCATATACTCTTCTTCACCACATACCGTGACAACCTTCCTTTCACCGGTACTTCCTCGATGTAAAGTAGAGGTAATAACGCCGCCCCATGTATCCAAGGGCGCCCGAGTAGGCAAGAATAAGTCGGACGGATGTCCATGACAAAGAAAGTGGAGTCAAAAGTCCGGGAACCGACTTTAACAGTGCGTAATGAGCTCTCCAAGAACTGCTCGATTAGAACCATCAAAAGCTCACAATAATGTCACCTGGTCTCAAACCAACCTTCGACATCAAGTCGATCAAAAGCACCTTCGAAGGATATTCAAAGCGTAACCGTATCCACCAAGACATGAGATGTAGTGCCTTGCATTCAACAGATGTGCAAGGCTTTGTTGTGTTTCTTTCCCAGAGTCAAATCAAGATCGAGAAGCCTAGGCCGTTGTTGGCGCCAGCTAGCAATGCAAACTTCGAACGGTCGGTGGTAGTGTTCATGCACGTGAGCATTCTTCGAAACTTCACCAAGGCATTAGCATGAGCCTCGAGCACAAGAGCAAAGCAAGCATGGATATCTTGGACTGAGTTTGTCCTAACTGCTCCACAACATTGCGTCACTCTTCTTGATAATCTTCGAATTTCTCCATTTCTTTGAGGTGTCTTCAAGAACTTCCTTTGGTACTCGTTGAGCAGATGAGCACCGTTCTTTCCTCTAGCCGGGATATTGATTGAGTACGGAATGCGAGCCGGAGTCGCAGTTGTCTTTTGGAGGAGATCTCCTGGAGAGAATACCCTTCCGGCTCGGTCACCTTGCTTGATCCGTGATGTTGTCAATGTCGAATAGAAGCTTCAAGAGTAAGATCTTCAATGGTCGAGGATCTTGCTTGACACCATGATAGTAAACCTCGATCCATAATTCCAAGGGATAGCCTTGTCGAGGAATATGGAACCGGCCTTGGAGAAGTGATAATGAGAGGTGCCACCTAGGCACGATCGCAGAGGAAATCCTTATTGTGTTAACATCAAGATAATCTGGAACTCATCACCCCATCCGTCGCTTTAACATCTTCAATAGGAATCTTGTAACTATCGTGACAAGGTACTTCACCATGTAATCATATTTTCCACTTGGCTGCCCCAAGGTATCCCACAGATGGTACAATTCGCTTGCATTGTCAATCTTCAACTTAGACATATCTTCCCACGCTCGCACGTGGTTTCGTAAATAGTATCTCACGGTTATCCATCATGCATCGAACTCGCCTTCTCAACCAAGCGCAACCATCGTGCGATGGGCACCAACGGCAATCCTCCGGGCATCCCGGATTGACATCGGCTTGCAAGCAAGTTCCTCTTAATACCATCGAGGGATGGTCAAGTCATCTATGTTGAAAATATAAGTATCGCCACCGACAAAGATTGGAACTCTTGTCATGGTTAGGCATAGGCGCTGATCACATTCGAGTCTCAACCGAGGGTCAAACTCAATATGCTTAGCTTCAATCATATCTTGAATCTTGTTCTTCGAGCCCAACAATTGTCGTTGTCATGCCCTGGTTGGAATGGTAAGCACACTTAGCATTAGGATTGTATTTCGAGAGGAAGTGTTGACATTCGAGGAGGATCCTCAGTAATCACCTGCTCAACATGTGTTGCAAGGCTCGACAAAGGCATGTTGATCAGAACTGTCGTGGCTGCCTGCCACGCCGTTGTCTCACCGAGGTTGGCCGATGTAGGATCGAGATCACAACCGCCTACGATGAGCACGGTCTTGGCTCGGCTTTTCCGACCATACACAAGATTGGCTTCTTTCTTACCACCAAAAGATCTCAAGATTTGAAGATGACTCTACATGGATCTTCCCACTTGATACCAATACGTCGTCAATATTAGCTCGGTGAATCCTATGAGGAATTTCCAATCGATGATTGAAGAATGGGCTCGCTGTCCCCATAAACATGTCAACCAACTCCTATTGGACAAGGGTGGTTGAACTCCCGCTAGATCTCTCCACTTCGAGCATACTTTAAACCTCTCATCACGACCCATAGACATGCTTTGTAGTTGCATGCGAGTGGGTGTCAATTCAAGATTGTACTCATATGTCTCAGAAAGCATCCGCTAAATCACCCAAGTACGGATACGGTCATTTCTAGCCGATAGTACCATTCCAACCGGGTTCCGACAAACTCTCTTGAAAATAGTGCATCCACAACTTTCTCATCAGTGGGATTGATCTTCGGACATAGGACTTCAAATGCAGCTTAGGACAAGACATGCCATCATACTTAGCAAAAGTGAACTTTGAACTGGGAGGAATCACAACACTGTGGACAAGACTTAGATCATCAAAATTCAGCCCGACATCTTCGTTTTCCACAAGATTCGACGATCTTCAAGTTGCTTGTACTTGTCATCTTCCTCAGAGTACTGGCCATTATCATAGTCTTTTTCAGGCTCATGCTGGCTGCCTTCGTCATCACCCTTGTTACTTTGCTCGTCTTCCTTCTTGAAACTTCCTTCTGAGAGCTCAATACGGCTGACCACCTTAGGACCACCTTTATAGCGTCTGCCCATGTTGAGGAGACCAACAACCTTCTTCTTCTTGTTGATGAGCTTCTTCAAATCCTCTTGGCCTTGGACCAAACTGGTAAACATCTGCTGAAACTGAGCATTCTGAGCCTGGAGATCTTTGACCTGCTCAAGAGCCATTTCGCTAAAATAAATAGCGAGCAAATGAGAAAACCAATCTCCAATGTACCTGTGATGCAATGTTTATGCTATGTTATGCAATGTTTATGCGAATGCAATGCAATGTTTTCAAGGACCTTAGAGACTTAAATTTGTTAAACAAGCAATGAACAAATATTTATTAGTACTCTTTTTATTATTCTTTTTCCTTTTTAAGTACAAGAGAGAGTTCAAAACAATAAAAGAAAAGCATAAAAATCCTAAAGCTCTAAGTCTCCCATGGGAGCTTCCTCTTGGTGTCGAGGTAGGTGTTGATGCTTCGCTCCCCATGAAGTAGCTTGGTCAACTCTAGCACTTTCTTCTCATTTGCATAGCACTGAGCTTCAAAGGTATCCCTCTCTTCTTTTAGTTGAATCCAGGATCTCTTCAAGTCTTCAAAATCGTGAGGCATGTCGATGGAGAATCAGATAGATACGCCACCTATAGCAACAGTTCCATAATTACCGGTAAAGCGTGAATGGCATCATGAGGTTTTGAGCTCGAGCTCGCACCCATTTGAGGTAAGGTTCCCAAGGAATGGGATTTTGGTGCCCCAAAGTCTTGGTATCGGTCTTCTTGCCATGCCCCAAGCGTGTATAAACCTTCGCTTGACTCGAGATCGTGATTGTAATCAAACACAATATCTTGGAGAAGCATATCATGTGGACCATCTTTTCGAGCAAAACCAAACTGACGTAGAGCTAGAGAAGGGTTGTAAGTAATACCTCCCCTTATACCTAGTAGCGGTACATTAGGGAATTCTCCACAACGCTCGATGAAGGTGAAGTCCTTTTGAGAGAAAAGACTCCAACGGATATCTGAATGAGAGAGTGACATTAATCTTTGAGACCATCTCAACCTTTGTTCATTCTTCAAAATCGATGGAGGAAGGTGCGAAATAAACCACCTTGAAAGTAACGGTATACAACACATGAGAGTTCCTTGTCTCTTAGTAGTACGGGTGTGGAGAGAATGTAGAATATCTCCAAGTAAAGTAGGCACAGGATTGCGGGTAAGAAACAATTTGATGGCATTGATATCTATGAATTGGTCCGAGTTAGGAAATAGAACCAAACCATAAATTAGCAAGGCCACAATGTTTTCAAATGCATGGAAACTCATAACTTTGAGGAACTCTCGGGCTTTCTTAATTAGAAACTTGGAAAGCAAACCCTTAACTCCGCTTCTAGTTTCCCAATTAGCTTCAATGTCTGAGCGCTTAAGATATAAGGCTGATGCAATGTCTTCGTACTTAGGAACCTTTTCTAGACCGGTGAATGGTATTTGGTCAAGAATAGGTATCCCAAGTAACTTAGAGAACTCTTCTAAGGTAGGAACCAACTGATAATCTGGGAATGTAAAGCAATGGTGTTTCGGATCAAAGAACTGGAATAAGACAGGCATCATATCTTCTTCAAAACCGGAGATAACCAAATCAAGCAGATAACCATGTCTTTTGATGAACCGAGCATGATCGGAATTTCAAACCAATTTTTGAGCTGAGAAGGTATACTCATGAAGTTGATTCGATAGTCTTTCTAGAAGCCATAATACCCTACAAAAGAGCAAAGATAAATCCCTAGGTCCTTGAAATAGTTAGAAATGATATGCAATGCGGATGATGTCATGATGTCATGTTTAGCACACACAAACAATTCACACAATGAGCCTAGGTTTAAGGCTTGCATGAGGTATAGGTGATTACCCTACCAAAGGTTTGAGTTGGTTCATCCCGCCCTATAATAGTAACCGGTTCTAGGAATCTCATATCATAGATCTTTCTCGTAGGCGCTTATTTCAATACGACGCCAAGTGGTCGATCGAAAATGTCCCAAAAGTCTAATCTCAATGAGCGTAGCATCGAGTATCAACCAACCCGGTCTACACCAAAGCCGCCATCTCACTACCTTCTAATGGCCAAGATGGGTCAATTAAGGTTCTAAAAGTTTAGTTAGCGCTGATGACACCACGCGAAGCCAAATACTATCTTCAACTTGGGAATGAAGAGTATCGGACAACCAAAGTGTCACGCTAACGTAGCCATCATGTTGACCGCTTAGTTATACGCCTAGCAGTCGCGATGATCTAATGCCACTTACCTAAAAGGAAACCCGGATCCGGTGTAGGATCCCCAACAATATAATACCCAAGCAACCCTTAAAGATAAAGCAAGCAAGTCAAACAAAAAGCAATAAAGGTGATTTAGAAATCCCTAAGGCAATTCTCTCTTTAGGATGATTCCCCAGCAGAGTCGCCAGTTCCAGAATACTTGAACCGACTTTGTAGGATTTTTGTATCCAAATGTGCGGATAGCAAGAGTCGCCACCGACTTTTATTTTTATCCAATTAGGGAAGGTAAAAGTACGTAAAAGACCTTCGTTAGATTCGAGTTTGGGAGAATGGTTATGAAAAGGAAGGTATTAGCACCCATTTCCATCCGCAGCTTATTCTACGGCTCTTAGTTGCTCTAGATCACTTTTAAAATTGCTTTCGTGTGTTTGACAAAAATGTTTTGAAAAGGCATTTCGCTTTGACTTTGTAATGATTCATGTAGGAATGTATACAAAGTGTTCTAAATGTTTCGCTTTGAAAAGAATTTGAATTTTGAAAAGAGTGTGGTGTGAAAAGCATTTGATAGAGGGAGCAACTAAAAGTCTTGTTTACCCACTCAGAATTGGTCGTTTTTGTACTTCTACGTTCCTTTAGAATAGCGCTAGTCGTACCATTAGTTAGTAGGTAGCTCCATTCGTAGGATGTAAGCGGGACATTCGAAGGGACATCGGATGGTCATCGGCAACTTGTAGGAGGTATCCTAGCATATTCAAGGACTATCATCATTTTTCGTAGGCGACAATCGAGGGTCAAGATCATGTATTCGGAGGCGACATCGTGGGTCTATGATCTTTGTATCAAAGGGACTATGATGATTTATTTGGAAGGCAATGGTGCTAGAATACCTCTACGTTCGAGGGACATGACCGTTTTTGAATTCGCAAGGCAACGAGAGCGAATTACCCTAAGGGGTGCGTTTGTGAAGAAGTGTGTTGTTTTCAGTTATTTTATCTTGAAAGTTAGTGGGCTATGTTCATTGTTATCTTGCCATACACGCCTAGTTACTAGCAGTTTATAGGGTGCGGAAAGTAAAATGCGGAATGTAAAGTGCGGAAAGGTAAATGTCCTACGCTATTACAAGGGTTTGGGGCAGATACATAATTTAAAACGCGGAAAATAAAATCCTAAATTAAACTATTACATCCCATATACAGTTACATTATTGGAAAAAAAAAGAATGATAAAGGAAAAATCGTCTGAATCGGAGCAACCTGTGAAACGAATGAGAAATCAGAAAATATGATGAAATCGAAATAAGAGAAAGTGTTAGAAAAAATGCAAATTTTTAATTGGAAAAAATATGACATGCTGGAAATAATGTAAACATGCTAAAATAATTTTTTGGGATTTTTTAGATGCATTTTAGTAATTGAAAATGAATTTACAATGATTTAAATGCAAAATTATAAATAAAAATAAATATGCATGCAAAAATATGTTTTTAAATTTATTAAATTAAATAAAGATTTTCAGAATATAAATGTAAAAAAGAATAAATATTTTTGATGATTTTTTAATGCAGAATAAAAATTGTGAAATTAATTAAAATAACATGTAAATATTAAAATAAAAGAAAATAGAAAAATAATGTAAGTTTGTAAAAAAGGGAAAAGAGATTGGTCTTGCCAGGACTTGAACCTGAGACCTTTGAGAGAATCTCCATCATCCAATGCCTTAACCGCTGCGCCATCTGTCATTTGGTGTTCTGAAAATCAAAACCAAAGCATTATATGTGATGACGCGTCCCAGATATTTGAAATTTTAACACAGTCAGCGCGCGGGCCCCAGCTTGAATACATGGACGAATTAAAACGCGCAGAGTTGCCACGTACGCCTTCACCGGAGTCTTCTGGTCAACGATGCCGGAGCCCTAGCTCCGGTCGTCTTCCCCGATGGCTTTCAACCTGAAAATCCTGCAAAATGCATCGTTTAAAGCGAAACAAAAGCCCAGATCGACTAATTCGACCCTGGCGAGTATGATGGTGGCGTTAGTTTCGATCGAAGGTGCCTGTAACGACCGGTCCGATTCAAACCATTCTCTGAACCCTAACAATGGCAAAAGGCATTCTGGACGTTCAAGTTTGCATGTAATGGTTCTAATGCGACCTAACAATCATCCTGAGTTCAAATAAACACACCAAAAACATTAATAATGCATGATTAACATGAATCGAATTTTGAGAAAAATCAAACCGGTGAGAGCTTGCTGGCACGATTCAGGGCGATTTGGCTTCGAGCAAGAGTTGATTCTGACTCCTGGGAACCTCCTGAGCACGATGGAATGGCTGGAAAAGGCTGAGAGTGGCTGCTTTTTGAAATTCGATTTTTCAAGAATCTTGAAAAAATTTGCAAGAGTTTGGGTGGTTTTAAGGGTTAGGGTTTCCGTCCTTTGTGCTGGCTGCATTGCTTGATATTTATAGAGGGTTTTGGAAGAGAAAAAACAAGGAAAAAAGATTGGAAATTGAATGTGCAAATATTTTCCAATAAATAAAAATCAAATTTCCTTAAAAACTTGATTTTTTCTTTCCATATGCAAGCTATCACGATTTGGCAAGAGTCTTGGGCTTTCTTGGACATTAAGTGAGATATAAATCCAACTTATTTGAAAAAATAACCTTATTTTCATATTTTATGTAATATAATTTGGAATTAAATGGTTTAAAATCCAAAATAAAATCAATAAAATAGAAAATTGCCATGGCCAAGCAT
Source organism: Vicia sativa (assembly GCA_021764765.1). Classification (NCBI taxonomy): domain Eukaryota; kingdom Viridiplantae; phylum Streptophyta; class Magnoliopsida; order Fabales; family Fabaceae; genus Vicia; species Vicia sativa. The sequence goes on from CM038795.1 coordinate 178,836,978, forward strand.
TTATGGGTCAAGAATATTGTCATGAACAAGTTTGGATCAAAAGATTATAGGCCCATTTGGAAAATTTTGCATTTTGACCAAATGTCCTTTTGTGCAATCATTCAAAATCGCCCAACTTCGAATAGTGTATCTTGCCCAATTTTCCACATTTTTGAGTGTTCTTGGACTTTTTGGAAAGCTCTAAGAGTCCTCTAAAGAATGTCTTTGGTTTCATCTCAATTGGAGTTACCATGCTCAATATATCTTCAAAACAAAAAGTTGACTTTTTGTTGACTTTGAAAATGACCTTTAATGTTTTGAGCTATACCTCTCAAATGAAGCATTTTTTGGACATTCTTGTGAGACATGAAGTTGTAGAGAATTGAATTTCCTTCAAAACAAGAGGTGGTGGAAAAATTTCGAGAAAGTATGAGAAAGTTATGATCACCAAAGTTCATTGACTTTTCACCTAGAAACTCTAATTTAGAAAGTTTGACTTTTGAGCAAATCTTGAGTTTTCTTGATGAATCATGATCAACCCTTGATCAAATGATGAATGTAACTTCAAAATGAGGATGTTGACCAAAAATTATGAAGTTTGACTGTATGTTGACCACAGTTGACTTTTTGTCCAATACAACTGATTTTCAACCATCTGAGCAATTGTCTGAGGAAACTTTACTTGTGAAGCTTGAAACTTGACATGGAGAATCTTTGAAGCATATGAGGAGGCATGAAGGCCATTGGAGATGTTGGAAGTTCATCTTGACTTGAGAGATACCAAACCCTAGCTTGGGTTGATTGTCAAGGAGAGAGTTTGTCTGATCAACTCTTGAGGAATCCTTGAGTAGGGGTGTATGAAATCTCTTGAATAGATGGAGGGCAAATTTTGGGGTATGACAGTGTCTAATGATAAGGATGAACTAGTACAAACAAGAAAAGTAATGGGGTGGAGAATGTGCATCGATTACCGTAGGCTTAACAAAGCAACGAGGAAGGATCATTTTCTCTTCCGCTCATGGACCAAATGTTAGAAAGGCTTATGGACAACAATACTATTGTTTCTTGGATGGTTATTCGGGTACAATCAAATATTGGTGAATCGGAAGATCATGAGAAAATGGCTTACATGTCCTTTTGGAATATTCACATATAGGGGTATGCCTTTCGGCTTATGCAATGCGCCGGCAACATTTCAAAGATGCATGCAAGCTATATTTGCCGATTTGATTGAGAAAACAATTGAAGTTTTTATGGATGACTTTTCCGTCTTTGGAGCGTCATTTGATTTATGCTTAGAAAATTTGGACACTGTCTTGAAGAGGTGTGTGGATACCAATTTGGTCTTGAATTGGGAAAAATGCAACTTCATGGTGACCGAGGGAATTGTCCTTGGCCACAAGATATCTTCAAGAGGAATTGAGGTCGACAAAGAAAAAATTGATGTTATCGAGACGCTTCCCCCACCTACCAATGTCAAAGGCATTCGAAGATTTTTGGGACACACGGGATTCTATCGAAGATTCATCAAGGACTTCTCCAAGATAGCCAAACCTTTGAGCAACTTTCTCAACAAAGATAAGTCCTTCTTGTTTGATAAAGATTGTTTGTTAGCTTTTGAAAAATTGAAAGAAAATTTGATAAATGCACCCATAATCACCGCGCCTAATTGGAAACTTGATTTCGAATTGATGTGTGACGCTAGTGATTATGCGGTGGAGCTGTTAGGTTAAAGGAAGAACAAAATTTTCCATGCTATTCATTATGCGAGCAAAGCTTTGAACGATGCTCAAATTAATTATGCAACAACCGAAAAAGAGTTGCTCGCAATTGTATATGCATTGGAAAAGTTTCGTCCTTACCTTATTGGTTCAAAAGTTGTGGCTTTCACGGATCATTCCGCGATAAAATATCTGCTTACCAAACCGGACTCTAAACAAAGGTTAATCCGATGGATTCTTCTTTTACAAGAATTTGATTTAGAGGTCCGAGATAAAAAGGGTTCGGAGAATTCGGTAGCGGATCATTTGTCTCGCTTAGTGAACGTGAAAATTACGGACAAGGAAAAAGAAGTGAAGGAGGAATTCCCGGATGAGAAGTTATTTGCAATCCAAGAGCGACCGTGGTTTGCCGACATGGCAAATTACAAGGCCGCGGGATTAATGCCGGAAGATTTGACATGGAATGAGAGGCGAAATTTTTTAGCCGATGCTAAGTATTATGTGTGGGACGAACCCTATATTTTTAGGTTAAGTAGCGATGGATTGCTAAGAAGGTGTGTGAGTGATGAGGAAGCCAAAAACATTCTTTGGCATTGTCACAATTCCCCTTGTGGGGGACACTATAATGGATTGCGAACGGCCACAAAAGTCCTACAATCGGAATTATATTGGCCTTCGCTATTCAAAGATGCTTATGCTCACGCTAAGTCTTGTGATAAATGCCAAAGAAGTGGCGGTATAGGAAAAAGAGATGAAATGCCTTTGAACAACATGTTGGAAGTGGAAGTGTTCAATTGTTGGGGGATTGATTTTGTCGGACCATTTCCTTCGTCATTTTCAAATGAATATATTCTTGTGGCTGTGGATTACGTGTCTAAGTGGGTGGAGGCTATTGCTTCACCTAAGGCCGACGCCAAAACCGTTATCAAATTTTTAAAGAAAAACATTTTCTCTCGGTTTGGTGTGCCTAGGGTGCTCATTAGTGATGGCGGGTCGCACTTTTGCAATGCATTGTTACAAAAACTTTTGAAACAATACGGTGTAAAGCATAAGGTGACGACTCCGTATCACCCACAAGCTAATGGTCAAGCCGAAGTGTCCAACAGAGAAATCAAAAAGATTTTGGAAAAAAACGTTTCGGGTTCTCGAAAAGATTTGTCACAAAAATTGGATGAAGCTTTATGGGCGTATCGAACCGCCTATAAAGCTCCTATCGGACTAACCCCGTTTCAGGTTGTTTATGGCAAAACTTGTCACCTCCCAGTAGAGATGGAGCACAAAGCATTATGGGCCCTCCGATTCTTGAATTTCGATCCATCTTTGGCGGGTGAAAAGAGAAAAACACAACTCGTTCAATTAGATGAAATGCGATAGGGAGCATACCATTCCAACCGGAGGTACAAAGCAAAAGTTAAAGTTTCTCATGATAAGAAGATAAGGCTTAAGGAATTTCGACCGGGGCAAAAGGTTCTCTTGTTCAATTCCCGGATGAGGCTTTTCTGGGAAAACACAAAACAAAGTGGTCCGGTCCGTTTCTAATCAAAGAAGTGAAAGAGTATGGTGCAATTGTCTTGCAAGATCTAGAAGGGACGAAAGAATGGACTGTGAAAGGGCAGCGGTTGATGCGGTATGTTGGCGGAGAGGTGAGCCGCGACATAGCCGAATCCATCTTCTTGAATGATCCTTGATCATTCCGAACCGTCGAGCTCTACCGACGTTAAACAAAGCGCTTGTTGGGAGGCACCCCAACATTGTAAGTATTCTTCCTTGAGCTCATTTTCACTTGCCTGAACTGTCACATTGCTGTTTTTCTTGAAAAATCAAAATTATGCAGATCGCGCTTAGTGCGGTATGGGTCGCGCTTAGCGCGGTCTGGGAAATTTAAAATATATATATATATATATATATATATATATATATATAATTTTGAAAAACCGGATTTTGGAGGCCCATTTCGTGGCCTGGTTAGTTTTTAAAGGGTTAGGGTTCATTTCAAACTCTTTTTCCCTTGTTTCCTCTTCATTCTTCACTCTTTCAAAAACCCAAATTTCCCCAACACAAAATCAACAAATCTTTGTGAATTTCTTTGTCAAATCATCCTCCAAGGCATCTAAGTAAGTGTTCTATCCCTTTCTTCTCTCAATTTCGTTTAAATTGCATGTTTAGGTTAGATTTTGAAAACCTAGGGTTAAGAATTTTTGAATTTTCTCTTAGGATTAGGTTGTTTAGATGATAGATAAGCCTTAGAATAGTATTTTCGCTGCTAGTGGGTGTGTTCTTGTAGAAAAAAATTCTGTTTTTGTAGAAGAATTTTTCGAATCGCAGAGCGCTTAGCGGTCTCGTAATTTTGAAAATCCTTCTGTGTTTTGTGTTTTCCGATTAGTCGTAATGCTTTGGTTGGTTGATTTCTCTGTTTGCATGAATATTTGCTAATGGACACCGGTGTCACTTTTCCGCTGATTTTTGTTGATTTTCGATGGCACCTAAAAGACAACGCTTCTTCCTCTGGGCCGGGTCCTCTAGGTCCGCTTCTTTCGACGCTGTTCGCTTCTTGGGACATGCTCAGGAGGCTCGATACAAAGAGCTTGAGGAGCGCAATATTTGGACTGAGCGCATTATCCGCCTCCGTGAGTAGGGCCACTATGCAACGCCCGATGCTATTCTTTCTAATTACGGGTTGGATGTTCTCTGTGACCCTCAGACAAAGGTTAATGTCGAGTTGGTAAGGGAGTTTTATGCTAATGCTATTCCGGCTGAGGGGAGTGAATTTAGGTTTGCTTCTGTTGTGAGGGGGAAGTCGGTTTTCTCTCGCACCGCCATCAATTATCCGGGCATCAATCGACAGCCCTGCAGGATCAATGGATGTTTACCATGAGCACCGGCTCGTGGTAATTGGGATTCGACGCTAAGGAGGAAACTTTGTTTGTCCGGGCACTCCTATGAATTGAACCGGACCGACAACCATTGAAATTAAGCAGTCCACCAAGACTAGTGCCGAGTTCGATGTGTGGCTCAGATAATCTGAGACCTCGAGCCACACATCTTCGATTCCTATGGAGACGGCCATTGATTGCGATATGCTCGATGAGGAGCAAATTGATTTTGGTCGTCGATTGCAAATGAGTCAAGAGGGTCTGTGCTTATACCTCGGGGAGCGATAAAGTGTGCTCTCACTTATCCTCGGTGATTATGGGCTTGCGGGGCGAAGGTTGCTTTTGGGGCACCTCACTATTGATGGAGTCATTGATGATCACTACAGTGATCGGTATTGTAGGGCCCTTGGTGATAATACTGTTGCCCAGGTTGTACATGTTGCAGCGGCACTTCCTCAGACTAGTCCATCTGAAGAATGGAACCGGCAGATGCATCTCGCTCATCAGAGAGCATTCATGTTTATGCACGAGAGCATGAAGCACCTTGCTCTACAAATCAGAGAGCCCGGGGTGAACCATTTCACTCACGGAGAGCACTCAAGAAGCTGGTTGGCGGTCGGGCCAAATGTAGAGGAGGAGGTGGCCGATGCTGATGATCAGAGTGATGATGAAGAGGGTAGTTCTAGTTCTGGTTCTAGTTCTGAGTCTCCTGGAGATTCTATTCTCGAGGCTACAGACTGATCTTTATTTTCTTGCTTTTATTTTACTTTCAGCATTTTCTAGTTTTTAGTTTTTTATTTTCGCATTTTAGTTTAAACTTCTGAATTTTGTTGGTTGCCATCCATTTTTGGGGATAGGCTTGTAATTCCAATTGATATTTTGTAGGCATGGAGTCTAAGTACTTTTTAAGTTTTAAGCATCATTTTGGGGTGTCTTTTTATTTTAGTTTGTTTTATTTTATTTTTATTCTTAGATTATAGGTTATCTAGTTTGAATTATTACTTCTTGTGGTTTGTCCGATTTTTCAACGGTTCTTCAAAGCTAGTAAGTGTGTTTCACCAAAGTGATGGTGATGATAAAATTCTCGACTCAATCCACAAAGAAGGTACATATTTAATCGTTTTGTAGAATAATAACATGTCTATGAAATTTGTGCTTTATGCAAAATATCTTGGCATGTACAAAAAAATTTGTGTTCACATTCGAATCATTAGGACATAAACCACATAGGTGAGAAGCTTCCACTTTTTACCAAATATAGAGTGTCTAATAGTTGTGTTAACTCGTAGATTCATGCTTAATCTTTATTTGTTTGTGATAACTTGGAAACTTAGAGATGATCAAGGCAATTTTTTGTGCATTATGAGAAAAACCACCAATTCTAAAGGGGCTTCAATTACCCGTAAGTGAGTGAATCCTTGTGAACCCTTTTGAGCTTAAATAGTATTTGTAGGATGAATTTATCAAATCAACTAATTGTTAAGTAGGCCACTTAATAGTTGTTGATAATCTTGAAAATTCAATGATAATTCATTCTATAAATTTTTCTTGTTTGTGAATACCAACCCTTTTTGTTAATTAACCCTTGAAGAGCATGTTCTTGAATAAAAAAGGATTGATATAAATGAAGTTGGGGAGGTGGATCAAAAAGAACCTAGAATTGATGACACAATGATCCTAAAGAAAGAAAAAGAATAGAGAAAAGAAAAATACAAAAGAAAAATTTGTATATGAAAAGAAAACAAAAGAAAAGAAAAAAGAGGATCATTGTGTGAAAAAGAAGAGAGGTTGTGAATAATAAGAAGGAAGTGGGAATTAGTTGTGAAATGCTCTTCATTTTCTTTTACCCAATTCGTTTGAATGGCTTGTACTTAAATATCCTTTGTTTCTAACCTAAGCCGAGTTACAACCTTGAAAGTCCTTAGTGATCTTTGTTTCCATTTTGTCATTTAACTTGTTTCGATGAATGCATGAATTGTTCTGGATGTGCATGACTATTAGTGAGAGTGTTCAGTCCTTTGTGAATATGCATTTTGTTCTTCATAAATGTTGAAGAAATGATTAGGTGATTCAAGTGTGAACATATCTTTTATTTTGTTACATGTGTTGATATATTGTGTTTAGAACTTAATTCATAGCCATGTTGTATTTCGAAGAAGCGATCGATGTGTGCTTTGGCCGGGTATGTCGAGTTTGAACCATTACTCTTGTGTGAGTTTGCATGCTTGCATTTTGTTTCTTCTTGCTTTGTGAGATTATTGACTTTTGTTTGGGGACAAACAAAGAAGTAAGTTGGGGAGAGTTGTTAAGGACCAAATTGTAGTTATTTTGTACATGATTTTGTGGTCCTTAACAATATCTTTTTAATTAATTAGTATTATTTATTCTAGTATTTTGGTTTAAGTAAGTTTTTATTTAGTTTTTGTTCATAATATATTATTTAACTTAGTTTACTCTTAATTATAGGTTGTTATTGATTAATTCTCCCAAGCTTGGATTCAAGAACTTTTGAAGAGCTTTTGGGGATGATTCTTTTTGAAGATATTTTGGATGAAGGAAGCATGTTAAGTGTCGGCCACATGGTTAAGATGATCAGCCAACAGACTTAACCGGCTTAGCGGTCTCATGAAAATCAAAAAGGATGACCCATGCTTTCACCTTTTGGCCACCAACCCATCACTTCCAGCTGACTTTTTGGCTTGTAAAAGAGTGAAACAACACTTCATCATCATTATCTTTCATCTTTGTAAATTTAGGGCAAGAAATTGTAAAGAAAAACGATAGCTTTTCTTCTTGATTCTTAAATCTGACTTTGATTGATTCTTCAACAATCAGAGTTTCTGTATTGTATACTCTATAGCCTTTTGAGTGTTCCGAATATCCAAGCAGAATATACTTTTGTGCCTTAGAATCAAACTTGTTCAAATGATCTTTAGTATTCAGAATATAGCAAGTACATCCAAAAGGATGGAAATATGAAATGTTGGATTTTCTGTTCTTCCACAATTCATAAGGAGTTTTTTCAAGAATAGGTCTTATAGAGATTCTATTCTGAATATAGCATGACGTGTTCACTGCTTCTGCCCATAAGTGTTTAGCCATATTAGTTTCGTTAATCATGGTTCTAGCCATTTCTTGCAATGTTCTATTCTTTCGTTCTACAACTATATTTTGTTGGGGAGTTCTAGGACAAGAGAAATCATGAGAAATGCCATTTTCCTTAAAACGTTTTCAAAAAATTGGTTTTCAAATTCTCCTCCATGATCACTTCTAACCTTTATGATTCTAAACTCTTTTCATTCTGAACTTGGTTACAGAAGTCAAAGAACACAAAATGTGACTCATCCTTGTGTTTTAAGAACTTAACCTATGTCCATCTGCTGTAGTCATCAACTATGACCAATCCATACTTCTTGCCTCTAATGGATGCAGTTTTCACTGGTCCAAATAGATCAATGTGTAGAAGTTCTAATGGTCGAGAGGACGAAACAACATTTTTTGATTTAAAAGAGGGTTTTGAAAACTTTCCTTTCTGACATGTTTCACACAGAGTTTCTAAGTTGAACTTCAGATTAGGAAGTCCTCTGACCAGATTGAGTTTGTTAATTTGAGATATTTTTCTCATGCTAACATGTTCCAATCTTCTGTGCCAAACCCATTTCTCAACGTTAACAGACAAAAGGCATTTTACATTCTGAGTTTTAAGGTCAGAAAGATCAATTTTATAGATGTTTTTCTTTCTCTTGCCAGTAAAAAGGATTGTCCCATCTTTTTGACTAACAGCTCTACATGACTTTTGATTAAAAATTATGTCATAACCATTGTCACTTAATTGACTTATGGACAACAAGTTATGTGTTAATCCTTCTACTAAAAGAACATTAGACATAGAAGAGAGGTTACCGTTTCCAATGGTTCCATAACCAATAATATTTCCTTTCTGGTTACCTCTAAATTTGACATCTCCTCCATATTTAAGTTCCAGGCTTTGGAACATAGATTTTCTTCCCGTCATGTGTTGTGAGCATCCAGAGTCCAGGTACCATGACTGATGTTTCAACTTTGCTGTTAAGGACATCTGCAATATATATTATTTTCGCCTTAGGTACCCATATCTTTTTGGGTCCTCTTTGGTTAAAATTTCTAAAGTTCTGTTTGAACTTTGGTTTAGCATGAAAATTTTCAGAATAAGATGTATATTTGATATCATGTTTGTGACCAAAACTAAATTGTTTGTGCAATGGTTTATATGTAATAACCATTTCATCAACAGGTTTAGGTTGATAAGTTTCTTTCCCTTTAGGAGTTTCATATCCAATTCCTCTTCTGTTGTTTCCACTAATACCATAGATCATTGAAGCCATTATGCTTCTATCTATGCTTTTAGCAAGAAATTTTTGAAAACCAGGGTCATATTCTTTAAGAATATCTTTCGAACTTGAAGCAGTATCTGAAATAGAAACTTTTTGAACTTTTTGAAATTCCTCTTTGAGTTTAACATTATTTTCTTTAAATTCAGAGTTTTCTGCTTTAAGTTTCTAAATTTCAGATACAAGGCTCTTTTTGTGTTTCTTGTATTTGATTTTGAGTTGGCTTTGGTTTTCAAGAAGTTTTGATAAACTATCTACAAGTCCAGCTCTAGTAAATTCAAAGAATACCTCATCAGATTCTGATTCAGAGCCAGAGTCATCTATTGTGGTAGCCATAAAGGCTAAGTTAGCGTGTTCATCTTTCGAATCATCCCAGGTGGCCATCATACCTTTATTACTTCCAAACTTTTTCTTTGGTCTTTCTCTTTGTAGCTTAGGACAATCACTTCAGTAGTGTCCCAGTTCTTTACATTCATAGCAGACAATATCTCTTTTGCTAGACTTCTTATGTCCAGAAGATTCTGCTTTATCTTCTGATCTCTTGTAGTTTATGAACTTCTTTTGTATGTGCTTCCACATCTGGTTGATCCTTCTGGAAAGAAGAGATAACTCATCTTCTTCTGATGCAGAATCATCAGAGCTTCCTTCTTCAGACTAAAAAGCATTAGTTTCATTTATTTTGTAGATTTAAGGGCAACGGACTTACCTTTCTTTTGGGGCTCATATTCATCAAGTTCTATCTCGTGACTTTTTAGAGCACTAATAAGTTCTTCTAGAGATACATTATTCAAATCTTTTGAAACTTTGAATGCAATAACCATTGGTTCCCATCTTCTGGGTAAACTTCTGATGATCTTCTTGACATGGTCTGCTTTGGTGTATCCTTTGTTCATAACTCTCAGGCCAACAGTCAGAGTTTGAAATCTTGAGAACATTGTTTCAATGGACTCACTTTCTTCCATTCTGAAGGCTTCGTACTCCTGGATGAGAGCCAGAGCTTTTGTCTCTTTTGCTTGAGCATTGCCTTTATGAGTCATTTTGAGAGACTCAAAAATGTCATGTGCAGTATCTCTATTGGTGATTTTCTCATACTCCATTTTTGAGATAACATTCAGCAGGATATTTCTGGCATTATGGTGATTTTTGAAATCTATTTTCTGTTTCTTATCCATTGCCTTTCTATCAATCTTATTTCCTTCTTTGTCTGCCGGATGTGTGTAGCCATCTAAGACCATATCCTATAATCCAGCATCATAACCTATAAAGAAAATTTCTAGTATATCTTTCCAGTAGTCAAAATCTTCTCCATCAAACACATGAGGTTTTGTGTTGTTGTTGTTGTTGTTCGATCAGTTTCCATAGTGTTTTCCTTCTGGATCTTTTTCTGACACGGTTAAGTGTTTGCACCTAGAACCAAGAGCTTTGATGCCAATTAAAAGTTTATAAAACACTTAGAAGGGGGGTTGAATAAGTTTTTCCTTCTTTTTCTTGCGTAACAACAATATAAAACACAAGTATTTTTGTCATGGTTCATTTGAAACTCAAACTACTCCAGTCCACCTGCCAAGGTGATTTTGCCTCTCTCAACGAGGACTTAATCCACTATAATCAAACTGATTACAAGTGCATAACCAACTGTTGTGACTAACAATACAATTCACAAGCCAACTGCAAGTGACTAACACCTCTAAGACTCTCTAGTCCTAGCCCTCTCAAGAAATATGACCCAACTGGTTTCTCAAGGAACAATTACAAGATAACTTCTAACAATACAAGATAACTTCTAACAATAGTGTATCAGTTTGCTTTTAATAAGCTTTATCACAACTGTGATTTTTCACTAAGTTTTAAGCTCAATACAAACGGTAAACTCAATACTCAATTGTTCTTGCTTGCATGAATTTAGCGTGAGTTCACCGTTGGGATAACGCTCATTGTTCTTTAACCATTGATCTTCTATATATAGCTTCAGGAATTTGTCTGTTGCTATCTTGAACAATGAGAACACATTTACTGTTGCTTGTCTATTTGTACTTTGTGTTTTCAATGAATCTCGAACTTTGTTCCACTTGAGTGCTTCAGCCATTTTAGCTTTAAATGTCTAACTATAATGTAGCAGAACTCGTCTCAGAACTTGAAGTCTTGACTCTTCATTTCTCTTTATCTTTTGTCAGACTTTGTTAGCTTTTCTTCTATCAGAGTTTGCTTTCAGTGTGCTTCTATCAGAGTTTTCTTTCAGCGTGCGTGTTCAGAAGTTGCTTTTCATCTTTAGAACTTATAATTCTTTATCTGCTCAGCATAAGTTAATATTTCACTTTCTAGAGTGCTTGAGTCAGAACATCATCTGAAATAAAAATATTCTTATTAGAGTATCATATTTACTATACAAAATTTATTTCATTTGTTATCATAAAAACTCTAAGATGTGATTAGAATCAAACTATGTTCTAACACGTACAACTAGGGGGACACTTATTTGGTCTACTTGTACTCCAAGTTATCTGAAATCTATTTATGGAACACCAGGCATGTGAAATACATCATCACACTATTAACGATAATATTTCTTGGTCTTTTAGAGTTTGTCTGTCATTTTCATAACACTTTTGCAACGCCATTAGTAATGGTTAATTTGTTCCATTTTCATGCTTGGATCCTCTAATAATTCCCACATATATTCGATTGGTCATGTGTACCGACCTAGACTGAGGATATGCCACATGCTTCTACATTAGCCCTTCTCAAAGGCAACCATGAGACGAAGCTATACTGAGTGATCTTGACCGTTTCATAGTAGAGGATCTACACTTCCATATGTACGTCGATCATATTGAGACACGTCTCTTTGATAACATAATCTTATACTCGAGATGGTTGGCTTGCGGTTCACATCTAACATATCCTCATCCTCCTAAACACGTCATGCAAAAGTTAGGCTACATGGAGTTTATTCCCAAGAACACTTTTGTGTTTGTTCATCCCACTATGACACATAGAGATATAAATGTTATGTTTGATGATTATCGTAATCATCTGGTACCTAAGGAGGCGCGAAGTACCAAACTTCTAGCAACTAGAGCTATGAAGAAACCTGCATTCGATAGTTCTTCAGGATGCCACATCCTTATAAGATACATGATGCTTTGGGAAATCCACCTAGGTCATCTCATCATGAGATATTAAAATATGAGTAGGCTAGGGCAGATCATATTATTGATGTGTTGCCTAGATGTCGTCGCATCATCGATATTGGCATGGAGTTATTGAAAGAGGACTTTTCTAGATGACTTTGAGGTGAGAGACGTTCTATATGCCATAACGGCAGAGGCACTACAATACATGAGGTAGCGTAAGAACAAGGGTTCCTACTGCATCATACACGGTAGTTTATAGTATTTGTACTATAGATTTGTTATTATTTGTATTTTATTTTGACTTATTTCGACTTATTTGTGTGTTGATAAGCAATTTTTGACTAAGGGAATGGGTCTAAAGGTGGAATTATTTGGCTAAAGTGGCACAAGTTTGGTGATAAACACAAAATGCGTCGAGCATAAAGAGGACATCGACCAAAGGGGTTAGTCGACGAAGGCATGTGGATCATGAGCAACTGTCGACAAAGACAAAGATCAAAGAGGCTGGAGAAAGAATGCATACTGGCGAGAACAGTTATCAACAGGAAGAGCCAACAAGAACGTGGGAATATTCAAACAACCCCACGAAGCCTAGAAATGGGCTAGTAACCGTCGACGGTTACTTATTTAGGATGTATATTTAAACAAATTTCTGTATTTGTGTTAGGGGTCGCATTTCTTCATATTTAATAGCAATACACTCAAAGTACCTGCATCTAAGAGAGAAAGGAGTTTCAAGCTTAACAATGTATAAATGCTTCCACATTTAAACTCTTAGCAATTTTATAGTCTTTGATTTATTTACATCGCAATTGTCTTTGTCTTTTGCCCCTTTTATTATCCTTTTTCAACCTAAAAAACACTCATCAACACATGAGTATGTGATTATTGTAGCCGATCCCGCAAGTAACCTTTAATAAGAGGTCAACGATTGTTTCGCGGAGAAACATTGTGTAATATGGATTCATTACTGAGTGGTTAAACGATAAACCATCTTAATGAAACTGTTATGAAATGGCTTCAAGTGTATTTTCAAACTGTGAATTAACCTTGAAAAAATTTGGAAAAGCATCTCTGAACTAAATTTTGACAAAAAAATGAAATTTGATGCGTTCATAGATATATTTCAAAAAAAATTCAATGATGTTTTGGAGTTTCCAGAGGTGCATCCCACAAGTGGTGGAAAAATAAAAATGTCTTAATGCACCATATAGAGTTAAAAATACCGTATGAAAACAATTATAGAGTTAAAAACACCATATAAAAATACAAAGAAATACTGCCGCCAGAACTTAAACCATGTACCAACAGTCTCCAGTCAATTAACAATTATCAACTGAGTTACCCTACCCATTCTGATAAAATCATAAATTAACTGTTCCTAGAATTATTAGAATATTAATAATTATTTTAATTATTATTAGCACTAGTGTGGCATCATAGTTGATGAATAGAATTCTTCAGATTTGGTCACACAATCTACAAATATAGCTGGTGAGTTTGTGGCTAAATATTAGAATTTTTGTCTCTGGAAATAGCCTTAGTTGAAAGGTTTTATATAATTTCTATCTATAATATAGTTGTATATGTCATTCACTCTTTCTCATATCTAAATTAAAAATATAATAATTGAAGTTGATTAGGTTTAAATGATTAAAATTTGTGTGCTATTCGATTGGATTATATAGTGCATTAAGAAATTAAGAAAAAAAATTGCAACTTTCGTGTGGTCTCAAGCCCAGTCCAATTGATCTTAAGGAGGCCCATCATACATCACCCATCGCACCTTAGTCGAACTGTCCTCAACCAGCCGCAATCGCAGTCGGAGTCAGTCGTCAACCACCGCTAACCACCGAGAAAGAAAACGCACCGCTTAATTACATCGTACCAAATTCCCACACAGCGCGGCCATTAACAGCATAGGTACTCACTCTTACATTACTTTTTCCTTCAGAATTCGAATTCCAAGTTAACAGAAGAAATTGATTTTCCATTGAACACGAAACCCCAAAGTTATTCTTTCTCTCTTAATTTTATCAGATGAAGATCAAGAAACAAAGTAAGCACAGGAAGACATTGACGTTTTTCACTGCTTGTTTTGGTTTCCATAAGCCTTACAAAGTTCTCTGTGATGGAACATTTGTGTATCACCTGATTGCGAATCGTCTTACCCCGGCTGATAGGGCTCTTGCCAATATTCTTAGTTCTACTGTCAAGCTCTACACAACAAGGTCTTTTTTTTATGAGTTCTTTATGGTTTTTGTATCTTAATTTTTTTTGTTGTTGTTGATTTGGGTTTTTGATTGAGGCAATGCAGATGTGTTTTAGCTGAGTTGAAACGGCTTGGGAAATCGCATTTGGAGGCGCTTGAGGCAGCTCAGAATCTTATAGTTGCAAGGTTAAACAATTTTTCGTAATCATCAGTGTTGAATATTCTATTAGTGCACATGTAATGCTGCGGTGATGGTTCTGTAGTTTGATCTAAACTTCAATTTGCAGATGCGGGCATGAAAAATGTGTGAGGGGCGATGAATGCATCGTGGAGGTTGTCGGAGAAAACAATTCCGAGCACTTCTTTGTTGCTAGTCAGGATAATGACCTACGGAAGAAGTTGCAAGAGGTTGGAATTTTTTTCTAATTTTAATTGCGACAATTAGATCTGTTACGATAAAATGTTATTTACATAAATGGTCTTTCTGTGTGTGCCGGTGACTTTGTCTAAAATATGTTTACTTGTGTAGAATTGTATCATTGTACATATGTTTAGTCTTCTTTACCTGCTTGTTGCAGATACCCGGTGTTCCTGTCATATATGGTCTCAGAAATGCTCTTTTCCTTGAATCTCCATCGGCCTTTCAGAAGGAATATGTCAAAACTTTGGAAGATAGACGAATGCATATGACCGACATAGAATACCAGATATTTAGAGATAGGGCAAATAAGAAATTTGCTGGTGGGGAAGACAATAATTCCAATGCTGAAATAATGGAAAACAAGGATGCAGGAGATCCAATTGCAAGTGCACAGGCAATAAAAAGAAGTATCACTTCAAGGAATCAGATTGGAATCAAGGATAAACCTCAGTTCAAGAGAAAAAAAGCAAAGGTTCTACTTTCTTTTTTTTTTACTGTAGCTTTTTCTTGTTTGATTTTTTATTTTCTTATCTAATAGATATGCTAATTTCTTTGTATTTGTGATGCAGTTTGATAGAAAGTTGATGACTTGAAGTCATTTGTGTATGTTTCTAACAGTTATTGTTTTGTGAACTTTGCAGGCTCCAAACCCACTTTCGGTCAAGAAGAAGAAAAACCGTGAAAATCAAAACAACACTTTCAAGGTAGGATGAGTAGCAAAATTTAAATGTTTCTTCAATTTGAACTTGAAAACTCTTGGATGTTAACTTCGCATTTGATTTTAATTCATTTTCTTAGTAAAGCTTAGTTTTGTTATATATTCAAAAGTATTACATTGCTTTACTTTTAAAACTACGTGGGGTGTTCGACTCTTCATACTATGTGCTGACGTATGATTAAATGATAATGTAAAAAAATGTCGAACAATACACACCTGCTACATTCTACCTTGTACAAAAATTCAACTCTATATAGAAGAAAAGGGCTGGAAAGATTGAGATTGTGTGATCAATTGGTCACTTAAGCTCTGATTCCATTTACTTAGCTGTTCTTGTTTGGTTTTGGCATGCACATTAAGTAAATTTGAAGTGACTTAGTTTAGTAAGTTTAGAATGCTTCAGCTATTGTATAGTACATTTCCATTGGTTTTTATCTGTTGGAGACTTGGAGGGTATATTTTGCATGCTTTTTTTACTGATCTGTTAGATGTACATTGATTCCGATGTAGGAAACGAAAGGAGACGGCAAAGCAAAGAGAAGCAGGAAAAGAAACAGGTCGCGGAAAGGGCAAACTCCAGCGGAAACCGACAGTTAGGTAGATCATTAGATATATATGGATTGTCTTCCTGAGATTGCTACTTCTGATGAGTTTAGGGAGAATGCCAAATTTTATTTTATGTTAGCATGGCACAGAAAAGTGCATTAGTTGAATTTTTAAATTTTATATGGATGTTTCTATTTTGCCACCAAAATATGGACCTTAAAAGTGCTGAGTTTATATATCTTTTTTATTATATATTATTATTTTTTTATACATTTCGGTTAAATAATTTATTTATATAAATAAGATTAAGAGAAATTTAATGCTTGCCTTTTTTTTTGGACCAAATTTAATGCTTGCTTTTATTTCTCTTATAATGCAATTGTTCATGATATTGTGGGTTTATCAAATTAACGCTTTGGATAATATTATAAATTTAATAGTTTGAAAAAACATACTGTTATAAAAATGTATGTATTTCTGTTGTACATGAACATAAATTATTGAGTCATGTTATATTGACATGAAAAAACAATACTTATATCGAATACCGGAGTAAGTCTTACATAGGCACAAGACTATAGGCACATGTCTTGCGCACAAACACAAAAAAGTAAAATGTATAACTAAATTTTTAATAATTTTATAGATAATTAAAAAAATAAAATATCTAATTAGTATGTTTGTGAGTGTGGCTAAGAAATTAAATTTGGTGTTGTGACTATAAGACTAGCTCTTGAATACCGTGTATAAATACTTTAAAAAATTATTCAACATTCTATTTTTTTACTTTTTATTTTCTATATCATCTTATATTTTTTCATATAATAATGAAACACTCATTCAATTTTTATTCACTACGATAGTTTTGTTTAATAAAATTCAAACACCATCACCATTCACAACACATTAGAAATCTAAATAATCACAATGACTAATACAATTTTGCAAAGTATTATATCTGACCTCTACTCCCTCTCATTCAACATGTTAAACCTTTTCAACACCAATTAATCCACATTATTTTTAATCCTTCGTTCAACACTCCATTACAAGCGTTCATCTATTTAATAATTTATTCAACATCCTCGTTGTACATGATCTAAGAGTATCCATGGTAAGGACTTTAGCTTTTAGCTTCACATTAATGAAGAAGCTATTAATGAATAAGTTCTGTTTGATAACTTAGATTTTAGCTTTTACTTTGTGATTTTTTATTTTATTTATACTTTTATTATTTTAAAAAAGATATATTATCCTTATTAATTAAAATTATCTTTAGGTCATTTTGTATGTATCAATTATTGAAACAATTCTTGTAAAAAAAAATTAATGAAATAATTAATTTACCAAACACTTATATTAGTTTATCAATCACCAACTATCAACTATCAGACATAAATTATCAACTATCAACTATCAACTAATTTTATCAAATAAAACTTAATATATATGATCGATTAAGTATTAGCTACCAATTAATTTTATTAAAATTTAATATATATTTGGTGTAGGTGTCCCATGTGACCGTCTCTGAAATTTTGAGTGTTTTGTAGAAATTGTGAATTTGATATTTTTTTTCTTAATTCATATTAATAATCAATTTCATATGAAATAAAAAAAATATTTTGATATCTTTAAAAAATCAATGCCATGTGCTACCACTCATCTCATCTCGAACACCTTCCTAAACCCCTCGTGTCCCATTAGGTTTTCAAATAACTTAATGGTAAATTATTACTAGTATCTTCAAGGGTGTGACATAGTGGAAAATAATTCTGAGTTAGGCAGGATGACACAACAACATAATTATATAGGCTTATAAACAAAATGGTATCTTCTTAGAATATTTGGCAAATGTTAATGTTAATTGTCATGTTTGTTTGTCTATAGTTATGATTACTGTTATGAATTATGTATTGAATCATGTCTTCCACTTTATTTTAATAATATGTGATTATCAAAATTAAGAGTGTCAAATTTGTCACATGCATCAACTGTTGGTGTAGTTTACCGATAACTCCAATAACTTATTTATAAACTATGTACGAAACTCTATTTGAAAGTTTGATGGTTAGGGAAATGCAGCATTTTGAAAAGACGATAATAGAAAGAAAAAATAGAGAGAAATTCATGATTTTTGAAAAAGTGTTTTGTAGAGAATAAATAATATTTTTTATTAATATATTTTTATTTTAATAATATTATAATAATAGAAATTATATTAAAATACTATCTATTTATTTATTTTTTAAATAAATAATAATATTATATGATTCATAATATATTTACAAATATAATTTTTAATGATATATTAAACCAGCTCAATTGATAAATGTGTAAAGAGATTAATTAATTAGTACAAATTCGAATCATTAGACAACTTAATTTTATTGTAAATTCTAACTATTAGACAACTTAATTAAAAAAGTTATTTATCAAATATTAATTTATATGTATTTAGTTGAATATTTATAGATTATTTATTCACAAAACATATACTATGGTATTCTTTAATAGGGATCCGATTAAACCTGCCACCTATTGGTTCAACAAATAATTTATTGATCTAATGTCCTGACCGGATCAATCACTGGTTCGAATTTTTTTTGAAAATTTTTATTGTATTTTTCTTTCTTTATTGAAAAAGAAAGTTGTTCAATTTTTAAAAATCATATGAGTAAATTTGTCAAGATCAAGGTGGATTTTTTATTTTATCAATTACTAAACTATAGTATTTATAAAACTTATCAAGCTTATAATTAAACTATAATTTTTATAAAACTTATCAAGTTTAATGTAAATCTAAACTCGCACTAAGTCATTTACTTATAAACAAAGCAAACGTGACATTATTGACTAACTTATTAACTTCAACGGTATTATAATTAAACATTAAATTAAATAAAGATATTTAATCCAAGCAATGAGAGAGTAGTTCATGGCTTACGTACTTGATGTTAAGAAACAAGCTTCTCAAAATTATACATATATTTTAAATGACTTCAATAATGCTACTAAGCTTTATTTAATTATTTGTTTTAACTTCATCATAATTGTGGTTACAATATACCACTAGTAAAATAAATTGTTGAGTTTAGAGGGTCTATCAATCAAAATCTTCACTTATTTAGATTAAGAAATAAATAAAAATATAATATAGGATGAAAAATGAAAAAAATGACCTAACAGAGCTTCCAAAAGTCATAAACCAAATTTAGAAGACATAATCAACCTGTTAAATTGTCATTAAGTGAAGTATCAAAAGAGCTCTATGTAACCTCTAAAAGCCATTAGGATTTGGATGCAAAAATAGATATCCTATCCAGAGTTAACCATCAAAATTTGGTTTGATGACTTTATTCTATAGACAAGGACTTCGTAGGGTTTTGAAAGCCCGAAGTGTTTGTTTGGTTTTTAATTTATTTTTAATTATATTCTATTGAATATCAAAATATTAATGTGTTAGTGAAAAACGATGTCGAAATAATAGAATATACTTAATTTTTTTAGTGGAAAATAATTCATAAAGATAGAAAAATGGAAGTAAGAAGAATACAATGAATGAGTTATAAACTTTTATTTTTTATTTTTTCTTTGAAACAATATTATAAGTATTATAAAATAACAAATAATCTCTTTCATTTTAATTAGGATTTGCATTGTGCAATGATGAGAGGATAATATGTTATTTATAAGATAACTAACACATTAAACTAATGAGCTTTTATACACAGACTCATTACAAACTAACTTAGAGAATAAACTAACTTAAACAATTATGGATAATAAATAGATCTAATTCGACATGTTAATAAACTTAGCAAATATCGACTAATGCATGTTAGAATAACTTCGACTATAACACATACTATTTTGACAACAAGCGAATAAACTTTGACCCCATGCTTAATTCATGTTAGACCAGAAACTACTCCATCAAATATACTAGAGTTTGATCAAATATGTTATATAATGTTTGTTAGTTTTGGTCTTAAGCGAACTAACTTTTGATTATTCAATTTTCTTTTCTTTTTTAAAGTCATATGATTAATGATTATTAATCTCTATTGAATTGAAGAATTGAATGCTCAAGTCATATGCTATATAATATAAATATTAAAATCTTTCAAGAGAATTGAAATATACACAGTCTCGCAAGCATCACCGGGGTAAGAACAAAATATTTTTCTAAGTCCTACTAAAATCTCAGACTTGTACAAAACTTTTCAAGCAAGCCGTGTAAAGGTAAAATGCTTTTCTAAGGCCTATTAAAAATTTAAACATGTACATAGATTCTCAAGCATGAACCATGTGATGGGCTAAGTGCTTTTCTATGGCCTACCAAAAACCTAGAGAAGTAAACAACTCCACACTTAACGTGGAAACTCCATACTTAAAAACCAATCACAATCAATATGAGAATAATACTATGTGATAATTGTTACAACACATATATTTTTTTCAACCATTTCAAAATCCTTCAATAAACACACATTCTCCAAAAATAATATTTAACCATCATTCACAATGCTCGAACACAAAAGTACAAGAAAAAATAAAAATCAAATACAATTTTAAAGTGTTTTGGACCAATGTATCTTGTAATGAAGAATTAATCCATTATATAGCCTTAGATTTCCTCTTATTCTACAAAATTAAGTGATGTGATACTTCTTCAACATGTATATTTTCAAGCAAAACACCAACAACTCCAACTTTATTGTAAATAATAAGTTAAATTCTAACATCTTCATTGAAAATCATAGTTTAAAATAACTATCATACTCTATCATAAAGAATGCATCAGTTCAATTTTTATAAATAGTTTTCACTAATAGAGTATGATAGTTATTTATAAAAATTGAACTGATGTATTCTTTATGATAGAGTATGATAGTTATTTTAAACTATGATTTTCAATGAAGATGTGAAAATTGAAAACTATTAGTGAAATGTTTTATCTTCAAGAGAAGTATACCATTCTTCTATTGAAAATTCTTGAAATGTTTTATCTTCAAGAGAAGTATACCATTCTTAGTTGATTGACACATGTTGATTTGCGATTTTTTTAAACTAATAATCCGAATATCTTGACACTCTTTAGATGCGGATACTAGATAATTTACTTGTGTACCATAGTTCATATATATACGATAATGAATCAATTTTTTTATTATTCTGAACGAACAATCATGACATCGACTCATATTTGAGTTCCCACCCTACTAATTAATTATTTAATAATTTTGTTAAAATAAATATTTAATTAATTTTTTAACTTTATTTAATAATTTAATAGATTAAAATTCTAATTTAATAAACAATTAATATAGATATATATGACTATATATTAATTATTAAAATAATAATAAATGAAATTTAAATATAAAATATTTCTATATGTTTTCTTTCATGTAATTTGACCACCTGCCTCTATCTATATAGTTTATGTTAATCAAAACTACTTGTTCTTTCTCACTTTAAAACGTTTGCAAGTGCACAAAGATAGAGGATTTACATATCATAAGAAATAATTGACTGTCACAATCATAATATAAAGTTTATTGGAAGACTTATATACAGTCAAAATTCAAGAAGCTTTACTTTCATAAATACTTTCAAGACTAAAGCTGAATTTTCAATTCCTTTCCATTTTATCACATTAAGTTTACTTGAAAGAGAAAACTCAAATTGTAACCAAAAAAAGAAAGAGAAAACGAGAATAGAAATAAGTTAATTAAGGTTATTATCCTTTTCCATATGGAAACGTGATGATTGAACTGCCAAAAGTTTAAGATTGAATATTGAGTTGTCAGAAAAATGGTGGGACTAGATACATACGTGTGTGTTTGCTGCATGTGATGTTTTGATAAGCTTATGGAACATGTTGATGTGTACATATCCCATTTTCAGGTTTCATGCAATTTTTGGAAAGGCAACTTCTTGGTTGGCTTTTTATATATACTTGTATCATACTATATCGAATCATACATAACATGATACTCTGGATGGATAAGGAATTATTAGCAACATAAAGGAACTAAGTTATTTTAATTCAATTATATATACAATACACGTTATCACACTTCTTTTTGTCTAAGATGTGTTAGTAGTAACGTTAAGTTTTGTATTTTTCACATTTTACATTTGTTATCTAAAACCACTCTGTATGATTTAAGAAATTGGTTAGTTTTTGAGAAATTACAAATTTTGTTTGTTCTGTTTATTATTACATAAACACGAAATATGTAAAACTTATTTGTGAAATTGGTAAAATGATTGTCTAATGGTAAATGATTAAGAATTGATCGCAAGTTAAAAATTAAATAAAAGAATTTGAAAATTTTAGTGCGAAAGTAGAAATACATGTCTTTCCAAAATCTCAATAAAAAATTTAATCTGAAAATTATAGTTTTAATATATTTAAATAAAATTTTAGTGCGAAAGTTGAAATATATGTCTTTCAATAAAAAATTTAATTAAATAACGTCGTTTTAAAGGTATGTTAATTTGAGAGAGAGAGAGAGAGAGAGAGAGAGAGAGAGAGAGAGAGAGAGAGAGAGAGAGAGAGAGAGAGAGAGAGAGAGAGAGAGAGAGAGAGAGAGAGAGAGAGAGAGAGAGAGAGAGAGAGAGAGAGAGAGAGAGAGAGAGAGAGAGAGAGAGAGAGAGAGAGAGAGAGAGAGAGAGAGAGAGAGAGATCAACTTGTTAAATTTAAACTAATTTGAAATTTACAATGGATATAGAGATATAGAATGAGGGGAAAACTTCAAATTCTTTATTTTTCAAATTTGAATTTCTTTATACTTAACTTGAACAAGAAATTATTCAGTCAAATCTCCATTTTTGTTCATAACATCTCATCCAAACAAACAATTAAGATTATCAGAATAATTTTTTTCCAAAATGATTTATTGTTTAAAAAATAAACATCAAATAAAAAAATCATAATTGTTTTAAAATACTTCATTATTAATTTTTTTAAAAAATATTTTCATTAATTATCAAATTATTATCGTGTATTCCACAAAATAAACTAACCATAAATAATTGGCGTTTACCAAAAATAAACATGTACTACTTATATGTGTGAACACAAACTAAACTAAAATAAGAAAATCAATACAATAATCATCATATTTTATATTTCATTTTACACAAAAAATAAACTCTTTACCAATAACGACCCACGTTTATCCACATGGCATATTATAGTTTGTATAAACAATGGGTCCCACATTTTGTGTCATATGGACCATACAACAGTACATTGAACTTGAATAATCGAAAAACGACGTCGTTTCACCGTCAGCATTCTATGTCTTATCATTCTATTATGCCTTATAAATACATGTTCGAGGAAGTGTTATGCATACTAAATTGGTTCCAAAGCCATTATTAGTATTACCACAACATACATATTTATTTTCTTAGTTTATTCCAATTTTTCTCTTTGATTTGTTCAAAGTATAAACATAAATTACAATGTGTGGTATACTTGCTGTTCTTGGTTGTTCTGATCCTTCGAGAGCCAAGAGGGTTCGTGTCTTAGAGCTTTCACGCAGGCAATTATTCTCTTGTTTACTATTCTTAATTTCATGCTTCACATCACACATGATGTTTTTTTTGGTAATGATCATAAAATGTTCTTGATCACATTAGTTATCAAGTTCTTCATTCTTAATTAATTAATCTAGTTCACATTTTAGACTTTCTAAAAATAATATGGACAACTTTTTAATTATTAAAAATAATTCATATTAAATAAGATCAGATGATAAATATTTAGAAATAACAGACTCTAACTGCAGGGTTGACATTTTAAAACTTACACCGTCTCATTTTTGGTTGAAAGTTGCTAATTTAGATATTATTTCTGACGAATTATAAATAAATTTGATTTTTTTTAATATATTTGTTAATTAATGTACATAGTCTATATATGAACTACATACATTAATTGTCAAATATTTAAAAAAGTTAAATTTAATTATAATTCGTTATAAATTTTTTTTTTGAATTAAGAATAGTTATGAGATCCAAGTGACATAATCCATTTTCCTTATTTCAACCGTCATAGTTGTTAATTAGAATAAAATAAGTGACAAATCATATTCTTTAATTAAAAATATCAAATGATTGGTTTTGTAAAACAATTTTATAATTACTTTATTTAGGGTTATCATGCTCATCAAGTTAGATTAAACAAAAATAGTTTTGATAAGATAAGGTGGCAACATTATTCCGATGACATCAGTAACTGTGTATTAATTGGGACAAACAAGTGGTATGTGGGTCCATTTTGAAATGGAATTATTGATAAATTTTATAGTGGAAAGAACTATGAACAATTCAAAGTAGAAAAGTGATTAAATAATTGTAGACTATATTCTTTTTCCCTTACACTAATATTTATTCGAATACAAAATATAGTGAAAGTTACATTTTTCATAGTTTATTTTTAAATATTATTTTTATTGATTGATTATTTGTTTGTTGATGACGTAACAGATTGAAGCACCGTGGCCCTGATTGGAGTGGACTCCACCAACATGGTGATTGTTTTTTGGCACACCAACGGTTAGCCATAGTTGATCCTGCTTCTGGGGATCAACCACTCTTCAACGAGGACAAATCCGTCATTGTCACGGTACGCCATTAACATGATCATATCTTCAACCTCAATTATGCTATATGTACTTATCATTATATAGTTATTAGTATCTGATAGTGCCACTTGTTAATATTAGGTAAACGGAGAGATTTACAATCATGAAGACTTAAGGAAACAGTTGTCTAATCATACTTTCAGAACTGGAAGTGATTGTGATGTTATTGCACATTTGGTAATTAATCCTAGTTAATTTTAATAATTTGTAATTGATGTGTCTCATATGACTATATATACACACATAATTAAAATTGTACAGAAATATCAGACAAACGAGCAACATATTTGTTAATGATGTTTGTTTTTTTTCCTGTAGTACGAGGAATATGGAGAAGACTTTGTGGATAAGTTGGATGGTATATTTTCGTTTGTTCTATTGGATACTCGCGACAACAGTTATATTGTGGCTAGAGATGCTATTGGTGTAACTTCTCTATACATTGGTTGGGGATTAGATGGTAATGTTTTATATATTATTGGATTTTTAGTTGAAGAAATTTAAATTGAGAAAAATCTGATGAGTTTTGAATGTGTTTGGTTTTAGGTTCTGTTTGGATTTCATCAGAAATGAAAGGTTTGAACGATGATTGTGAACATTTCGAGTGTTTTCCCCCTGGTCATTTGTACTCGAGCAAAGATAGCGGGTTTAGAAGATGGTATAATCCTCTTTGGTACTCTGAGGCTATTCCTTCTGCTCCTTATGATCCTCTTGCTTTGAGGCATGCCTTCGAGAAGGTATGATTCATAAAGGTCTTATCAACTGTGCTACATGCCCTCAAAGACGATCCTGTCATCAAAGTTCCTTTTGTTTGGATTCATAATATCAAATGATGCACGTGTTGATTGTGATGTACAGGCAGTGATAAAAAGGTTGATGACTGATGTGCCTTTCGGTGTTCTACTATCGGGAGGTTTGGACTCGTCATTGGTTGCATCGATCACTTCACGCTACCTAGCAACCACGAAAGCAGCTGAACAATGGGGATCAAAATTACATTCATTCTGCGTTGGACTCGAGGTGCATATATTTATTCAAATTTACGAATCACTTTTGTTAAGTTTCGATACTTTAAATGTCATCTTAATATTCAATCTTCTAATGTTGACTAGGGATCACCTGATCTTAAGGCTGGAAAAGAAGTTGCTGATTATCTCGGAACTGTTCATCACGAGTTTACCTTTACTGTTCAGGTAACCGCTTGAAATCGATGTTCGATGGCTACTTCAATATTTGAAACCAAGACTATAAAATGAATGATATATGGTGTTATGTTATGTTATGTTATATAGGATGGTATAGATGCAATTGAGGATGTTATATACCA
This sequence comes from Vicia sativa, assembly GCA_021764765.1. Lineage (NCBI taxonomy): Eukaryota > Viridiplantae > Streptophyta > Magnoliopsida > Fabales > Fabaceae > Vicia > Vicia sativa. The sequence goes on from CM038795.1 coordinate 178,862,946, forward strand.
TGTTGAAACATATGATGTGACTTCAATTAGAGCAAGCACACCTATGTTTCTTATGTCAAGGAAGATTAAATCACTTGGTGTCAAATGGGTGATCTCTGGTGAAGGATCAGACGAGATCTTTGGCGGATATCTGTACTTTCACAAGGCACCAAACAAAGAAGAGTTTCACCAAGAAACTTGCCGCAAGGTCGTTGAAATTATCGTGTTCAGTATTAATACGTGGTTTAAAGGTTTGGAGTGTAATGATTAATAGACATGTTTTTTTTTTTTTATATGCAGATCAAAGCACTTCACCAATATGATTGCCAGAGAGCTAATAAATCGACTTTCGCTTGGGGTCTAGAAGCTAGAGTTCCGTTTTTGGACAAGGAGTTTATCAATGTTGCAATGAATATTGATCCTGAGAATAAAATGGTATCAATCAAGAATGTTATTACTATATTGTTTCAGTACTTGTACACGAATGTTACTAAGCCGGTCTATTTAAAAATTTCAGATAAAACGAGATGAAGGACGGATTGAGAAGTACATTTTGAGGAAGGCATTTGATGATGAAGAGAATCCTTATCTGCCAAAGGTACGAAGTTATTTTCTGCATTATCGATTTATGCAAAGTTAAGTGGCGAAACTCACATTGAAACATTCAATTTCATGCAGCATATTTTGTATAGGCAGAAAGAACAGTTCAGTGATGGAGTTGGTTATAGCTGGATTGATGGCCTTAAAGCTCATGCTGCAAAACATGTATGAAATCTTAATCCTACTTTTTCCCTAACAATTCAGTGATGAAGTTTGCTCTTGTTACGAAATTCGTGTTCCTTATTATTGATTCTTGAGAATTTCCAATAGGTGACTGATAGAATGATGCTTAATGCTGGTAATATCTTCCCTCACAACACACCAAACACGAAGGAAGCATACTACTACAGAATGATCTTCGAGCGGTTCTTCCCTCAGGCAAGATAACTGATCGACTCTTCTTAATTTGTTGTAACCATAAGCAGTGTCACACTGGTTACATTCAATCACTTCTATTTTCTTAAATATTACAAGCAGTTATTTTCGTGTCAATATCAGTATTGTATTTGGTGTCTCTAAGTCAAAATTGGTATTTTTGATGTTGTTTTGCAGAACTCAGCGAGGCTAACTGTTCCCGGAGGACCAACGGTTGCATGTAGCACAGCAAAAGCTGTTGAGTGGGATGCTGCGTGGTCAAACAACCTTGATCCTTCTGGTAGAGCAGCACTCGGAGTTCATGATTCAGCTTATGAAAATCAGAACAAAATTAACAAAGCTGTAGAATTCGAGAAGATTATACCACTGGAAGCCGCTCCTGTCGAGCTTGCCATCCAGGGCTAGTTTCCGCTGGGACAAGGAATGACTGTGCTAGAAGAATGAAGATAATAATCGAAAACTTAACATAAATGAAGAATTTGCCTTCTGTTTAATTTTATCTCGGGCAAAGTTATGCTATATAATATAGATAATGCTTTAAATAAGTAATGCATCTTGTATCATTTTGAATTCTGTAATTTGAACTGTTATTATCTTATCTTAATCTATTTGATTTCCAAGCTATGTGTTTGTTACATTGTACAAATTGCATGAGGTTTTATAATACTAATAAAATGAATTAATAGAATAAAGCAACATAGAGAAGTTGATTCCAAGTATCAGGCAAACCAGGAAGACACCAATGACTACAATCGGCCGAGTGATCCGGGTTGGCTCTCTGCTGAGGATTCAAATCACCACTGTAAATCGAAGGGTGTCCATCTTTCCTCAATGCCGATAACATTGTGATGTCAAGAAGATATGCAGGATCACGCATTTCACGAATCACCATATCCACTATTCTCATCTGTTGTTCAGTGTATGTTTCTCCTCCTCCATGGTTTATTGTCGTGCCTCTGATTGGCGCTGTTTCACCATAGCAATTCTTCGTTGTCATCATAGTTGTTGATCTACCAGCTTCTGCATTCCATTCGTTTTGGCTACACGGTATATTTCAGCGATCAATGCGACAAAATCTTGGCATAACTTTTGGTTAAAAATCATACATAACTTTTATAATAACTTACTTGTAATGAGTGGGAGAAATTGCTTGAAATAACACTTGAGTTCTACTTCTGTCGATATTTGCATCGACCCAAGAAGCCCAAGTTTTCATACCACTTTCCAAAGCTCCCAATCGATCCATGTCGGGATAATACTCCCCTCTTAATTCAAGATAATCCCATCTGCACTCAATTAATCAACAAAACAAACCAAAAAATCAAATTTCTTCATAACTCAATCTAATGTAATTTTCTAATAGTACTTTCTTGAATAGGCTTTAAAAAAGGACCATATTCTTGCCCACCCTTGAAGTGATCTTTGATGAGTCCACCAATGTCCTGTGTTGAACAACAATACATCAGCACTCTTCCATGTGTTACCATTCTTATCTGCCTCATCAAGCCTTAAGATTCTCTTCCCTTGGACCATATCCACATCCACCAAATAAGGAGCTCTGTGAAATGAAATCTTCACATCATAGTCCTGTATATATCATATTAAATCCAATTTTAACTTCTTCTCTTAAATGTTTCTCTTGTTTTCATAATAAGACTCTATATGATAACTCACAAAAATGATGTAAGCAGCATGTAACTATGTATCAAAATTCTTGAAAATGTTTTGGGCCCCCTCAATATGCATACTATTTAATTGGACCCTTAAATCTATTAATGATTCAATTGACACTATCTATCAAACACTTTTTCAACAGCTTCTTTGTCTTATTATTACCAAAAAAACATGACCCTACCACTTTGTGATTCTCAATGAAACTTTACAAAGAGGGAAACAACTATCCTGCTGCTGGAAAGTTATCATGGTTTAAATCTTAGTAGCACGCGTTGTGTGATGTCGGTGTTGGACAATGACATGTGTCAGATCCTACAAAATCCTACAAAATCGGTTTGTAAGGTGAGGATTGTCCCCACTTATAAACAAATATTTATGTCATATATTATCTTACGTGAGACTCGAAATATATCAATTACATGATCACAATTCTAAAATTTGTTGCTAGCAATTAACTTAAAACTCATGAATCTGTTTTAGACTCACCAAGAATGTGAAGGTGGAAAGAGGTTCTCCACTGACTAGTTCTTTCAGGGATTGAGGTACTGCAGCAGATAGCATACAAATCAAAGACTGCCATTGGTTCCTACCCAACGAGTCACCAACAAACATTACAGTTTTTCCTCTCATCCTCATCAGAAACTCAACACCATTGAACCTACCATTACACAATGCCACAAAAACAAAAGAAAAAAACATCACTCAGAATATTCAAATTATGCTATGAAACTACACTACATTATCTAAAATAACAATCTTTTTCTGTTGTTTGTAAACTTTGTACCTTGGGAGCTCACAATTGAGAGGCTTCCATCTATATTTAAGGTAATCAGAATCCGGGCGGCCATACATTTGACAATTGAATTCTGGGTCTATGATTTCACAGCTAGAAGATTGATAAAAAGGGTAACTTTCATCATGAACCCAAGTGCCAACAAACAATGCACAAGTGCTTTGGTTGTTGTAGGTTTTCAAAATGGGTTTTTGATGGTGAAAAGGATAATGATGATGATGATGAAGAGAAGAAGCTTTTTGGCATTGAAGTGAAAGAATGAAAAGAAGAGAGAAGAATGAAACGAAAACAGAAGAAAGAAGAGACATTGATGGAGAGAGTAGAAGAGAGGGAAAACCAAAAGGTGTTGATAAGAAGAGGTAACTGTTTTGAGAGAAAAGGTATAGAAATGGTGGTGGGGGAGAGAAAATAGTGCTTCTTTTTTGTTGTGTGCATGTGAAGATGGATGATCGTGGTAATGAGTATGCAACTTTTTAAACCGGTTTAGTAAATTTGAGTTATTGTAAGTAAAGATATATATATATATATATATATATATATATATATATATATATATATATATATATATATATATATATATATATATATTAACAAATGTTTTATAGTTTATAGTTTATAAGTTCGTATAATATTTTAGATTTGATTGATAACGGTCTTTTGACCACGGGTTTATAACTTATTTTGTTAATTTATATTTATTTTCTAAACCTTTTTCAAATAGCGATTTACCTTATAATTTATTATTTTTTCTTTCTTTTTATCTTTATTTTTTACAAAAATTTACATTTATCTTCTATAATTTTTTTTTAATTTAAAATAAAATAATTATATATTAAATATTTTTAGTCATTTTACATTTATTAGTTAGTTGAACTGCTAAGTTTACTAAACACTTCAATTAACTTATTAGCTATCAATCTCAACTATCAGCTATGAACTATAAACTATCTGTCATCATTCATCAGCTATCAACTAGCTTATCAGTCAACCGCTATTTATAACTTATAAGATCATATAATATTTTAGATATGTTTGGTAACGATCTTTTGATCACGAGCTTATAACTTATTTTGCTAGCTTATAGCTTATTTTCTAAACGATATTTCAAATAACGTTTTAACTTATAACTTATTATTTTTTCTTCTTTTTTATCTTTATCATTTTAGCAAAAATCCATATTTATTTTAATTTAAAATAAAATAGATTTTATATTAAATATCTTTTAAGTAATTTTACATTTATAAGTTAATTGAACTGCTAATTTTATCAAATATTTCAATTAGCTTATTAGCTATTACTCTCAACTATCAATTATAAGCTATAAGCTATCTATCATTCATCAGTCATCAGCTATAAGATATAAGTTATCAGCTAGTTTATCAATCAACTGCTATTTTTACCAAATAGACTCTTACACTAATGAACAATAGAAATGATGATTGTGAGCAAGTGGATTTGATTAGGGGGTGTATATGGGTTGGGTCAACCCACATAATTCAGTCAAACTCATCCATAAAATTTCATAAAAGTGGGTTGGGTCAGGTTATTGAGTGTATATGGACTTAAAAACTAAAGAATCCATTAAAAAAATCAAGTTTCGTGTAAAACCATACCCAAATCCAAAAAACTCACTAACACACAAATCAAACCTTCTTCTTTTTTTTTGTTTTTACAATTTTAATGATTTTGATGAAGAATAACTTGATTGTTGAAATTTTATTCTCTTGAACATTTACTATTTTAGTGAACCATAATTTTAACTACTTTTCAATATTTCATCTTTGGTTATTTTGATGTTAATACAATTTTATGTCAGACAAATTTAATTTGTTGTTAGTATTTTATGATAATTTTCACTAGTTGATGTTATAATTTATTATTTTATGATGGTAAGAAATAATAAAACTAGGGTTTTTTTAATTTTTTAAGAAGATAAAAATGTTGAATAATTTTTATGAAAAAATATGATGACTCGTTATTTAATATTAATAAAATAAAATAAAAATTATTTGGGCAATCTGCTACTCAACTCAACCCAAAAATTAGTGAATTTGTCCAAACCGACCCATTAATATAATAGGTGGTTATTTTACCTCACCCAAACTGGAGTGTCCTATATGAATTGGATATTGGATTAATCCAATCCAAACCGAACCATGTACACCCCTAAATTTGATGACAAAATAGGATGCATAGATATTAACTGTGAAACTCATAATTTTTTACATAATTAATGAATATTTGCTCCATCCTAAATTAAAATGACAAACGAATAAAAATCATATAAAATTAAATATTATTGAATAATCTATTTTTAAGATAGAATATTGGACTAGCCTTTCAATTTTTTTATGAGATTAGATATTAGACATTAATAAAAGTAAAGATTATACATAAATAATAAATAACAGGGAAATAGGTAACAAGTTGTATGACTATTTTTCTTTAAATAGCAAAATCAATTCTCTTAAAAACTATATTTATTGTCTTAAGTGACACAACATTGTTATACATGAACATTTGTACTATTTATAAAAGAGTTACTGCTTTTTGTGCTAGAAAATCAAAATTGTCAAAGAAAAATGATATAAAAGCATGTTGATTGTCCAAATATGTATTCTCATGTTTGACCACTTTATTTGAAGCGGAGTTGAGAGCTTCTTGTGCTAGAATAAAACCTCCAATTCTGAGTCCCACCAGTGTGAAAATCCCAGTCAAGTCTACACGTGCATGTTTCCCTCATATCCATCCATACACCAGAATATATGTTGGCCTAAGAGTCAATCTCTTCTCATGTGAGTCAGTCAAGAAATTCACAAGCGTCTTTTTCTTCACAGATACCCCTGGACACCTAAATATATCAAATAGGACATCCTTAATAAAGTCATGTCGATATTTGAATCATGGAAGCTCCTTGAAATGAATAGTGTGTTCCCCAAATGTATCTAAGCACACCTTGTGGCAAACAAGATAAACTTTGCCAACAAGAAATAAAGGAATCATAAGTCGATATTTAAGGATGACATGATACTCTATCGGAGACATATGTTGGCCTAGACTGTCAATAGGTATAGCAGGGAGAAAATCTTGAGCATGTGGTGCTTGCAAACAACCAAAAATTACTTTTTGTCTTATAGTCATGTGAACCTTTACATTCATATCCTGTAAATTTTTACTAAAAATGGCACTTGCCAAATCATGTTGTTCTTTAGGAGGGACGATATCCTTTCTACTAAACTCATTAAGGTCAAAATCTGGAATCACAACACTAAGACCATCCAAAACTATTTTTTCGAATATGAATAACCAAAAATACATTTTTCATAATTTGTCGAATAATAGTCCGTTCGAAGATGCATATCCAAATATACGGGACATTTTTGGAATTTCGCCAAATATTTCCAAAAAAATATAGAGGTGAGAATAGAAATTCTCCTCTGTCAATGATACATTAATTAATCATGTCAATAACACCTAGACTATTTTTCAATATATTAGTTAAAGTTATAATTTTTTTAAAATATCCTCGAGAATTTATCATTTTCTCAAGAAATTCCATATTATAAATAAATATATTATCCATTAATTATTCAATAATCTAAAAAGATAAAATTTATTTATAATACAGGATGGAGTAGTACCTCACTGACATCTAGGGCTGGCAAAACGGGTCGGCCCGAAAGCCCATCAAAAAATTCATGCTTGAACAAAAAATTTAGAGCCCGTTTATCATCTGGGCTTTTAAGCCCGATCCGTTAAAATTCTGATGTTAACCGGACTAGTCCGGCCAGATTGCGGGTAGCCCGTTTATTTAATTCTTTCTATTTTTTTATAAAAACTATAATATATTATACAATTAATGTCCATATTATTTTTTAATGAAAATTAAAATATCCATTTTATAATACATTTTACTACTAATGTTAATTTTAATAAATAACTATAATATATTATACAACTAATGTCTATTTTATAATATATTATATTACTAACATCTCAACTTGAATCTTGATTATTTAATTAAAATAATTTATTTTTATGATATTTTATTTTAGATGTTACGAATGTAATTGATTTATACTTTTTAGTGATCAATAATCATATATACTTTAGTTTTTTAATTTATAGTCTATTAATTAATTAATTAATAAAAAATTAATATTAAATATTATCCGGGCCGACCCGAATAACCGTAGTCCGCGAAGGTTTGGACTTGGACAAACAAATTATAGCCCATTTAAATTTCGAGGCTTTTGGGCCCGACCTGCCAAAGGTCTGAACCCGTTACAGGCCGACCCGAAGCGGGTCGGATAGCCCGTTTTACAAGCTCTACTAAAAATATCCATCAACTTTGTAAGTTAACTTACAAATTCATAAAATAAGGTGAATTCGTAAGTGCACTTACGAAATAATCCAAGATTTAATAAAAAGAAGGTGAATTCGTAAGTGCACTTACAAATTCACCTTATTTTAGGAATTTGTAAGTTAACTTGCGAAGCCTGCGTGTTGTTTTAGAAAACACACAGACGCACCCCCAATACCATTCATTCCAAAATACCCCAACTCAACCTCTCTATTCCAAATCTTTGCAATTTCTACCACTTCAAAGACACTCAATCCAAGTTCAACTCATCATTTCAACTCATTCCAACTCTATAACCTCCATTTTGTGTAAGTTTTCTTAATCAATTTCTATTCAAATTCATGAATTTTTATTAGATTATTAGGTTAGGTTATAGAAATTTAATAGTATATGATGTTATAATAGGATAATGTAGTAGGAAAAATAGGATTTTGGGAGTTCTGTGGGTCTGAATTTCTGGTTTTGAAGAAATCTGGACGAAGGGGATTTTGCAAGTTAACTTGCGAAGTGAACCAGGAAAGACTTCGCAAGTGAATTTGCGAATTTACCCAGGATGGGTGAATTCGCAAGTTAACTTGCGAAATTTTGTCTGATTTGTTTTTAAATTAGTATGCTAACAATGTAGTGCTTTATTTTAGGAAAATGGCCGAGAATGACAACCAGATGACACGTTTGAGACATGGCAGGCAAAGCCAGACATCGTCTGTAACACACCGATTTAAATTAGAATTTATTTATTTAAAATAAATAGATGGTTCAATGTATTTTTATGAATTGATATGGTTGTGACGCGTCGTTAATGATTAGACGGCTTAGAATTATAGATGATGAGTGTTTGAGGGGTGTATGACTAAAATTGTAGAGAATAGGTGTGTAGAGAATATAAGACAATTAGTAGTAATATTAATATTAAGTCTATTATTATTAGTATTATTATTTTATTAATAAATAATAATTGGTTTAATGAAGGGTGTAACACCCCATCTAAATACCCCGAACATATTATTTAAATTAATATCTAAATCGGCTTTAATCAGAGTTAACACGGAAAATGAGGGATGTCACAATTAATAAATAAAATCAAACTTCCAAAAAACAGTAGCCATGCTACATTGAGGATCAAATTTTCAAATAGTTTAGTCAAACTAAGACCATGTCTTACACAGCGGAAAATATCATCACCAAAACGGAATAAATCCAATCATTATTATTCCCAACAAATTAAAGAATCAATTAGACAACTATCTAATTCCTCTACTAACGTTCCCCAGTGTTACAATCTAATCAGAGCATGACACTGACACGCAGACTTAAATGAGAAGCTCTAGAGCCATCCTCACCAACTCCTCAGCTGCTAACTTTAATCTGAAATTGTAAAGTAAGGGTGAGACTTCTCATAATTAAAGCATATTATAAGCTTCTCAATTAACAATATTTTTCAAGCATATTAATCCACCCATTTCATCATAACTTCAGATTCAATACACAATTACAATCATATAATCATCATGCACAACAATCATCAATCAGAGAATAGTAACACTGGAAGACATCCTAACATGTTACGATTCCATGCAAATACAATGCAGACTCAAATGCATGTGGTACCAACACGTGACCAAATCACCCAATACTGATCCATCCTCAACCGGATACAGTAACCATCGATTCGTCCATATACACCCGGACACGAATCCAGCCTAACCACCCATCCTCACTCGGGTATCGGTTATCGGCAATCCAAGTTAAATTCCGCACAATGGGAATTAACTTCACCAAAACAATGCATATGCACGCACATCACTAGCATGCAACATTCAACACAGGTTATGACCACATCAAACATCATAAACCCTCATCAACCACAACATGATATCATCATCTATCATGAAATAATTCACCACAAAGCATAAATATGCCAAACACTTACCCTTCAATTGGTAAGACTATCACCGGTATATATATCACAACAACAACAACTAAGATCAACAGCTATCAGGTATATACAACACCAACAAAACACATGATATCAAATACCATCATGAAATACACCAATTATCATAAACCGAATCCAAACCAAAACATGATATTCCAACCATCATGCATACAAATAATCACAGCATAAACATGCTTTACGTTCACTCAGTATCAATACATCCATTACTACAATTCCACTGCTACATACACCTCAATGTGCGTCAGTTAATAATTGTTCGTTTCGAAATTCGACTCTTTTTCAAAATAATTTCAACTTTTAGAAAATATTTTCATTTTATAAGATAGAGCATTAAATTTAAGAAACAACGTCCAAAACGGACTTACGGTTTGAAAGTTATGAATTTTCAAAGTTTTAAAAATTTTCAAAAAGTTTCAGTGGAACCCGGTTCCTCCCTGGGAGTAACCGGTTCCCACAAGTCCAAAAATACACGCCCCTGGAAAAATGTATGGGGAACCCGGTTCCTCCAGGTAGGGAACCGGTTCCCAGAAGTAAAATTTCATATTTTTCTAGAAAACAACGTGGAACCCGATTCCTCCCACACAGGAACCGGTTCCTAAGTTCAAAAATGTTATTTTTCTTCATTTTAAAAGTTGGAACCCGGGTTCTCCCACTGGGGAACCGGTTCCCACGACCTTCAGACCCAAAATTCCATTTTGACAGCAATAGTTCCCAAAACCATTTTCTTACTCATTGCAAAACGTGCCCACACATTCCGACACCATAAAATCAATCATTCAACACCAATAACACATCATATAACATGTTTTATCCATCATTAATAATCTTACATCATACAAATCAATGGATTTCTACAATCTGACACAATCTGACACCAATAGGGATACACCCATAGAGACCTAGGAATTCCTAAACTGGGATTTCCTAACATGCTATGATCTATAGTATCAACATCAAAACCCATAATATAAATTAATCAATCGAAATCACCCCTTACCTTGTGGGTTCTTCGAATTCTGACACTTCTAGGTCTTCTTCCTTCTTTCTCCTCTTCTCAACTTCACGTATTCTTGTTTTCTCCAAAATGACTATATCTTCCTTCTTTCCTTATTTTATTCCTTTTATTCCTCTTAACATAAATAAAATAAATTCAATAATGTGAGTAGAGTCTTCTACTCCTCACACCCTCACTTTACTCAACACACCTCAATTAATTCCATAATTAATCCAAATAAATCCAATATATTAATAATTTATATTCTCAATTAAATTAATAATTAAAAATCATAATTATTTAATTATCGAATTATTTGGGGTGTCACAAAGGACAAGATGAGAATTGAGAATTAGGGGTCCAAGGGCTATTATTGGGAAAAATAAGGAATAGGAATCACAATTGTTATTCGATTGTAGAAGTGAGAAGGGAGGAAGAACAAGGAAGTTAAGACAAGAGCAATTGGGGAAGAACCTTAGAGAACCTTCAATCCAAAAGTAAGGGTGGGTTTCTAACTCTATAAGGGTTTGTATGATGATGGGTTATGGTAGAGTTAGACTATGTAATTAGAAAATCATGTTTTTTTGTGAAATTGTTGATGTATGAAAAATTGCATGTGTGTTGTTATTGATGATGATGTTGTGTGAAAGTTTGTGTTTTTAATGATTTAGATTAAACCCCAAATGATGGTTATGAATGTGGTATATTTGGTGATAAATTTCCGCTATTTGATGCTTGGAAAATTGGGTTTTTGAGGGTTGGAATTGGCAAAATCGAAACCTTCATTGTTGCAGAATTTTTTGCTGTCAAGACGTGGTAATCGATTAACCATATAGGTTAATCGATTTCCTGTACTAAAAGTACAAATTTTTGGCTACTGGACTGTGGAAATCGACTAACCATATGAGGCAATCGAATTCCTGAGTAAAACTTTGAAAAATTGACATTTTACGATGTGGAAATCGATTAACCATATAGGGTAATTGATTTCTTGAGCAAAATCCAGAAAAATTATAGTTTTCAAAAATTCGTAACTTTCAAACTGTAAGTCCATTTTTGGTGCCGTTTGGACCGTTGGAAAGCTAAAAATATTTTCTAACTAATAAAAATTATTTGAAAACAATATAAAGTGATTTTGTAGATCTTGTTTCATATTGATGTTTATGTGAATTGCGAAGTTGTGAATAAGACGATGAAAATGAGAAGTTTTACGATGTGATGATGTTGCGATGTTGTATAATTTGCGAAGTGTAACCAAGAGTGTTGATTCCCTAGTCTTGTGATGTGTGTTGTGTCATTGCATGATGTATTATGACATGTTTGCATTTCATTGCATATTCATAAGCGACGGTGTAGCCTAAATGACATTGTGACGGTGAAGCCTAAATGGCATGGCCACGGTGTAGCCTAAATGGCATAGCAATATTGTATTGGTACCACATGCATCTAGTTAGAGAAGTTGGTCTTATTGCATTCAAGACGTTGTTGATGACTATTATGTGATTTGATTAACCGTTGGGTGTGATTGTTGAACCTATTATGTGTATTGATGTTGATGTATGAAGTATGATTATTATAATTATGAATGTTATACTTTATCTACCTGTTATCATACTCACTTTTATATTGTTATGATATCTCACTCCTTCTGTTGTTATATTTCCTCCACGTGGGTAATGTGCAGGTGATCAGGATTAGCGACGCTTGAGGTATGGAGTAGCGCCTCGTATTTGCGTAGATTGAGTCGGGTCTTGCCCTGATACGTAACACCGGGGATGGGCGCTTGTTTTATTTAATTGATGTTTTCTTGAATAGTTTTTGGGAGTCTTGTGAATTCTTTTTTTATGGGATTTTTTGATTTTTGGTGATGATTGAATGATGTTGGATTAACTTTGAATTATTTTCTGTTGAGTTACTGAAGATGAATTATTAAAGACTTTAATGATGGTGGTGTCGATTCATCCAATTTTTTTATGTGTTATCTATCTATTTACTAATGTTGAGCAAATTCTGAGATGATGAAATGTGACATCCTATTTGATGCGGTTTTGAATTTTATTTCACTCTGATTTTATTGAATTATTAAATGGAGAAAATAGGGTGTTACAATTGGTATCAGAGTAGGTCGGTCCGTCCGGCCAGGTTGTCGAGTCTTTAGTGTAGTGTGATAGTGCAATACTGTTAATGTGCTTATTCTAACCGTTGTATGATGTCGTGATGTAGAAGATATCAATGGGTGGAAGAGGAAACAATGCACTTGCTAATGCGTTGCAGACTTTGGCTCAAGCAATGCAAAATCAGCCTAACACTGGTGAAAACAATGGAACTCGTGCTTTGGAAACTTTTCAGAGAAACCATCCACCTACGTTCAAGGGGAAGCATGATCCTGAAGGGGCACAGGAGTGGCTCAAGGAAATTGAAAGGATTTTCCGGGTCCTGGAATGTTCGGATGTGCAAAAGGTGTGTTTTGGTACGCATATGCTAGTAAGAGAAGCTGATGATTTATGGGTTTCTACTCGCCAGAGACTGAAAGGCACATGTGAAGCTATTACCTGGGCTGTTATTCGTATGAAATTCCTGGTAAAGTATTACCCAGAGGATGTTCATGGGAAGAAAAAGATTGAGTACCTGGAGCTGAAACAAGGAGATATGTCGGTGACAGAGTATAATGCCAAAGTTTCTGGAGTTGGCGAGTTATTATCCTCACTACATTGAGGGGACGTGTTATACCCCAAAATTTACCCTCCTATTTTTCAAGACAATCCACATCTCCATACTCAAGAATTTCTCAAGGGTTGACTAGAAAAACCCTCTCCTAAGCAATTAACCCACAGCTAGGGTTTTTTATTCTCTCAAGTCAAAATTTTGAATTGGGGACGAAGCCCCTTGGCGCGTTTTGGGGTCAAATTATTTTCAAAAAATATTTTTCTTATACATTGCATTTGTTTCATCTTACTAACACTAATGACAGGTAGCTCAGATGGCAGCGCGTTGGCTTGTTCACCCCAGGGTTAGGGGTTCGATCCCTGGCGCCCCCAACCATTTTTTGTTGTTTTTCCAATTAACCTATTTTCTCTCTTTATTCTTATTTCTTTTTTATTTTATTTTTCTTAAATTAGTTTCTTTTAAAATATTTTTTAAAAATACATAAAAATCTCAAAAAATATTTTATTTTCAAAATTAGGTTAATAAAACTTTCAATTAATTTTTGACATAAAAATGATTTATTTTTCTCACAATTTAAATTATTTTTCATAATTAATTGTTAATTAACTTAGAATTAGGTTTTTTTTAACTAAAATCCATTTCAAAAATCTGAAAAAAAATATTTTTCTTTTACAATTAGGGTTTAGATGTTCTTCCCTATCATTAGACATTTTTCTTTCAATTTATTTATTTTATTTCGCATTTAAATATTAGAAATCGGTGTATAGGTTGCAAGGTTATTTTTGTAATAGCGTAGATTTATCTTTCCGCATTTACTTTTCCGCGCCTCTCATTATATATCTACCTCAAAGCCTTGTAATAGCGTAGGTTTATTTTTCGCATTTACTTTCTGCACCTCTATTATAAACTGTATATAACTGCTTAGACGTATGCTAATAAGATTGCATGACAAGACTAAAATCCACCGTTAGATCACTCAAATAATCAAGATAAATATATGAATCAAACACACTCTATTACACTTGCACCCTCTAGGGTATCCTCTCTTGTTGCTTTTCGATTAACATGGTCATGTCCCTCGAACGTAGGGGTACCATTAGCAAAAGTCCCTAGATTCAAAAATCATCACAAAGATCATAGTCCTTCGATGAACCTCGATGTTGCCTACAAATATATGATCTCGTCCCTCGGTTGTTGCCTACGAATAAGTGATGATAGTCCCTACGAATGCTAAGGTATCCTTACAATGTTACCTTCAATGATCATACGATGACCCTACGATTGTCCCTTCACATCCAACAGATAGGGTTACCTACCAAATATTTATGTATTTTGATATTTCTGACATTTTTTCTCTTTAATATTTATAACATATAAATATTTACATGGTTTGCGTATATAGATATTGCGTATATTAATCTTTTTTGACAATTTTTCTCTTTAATTGAATTTCTGAAAACGGAAACATAATTCGAGTTATTGTGAAAAAACATAGTAGTTGCATACATGGTTTAACACATTCAGGAAAGGTTTCGTAAGTTAACTTACGAAACATTTCCTGAATGTGTTAAACCATGTTTAAAATAATAAAACGTACAAAAAAAGGTGATTTCGTAAGTCAACTTACGAATTCACCCAGAAAGCTTAATTCATAAGTGAACTTACGAATTCACCCTACAAGGTGAATTCGTAAATTCACTTCCGAAGGGCATTTTTTATTTTTCAGGGGTGTTGGAGAAATTCACTAGGTGGGTGAAAAAATTTCCTTAATTAATTCTAATGCTCTGATATATTATTTTCAATTTGTAAAACTACGTTTGATTGGGAAAGTCTTTTAATGATTGATAACTATTAAATATTAAAATCTTTCATTTGTGGTTTGAACAAATTATTATAAATTGGCATAACTGATTATGACGACTAATTCACTCAGGGATTGCTTCCTAATTTAAACCAAATTTTAATCTATAAATAGAGATTTTATATCGTAGAAAATTATCTTTGATCCATAATAGTTCGATATTAGTCAATGTAAAATCTAATATTTTGTTAGAGATCTACTCATGTAAAATATCGATTTGATTCAATGTTATTCAGTGTAAAACTCTAGTTTGGTTCGGAGGATACCCTACATAAAACTCCATCTCGGGTTGGAGGATAGCCCATGTAAAACTCCATCTTGGTTTAAGATAAGTCCGGGAATATATGATGTAAGAGCCTAAACTCGTTAAATATCTTAAAAGGTATGTGACTTACTAGAACGTTTCAAAGCTTTTGAGATAATATATGTGCCCAGGGAACAAAATTTTAGGGAGAAACTTATGTCAAAGCTCCCCAACTCGACGAAAACAGGGTACAACTTCATTGTAATTCATGAGATGCTCGTCGTCCCTAGTATTGAGGTGAGTGAGACCAACATTTTCTAAGTCTCCCAGGCCAATGGTTAGATGATGCCCATAATCCACACTATCTATAATTAAATGAACTGCCATGAGACAAATTAGAAGAAAATAGGATCCACAACAAAATACACTATGTTGTCAAGGAGGATCTACAAATAGGAATGTCATGCATAAGTCATATTGTCCGGCAAGCTCCAATCCACATGCTACTAAGGGCGAGCTATTATTGTCCATCCAAGGGCGAATAGGCAAGCAGAATTGGCAAGCAAGGTAATATTGAAGGATATCAAGAAGAAGCTAGATGATGTCAAAGGACGCACTAGGTGCTATGGTCATATCACACCTCCAAATCGACATTTTCAGACAACACTTCTAGTTTCACGCGGAAGATAATGAGGCATGGATAAGGTGTGATGCTGACCTAATAGAAGAAATAAGATATATTGTCCACATTCGAGAATTCACCGCCAAGAAAATGGAGACTACAAGATACAACTCAAAAGTGGTTTGAAGGAAAATGTAGGAGGGTAACCTGGTGCAGAGACAAGTCGTTGTGCCCACCCATAAGGGGAAACTACAACCCAATTGGTATGAACCATATTACATATATCAAAAGCTACTTCACATAGCCTACAAGCTCGAGGAGTTAGATGGTCGACACATTCCTAAAACTTGGAACTATGTTAATCTAAGATATTACAATAGTTAATTGTTAAAAAAGAGAGGTTCCAACCAATGTATGAATCTCTTTGATA
Organism: Vicia sativa; assembly: GCA_021764765.1. Taxonomy (NCBI): domain Eukaryota; kingdom Viridiplantae; phylum Streptophyta; class Magnoliopsida; order Fabales; family Fabaceae; genus Vicia; species Vicia sativa. The sequence continues at coordinate 178,879,505 of CM038795.1, forward strand.
AGCAATTGTTATGTGCAACAAGTTTATTTGCATCTACATTCGACTTAAATGTTCGAATTCAACATGAAGATCATTGTCGCCTTAAAAAGGAAATACAATTATTGGACTTCCACAGGAAAATCTTTCCCTCTCTAGGGGCATTATAAACATTGTTTATATGAGACACTTTCGTGTAGGTCACTCAACTAAAAGTTTTTCCCGAGGGACTAAAAAAATTCTCACTAGCTCAACTAAAAGTCTCACCATAGGGACTCAATTAAAATTCTCGGCACAAGGAGTCAACTAAAAGTCTATCTCAAAGGACACAACTAAAATTTTCTCATGAGTGACTCAACTAAAAGTCTCACTTGAGGGACTCAACTAAAAGTCTCTTCTAAGAGGCTTAACTAAAATTCTTGCCTGAGGGGCTCAACTGAAAATCTCACCTGAGGGACTTAACTAAAAGTCTCGCCATAAAGACTCAACTAAAAGTCTTTCCAGATGGACTCCTCTTAAGTCTTACCTAAGTTGCTCTATTTAAGGTTCCATCTGAACAATTCTAAACGAAAGAAAAAGAAACTAAATTACTTATCCATTTCCAAGTCCTCGTACTAGAGGGACTATGTATTGGTATATTAGTAAAGAGCCAACAAAGGTCAATGAGGAGGAAAATTATGTAACATCTCATCCACAACATCTCCTTAGTCATCTATCTCCTAGATCGATAGACCATTTATTGGATTTGACACTTTATGCTCAAATATGTCGCCTAATTCGTTGACAATTTGCTTAAAGTGTGTGAAAATAGGAAATGATATGTCACTGGTCCACAACGGCGTGGAAGAAGTGAGGGGGAAGTAAACCACAGTGATATGAATGATAAGGGATTAGTTACCCTACTCTGCACTCCTGGAAGTAGTTGTTACTTATTGGAAATATGAGATTTAGGTCTAGGAGTTTTTATAAATATCTCAATCCTAAAAGTGAAAATGAGACAATCTGGTTTTCACACAAATACAATACAGACAAAGTTTCCCACTTTCCTACTTGAGCTAAGTTAAATTCAATAAAAAAATTCAAAAGTCACCCTTAGTCACTATATATGGTCTTTTTACGATGAGAAATGATATATGGACATAAAAAACGTGGACACCGTATTGACACCCTAATTTTCTCTCTCTTTGTTTAACTGCTTTTTAAGTATACATAATTTTATAAGGCTCAAGAATACATTTATACACCAGAATTTACAAAGGACACCGTATGGTGTCCAAATATCAAATATCTTTTACAATGACGTCTTATACATTTTGTTCAAGTTCAAAGTCACACATTTTAAAAAAGCAATAATAAAATCAACGTGCTTGAGACGATATCGACACTTAGGAGGGGAGATCGATTAGAGGGAAGATCGATACTTAGGTCTGTTGGTGTTTTGGTGTGCGGGTGGGTAGGAGGGAAACATTCTTGTGTGGACTTGGCAGAAGTTTCTCCCCTGGTGGATTTAAGGGATGGCTATTTTACTGTGGGATAGACAACTCTCAAAACTGCTTCTAGTAAAGTGGTCAAACATGATAAAACGTGTTCTGAAAATCAACATGTTATTATACCATTTGCCTTTGACTCTTTTGGTTTCCTAGCATTAGATGCCGTTGATATTTTACAAAGAGTTCAAAGACTTATGAATAGCAATGTTGTATCTCCTATATCTATGGATGTAATGTTTAAGAAAATTAATTTTGTAATTCAGAAAAAATAGCAGCGCAGTTGATTATCCATTTGTCTTCTGTTTCTGTATAGACCACTTATTAAAATTAGAAATAATATTCATGACTATCCTACAACCAAAATATATGGTGAATTACTATGTTGGGTCTGGTTTATTTAAAGACAACGATGTTGTTTTGTTTACCAAACACATGAAACTTTTTATATTATTGCAATTGTTTGAACAACTTTGCTATTTATATGTCAAATGCTTACACCAAACATTGTTCACCGTATTTATATGGTGAACAGTATTTTTTTTATTTTAAAAGTATATATTTTAAAAATAAAAAAATGAACTGTGTTTGAACAGTGTCGTTGAATAGTGTTCGTGAGCAGTGTATGAATAATGACTTCTATTGATAAAATGAAGTTGGTTAATAAAATGCAAAATATTGGTTAATATAGTGATGAAGTTGGTTAATAAACATCCAGCTATTAAAAATAATTTTTAATAATAAAACAAAATTGGTTAATGAAATGTCAAAAGTTGGTTAATGAAGTTAGGAAGTTGGTTAATAGACTGCCCAAATTTTAAATAATTATGAAGTTAGTTAATGAAATATAAAAAGTTGGTTAATAAAGTTATGAAGTTGGTTAATCAGTTACTTTTGTTTTTGTACTCCACCAATCTAAAAAAAAATTAAAAAAAGTTAAAAAAATATTTTTTTTTTAAATTATATTATTTATAATATTTCACTGTTAACTGTATAAATGAACAGTGAAATACTGTGTAGGTGTAGGAAATGGGATAAGAATAACATTTCTCTTGTTTGAATATCAACAAAAAATATTAGAATTGATTATTGAGTAGAGAAATGATAAGTGTACACCATTTTATTACACCACACCGTATTTACATACAAATATTCTACTAATTTCAATTTTTTAATAATTTATTTTGCTTTGAAATTTGTGCAACAACATCTTCTTTTGTTAAAATTCTGGGTGTAATATACGGTGTATGTAAAAGAAGTGTAAAGATAGCATAACTGTATTGAGTAATGTTATTCATACACCAAAATCCTACACCAATACTTACATCAAATACTATTCATCGTATTTATACAGTGAATAGTGTTTTTTTAATAAAAAAATATTTATGAACAGTAATATATTATTATAATAATTTTTTTATAAAAAATTTATAGTTTTTAATAGTAAAATAAAATTGGTTAATGAAATATAAAAAATTGGTTAATGAAATGATGAAGTTGGTTAATAAATGATTAAATATTAAAAATAATTTAGTAGCACTTCTATCAGAAGTTATTTTGGTGCTTCTATCAGAGGTTGCTTTGGTGCTTATATCAGAGGTTACGTTAGCATGTTTCCTTCAGAAGTTGATTTCACGTGCTTGACCAGAAGTTCTATTTTTCATTAGAACTTCTAATACTCCATGATCTTCTGTAAGTCTTGTTAAACACATCTTCCATCAGGGATCGCTTCTATCAGAGTTTGTATTTCAATCTTCATTCAGAAGTTTTCTTTACAGCGTGGGTGTTCCAGAAGTGCTTCCTTAGAACTTCTAAATTCATCTTCTGCTCAATATAGTATAATATTCCATTTTAAGCGCTTGCGTCAGAACAATTTTTTATTAACCAACTTCATCATTTCATTAACTAATTTTTTATATTTCATTAACCAATTTTATTTTACTATTAAAAAAAATATAAATTTTTTATTAAAAAATATATTATTATAATAATATATTACTGTTCATAAATATATTTTTTATTAAAAAATACTATTCACCATATAAATACGATAAATTATATTTGATGTAAATATTGATATAGAATTTTGGTGTACGAATAGCATTCCTCTTGATTATTATTTCACTTATAATTGCATAAGAACAAATTTCATGTCTTTAAATTTCTCTAACCACTCTTTCACGTGAGCATTTATTATTTGTTTTTACTTTTGTATTACTGAGCACAACTTCAATACACAGTGAAATTCAACCTCTTGATCAATGTGACACTGCTTCCATTTTTCTTGAAGAATTCAACCAGTGCATGATACAAATTTTTCAAGCAAAACACCAAAATCAACCTCTAAGAAAACTGCATCTACAATTAAAGTGAAAGAAAATTACCAATTAATTGGAAAGATAATGAAAAAATTAAGTTAAGAAAGTAGGAAGCATGTACAAACAGTTATTGTCTAATAATCTCAAAATAACCTAAAAAGAAAAACTCAAAAAAATTCTTACACATATTTTTTTTTAATGACAAGTGTTATTTTTTTTAAGCCAAATTTGCCAATTGTTAAAAATTATTAATATTGAAACGGTTAATAAAATATTAACTTCATTTATTTTTTTTTGTTAAATAACCTTTTATTTATGTATTTATTTATATTGTATATTTTAATTCATTTTAAAAATGATAAATTGTTATTTGTCAATTTCATCTCATCAATTGATTAAATTTAAAAAATTTAATAAATTAAAAAAAATTATAATATTTTAATATGAGTTAACTAATATCAAATTTATACGTAACACAAATATTTTTTATTTTATAATTAGATAAACTTGTGATTTTTTTAATAAAAAAATAGAGATATGATTATAGGTGCTAAGGGCTCTTGAATTTGGAAAAAAAAATGAAAGCCATTTGTTTCAGTTTTTATTATAAAATAATGTTTATAGTATAGTAATATATTTTGTTAAAAAACATTTATAAATTTATAAAAAGAGAATTAAAATTAAAATTTAATTAAAATAGTTATTTTAAAATATTACTATAGATATTTTATCCTTTTTTATAATTTTATTTTTGAATATCGAAATTTTTTTAAATTATTTATATTAAAAGTTATTTCAAATAACTTTTTATAAAAAATCATTTTACAATATATTTTTTTGAAAAAAAATTAATTTTAATTTTGTTTTGATTTTTAATAATGTGTATTTATATTATAGGATGTTAAAATTAGTCTTTTAATTTATAAAAATGAAGTTAACTTTTTTAATATTTTAAAAAGTACTTTTATAAAAATTATTTAAAAAAAATATTTGTTTAAAGATAAAACAAAGAGAAACCCAAAAGAGATACTATTAAAATCAACTGCAAACCTCTCATCTACACATTCTTTGTTCTAACGAGTTAGGTGAAATGTATCAATGATTTTAATATTACTAATACTATGTCAAGTTTAAAATTCAACTCATGAAATTCATACGGACCAACATGCGAAAAGCAGATATCACAATCAACCTTTTTTTTTAATATTATTTGTCTTTGATATTTTTAATTTTTAACATAAAACAATTGATCTTATATGAAAATTCAAAAATTATGAATAACAATTCATAATTTTAAAATGATCAATTTTATGATAAAAAATAGTTGTATAATTTATCATTTGTTTGCCTTTTTTAAAATAAAATTTATTATACCGGAATAAAAAAATGAATACAAAGTCATAATAAAGAAAAGTGATCACTAAATTAAGCATGAAAGATAGATGGATTAGTACTTATACAACTTATATTTTATTTGAAAGTAATTTATAAAACAGCTTAGTAATAAACACTTAAAACTAGTACTATTTGCTCATTTTGAAGAGTTTCATTCGTTAGGAAAATCCCATAACAAACAACTTAGTCATATAAACAGTATATTAATAAATCATGTCAATAAGACCTAGATTATTTTTCAATCACATATGTGATATGCCCTTGAAAATATCCCAAGAACATTAATCAGCAGAAAGATAAACTTATAGCCTAACCACTATTGTTCTAAACCAATTTTTTCTACAATTTTTTTTTCCTCCAATACAAATTTCTGTCTCTTCCACAAAATTTGAAGTCTTTTTTCTTGTTTGCTTATGAACTAGGCATAGGTCTCCAAACTTGTAAATCCATTTTCCAGTCCTTTCTGCTTGATCTACTTCTGATCCTGGACTAGCTTTTTCAAAATTTATTCTGCATTTAACTGAGAATCCAAGGTCTTGTTGTTTTGGAGTAGTGTCTGCATTATGAAACAATAAGATTATAATCTAACCATTCTATAAGGCAACAGTTTCATTACGTGCATGTTTGGATTGACAGTGAGTTTCGAGGTAACATATGTGATTCTGTCATCATACTAACTGTCAATATAAGAATCATGAAAAGTTACAAACCTCTTGTTATGCCCGATTCCGGAGATGGAAGTCTTGTTAACAGTTTCTGGCACATGGTAGTTCCCTGAAAGTCTAGGAAAGAATAGTCTATAAACTGTGATCTCGCGAAATTCGTCATCTGCTTGAAACCAAAAGAATTGGTCCATGTTTCTAGTACACCAGGAACAGCTGGTAACACTAGTCTCTCCACTCCCAGATGCTTTAGCTTCTGATGCAAGAAAAGTATTCAAGTGAGAAATTTGATGTTAAACTTGGAAATATAGGCAGAACTTAATTAGCACATTATCGTAAATGACACGTTTTGTACGATTTTTATGTTACCTTTTCAAGCTCGTCCATTAAAACACGACACATTCCAAGTCGTCTATACTGAAATCTGGTACCGACTAGAGGAACTTCAGCTATCTTGTCTCCAAATATCCTAAAAAATGATATGCCGAGTTAATGAAATGCAATCGCAAAATCATGCAAAACCTACACTACTTGATTTGATTCTAAATAGTAGCGGATCCTATACTAACCTTATAGTTGCCACACTGATTAGTTCTTCATTCCTCTCTAGAAGTACGGTATAGAAACCCTGGAAGTTTAATCGGTTGAGCTCCGACCTGAAAGGTTCCAAAATACATATATAAGGCACTGGCTTGATGCAAATATAGCAATAATGTAGCACAAATTTGAGATGAAATATCGTGTTCATGAACAATGTATACCTGTGAACAAATCCATTAGTGAATGAAAAAACTCAGGTCTACATGATCCACACATTTTAAATGAAACAAATACCGTATAGTGATGTTTTTGCATGCCATCTTGTTTGATAAAAGAGTTACAACTTACAAAACATATGCTCAATCCGTTAGAATCGTTTTTCTGAATCGAATAACCAAAATCGTAACGATATATTTCACAAGAGCTAAACTACTTCGTATATTCTTCAAAAACATTGGCTCAGTATTTGGGTTGCCATCCATATAGGCATAGATTTTTCGCAATAAGCTGGAAGAGAAGAAATTTTTAGTGAAAAAGAAGGAAACTTTTTAATTAGTATCTTCCAATAAATGTCTATAGACGCGCACGCGACGCATCAACTCAATCATGCATGATAAACGTAAAACTACAAACTTCGCACTAACTACATATACAATAAAAAAGAGTTATAAATTCTAACATATCTATCTATGAATTTTATAATGAATATCCATTTTCCACAGCGATAGATATGTTAGAATCTATGCAGGTCTTTTTCTGGTTCAACTTTGTGTGATACAAACATAGAATGCAAAGAATCCTAATAAAAGGTTATGAACATGAATTGGTGGATAAGAATATCTGACCTTTGGTTAAATATAACGTCTTCCACGATATCTCTGCTAGAGAAGGGGTTAGGTAAGGGTTCAAAACATTCATGCATCACCGAAAGTGCAACGCTTAGTTTGCTGTAACTTTCTGCCACTAGATCATTTTCAGTACTGCCAACACCACAACTCTCAGAGTTGACACACTTCACCAATGTCCAAGTTAGGTTGTCCTCGCCTACCAAAACCGGCTTTCCCAATAGAGTTTGGAGTCCTATGTAGACCTGCAAAAGTGCATACACGTAAATGTAATGAATAGCCATTTTCATGAAACTTGACTCTAGCAGTATATAGAAAGAGCTCAATGTCGAACTAGAAAGTATTAAGAGATATGGAACACTTGATGTGGATTTAACTTACCCTTTCACACTCTTCTCCGCAGAACCAGTTTTTCATATATCCTCTGGAGTTATCTTTTGCTCTATTTCTGAGGCACTCAACATGATCTACAGAGTTGAAGAAAATTTCAGTTGGTCAACATATATAGTTATGCACACACAAATAAAAAGACATTCACAAGGGAATGGGTGAAATATTGAAGCAAATCTATATTTATCAGCTTACATTTATATTCACACTGAATGCAAGTAAGAAACTGTTGATCCTTTGCCTCTTCAATTTTGTTTTGGCCGCAAATCCCGCAACGGCATGATGGACAAAACCAATCACCATCAGGGATGCCCTACACATGCAGAATGAAACTAGTTAGTTAATACGGCATTAAAGTACTGAATCGAAGGAGTGTTACATCATGGACACAAAAAGGAAAGGAAATATAGCAACATGATAGAACTTAATAAGCCATGATTGAAAAGGAAACTGGTTAATAATCTACCTCCAAATTAAGACACTTCTTATGAAACGACGATGGACATTGGTCGCATAAAATAAGTTCACCACCATAGTTACAAACAGAACAAATGTTGTCATTTTCGCCTTCAAACGGATTTTTGCATGGTTTCTCTTTGGCTTCCCTTGACCTGTGATCATGCATTACTTCCCTCATGCAATCTAACAGTGACCTACCATCCTTCAGAAAGATACATGCCGAAGGCCTGCAGTTACTGCTTCCACCAGCATGGTTTGCAAAGCCGCTGAGTCCAAATACATTCTGACAACATGAACATTTAATTCCTTCTAGAGTAATCCTTCCCTCAAATGTAGGTGAGTTTCTGCATTCTGTTTCCCAATAATAGACCTTGTATCTTGGCAACACAATGTTGCAACCTATTAACCAAGACACAATATTTTGAGGCTTTTGATGTGACAAACCGAAAACCTTCTGCACCCTTTTGCTTGATCTTAGGACCCGGGTAAGTTCTTCCTCCTCTTGATCCTCCTCTTGGTCCTTTGAAGTACTTGCGCCTTTACGGTTAGGTACTTCCTTCTCTAGATTCTTTTGTGCACTACTCTTCTTTGAAATCCTTGCGCCTTTACGGTTTCTCTTTGCAGTTTGTGATGAATCATCTATAGTTTGTAATTCAGGCTCTTCTTGAAGCAATTGGAACACACTCGGCAATAGAGCATCACCATCAACATGATCTGAATCAGTCCATTCAGGAATTTTTTCTTTAATGTACAGCCTGCATGCACCTCGAAGTGTGCGTAAACATTGATTTTGTGGAGACTTGTACAAAGTTGCCTTCCTTCTTCCAGTTGGGTAGTCAAAGATCCATCCTTCTGCTAACAGATGTTTTTTCGCCTTCGATTTCCACTCTCTCTTCTCAGCCGAGTTTCTCTCTAATGTGTACAAGTAATATTTCACGACGGCTAGAGGACAGAATTCTGGTTCAAGTTGACCTTTAACTGGAGAAAGCTCCTCTGTTGGAGGACAAACATCTAAATCACGGTTCATTCGGGGCGGATCAGAGCGCCGATGTGAAAGATTTCTGTCAATCTGGGGCAGCACAGAGTTCATGTTGGGATCCTCTTGCAAAACTTTAGTAACTAGAAAAATCGAAGTGTAACACTTCTTGTCACGCTTATCCGGTGAAATGTACCGGTATCGTCTATGTTGATGACAATTGTCTTCGGTCCACTCAATTGTCCAACCAAGAAATGCAAGATGTTTCCTTACTTTCGTCTTCAAAGTTTCCCGAACCGTCTTGCTCCTACATCCAACTGCATACTCATGAACAACTTCAGGACAGAATTCAACTTCAGACAGCCTCAGAGGTTGCCAAATTATAGACCTAGAACGTCTCCGTTGTCGATTCTTATCTGATTCGAAATCTTCATGTAAAATAATTTGCTTCTCACAGTCTCCATCCGCCAAAGGAATGGCTCTAGTCTTGCCACAGTTTTGATCTGTATCCAACAAGTTTGAAGAATCACCATTTTCCTTAGGCCTATCAGATGTTCCAACTTCAGAACCAGACGCATTACCATGATTAGCTTCAATGTGAACACTATCAGTTGGTTCAGATGACCCTCCTTCGAGTAAATTCTTCGGAAGGTTCAAGACGGGGCGAACCTCGTTAAGCGTGATGGTATAGTACTCACCAATCACCTCCACAACAAGGTCTCTCCACAATTCCTTCACATCACAAGTCCATTCTCCAATGGTTTCAGCATAATCCTTTCTCATCCTAACATCATACCAAATCTGTTTAACCGAGATTGCAACATAGGATACCCTCTCACACTCCTCAAACAACTCAAGAAACACCCATTTCCCTCTTGGTAACCAATTCTCAGTTGATTCATCCCAATCCTGAGTGATTCTCAATTGCTTAACTCCAACCTTCATTTCATCACCTAAATCAGGGAAAAATATACTCCTCTCCTCCATTCCATTACAGTGATCGAATATCACGCCTTCCCACCAAGCATCCTGATAACTCACATCAACACAAAATCCAAATGGAAGATCCATTCTCTCTAACTCAATCGGAGGCGGGAGCGGCCTAATCAGTCCACGTCTGTAACCACATTCTGAAGCAGAAGCAGAATCAACTACACCATCCAAAACACTAGAAACACTCACAACATCAACAATGTAATCCGATTCATCGTCATTCAGAATATTGTCATATTTAACATAACGCTTAGTCCTTGCACGGCGGATAATCTTCCCCGGATGCCATGATCCCAGAAAACCATCTTCCAAACTCCTCAGCTGAAAAAAACAATAAAGAAACAATTTTTTTAGAACAAAACCCTTGAACTGCAAATTTCAGATTAAGGAATCACATTCACGACAACATGCAGATTTTCACTGAAGAAAACATCAATAAAAAAGGAAATAACATTGAGTCCACATTATATTACTATAAACAGTATCTCATCTCATTCCTAATTCATCACTTGCATGAAATCCAAACATAGCTCAAAACAAGAAAACACAGAGATGAATGGTAATTCAATTATGGAAAAAAAGAATCAGAAATGTCAAATCAAAATCATAAATCAAGAACAGAAAATCAAAGATTCATAAACAGAAAAAAACTAGATTCTGATTCTGATATAACAGAATTACAACAGTCATGTAAAGAAAACCCCAAAAAACCCTAAAAAAACACCAAACCGCAAAACCTAATACAAAATCAACAACCCAGAAACCATAAACAAAAAAAATCAAATCTTTATACAAAAAAACAGAAATCAGAATCATATAACATCATCATTACCTCAACTTTTTCATTCACCAAAAGCTTTGTTTTCAACGACCCTCTTTTCCGTTTCCGATTTGCAACACTCGTATCGCCGTCAACCTCCATTGAAGACTGACGCAAGAAAAACTCAGAGCCAGCGATATCAATACAGGGAGGGAATGCGGAATTCACGTATCTTAATTCAAGAATTCAAGAGAACGATTCATAGACAAAGAAAACAAACGAAACGACGCAATGAAGAAGCAAACGTTAAAGCGATCGAAAACCCAAATCTCCTGTCTCTGTTTTTATGTTTTTATGTGTGTCTGAGTTCAGTTCTGTTGTATCAGTGTTGTTATAGTTTTGATTACTTCAAAAATATAATAAATAAAATAAAAATAAAATATTATATTTAATATTTGTCTTCTTTATTCCTATTGGTCCACGTATGAAAACCATGCACGTTACTCATGCGGTTTGAAGGTGTTGTTTACTTACCGTGGTCCTTTCCTCATGCTATTTTTGTTTCTTTTAAGAGGTTAATTTGACGAATAGGAGTTTTCATAGAGTGTGGTCCAGTGTGCGAGGGTGCATCGTGTGGGCGCGCGCCGTTTTGGGTCTGTGGTGTGGACCCTACTATAAACTTTAACGTACTGTTGAGATTTAAGGAAAAGATTTTATTTTATTTTATTTTGTTGAGAATTTGTGATGAAATATTTAATGGAAAAATAGGATGAAATTAATTTCAGTATTTATAGTAAATGCTGCGAAAAAAGAGGATTGGAAAGTAGGAAAATTGATTAGGTTGTAACGTTTATATGAATATTCATGCTTAATATAAGGAAACAGTGACACATAATATTTTATTTAATTTCAGATTTTTTTTAAATATTTTTTGACAGATGTAATAAATGTTGGTCTACAGAATTAATGAAAAAGAGATTTACATGTACTTTTTATTAATAAGTTTCATAAATTTGATTTAATGAGTGTTGAAATATTATTTTTGGCTTTAAGTAAATATGTAAATGTAAATATTGTGTTTCTTTATCCAAAAGACTAGATAAATATTGTTTTTTCTTATAAAAATATATATTGTTTTTTACCAACATAAATGAATGACTAAATATAGATGGTATAATACTTTTTTTAGATTAATGTACCATTCGTCACTACCATATAAAACCAAATGCTCACCTCAAAAAACACAGATTTCATTTTTCTTTTTGACGTTTGAATAAAATAACTCAATAAATCAGATTATTTGTATGTGATCTTTTAATTAAAGTATGTTGATTTTTTTATTTTAATTTTTTTAAATTTGCTGATCAATCTTTAAATATGAAACACAAAACCTGTTTTTTTTAAGAGACTAGCTGAATATTAGCCATAGTTTTTTTTTTTCCATATTAATTGAACATAGAGCGTTAACTTGCTAAGTGAAGATACAAAAAAAAAGAAGAAGCAAGATAATTATAAAAAAAAAGAGTTTAGCGAGATTAATTTTATATAAAACATCAATAAATTTGTATTATCCATTCAAAAAGAAGTGAGATTAATTTTATATAAAACAATAATAAATTTGTATTATCCATTCAAAAAGAAAAGAAATTAATTATAATATATTATCGGTGTAAAATAATTTTATACAACCATCTAATTAGAATAAATGATTTTGACACATGAAAAGAGAGAAAAATATGAAAGAAATAGTTATTAATATAGTTTACCAACTGATCGTACCTGATCAGAATGTGTCTTGTCCCAATCTGCAACGGTGGTCCAAAGTGAAAGAGGGGTACCTGCAAGATACTCTGATGCCAAAGTAGAGGCAGAGAGAGAGAGCAAGCAAGTGAGAAGATAGTAGAGAATGAGATACCTGACCCTCTCAAGTGAGAGGGTATTTATAGCCCCCAGCGTTGGGCCAAGATCCGATTAGTGGGCAGAAATCCAAGCCCACTAGCGGATTGCTAGGGCTTGCGTGTGCATGGAGGCCAGCACGTGGCCTCCGCCCTAGATTGTCGCCCGAGATATTCGGGTTTGTTGCGAAGCTCCTGGGAGACGTGTGACGGTTGAGGGGACCCAGTAAATGGACCCGAGATTATCGGGGGGCACGTGGCAGTCAAAGACCGTTGCCGTTGGCCACGTGGCCCTCGCGTGGACGCTCTAGGTTATTTCCCAAGGGCAATTGGGCCTAAAATCTATTGGGCCTGGAATGTGGGCCAGTCCAGAACAGGAGCCCCCCAAGTCTTTGCTCTAGTAGAGTAATGACTTTGAACTGAGCAGATCCTCGACGACGTTAGAGACGACCTTTGTCCGGATGTGAAACGGGCAGAAGCCCGAAGATGCTGTAAACGCTTGGCGAGCATATTTCGGGTTGTTATACTCGGGGAGGTCCGCGTGGGAACGTCGTGGAGCGAAGCTAACTTTGCCAGATTGCCCGGCCCTCGGGGAGAAGCTCATAGGTCAGGCGTCGTGTCAGTTTGATGCCACTTGTCATCTTGAGATGGGACTTTTGGCGCCTAAAAGGTGTGACCTTTCGTATGCCCTTGGATTTTGGTTATGAAAAGGGCCTTTTAGGGTTTCATTTGTTTATTCTTCTCTAATTTTCTGACCCAAAAGCTCTTAAACACAGAGTCTTCAACAACCTCCTATTTCAAACTCTCAACATGTCTTCGACTCCAAAAGCAGGTAAACATCCCTAATTCTTTGGTAATCTCCTTTTAATTCATGCTTTAGGACGAATTTAGGGTTTATTTTTTATGAATATCGCAGGGAGATACTTGCATTTAGCGGGGAGAAAGTTGAATATCGCGGGGAGAAACTTGCACATAGCGGGCAAAAATTAGGATGAGACGGGTAGAAGCTTGAGTAGGACGGGCAGAGACTTGAATACCACGACCAAAATCGTGAATCTCGCGGGGAGATCGTTGCTGCGCATTGCGGGGAATCCTATTGGTTTTGCGGGGAGATTTCAATGATTAGTTGATAAGTTTGAGTCCGTTGTAGGGAATTAATCCGCGCGAGGTTCTCGAGAGAGAGGGCCATATCTGATCGCTGTTGCTCGTGCTTTCGGGCCCCTCGCCGTGTCGCTTGAGTCGTGGTGGAGGGGTGGATTTGATATCCTCGAATTCACTTTTCTTTCGCTGCTTTTCAGGTGCCGGGGATCAGGTTTGCGGTGGCGACGAGGGGACAAGCGGACCTCGCCGAATAAGATTGGCGGCGGACCTCTCCTGGGTCACGCCCGAGCCCAGGGACTTTTGTTCAGATTTCTCCACTGATTCCTCCAGCGCGTTCAATCAAATAGAAGATTTGGACGAGGGACTCGAGCCTTCTTGGGTCGTGCAAATCCCCGGGCCCAGAAGGAGAATCTGCTCGTCATACTCCTCGATGAGATTCCCCATGTACGAGTTCGCATTCTGGGAGGCGGGCTTTCGCATGCCTTTTACTGGTTTTCAGACGGGGGGTCTTCACATGGCTGGATCTCGCCCCCTCACAACTCCATCCAAATGCTCTGGCCTTCATGCGGGCGTTTGAGATCGTGTGTCGTTACCTAGACATAGGCGCCACTCTTCCTCTCTTCTTCCGTATCTTCCATCTACAGCGACAGATGGTCGGGGATAAGTGCGCCTGGGTCTCGTTCAAATAGTCGGGCAAACTCTTCAGGCCGTACCTAGACTCTGTCCGGGATTTTAAGAAAAGGTTCTATGTGATAAAGCCCGTCACAAGAGAGGCCGAGGATACCCTATTCGAGCGGACCGCGGTGGTCAACGAGGATGGAAAGGAGGTGGATAGGATATGGGCGAAGTTTCCCCTTGAATGGGATAAGAAACATTATGAGCGGGGGCCGGATTTCTATTCCGTGAAGCCCGAGAAGATGGATAGGGACGACCAACTCTCCTACGAGAGGTTGAAGAATTTTGTGAAGAGCTTCAGGCCGGCCATCTGTGTTGACCGGGAAGGGAATGTGCTCCTCGACTCCAGCGGGGAAATCGAGATAGCCCGACGATACATCAATACCAAGGCCCTCCTCGACTGCGAGTCCGACGAGGACGCGCTGAGGCTTTTATGTATTTATTTGGAAATGTATAAGGGGAGATGCCCGTGAATTGGCGTGTGCTAACGTTTTCTCTTCGTTTGTTTTGCAGATAAAATGGCGGCCATGGAGGAGCGTATGCTCAAGCTAAGGCCCAAGGGTGCCCGTGTGACCGCCAAGGACCGAGTTGTTGACCTTCAACGGCAGGCACGTGAGGATGCGCAGCCCGCCATCAACACCCCTTCCCCAACTTCATCCCCCGACCAACCACTCAAGAGGCGGAGAGCTGAGCGTACCGAGCAGGGGGAGCCGGGAACCTCGGTATCAACCGGGGATGCCTTCGTGTTGCCTCCGTGCTTCGCTCAGAGGCAACTTTTTGAGGGGAAACCCCCGGTGGTCCAGGCGACGGAGAGGAAGATGATTTTGGGGCTCGACCCGAAGGTACGGGAAGAGGGCTTGAATGCTGATGTGTCCGCGGTCATCCGGCTGCTCGAGACCTCGTTGACTCTCAACGACGAGATAGTCAACGCCCGCGCTCAAGCCTCCAAAGCCAACGATCGGGCTGCTGCCCTGGAGCTGGATAATATGGCGCAATGGAATGAATTGCAGAAGCTCCGGGGTCAGGAGGCCAGGTATGAGGCAATGGCGGCGGAGCTAAGGGAGATGACGGGAAAGTACGAGCCGCTGGTCGAGGAGAAGAAAAAGCTGGAGGCCGAGGTCGAATTGCTGAGGGAGCGAATGGCTCCTACTGAGGACGAATCTGCCGAAGAGCAGGCGTTGCTTTCTCGGGCGGATTTGATTGCCCGGGTGAGGATCCTCGAGGAGGATACCGTGGAAGCGCTATCATTCGGCTTCGATCGGGCTATCCAGCAGGTGCGGGTAGTAAACCCCGGGGTGGAGCTGGTGACTTCTGGGATCGGCCCCTTCCACGGTTCCACCGCGTGGTCGATGGGGAGGTCGTGGCTCCTGACGAATGATTTTTTATTTGCTTGGAATTGTTTGGGCCTGCGAGCCTGTTATCTCTGGCCTGCGTGTCCCTTGTTTTTAATGTTTGTACACTGGGCTGGTGCCCGTCTTTTTGGATTTGTAATTTGGGTCTAGTGCCCGTGGATATTTTGCTGGCCTTTGTCGGCCATTATTTACAAATGCTTTGATACTTGTGTTGTTTATTTATTGTTATGTTCGTTTATAGAAATGCTCGACCTTGTCGTTCCTAGCTTGTGTGCTAGGTTTGGGGGCTCGAGGGCCCCCGGGCGAGGATGTGGTCGTGTTTAGAGACCACATACTCGGGGCGTGGACCGTCTGTTGCGAGCCAGACATCCTGCCGAAGGTGCATGTAAAAAAAACCCGCGGACCTCGATCGAGGGTTCCGCATCGAACGGGGTTGTCATTTATCGTAGATGAGTAGGTCCCCGTTTTTTAGTGGCTTGGGGCGCGTACGAGCACCATTCCGCGAACCAAGGCTGAGCCAAATCTCCGTGGAGGGGTTTGAGGGCCACCAGACGTTGAGCACGTGGCCGTTCTAGCTCACCGACATCGCTTGAGCTTTGAAGATTCCAAGGTCGAGGAGTTGTACCATTTAGATTTTCAAGGTAATAAGCTCCTGCCTGCCTTTGCTCGGACGCCGACGACCCTTCCCATGGCGCCAGCTTCCTCTCGAGATTCCTTTGATTCTCGCGGAGGACCAGTGCCGACTTCAATTGCGCTGATGACCTTTTGGTCGCGGGCGTGATCTGTTGTTTCGCACGCTTCGTAACGCTTGATCTCGCCGACCAAATCTAACTCTTCGCAGTTCTCGTTAGTTTTCCTCTGGGGAAATTGACGCCTTGACGGCCTCGATCTCGACGGTACGACCGCCTCGTGATATTAGCCGAAACGGGGATTCTCCCGTGGTTGAATGGGGAGTTGTTCGGTATGCCCATAGCACGCTATTCAGTTCTTCCACCCACCTGCTTTTGGCTTCCCCGAGTCTCCGCCTGAGTCCTCGTAGCAAGACCCTATTCGCGCCTCTGCTAGGCCGTTGGTCTGAGGATGCTCGACAGATGTGAAGTGGTGCTTGGTGCCCAGCCGTGCTACGAAATTGCGGAAGTTCTGATCGGTGAATTGCGTCCCATTGTCCGTGACAAGGGCCCGTGGAATATCGAAGCGGGCAAGGACGTTTCGTTTATAAAAATGAAGGATGTTGAAGGAGGTGATTTTGGCAAGTGCCTCGGCCTCTATCCATTTCGTGAAGTAGTCTACGGCCACTATGAGGTACTTGTTTTGGTAAGAGCCTTGCGTGAAAGGACCGAGTATATTCATTCCCCACCAGTTGAAGGGCCACGGGGATGTGAGCGCCGTGAGCTCGTGAGGTGGTGCGATGTGCATGTCGGCATGGCGTTGGCATTTGTCGCATTTTTTGACGTGTTCCTTGGCGTCCCTTTGGATGGTGGGCCAATAATAGACGACGCAATGCTATGGCAAGAGACCGCCTCCTGTGTGTCGAAAGCTAATCCTTCGTGGATTTCATGAAGGACGCCGACCACCCTGGACTCCTCGACGCACTTGAGGAGGGGAATGGAGAAGTCTCGCCGATATAAACGCTGCTCGAGGACGACGTAAGAGCATGCGCAGCGTTTGGTAGCGGCAGCCTCCAACTTGTCAGCGGGCAACTCCCCGCGAGTTAGATAGTTGAACACGGGGGTCATCCAGCAGTCTGCATCCCCGATCGCACTAATGTCGAGTGTCATCGTGGACCTTTTGATGCTCGGTTGGGTGAGTATCTCTTGTATTACGGACCGGTTCCCTCCCTTCTTCTTTGTGCTTGCGAGCTTGGACAAGATGTCTGCCCGGGTGTTCTGTTCACGGGGGACGTGCTTAATCTCTGCTCGGTCGAAGCCCTTTAGTTTGTCTTTTACAAGGTGAAGGTATTCGA
Organism: Vicia sativa; assembly: GCA_021764765.1. NCBI lineage: Eukaryota > Viridiplantae > Streptophyta > Magnoliopsida > Fabales > Fabaceae > Vicia > Vicia sativa. The sequence continues at coordinate 178,897,292 of CM038795.1, forward strand.
TGAGGCTGTCGTTTTTAGCCTGGTAATCTCCAAGGACTCGATGTGACGAGGGAATCGTGAATATTTGGATGTCCCGAGCGCTTATGTCCTCGGCCGAAGCCCTACGAGCAAAGGTTCATACCTCGATTGTTGACGGAAGGCCGAGTTAACGAATGCTCGATAACGAGGCCGCTTCGCTGAGGAGGACGCCGCGCCACTCCCGCTGAACTTGAGGCCCGCCGACGCAGTGGTCCATCTGTTGCTCGCCCGAGGCGCTCGCCGGGCGGTCATTTCGGCGAGGAAGTCGGCGAGCGCTTTCAAGGCTTTTCGCCCTCATACTAAATGTCGAACTCGAAAGCTCGAGGACCACCTCAAGATTCGTCCGCCATATCCGGCGGGCGAGGAGTCGCTATGGGCGCCTGTGGCGCACGATGACATGGGCGAGGAAATAGTATCGCAATCTCCTAGCGGTGATGACGAGGGCGAAAGCGACCTTTTCAATTTGTCGATATCCTGCTCGGCCCTTAAGGGCTTTGCTCGTGAAGTAGACGTTTTGCCCGCCTTCGCTTCACGATGAGTACCGCGCCACCGCTTCATTGGATACGGCTAAGACAGATATAAGGTTTCCTGTGGCCGAGATAGCACCGTGGTTGCGAAGTGCCCGCTTGAGGTAATAAGAGCCGCACTCGCTCCACTCAAGTTCGCCCTTTCTCAACAATTTAAAAATAGGAGCGTCATGCCGATTGCTACGAACCGGATAAAGAAGTCGCATGCCGCTCAAGACTTGGATGGACTTAGACCGGGCCAAGGCTGGAGAATGCTCGACACTTGTCGGGGTTGGCCTCAATTCCTCGTTCTGTTAGATAGAAACCGAGGAACTTGCCGACCTTGACTCTGAACGTGCACTTCTCCGGGTTGAAGTGAATTCTGTGCTTTCGAGCTTGGTCGAAGACTTTCTTCAGACGTGAAGCGTGGTCGTCCTCGGATTGGGATCTCACGATCATGTCGTCCATGTACACCTCGAGCATGTCACCGATTTCGTTTTGAAATACTTTGTTCATCATTCGATGGTAGATTGCTCCGGCGTTCTTGAGTCCGAAGGGCATTACATTGTAGTAATAGTTGCCCGACTCTGTCATGAAGGCCGTGTAAGTCCTGTCGGCCATGTCCATGGGATCCGTCAGAACCGAGTAAGCATCCAAAAGAAAGCGCTTTATAGCGGCCGAGTTGTCACCGCCTATCAATATTAGGCAAAGGAAAAGCATCTTTGGGACATGTCCGGTTAAGATCAGTGTAGTCAACGCACATACGCCATTTTCCATTAGATTTTTTAACGAGTATAACGTTTGACAACCAAGTTGAATACTTGGCCTCGTAAATAAAATTTGCCTCAGGAGGTCTTTACGCTTTTTCGCAGCCTCCGCTCGGGAGATCGCCACGCCACGTTGTACTACGGCCCTAGCGGCCGGGTCTATGGCGAATGATGGCGTGCGATCTTAGGGTCGAGTCCGGCATTTCGCGGCTCGGCGAAGAGATCGCTCTCCCGGCAAGCTCGAGTTGCTTCTTTGCTGTGTCGGGAGGTTCGCCGATCTTGACGATTTTGGGTCTTCTCCGAGGGGACGAGCTCGAACTCGCCGTCTGGAATTGGGCGGAGTGGATATGCGCCCCCGCTGCCTGCCGACTTCGCCTTTTGCAACCGTGTCGAGGTCCACCGAGCCGACGCTGGGCTCGATCCGCGGTTTTGGGAGCTCGATCCGGGCTGTCCGACCCTTCCTTCTTGCTGGTGGCGTGTGCTGGGTCCACTGTGGTCATCCTCCGCCGCGCTGTGGCACCTCGCAGCTTTGATGTCGCCGCAGATGGTAGCGACGCATCCCTGTTTGGTGTAGAACTTGAGCTTTAGATGGACGTTCGAAGGAACTGCTGTGAGTTCGGCCAGCGTAGTCCTACCCAAGATGGCGTTGTATAGGGAATGGCAGTCGATCACCAGAAAATGGACTTTGACCTGTCGCGAAGCAACGTCCTCGCTGAATGTGACGAGGAGCTCGACGTATCCCCAGGGTCGAGACGTGGAGCCGTTGAATCCCTGAAGGTCGGATCATACGTACGGTGATAAGTGAGATTCATCGAGTTGGAGCATCCGGAACAAGTGGGTGTACATGACGTCGACTGAGCTGCCCTCATCGACTAGGATCCTGTGGACTTCGAAGTTGGCCATTCTTGCTTTGATAAGGAGGGGAATATGGGCGTTTGGTGCTCCTCCGGGAAGTTCTTCCAAGTAGAAAGTGATTGGTTCAGATTTGCCGCAGAACTATTCGAGCGACACCTCATTGACTGGGGCCTTGTCGATCAGCTCATCGAACTTTCTCTTGGCCGAGTTAATGGACAACAAGGCCGCCACCGCCGGAGATGACCATGGCCGAGGGAATTCTTCCCATTGGATGTGGGTGAACATAGGGCTCTGAAAATCTTCGGGCCTAGTCACCGAGTATGCTATTTGATAGGGGCCGGAGTCCCCTTGTGGTCGACCCTCGTCCTCGGCTTCTTTGGTCTCTCGGGCATTTCGTGATGCTTCGGACTTGTATTGCCCGAGTCTTCCGCCTTTGATGAGTGTTTAGATCGCGTCCTTGAGGTGGACGCAATCTTCGATCAGATGGCCGTGACTTCGGTGATATTGGCAATACTTTGTTCCGTCGCGCCGGTTTTGCAGGAGTGGGTTTCGGCCCCGACCCTCCGCCTTGAACTCGTAGCCGAGCATTCTCGCTAAGATTCGCCTGGAAGCGGTCTGGTGTGTAGTCAGAAACACGGCGGGCCTCGCTGATCGCGGGGTTCCCGGCCTATCCTCGCTTTCATCGTGGCGAGACGAGCCTCGCCCGTCGCCGGTTATCTTGGTGCTCAGGAATTTCGAGCCTCGACTCGAGTCCGCGCGTTGGCGGCTTCCTTTCCTCGGTGATATAGGCGCAAGCTTTGTCAAGGAGAGCGTCGAAGGTGGCCGGGGGCTCGATGCCGACGACTTTCCTGAAATCTGTGCCGGGGAGGAGTCCTCGTTCCAGCAAGTACCGCTTCATTTGATCATCGCAGGGAACTTGTATGGCTTCCCTGTTGAAGCGATCAATGTATTCTCGGAGAGTCTCGTTGCTTTTTTGAATGATAGCCTCAAGGGAGGCCTCGGTCTTCGGATGCCTGCGGGAGGCTGTGGAATGTGCTTGTGAACTGGGCCTTGAGTTCTCTCCAGGAGTGTATGGACCCTGGGGGCAAGCTCTTGTACCAGTCCATTGCTGTCTTCCTGAGGGTGGTGGGGAACAGCCTGCACTTGATTGGTCCTCCGACGTTGAGGTATTGGAGCATGGCCTCGAAACCGTCGATGTGGTCGATGGGGTCATCCACTCCATCATAGCTGGCGAGCTGGGGTGGTTTCTCCATTCCCCGAGGAATTGGGGCATTCATGATGCTGGCGGACAGAGGACCGCGGGGGTCATCCTCGTCACTCCGGTGGGGGGAGCGCGAGCGAGAGCGGCGCTGAGTTCTGGTGTGAGTACGCCTGCCCTTGGTTCTTCTTGATTCATTGGCTCCCCGGCCATGTCGGGGAGGTGATTGAGGTTGTTCCTGGTCTCGTCGCTCGGTCACGGGTCCCCTTCCCCGGGAGCGGCATGTCGGGCTACGAGAGTCATCTCTCTTGTTTCTCCGCGGGAGAGTTCGAGAGCGATGTCATCGGGGTGATGGTGACCACGAGTCCGGTCGTCGATGTCTCCGCGGTGATCGGCGGGAAGCTTCGAGAACGTGGAGACGTTCTCCCTGGGTGAAGAGCAGAAGATTGGTGTTATTGATGGCCGCGAAGAGGGCTGTGACCGTGGGATCGGCGTCGGGAGGCGGCTGTACTGCCTCTTGAAAGACTGCGGGTTCAGTTGTCCGACGGCGATTTGATTCAGCTCTGGGCTAGCCTCCTCGATAGGATCCAGTCGAGGAGGAGGCAGTGTGCCCATCTCGAGGATCTCCGCTCGGGAAAACGGTGTCGTTTTGCACATTGGCTGCAGGGTCGGCCATGACAAACGGAGTTTCGTTTTGCTTTGGTCAACTGAATGAAAGAAGACGGGGAAGCAAGTTTCCCACAGACGGCGCCACTGATCGTACCTGATCAGAAGGTGTCTTGGTCCAATCTGCAACGGTGGTCCAAAATGAAAGAGGGGGGGGGGTACCTGCAAGATACTCCAATGTCAAAGTAAGTAGAGGCAGAGAGAGAGCAAGCAAGTGAGAAGAGAGTAGAGAATGAGATACATGACCCTCTCAAGTGAGAGGGTATTTATAGCCCCCCACGGGCCAAGATCCGATTAGTGGCGTAAACCAAGCCCACTAGCGGATGCTAGGGTTCATAGTGCATGGAGGCCAGCACGTGGCCTCCTCCCTAGATTGTCGCCCGAGATATTCGGGTTTGTTGCGAAGCTCCTGGGAGATGTGTGACGGTTGAGGTGACCCAGTAAATGAACCCGAGATTATCGGGGCACGTGGGCCAAAGACCGCACACGTGGTTCTCGCGGACGCCTAGGTTATTTTCCAAGGGCAATTGGGCCTAAAATCTATTGGGCCTGGAATGTGGGCCAGTCCAGAACACCAACCATGGACACACTATGTGAATATAAAAATTTAATAACAATAGAAACACTTTTTTTGGTAAATGGTTGGAACATGAGATGAATCTAAAAAGAGTTGCCGATGATAAGGAGAATAGGAGAATAATAAAAGAATAGGAAAAGTATTGCGCTTAAATCTATTAACATCGAAAATAGGTAATCAAAAGATGAAGACTCTCAAAGTGCGATTAATAAATTCGTGAAGCTCATGTTTCAAAAATTCAAGGAGTTCTTAAGACAAGAAAACAAACTTCAAGCTCCATAAGCAAATTGAATAAAGTTAATCATCTATTCCCCATCACTCATAAGACTTTAGACTAATCTATCAAGTGTGATTAATGTGACATTTTAAAAAATAAAATTGATGATGTTTAAAATATACTTGATAAATTCACTAAAGGGACAAACAATTTGAATCTTTTGTTAACTAATCAAACTAGTAGAAGATCCGTATGCCCGCACGGATAATAAGTTCATTCATATTTTAGATCATTCGATCAAACTGAGTTGTTGTTGATATATAATTGTTATTATAAAATTTTAATAACTGTAAATATTTAAAATAAATATGTAGAAAATTACCAAATGATAAATCTAATACGCCTAATAACTACCAATATTTACAAATATCACTAATAACTATAAATATTTATAAATATTTGATTGATTAAAAAATATGTACTGTGGTGGTAGTGATCCGTGAAAATAGTGAGTTTCCGTGATAAAATTCACATGAGTTGTTAAACTTTCCTCTGAATAATTTCAATTAGGGGTGTTCGTGTTTCATGATTTGCGTTGAATTGAAGCACATTAATGGTTCAATCCAGTTATTAAAAACTATTTTAATAAAAAATGATTAATCTGTTAAACCAGTTAAAATTCAATTTATAACTAATTCAAACTAATTTTATAGTTTTAAACTAGTTTAATATATTTTAACTAGTTTCAAATTAGTTTATTAAAATAAATAAAGTTTTTTTAGTTTTTTTTTTATAATTGATTTTTCATGTTTTGTTTTATTAAAAAAAATGATTTCAATTTTTTTTTGAAATTTTTATATTTTTTATGGGAAAATTTTATGTTTTCAAAAAACATATTTTTTTTGGATTTTTTACAAAAGTTCTTTTATTTTTTAGAAAAAAAATGATTTCAGTTTTTTTCGTAAAAACATTTTCCAGTTTTCAAAAATTTTGTTTTTAGAATTCTTTTTTAATTTACGTGAAAAAAAAGTTTTTTGTTTTTTTTTGCAAAAAAATATTTCCAGTTTCTTTAGTTTTTGGAAAATTAAATTTTTGCCTTATTTTTTTAAAATTTTTATGAAATAAAAAAAAGTTTTTTTTAATTTTAAAAAACAATTTTCTACTTTTTTAAATTTTTGAAACAATAATAACTTCAGTTTTTTTAATTTTCCATAAATTTTTTTTTCCAGTTTTCAAGAATTTTTGGTTTTTTATAATTTTTTTTTCATGTTACAAATAAACAATGTTCCCAGTTTTTAAAATTATTTGGGAAAAAAGAAAATTTTGTTTTTTTTTCAGGAAAAAGGTTTTTTTGTTCTGTTTTTTTTTGAAAAAAATTTTCCTAGTTTTTTAGTTTTCCGGAAAAATAATTTCAGTATTTTTTATATTGTTTTTTTAATAAAAATTATCATTTTTTCAAAATGTATTTTTTCTCGGTGTTTTGAAATGATTTTTTTAATTTATTTGATTTTTTAACATTTTTTAATTATTAAATACTATTTTATATAATAAAAATAATTTATAATAAAAACTGATTTTTAACTAGTTTAAAACTGAACTTAAATTATTTTAATTAAATAGTTCAATTTAATAACCATTTAAGTTGTTCACTTTTTATGGTTCAATCCAATTCAATTCAAATATACAATTCAATTAATCATATTTTAAACACACCTAATTTTAATAACCTTAAACTTTACATTTCTCTACACTTACATTTAAATTTAAATATAAATTTAATTTTATCAAATGATAATAAAAAAAAGTGATTAATGAATTAGAGAAAGAAAAAATACATTTAAATTTGAAATGAGTTACTTAATTGTAAAAAATAAATATTATATAAATTTAATTGTATTAAAAGATAATACAAAAAAGTGATAAATGAGATAGAAAAGAAAAAAAAAACAAAATAATTCATTTTCTTTTAAGATTTAGAAAAAATGTTATTATTTCAAACATGGCTTTCTAAAGAAATTTATATTCATCTTAAAATTTATGACATATATGATTATACAATGTCACAATGTCACACTCCAAATTTTTTCTACTTTCTGTTTTTATTTTCATCTGATCATATCAGGTATCATTGTTAATCTTGATCCAATCACCAACATACAAGCATTTCAATCGCCTAGGGTTAAGGTTGAGGCGTGAATTTGATTGGAGAATTGGAGTTTTCTCAATGTGAAAGTATAACTACATGGCAAGAAGTTCTGTTTGTGATCAAAAGTCTTATCATGGTTTTTGTATGGGTTGGTCCTCAAACATTGATTCTTGTTGCTTGAATTCATCCGTTAAGAATTGGACATTTTCCTTTGCTGGTAGTACGGATTAGTGTTTCTGGCTTTGAATTCAACATCATATTATTAGAGTTTGGTTAGTCGGGATTTGGGATTTCGAGAAGAGCAGTTTGATTTGAAATGTCAAGTTTTGATTTCAAGTGGTAAACAAAGTCATCCTTAAGATCAAGTTGTCATGAAAATTCAAGAGTGGTTCTTTGTAAACATTAGATATGTAGATGTTGCTTCAAAAGGTTAAGGTAAAGAGCCGTTCAAATTTGATTTGGTTAGCAAGAATTTCTTTAAGGAGGCATTGCAAGTTGACATGCTTGGAATTTCATTTTTTACATCAGTTTGAAATGAAATTTGATGTTTGAATTAAAAAAAAAAGAAGAGAAGATTCAGTTGCGTTGAAATACATAGTTTGTCACTACATTCATTCTCTAACTTGTTATTTTCCAAGTGTACAAGTTTGAAGGGGTTCACCATACACATTTGGTACAAACTTGTGGTATAAGAAATGCATTTCCAGACAATATTTCCCTGCTTCCTATTTTTCAAACTCAACTACGTTTCAAAACCAAAAGAATATGTGGCCACTTAACCGGAAATTGCAAAATTACGATTCTTATTACATCTTGGTCTACCATGTACATATTTCAAGATATAAGTGGTGAAAGAAAAAACTACTACAAAGGATGGAAGCGAAAGCATGATTATTCATTTGGTTTTTGACTTCAAAGTCAAGTTGTTGCGTCGGGCTGGATTCTACTCTCCATGGCCAAGACAGAGGCGCTCAAGGTGCGTTCCATTGATGCAACACAGGCTGAAGCACATGATTTTCTGATGAATTGGTATACAAAAATGATCGACATGTTGCACTGCCAAAGGGTGGCATTTGCTATCCAGGTTGATACACCATCTCTACATCAGTTCACAAACTTGTTATCGTCTATGCATGAGAATAAGACCTGCAACCAACATCATTATTAAAAAGCAGTAACATGGAATCATGTTCCGAATTTAGTCAAAATCGCACACGATTGATGCTAGTCCTAAGGTACAATACAAATTCAGAGGTAAAAGGTGGACATGTTATACCAGGAATCATCACCATACCCTGCCACATACCAACCAATACATAACTTGTCCCAATAACAAATGCAGTTCAAACCAGTCCACGATTTGTTGAGCCTCTATGCATGAGAACAGGTTTGCCGCTTAGTGTTAGCCTCAAGATGCACCATGCCATGTTGTTGTTGCCGTAAGTGTAACACCCCAATATTACCCAAGGTTTTATATGCATAAATCAGAGTAATTTAAAATTTCATAAATTCAATACTGAGATATCACACCTTCAAAACCAAATCACTTTAAACAGTTTGCTTTAAAGTATAAATCTCGGATACATAGCATCGTCGAAAATCATAAATTGATTCATAAAAATCAAAACATCTTCTTAATTAAACTTCCTCATCAAATCATGTTTTCATAAAGTATGACTCTTATTTACAAAAGGAAGAACAACAAAAGAACAACAACAAGACAACATAATATTTCCCGAAAGTACGTCGAGCGACATCGACTCGACTAATAATGCCTATAAACTTCGTCTTCATAACCTCACGCTACCAATATAAAGGTAACGCTAAACAAGTAAAGGGTGAGATACTCCAAAACATATAATTAAAGGCATGATATATATATATATATATATATATATATATATATATATATATATAGTTAATTATAAAGGGTATAGAATAATAAGTGCAATTCCAACACATATCCAAAACTCACTTACTCTTATCGTCATTCTAATGTGTATAGTCTACACTTTATCGTCCTAACCTCATCGACATAAATCATCACCTCAACACATAAACAACAACATCAAACAATGCTAATAACATAAGCAACATAAACAAAATCGTTACAAATTGGCTAAAGCCCATCGTCATAAACATTATCACATCATATTTGCATTAAGCATTTCATCAAAGTCAATTCATCACAAAACTCGTCATTTATATTCATCGCATAATTATCATGAAATTATCAAGTCATATTCATCGTAAAGATCATCACCCAACAAAGCATCATATATCAACGCAATTTAACATCATCTATCAATTAAAACCCAACGCCAAACAACTCAAACATAAACATAACCGACTCCATGAGACACGACTATGTTATGCATGTGGTACCCGTCATTTTGTCCATGATTAGGAACACTTGGCATAAAGCCCATCGTCGCTTCGCATAAAAGCCTCGTCGCTTCGCATAAAAGCCCTCGTCGCCAATGCAATGTATGTGACTCGACAATAAAACAACACAACACAAAAATATCATCATCGCTCATCAAAATTGGCATAAAGCCCACATCGCCATAATTCATAATCATCAAAAATCATGCATTCACAAATCGGAAGCATTTATTAACAACATCAATATAATCATCACATCATCATGTACAAAGACATATATCATCGCATCGCATATCAACAAGTATTCATTAATAAATACATTGCCGCAAACATTATGTATTCACAGCGCATCATTATCAATTAATTCACCAAATTCCAAAAACGGAAAAATAGTCAAAACATCAATAATCACGAAAGTCATTCCTAATAACCGGCATTAATCATAATCGTCAACGTCGCAATCGGATTGTCCATACGTGTCTTAAATCTACTAAAACGCAATCCGATTCAATTTGACCGTAATTTGGCCTATTTCGGGTCGTCTCGTAAAAACTCGTAATTTCAAAACTAACCTCAACACTACGCTCTATACGCCGAACTTAGCTAGCACATCAATTTCGTTGAATTCGAGCAACTTGTTCTCGCCGAAATTACCAAACCGGGAAATCGGAATATAATCGGGTTCTAAATTTAATCGGCTAACTTATGTCCTAGTTATATTTTATTAATACCAACTAGTGGTATATGGATTTAAGGTAATTGAATGAAACAAAAGCATTGGAAAAATTATGCAGAAAACAGATGTTACGTAAATGAGAATAGAAAATGAGAAACAGAAAACATAATTGCTTCCTCTTCTCCCAAAGATAGGGACGACGTCCTGTGGGTGTGAGGCGGCCGGCTTAGGGTGGGGACGGTTGCCCCTGTGGGTGGGCGCCCCTTCGTGTGCCTCCTTCTTCATCTTCCTCATTTTTACAGTATTCTTTCTGGTTTTCTTTTTATAGTTTACAGTTTTCTTTTCTTTTCCATTTCCATTTTATACTTCTAGTACCTATAAACTAACAATGAAACACCCAATAAACCATACTCCTAACTCAACCTTTCTAAGCTATTTCAACAATCCACCAACCAAACTCATAAATTAACCTATCAATTTTTCCCCAAATCCAAAATATAACTATCAAACCCTAACCATATGAGATAGAGAAATCAAACCCCTTACCTCTAGCTTGGTTGATTGCAAGATGCTCCAACAAAATCCCCACCTCATGCTTGTTCTTGCTCTTCTTCTTCTTCTTCCCAAAACCCTCCTTTTCTCTCTAAGATTCTAAGTTGGTTTTGTGAAAAATGGAAGAAAAATGAGGAAATGTGTTTATATGCATTCTTACTAGCAACAAGGGTATATAACCAATCTCTTCAATTACTCCTCACACCCCCATCTATTCTTATAAATTAACACACTAATAATATCTACTAATATTATTAATTCAATCAATTAAAATAATTCCGGGGAATTAAATATCGGATCCGAATAATATTTTACAGGACCGAACGGAATAAAAACCGGACCGAACGAAACATCGCCAAATATATTAATAGATATATCGATTAATATAAATATTTTCGTCGCAAAATAAATATCGATCGGTAACTCAAAAATATTAATATAATATGATATTAATTAAAACGGGGCGTTACAGATACCCTGCTTCCCAAATTTAATTTAACATACGGAAGACATGGTAATCTAAGTTGAAGGCACTCGTAAAATTCTAAAATAGAAAGACAAGGAAACATCTCCCTCCTTTCCAGTTTCAACAACCTCTCTAATCTTGGTAAAAAACTTAAGCTGAGAACCTCAAGAGATGGGAAAATCTTCACATCCATATTCCTGTCATCATCATCCACAAATTTCACATTATTCATATCAAATAGATTTAGTTTCTTAAGCGATGGTAGTTTACCAAGTGGTGAAAGCTGCACAAACTTGTGGCAACCCCAAAGTTCAAGAGAAACTAAACTAGTTAGAGTTTGGATCCAACTTGGGAAACCTAATCCATTATAGTAATCTATCTTCAAGCTTTTGAGATTTTGTGAGGTTGAAGCCCTTCTAGTACTTGGTCGGAACTAATACTGGGTCTCATTGATTTCACAATGACGCTCCATGACATGCATACTATGGAGTTCTTTTATAGATCTCAAATTCGCTTCGAGCATGAGCTAAATGAAGCAACTCGATTTTCAAAAATCTTTAATTCTAAAACTAGTGAAATCACCACCTAATTTTATTTATTCCAAAAGGAAAGGGAAAATATAGATAAAACCCAAAAGCATGCGGATAAGGCGGTCACGTGACCAAAAAGTGGAATCGGAGTCGGTTATGTAAGGGAAGGTATTAGCACTTTACATCCATCGTACTCGATGGGACCCATTTAATTCTACGCTTGTGTGTGTGTTTATTGCTAAGTTATGAATACCAAAAGAAAAAGAAATGTTTATTATTATTTTGAGTTTGACACGGTTTTGAACCTGGCCTACATATTCCTTGTGCAATGGGAAATTCAAAACTCGTAGTTCCTCTTAAAAGGTTTTAATTTGTTGTTTTGATTTTATAAGAAAATCGGCACTTGGTCATTTCAATACTTTGAACTAGGACTTGTTTTGTTTGTTTGAAAAGCTTAAGTCCTCGCTCATATTTGAAACGACTATTACACCCTCTTTATCCGAAAAGAGTTTTTACAATCGCATATGAGCGATAAAAGAATTTGAGTGAGTTGAATTGTTTTTATGTGGATGAAAAGTACCGAACAACGAGGCTAGGCCTCACGATTCAAATACTAGAAACCCGGAAACGAAAGTTCGCCCAAGTCGCCTATCATCCAAAAATGTTTTCTTTGAGAAAAGTGAAGTGAAACGAGTTCACGTTATTTAGAGTCTTTAAGCCACGGGTCTAGCGTCCAACGACTTAAAGACTAAAGTTTGTTTGGGGACAAGTTTTTAGCAATTAGTCTAGCGCTTAACGACTAAAAAACTTGTACTTTATTATGAAAAGATTTCAAAATGCACTCGACGTTGGATCGAGGTTTGAAACTTATTATGAAAGTGTTTTTGCAATGCGAGTTATGATTAATTGAATATACATCCTAAGGTGTGATGGAAAAGAATACACAATAGTATACAAGCATTAAATAAAACAGTAAATAAATTAAAAGCCCATACAAGGTGGTTTTAAAATAAATAATTTACATTGTGTAGGTGTATGTATAAATAAATTTAATCAAATAATTAAACAAAATTTAATCAAGTAATTAGTTTAATAAAATTAATTAGGTAAACTAATTAATTTTAAATAACCTAATTAGATAATTAAATAATGTTTAACTAATTAATTAAAGTTTCATTGTAAGCCCAAGAGTAAGCGTGGGTGTGCAAAAAGTGGCCGCTGGGACGCTCAAAGCTTTGTCCACTGTGGTAATAAAATGGCTCGCATTTAGTATTAGTTTGAAAATATTTTTGGTTTGTGCTTTGTGAATAATAAATAAATAATGCAATAAAATTATCTACTAATTATTACAACAAATTGGGGAATGGGGTACAAATTACAAATGGGGATATATAAACAAATAAAATGCTAGAAAATTCCTAATAATAAGAAAAATATCTAACTAATACTACTATTATTATTTTTGGTATTTTTGGATATTACTAAATATCTTATTGGTAAAAACAAAATAACATTAATATTTACTAAACTATATTAATAATAATAATAGTAGTATAAAATAATAATAATAATATAACTAAATATATGATAGAAATACAAAATACTAGTAATGATGATTCATGGTGGTGCTATTAGTAGTGACAGAAAAATAATAATGGAATTTAAATATGATAGTTAATAAAAATAATATTAGTAATAATAGTATAATATAATAATGATAATAATAATATAGTAATATAATACTAATATAGTATAATAATAATATAGTAATAATAATGATAATTGTAATAATGGTATAACAATAATAATAACGTAATAATAATAATGTTAGTGACAATATGCATATAAAATGATAATTATATAATAATAATAGGGTGATAATAGTAAATTAGTAACAATAAAAAAATAATAATAGTAATAATATTAACTAAATCTAAATTATGAACTAATTAAAAAATAAATAAAAAAAACAGAAGTAAAATACTGTCTCACTCTCTCGCTCGCTTCTCTCATCGATTCTCTCTTCTTGGTTCCCGACGGAACCCTCACCTCTCTCGCCGGTTCCCAAACCCTCAACCCTCTCTCCGATCACGGCCATCTCTCTCACCACCGATCCCGCTCTCTTTCTCACTCATCGCGATTTCTCACTACGAATCCTCACCGCTCTCTCATCGCTCTCTCACCGCCACCGCTTGCATGTTGGTTACCGCTTGCTTTGTGATTGATGATGAATGTTTTCTCGATTTTCGATTATTTACCGCTTGGGGAAATCAAGAGTTTGGAAACCCTAGAGCGATCCGTGGCAAATGGACTCGGTGAGATCTTTTCAACTTTCCTCTTCTTCTTTCTCTCGTAAAAGATTTTCCAAAATCAAACACTCAAGGGCTTAACTTTAGGAAGATGATGATAGATGCTAGGTTTTGGCTTTTGTTTTTGACTTGGCTTCGATTAGAACCGTAGCTTTTGGTTTTGGTGTGGTATGTATATTTTGAATGATACTACCTTGCTATTATATTTTCTCGGTTACGGTCTCTTGTGTTTTTGGTATCTTTTTCAACGATGCCTTCCTTTGTATTGTGAATATAAGAACATATACTATCCTTGGTCTCCTCCCCTCTTATCTCCGGCTTTTGAATTGATATCCACTTGAGTATCCGTCCTGTCTTCTTTTACCCTCGCTTCCTTGTTGAATGTAGCTTAACCCGATCTTGGGTATCCCGATGCCACTTTAGAATGATTTCGCTTGGTCTATTATCATTCTTGTGTAATCCCCACTGTCCCTTATTGGTAATATACCCGTGGTATCTAGTTGCTTGTAGTTAATACCACTTTTCCTTTTGGGCTATACTTGCGCCTCGATATTTGAAACCGGATTTTGGCATCTTATCATTTTCATGTATGTCGTCACCGTGGTGAAAAATATTCACCTTATGTTGATAACCAAGTGAATGAGTAAAACAGCTTTCTCTCTTGTGTGCTTGCTGTCAGGCCGACCAAACTCCTCTCATCTCCTTTGTCCCTTGTCTCGCTGCTGTTGGATTTAAATATATGTTATCGCTTTTGAAATTCGTCTTTTTGCATCAATGAGGCGTAATTGTTATCGGGTGTTTTACTTGGAATGTTGTTTCTAATTTCCAATTATACCTCCCTTTGTGAACCAACAATGGAAATTGTTGATGATTTGCAATGGAGGTTGCAGCCGATGAAGGAATTTTTAGTTCCGAGGCTTTGATTGCTTAAACCCTCGAAACCTGATTCCTAAAATTATCCCTAATGATGAGTTAAAAGAAAAAGAACAACAATCTCTTGATAATTTTCTTGCATCTGTTTATGCTTAAGTATGTAACTACCGATTGTGCTTTTCTTGCTTTCGTAAATGATGCGGAGGACAAACGTTTAGAGACTTGAGGATGAAGAAACTCATATAGTAATAATGAGGATAGGATGACAATTAGGATACATCTTTGACCGAATTTATTTTTGCTGTGTAAAATCTTAGGACTTGTAATTAGAATTAGGATGCTTGTATCTACCTTAGAAAAGTATGTAAAAGTCCCTTGTAAACTTGTTAGATCTTGAATGATAAGTTTGGACAACTTTCTCAATTGAACATTATTTTCCTTCTTGCCATGGTATTCGAAGAACAAATTCCTTTCAAACGAAAAACGTGGAACAAACAAAATTATTCCAACTACCCTTGTATGAAATGATTCCATGAATTGTGCACAAAAAAAACCTTTACTTGTGAGTCCACAATTGTAACCGAATTCTAATGCAATAATAAGAATTTTTCCTGTATTGAAACTTATGATTTCCAACCTTACACTTCCGCTTGAAACGCACAACGCTCATCAGAACCAATAAATTCTTGCAATTATTTTCCGCTAGCGACTTCATACACCAAGAAACGGTATTTCAATCACCGATTCAAATAACTCGAATAAAATGTAAATTTCTTTTTTCTCAAATGACTAGATATTATCCTTTTTTAATTCAAGTTCCAAACGAGCAATCCTTTTCGGATGATAATTCAAACGAACTTCAAAATCATTCAAATCTCTTGCATTTGAATTATATCGATTAACAAGACTGAATCTTCCTTTTCCTACCACTTTCATAGAAAACCTTCATGAATTCTTCCAAATCACGATAAATAGACATTTTGCTTGAAAATAGTGGATGAGACGGGAAATTTTGGGGTGCGACAGTTGCCCCTATTCAATCGTCTTAAACCTGGTAGGTGAGAAAAAGCGACAGCTTTCGAACATTCAAGGTGGAAGAAGATTGAATACCAGAGAACCCCGAAATTTGCCCTACGCGGGAAACCAATGCCAAAAGAGACACAGATAATATATCTTGACTACAGAGCCAAGGAAAAACGCTTGGAGAGAAATCTTGCTAAGCACCAACAGGATGCTTTAACACAGCAGTAACCAATGAGAAACAATTAGGAGTTTCCAACAACACTGGGGATAACCTTGTAATCGAAATGACTTTGACAATAATTTTAATAAAAATGCTATGAGAAGAGAAACGAACTTCTCAGGCGAAAAGAAAAACAATATATTGAAAAATTGACATGATTGGGAACTTAACAAAAAGTTCCCTGATAACTAAGGAATACCTGGAGACCTTAAACAAAATTGAAAAATGACATGATTGAGAACTTAACAAAGAGTTCCCTGATAATTAAGGAATACCTGGAGACCTTAAACAAAATTGAAAAATGACATGATTGAGAACTTAACAAAGAGTTCCCTGATTGTTGATTGAGAACTTAACAAAGAGTTCTCTGAATAAATGGCTAGAACAATATCGGAATTGTTGGTGCACGAAAGTGCGAGAAGCCATGGCATGCTGAATGTCTTTGACCGTGTAACTTCTGAGTTACAAGCAGAATGAAATCAGTAGCGCACCCTAGATTACAATTCTCTGGGGATAAACAAAACAATATCCAGCACACTGGTGCGATATAGATGTTTATAAAGTCGGTAAATCTTGTTTCCGACATTTCTGCTGATGAGAGATCTTGCTGAACATGTACGGACATGTTGAACAACTTCTGAGTCGACAAGATCTTTAATTTGTATGCAGATAGCTTTACCATTGATAAAAGAGTCGATTCTACCGTGATCAAAAACTTCTAGGGTAAAGAGTTTCAATTTGTCGACATTGTATGGACAATGCGCTGCAAGTGGGTATGTAGATCAACGTCTGAGTTGGAGAAATATCTTGAGATTGAATAAACATCCCGCCGGGTGGATATTTACTGTTGAATAGTTGATAACTTACTGGGGAAATAAACGCACCAGAAGTTTGTTGTGATTTTCTGAGAACCGCTCAGAGAACGAAATGCGGAATTCGCTGCCAGTAGAATTTGTTGAGAAGATTCTTGTCTGAAAGAAGTCTTTGAAAATACCAAGAATAATGTTGTAGGAATCCTTTCTGAAGGAGACTCACTTGGGGAGAGAAATAAGCTTCGCTGGGGAAACTTTGTAAGAAAACCATGTGGAAAATTCACTGGGGAATTCCCGGTTGAATAATTTTGCTGACATTAGAGTCCATCTGGAAGAGAGAACTGTTTCACTGGGGAAGAAGTCCCGACTGGAGACATCAAATCAGTTGTTGAGATCCATACAAGTATATAACTTGTACTTGTAGAAAGGAGGATAATTATGCCGTCTGAGAACTAATCCTTCAAATCTGATCCTTATGAGGACATTTACAATTTCAGTTGAAAAACCTGCAAAACAAATAGCCGAAGTTAATGCATGGGTATGATATGCATGATATGATAAGCATGATGTGATTTTTTCTAATGCAAATGATGCATGATTTCCTGACTGTTGAGAGAAGGAAGATAACACTGGGGAATCCAATTGACCGATCTTGCTGTCATAAGAGTTCACTGGGGATGGTCAATCGATTCTCTGGGGAAGAGACTTCGTTGGGGAGTTGACACTAATGTCGATTATCTGTCACCCAAGCTTTCAACTGGCACTGGGGAGAAAAGGATAAATATGTCGTCTGAGAACTTTCAACTCCGCCTCCAAAAATTTCTGAACAGGTTCCAAACTCTGGTAAGGCTTTATGCATGACTGTACCGTGATATGACATGGATGAATGAATGAATGCATGCGTGAGTATACTGGTTGATGCATTGGTTTATCAACTGAACTCCCGACACCGCTGAAAATCGCATTTAACAAAGAATGACCATAATCCAAGTTACAGATGATAATGCAGAGATTTCCTCACAGGGAAAAAAAATATCTTCTGATTATTCGCAATCATCAAGAAGGATACTGAGGCACTCCAATTCCGATGAAAGGCGTAATACTTAGAGAGTCAGTCACCCCCCACCATTCCGTAAATCAAAGTAATTTTAAGTTTCAAAATTTCACTGTTTCATCATTTTGAATGATTTGAATTTTATCTAAAACAAACAGCAGCATTAAGTTAATCATGGAAAAGATAAAAAGTAGGATAAGAAATGAAGTTCAACTGAACAATTTTTATTTAAAATATGAGAAGAACAACTCATAAGTAGGGATTTTTGTACATAAAGATGCACATTCCTTTAGGAGGAACATGCGGAAAAAGTGAATCCATTACACATTTCTTAAAACAACAACGAAATTGAAACTGAACTTCATTGAACCGAAACATGCTATTCCTCCTGATCGCTATTCTTCATCACTTCGCTCGAATGTGGTGATTGAACTAATCCTCTCGTATGAGTTTTTGTTGTGGTACGTAGATGCATCGCAGCATTATGTCTTCATACATTCCCTAACTTTGCGTGAACCATCTTCGTAAGATTTTGGTTCACCGGATATTTACCCTCTTTTGCTTGCCGCCTTTCGGGTTTTCACCACCGGCTCAATTTTTCCTCTTTTTTTTAGACATAATATTTCTTGACCGCTCGAGTTGATGGCGTGTGCCAAGTCTTCCATCCATGTTGGTGAGAACAAGAGCTCCCGAGAAAACTTTCTTTACCACGTATGGTCCTTCATAGTTTGGCACCCACTTTCCACGAGGATCTCTCGTGGAGAGATTATCCTCTTTAGCACCAATTCGCCCACCTTGAACTCAAGGGACGACTTTCTTATCAAAAGCCCTCTTGATTCTTTTCTCGTAAAGTTGGCCATGACAGATTGTCAGCCTCTTCTCTTCGATCAGATTGAGTTGGTCGTATCTATTCTGGACCCATTCCGCCTCTTCCAACTCTGTTTCCATCAGAACCCTGAGAGAAGGGATCTCAACTTCTATAGGAAGTACTGCCTCCATGCCATATACAAGTGAGTAAGGTGTCGCCTCGACGTATGAATGACGTTTGCACTGCAAAGCGAAAGGTAACATCTCGTGCCAATCCTTGTACGTCTTTACCATCTTCCGAAGGATTTTCTTGATATTCTTGTTCGCTGCCTCAACAGCACCATTCATCTTTGGTCTGTAAGGAGATGAGTTGTGATGATCGATCTTGAAGGTGTCACATAACTCCTTCATCATCTTGTTGTTCAGATTCGTCCCATTGTCAGTGATAATCTTGCTAGGAGTACCATAGCGGCAAATTATGTTGTTCTTGATAAATCAGGTAACCACTTGCCGTGTCACATTTGCATACGAAGCAGCCTCGACCCACTTGGTGAAATAATCTATGGCGACTAGTATGAAGCGATGTCCATTGGAAGCTTTCGGCTCAATCATTCCGATCATATCAATTCCCCACATAGAGAATGGCCAAGGAGAGGTCAAAACATTCAGAGGTGAGGGTGGCACATGCATCTTATCAGCGTGAATCTGACATTTGTGACATTTCATCGCATAAACAACACAGTCTGTTTCCATGGTCATCCAATAGTAACCAGCCCTGAGGATCTTCTTCGCCATAGCGTGCCCATTTGCGTGAACACCAAAAGAACCTTCATGAATTTCTTTGATAAGTTGATCCGCGTGTCTATCCACGATCCGAGCAAGACCAAATCAAAATTCCGCTTGTACAACACCCCACTACTCAAGAAAAAGTTGGCAGACAACTTCCTCAAAGTCTTCTTATCAGTGATAGATGCCCCTTCTGGGTACTCGCCATTCTCTATATATTGCTTGATGTCATAAAACCAAGGTTTACCGCAGCTTCTCATCAACCATCATACAAGAGCTGTGTTCATCTAGACGCCGATAGTGATGGAAGGTGCTTCATTAGCCCACTTGACCTTGAACATTGAAGACAAAGTGGCTAAAGCGCCTAACCGATTCTCTCTCTAGGAATATGATGGAAAGTAATCTCATCAAAGTATGGTATCGCTTCAAGACATAATCCCCACGGAATCAACTTTTCATTACGAGTTTCCCACCTCCTTTGACCGCAAATGACAAGTGCCGAATCTCCATAAACTTCAAGAATTTTGATTCTCAAATCAATGGTCGCTTTATCCCAAAATACAAGCTCAGATTCCGCCATGTTGTTGGTACAATCGAAACAGATTCGGCAAAGGAAAGGAATATGAAAACCCGTGGAGAGGTTATGATTGCCCCTATGCCGCGCCCCACCGCATTGACGCCCATCAAACACAAGTGTCCATCGGATCCGCTCAGTCCTTCTTCCGTCCGGATGTTGCATTCTCTAATAAACATGACATCTTCATCTGGGAAGTCGAACCTCATTGGTTGATAGTCCTCCATAGGCTGGTGTGCGAGATATTCCGATACCACACTCCTTTTGATGGCTTTCTGAGTTACATATTGAATATCATATTCGGATAGTAACATTTGCCAACGTGCAATCCTTCCAACCAAAGCTGGCTTTTCGAATATATATTTGATAGGATCCATCTTGGATATCAACATTGTAGTGTGACACACCATATATTGTCTCAAACGACGAGCAGCCCATGCTAAAGCACAACAAGTTTTCTCTAATAGAGAGTACCGACTTTCGCACTCGGTGAACTTCTTACTTAGATAGTAGATTGCATGCTCCTTTCTTCCTGTTTCATCATGTTGCCCCAAAACGCAACCCATAGATC